>CM056201.1:44145249-44817749 GCA_029692085.1 Gymnothorax javanicus
CGCAACCATATCCAGTACACTCAGATAAATTGAGAATTTAAAAAAATAAAGATGTGCACTGAAACCGGTCTGTCCTCATTTTTGAAGTGATAGACTTTTTTTTTTTTTTTTTTTTCTAATCAGACTGTTCGATTCAAATTGAAATATTAATGCTACTTTATTCACAAATGGGCAATTAATTGCACCCGAACTTGAACAGCGAGCCTGCAGTCTGGTCCCATCATTGCATCAGGACGCACATCCTCATGGTGTAGTGGCTGAGGGGAAAGTGACACACCACGCTTCATAGTGATGTTGTGCGGGACACAGCAGGCCATGATTATCCGACAGACCTGTAATGGTGAGGGAGAGTCATAAATTAGAAGATGCAAGGAGTTTGATTAAACTTGACCTTAGTCTAAGCGGTTTTTACAAGAATAAAACAAATCTTCAGTTCTCTTTACATACCTTCTCCGGTTTGTACAGCAATTTGCCACCTGCTGTGTCCAAACACATCCACATCCCTTTAAAATGCCGACGGTGCGTTCGATGGTGGAGCGAGTGTGTGCGTGAATCTGATTAGCTATTTGAAATCTGAGGACTCTGAGGGTTGGTCAGTGGTGTCATTAACCAGGGGTCCAGGGCATATCCTCGATCCCCTAATAAAACAAATCAAATCAAATTAAGATCAAATCAAATCAAAAGACACTTTTGTGGGAAATTACAATTATTAAAAGATACGTACCAATGAGCCATGCGTCACCAGCTGCTCCTTGTTCGAGGTGAATTCCCACTGAGCTGTTTTGTAAAGTGTTGGTACATTTAATTTATTTTAAAATAAAAAATTCTCTGTAAATTACCAAAATAAATAAATAAATAAAAATATGATGGAAATATCACTAATATCGCATTTTAATTAACTGCGCAAAAGAAGGCAACACAATCAATGTGCCAACATGTCGGCACTGAAATGTGCGTAAGAGAACTCCTGAGTGTTCGTAGGATTTGTTCTTACCGAACAACAAATCCTAGATAAGAAAACATTCATGAATGCCACAATCTTCGTAAAAACTTTGTTAACTAGGACTTAAGAACAAATTTGTTCGAAAGAACGGTTCGTGAATGAGGCCCAGTGTTCCTCAATGTCAAATTGCAAAGGCTTTGAAGGTCTCATCATCAACAGTGCATAACATCATCAGAAGATTCAGAGAAACTGGAAAAATCTCTATGCCTAAAGGACAAGGCTGAAGACCTTTACTGGATGCCCGTGATCTTCGGGCCCTCAGACGCCACTGCATCACTCACCGGCATGATTCTGTCATTGACATTACTAAATGGGCCCAGGAATACTTCAAGAAACCACTGTCTGTAAACACAGTCCGCCATGCCATCCACAGATGCCACCCAAAACTCTATCATGTAAAAAGCAAGCCATTGTTGAGCATGATCCAGAAGTGCCGCCGTGTTCTGTGGGCCAAGGCTCATTTAAAATGGACTGTAGCAAAGTGGCAAAGTGTCCTGTGGTCAGACGAGTCCAAATTTGACATTCTTGTTGGAAATCATGGGCGTCGTGTCTTCCGGGCTAAAGAGAAGAAAGACCACCCCTCCTGTTATCAGCGTTCTGGGACAATTGCATGTTTTAAAAAGCACGATGAATGCTGAAAGGTATATAAAGGTTTTAGAGCAACATACGCTCCCCTACAGATGACATCTATTCCAGGGAAGGCCTTGTGCATTTCAGCAGGACAATGCAAAATCACATGCTGCAGCTATGACAACAGCATGGCTTCGTAGTAGAAGAGTCCATGTGTTGAACTGGCCTGCCTGCAGTCCTGATCTTTCACCGATTGGGAACATTTGGTGCATAATTAAACGAAAAGTCCGTCAAAGGAGACCCAAAACTCTCCAGAAGCTGGAAGCCTGTATTAAACAAGTGTGGGATCAAGTTCCAATGGCTAAACTCAAGAAACTTGTCTCCTCAATGCCCAGACGCCCCCATTCTGTGTTGGTGGGCCAGTTGGTTGCGATCTTCCCTCTGGTGAAATAATCCCCAATGCCCCAGTGCAGTGACGGGGACACTGTACTGAAGGAGACACCGTCTTTCGGATGAGATGTTAAACCGAGGTCTTGAATCACTGCGGTCATTAAAGATCCCATGACACTCTTCGATAAGAGTAGGGGGTTCCCCGGTGTCATGGCAAACATCCCAACCTGGCTCTTTCAACCTGCCACCTAATCATCCCCTGATCTAATTGGCTGTGCAAATTGCCCTCTCCCTCCCCACCTCAACCCCCAGGGCTCCCTTGAAAAAGAGATTTCAGATCTCAACGGGACTTCCCTGGTTAAATAAGGGTTAAATAAAATAAATAAATAAAAAGAAGAGGGGATTCGACACCATGGTAAACACGCCCCTGTCCCAACTTTTTTGAGACGTGTAGCAGCCATCAAATTTGAAATGAGCTAATTTTGTGGATCAAATTGTAAAATTTCAACACTTGCTATGTTATCTCTGTTCTATTGTGAATAAAATATTGGCTGGTGTGATTTGAAAATTTTAATTTTTTTCACAATTTACACTTTGTCCCAACTATTTCGGAATTGGGGTTGTATTTACATTTTTTTTTTTTTTACTTATTGCTAGCTGGTGTGTTCGAGTCGTAATAAGAGAGTCTTAGAGCAGGTAAAAAAAAAAAAAAAACATGATCAACAGTTTATTGCAATATAGTTCTGCACAATGAGACAGCGAACAGGGACACTGTGTGTACAGCAGTCAGAGGTCGGTCTCTGCTGAACAACTTTCACAGACAATTCTTATGCCCTTCTAGCCAGGCGTTCCTTCAAGCAATCAATCATAACATTACACAAACATGTTATTCTTTGGAAATATCTGCCATTGGGATGCTCTTGGAGGAGTCGCATCTTGTGCTTAGGGCTCAATTTCGGTACCTGGTACAGATAGAAACAACTATTATCTTGCTAAGTTGGCACATTTCCCGGACATGAGTCGGTAACTCATACCCAGGTGGCACGCGCCCTCCCATCAGTACTTTTCCACAGACAGTTTTTTTACAGCTTAATGCTGAGTACAAAATAAGCAGTTACATTTTAAACAAGTATATATATTTTAAGCAGTAAAACTATAATGTAATAAAATCAAAGTGCTCTAAACACTTCAACAAGGAATTTTAAAACAAATTTAAAAATTTGTCAGATCTGACATATTGGTAACAGTGCCCCCTATACTGATATATTTTTGAACATTCGTCTCCTTATATCCAGACATTGGCAAAGAGTGCCATGAAACTTCCTGTGGCATGTTAAAATATCCTGAAAGGGCTGGAGACTCAGCTAATTTCAAGGCTCTATCTTCTTGGTTAACATTTTTATGGGCCCCTGAACATCACTGCAAAAAGGCGAATTGGAGATTTTTTTCAAAATGTCTGTAACCGCTGCTCCAAGATGGAACATAGTGCCAAAGATGTTTCTGGTGTCCTTTGTTTAGCCCAAAGGAAGGTTCAAATTAATGGTCTACCCATCCCCACAGGTGTCTGGTTATTAATGTTAATCCACTGTACAAACAGGAAAAAATCAGCCCGCACCCAACTTTCGGAGCAAATATCTCGAAAAACCAAAAAAGTGCCAGACTAAATACCTCAAAATTTTTCTCACCTTTAATGTCTGAAAAGGCAATAGGTAAGATGAATTTGGCACTGGTCTGATTTAAAAATTAAAATACCCCTGAATTTGTTAAAAAAAAATAAAAATTCACTTTGTGCATAGATTTCCTGTCATTGCACAAATATCCAACATGATCACCCGGTGGCACTTTCACATTTTAAAATTTGGGTATCCCAGTATCAGATACAGTCATAACTTTTGTGGTACATTGAAGTAGTAATCCACAATATGCCTTCAAAAATGGGTATTTTTCCTCAAAAATGCTCAATTTAGTACCTGACTTTTCCACTTCTTGGTGGTACTGTAGCCATATCGATAGAAATTATGAGCTCAAACTCCGGGATTTCCCGTTACACCAGTATGGGCACCATTCTGCCAAATTTCATGCAATTCTCAGATGTCAACTCCACTGCCAGTGCTACTCTATAAGAATATAGCTCTTAAGACATGGGTCAATGATAAATAAGCAAATGACAAATTTTTTTGAATAAATCTTTAAAAATGTACAGAATTCATTTATTTGAAGTTGGAAGAGTGTGTTTGAACAAGTCTTAATAGTTGCACAACATTTACAGGGTTTTAGTACAGTTTTAGACTGTATTTGCAATTTCACCAGCCAAAATATGTCAGGTGGCGCAACCAAAAGTTTTGAAAAAAAAAAAAAAAAACCACTTCTTTTTTTTTTTCTAAGATTTTTTTTTTTTTTTAGTGAGTATACCTGAGAGTGTCTACTCTGCCTAAAACATTACTTTTAATACCCAGCTCAATTACAAAATAGTAACTTATGGATTCTTTATTGTAGGGGGCGGGTATTTTGGTTTTCCATACAATTTAAGAACAATTAAACTATTAAACTTTGTTTATTTGAAAGGTTTTCAATATAAAAGTATGCCCTCATATTAATATTATATTAATTCATATTTTAAATTACATATTTAATACATTTAACATAGTGTTAACTTGCTCGGATGGTTGCGCCACCTGACATTTTGAGGGTTTGAGATAGCAAAACATAAAATATATATCATGTTTATGATAAACTGGAAATATGTTCAAATTAAACAGGTTTTATAGCATAAAATGATGCTTATTATGAATCATTTAAAATTATTTTAAACCAAAGTAGTGCACTCGGACAATGTCATATCATTGATCCACATAAAGCTTTGCATCAAAGAAGGCTACAATATCAATTCAATGGTCAGAAATTAACTGAAATCTCTGAAAATTCCCTCTTGTAGTAGAATGTTATGTAGTAAATGCAGCTGAAGATGGTATTTAGATAAGTACTAGTTTTTGTTTCTATTAATTGGATACTTTCCATTTTTGCAATCTCATATTATAACCTTCCCACAACTTTCCCAGAAGCTGGACTATAAAGACCTCATCAGTGATTTTGCAGACATGAACGTTCGATGCATGGAATGGGCGATTCCACCATAACGGATGTTACATTCAGAGGGATTTTTAGCCATTCCAGCTACTCTCACAGCTAAAGTTTTACCCCAAGAAACCTAACCTTATGTGTATTACTAGCTTAGGTCTGAGGCTGTTTCATGGTGGAAGAAAAGCCATCCACTGATGTTTGCGTCTTTCACATGAACCACAGTTATGAACATGATGGATGTTACATGAAAAAGACATTCAGCCACATTTATTTCAAAATTCTATCTGTCTACACTAAAAAGACAAGATATTTAATGTTCAGACTGATTAACTTTATTGTTTTTTTTTTTTTGGAAATATTCACTCATTTTGAATTTGATGCCTGCAAAAGTTCCAAAAAAGCTGGGACAGGGGCAACAAAAGATTGGGAAAGTTGAGGAAAACTCAAAAAACACCTGTTTGGAACATTCCACAGGTGAACAGGTTAATTGGAATCAGGTCAGTGTTATGATTAGGTATAAAAAGAGCATCCCCGAAAGGCTCAGTTGTTCACAAGCAAGGATGGGGTGAGGTTCACTACTTTGTGAACAACTACGTGAGCAAATAGTCCAACAGTTTAAGAACAACGTTTCTCAACATTGAATTGCAAGGAATTTAGGGATTTCATCATCTACAGTCCATAATATCATCAAAAGATTCACAGAATCTGGAAAGATCTCTACACGTAAGCGGCATGGTCGAAAACCAACGTTGAATGCCCATGACCGTCAGGCCCTCAGGCGGTACTGCATTAAAAACCGACATCATTCTGTAAAGGATATTACCATGTGGGCTCAGGAACACTTTGGGGAACTATTGTCAGTTAAGACAGTTCATCGTTACATCTACAAGTGCAAGTTAAAACTCTACCATGCAAAGCGAAAGCCATGTATCAACAACACCCAGAGCTCATCTGAGATGGACTGACGCAAAGTGGAAAAGTGTGCTGTGTTGTGACGAGTCCACATCTCAAATTGTTTTCGGAAATCATGGACGTTGTGTCCTCAAGGCTAAAGAGGAAAAGGACCATCCAGACTGTTATCAGCGTAAAGTTCAAAAGCTGGCATCTGTGATGGTATGGGGATATGTTAGTGCCCATGGCATTAGTAACTTGCACATCTGTGAAGGCACCATTAATGCTGAAATGCACATACAGGTTTTGGAGCAACATAGGCTGCCATCCAAGCAAAGTCTTTTTCAGGGACATCCCTGCTTATTTCAGCAAGACAATGCCAAGCCACACTCTGCACGTGTCACAACAGCATGGCTTCGTAATGAAAGAGTGCAGGTAATAGACTGGCCTGCCTGCAGTCCAGACCTGTCTCCCATTGAAAATGCGTGGTGCATTATGAAGCGCAAAATACTGTACGTCAACAGAGACCCCGGACTGTTGAGCAACTGAAGTCGAACATCAAGCAAGAATGGGAAAGAATTCTGCCTAAAAAGCTTCTAAAATCAGTGTCCTCAGTTCCCAAACACTTACTGTGAGTGTTGTTAAAAGGACAGGTGATGTAACACAGTGGTGAACATTCCCGTCCAAGCTTTTTGGAATGTGTTGCAGGCATCAAATTCAAAATGAGTCAATATTTCCAAAAAAGACAATAAAGTTTATCAGTCTGAACATTAAATATCTTGTCTGTGTAGTGTACTCAATTGAATATAGGTCAAACAGGACTTGCAAATCATTGTATTCTGTTTTTATTCATGTTTTACACAGTATCTCAACTTCATTTGAATTGGGGTTTGTAAAAAATTCATCATTGCTTTCCGGCAACCAGTGTGCAATTGTGCTTCCCCGCAAATGTCACCTATTCTTTTGAACGCTGAAATTATTTTGATGAAGTGCAGTCTTAAAATAAATTAGGTTGCACTGCTGAAAAAACATGTTTGAACAAGAGATGGAATTCAGGGAAAGTACTGGATTAATTATTTGTTTGTTATTTTTTTCCCATCCCTAAAATACCACTATTAGCTACATTGTCATTACAGCCATTTGATGATCTGTCATTTCTTAATACTTCCTGAATAGTTACTGCCTTATAAATTGGTCTTGATAATTCATTAAATAAATTTTAATAATTAATCAAGCGGTCTTAAACAGGAACCGCTTAAAACAATTATGCGTTTAAGGGTCAGAGGCTCACTGCATGCCATACCCAGCTTGCCCCCTGGTACCGAGTGTGTTGGGGTTTAGGAGGTTAACCAGCCCCCAAGGGGCCTTCTTCAGCCCTTGGATTTCCCACACAGGTCGTGGGCATGTATCCCCATGGATTTTGTCACCGGTCCACCCAAGTCTGACAGTTTAATGGTGATGAAAACCATCGAGGACCCTTTTTTTTAGAGGCAGCCCACCTTGTCCCTCTAGAGAGGCTGGCCACTTCCAAGGAAATAGCCAAGCTCCATGTTCAGCACATCATGAAGTTCCACGACATTCCCCAGGAGGTTGTCTCCGACTGTGGTCCTGAACTTGCCAGCCGCTTCTGGAATGCCTTCTACACCCTGGTGAGAGCCACCCCAGGCTTCTCCTCCAGATTGTACCTTGAGACTATCAGCCAGGTGGAAAGGCTAAACCCTCCGCTGCACGTATGAAGATACCACTTCCCGGTGGTCTCGTCTTTTTCCATGGGTCAAGCTTGCTCGCAATTCGCTTCCTGTTGCAGGCCTTGGCGTGTCTCCATTTAAATGTTGTCTGAGCTGTCAACCCCTCATCTTCAGGCAAAGGACAGGGAAGTGGCAGTTGCCTCAGCTCAGCTCTTGATTCAGTATGCTCGCCAGAGGTGTAAGAGAGCCTGCGCTCTTCCACAGAAGCATATGTAGACCTTCCAGACGCAGGGGAATCACCATCACAATACAACTCCCACCTCCCAGGTCGGCCAGAATGTTTGGCTTTGTCCTGGGACATCCCCTTGAGGGAGACCTTCCAGAAGCTCATTACCCTGTTCACTGGACCCTTCTCCTTCCTGCAGGTCTTGCCCTTTTTAGTGGTCAGGCTGTTTGTCCCCCCTTTCCTGCTTCATAGTCACCCTGTGTTTTATGTCTCCTGTATTAAACCTATCTATTCCTCACCCAACAGCCCTCCTCCATGCTCTCCACCTACCTCCCGGCTGCTCGATAGTGGCCCTGTCTTCACCGTTTACCACGTCCAGGATGTCTGGTTTTGGAGGCGCAACCGCCAATTCTTGATGGACTTGGAGGGGTACGGTCCCGAGGAGCTTTCCTAGATCCCAGAGCCACACTTGTTAGACCCCTCCCTGATCTGTAACTTCCAGCACCGGCATCCAGGGTCGGCTTCAGGGCCGCCAGGTGGCACCCCTAGCGGGCATGTACAGTCATGCCCTAGGGTTTTTTTAGTTGTTTTCCCACAATCCAGCAGTCCATGTCTGATTGCACTCTGTTTTACTTAACTAATTATTGACTCTGTATATTCCCCGCCCCTCATGTGGTTGTCCTGTTCTCCTTGCCCTTTGTTGATTGGTGTCTGGTCTATATAACTTGATAATGAACCTGTCTATTCCTGTCAAGCTTTATTTTTCATTCATTTTCTCTCACAACATCTGTTTTAAGGCTATGCCTGGACTGGTGGCTGAAGCTGTGAAAGTAGCAATTGAGACTGGGTACCGTCACATTGATGCTGCCTTCATATATCAGAATGAAGATGAGATTGGGGCTGCCCTCAGTTCCATGATAAAAGATGGTGTGGTGAAGAGGGAGGACCTTTTCATCGTCAGCAAGGTAAACCTGGAGGCATCTGGGAAAACTGTGGTAATAAGCGGCTGCACTATGAATCGTTATTAGCATGTTTGATAGAAACCATATATAAGGCTTAATGGTTGAATCATGCTCTCATTGCATCAAAAGTCTCCTGTTCCACTTGCATGGAATTGGTGGCCAAGGGCTACGCTAAAGATTTTTTAACTAAATCTTATGTCGTGCCTAAACACTGAGAAAATATCATGATGTAATATTTCTGTTGTCTTTTGTCCCTTGGGAACTTACTTCTGCATGTGATATCCCTGCTCATGACAAAACTGATCATCTTTTCAGTATTTCCTCATTACATGCTTGGTGAATACAGTCAGATGTGCCTAAATTTTAGATGAACTTTTCCCCCTTGCAGTGACTCTGCTCGTGGCATAATTGATTCTATTTGCCATACTTCCTCTGGCTGCATGTGCTGCCTGCTGAATAGTTTCATATGATTCTGACATTTATTGCATTTGCATGCTTGCATCCCATGATTCCTGGTAGATAATCAATAGGTACTGCTTTTCATGATTGCTGTCTGATAGGTTATTATTTCTCTAGACCTCACCAGCATTAGAAGGTCACAGACAGAATAGCTTATCTAAGAATTTGAATAATTAGTATGAATCTGTGGCCCAGTTTACAGCAGTGAAGTACGTTACCATGGAGTCCTGTTTGTATATTCCATTTGGACTGTTATTCCATG
The DNA here is from genome assembly GCA_029692085.1 of Gymnothorax javanicus. Lineage (NCBI taxonomy): Eukaryota > Metazoa > Chordata > Actinopteri > Anguilliformes > Muraenidae > Gymnothorax > Gymnothorax javanicus. The sequence continues at coordinate 44,154,782 of CM056201.1, forward strand.
CAGTGTGTATTTTAGTACAGTATATTTGTGCTCCATTTCCAAAAAAATTTGATACCCTTTACAATATTTAAAACTACAAAAATGCATTAATTGATGCATTAACTTGTGAATTCAGTTGCTTATTGAAAATGTACGCTCATTTTAAAACTAATGATTGTAATAGAATGCAAAAAAATTGGCGCTGGAGCAATTTAGGACTAATAATGAAGTCAAAACTTGCAAGAATATGGTGATATGAAGTCAAAACTCGCAAGAATATGGGATGTGAAACTTGATGGAAAACTGGTGATCTAATCATATTTGCCTTTACTATGAAAAGAGCCTCCAAAAAAGGCCTACTTTCTCAAATTTAAAGACTGATCAAAGCTCACCAATTTGTCAACTAATGTGTAAGCATCTAATCCATCACTTTGAGAACTATGTTCACCTTAGACAAATCGGTAGGATTTGTCCAACTAAAAGATGGAAGATGGAATTCGGTCGAATGTCAGTGCATAAAAAGGCAGAGCCAAAAACCACTTCTGAACATGTATGACGTCACTAACTTAAGAACCATGTTGTGAGTCTGTCTAATGTATATCACGTCATGGGCTTGGAACTATATTGGTAAACCTTTGTCAATAAAGACCCTTCACCGCTGCATCCATGTATGCAAGTTAGAGCTTTACTATACAAAGCCAAAGCCATACATCAGCTCAGTCCAAAAGCATTGCAGACTTCTTTGGAATCAGTGTCATCTGAGATGGACTGTTACACAGTGAAACATGTTCTGTGGTCAAACAAGTCTACATTTTACATGATTTTTGAAAAATGTTCCGTTTTCCCTGGATCAAAGATTACGTGGACAATCCAAGCCGTCATCAGCGTCAGGTCCAAAAGTCAGCGTGTGTCATGGTATGGGGTGTGTTAGTGCACATGACATCGGTGACTTGAGCATTTGTGAGGGCACCATCAATGTGCAAAATTTTGGATGACATCAAAAATCTAATCACCGCTTATTGTTGTCATGTGTAGCCTTCTCACAAAATTTCATTGAATTTAGATGGGAACTTTTTTTGTGATCCTGCGTTATTTAACCCCTTTACGCAGATACAGGTGCCGGTGTCCGTGAATTCCGAAATTTAATTCCTGAATTATTCTGTAATTTACAAATGTCTTGCTTCGCTGGAATAATTTTCCAAATTCTCTGTGACACAAATACTGAGTTATAAAGCCTAAATAGGCTCATGCACAACAGGAAACAGGGGTTAAATACGACAGACAAACGTACAGGTGCAAAAACATAACCTCAGTCCAACTTTTAGGAAGAGGTAATAAGCTTGTTAAAGGATGTGTGTGTTAGATTTAGGGAATCTAAAGGCAAAAATATTGGCAGAAACAGAATATAATATTCACTTGTGTGTTTTCATTAATGTATAATAACCTGAAAATAAGAATAATTGTTTCTTTGTTACCTTAGAATGAGCTCTTTATCTACAAAGGGAGCAGGACCTCTTCCATGGGGCCTGCCATGTTGCACTGCCATGTTTCTACAGTGGCATAGAACATTGGCTCTAGAGGGGTTGTGATTTTTTTGTGGCTTTCTTGGCCATTGTTGTTTTTCCTACAAAAGCAGAGGGTAAGGGGAGGGGCTGTTGATAGCAATGTGCAACCTCACCACTAAAGGCCAGTAATCCTATACACCGGTCTTATAAAAAGAGCATGTCAATTGCTTTTTTTGCAAGAGAAATCTGAAGTAGGCCATTTGGAGAGTAGGCCATTTGGAGAGACAGAATTGCTTTGAGGCAACCAGCAATGCTGTCTGACACGGAAATTCTGAGCAAGAAAATTTGAAAGATGCTGTCAATGTAACTTGAAAGAAATTTGTAAAGAACATCATGAATTGTTTTCTGAGTGCATCAAGTTTTCGCAGATCACTAGCGATCTAGCTCAACTTATACAACCCCTTTAAAACAGCACTTAATAGAGGAATTCATACACAGCATTATTGCTAAAATGTAAAAGTGAGGCAATTTACTGAAACATTAGTTAACTATACTACTCAAAATTTGATAGGGATCATAGGAATTTTTTTGTGAAATGACATGCAAATTTGGTAACTGCCACTGATGAACAATATATTGGATAAATGACATGCAGTCAGACACAAAACACATTTGCAAGTGCATTTAATGACATTAAATGAGCATGCAGCCTCACACTTTTGGCTTTCACTTAACACTTCATGGTTTCACCTCTGACATGTAAAGTGAAAACAGTGTTCGATTTGATGTTTCATTACCACAGTTAATGTCAATAACGGGTATGGCCTCCCCTAGCTTGAATGACGGCTTGACAACGTCGGGTCATACTGTCAATCAGAACCCGGATGCTTGCAATTGGAATGTTGTTCCATTCTTCAACAAGGGCATTTCCGAGCTCTTCTAGAGTTGTGGGTTCTGCCCCACGAATCGAAATGGCGACCTGCAGCATGTTCCACACATGCTCGATAGGGTTTAGGTCCAGCGAACGCCAAGAGGCCAGTCCATGCGGACAATTGTCTCCTGCTCTAGGAATTGATTCACCACCCTAGCACGATGGGGACCGGCGTTATCATCCATCAAGATGAAATCAGGGCCAACAGCACCAGCGTATGGTCTTACGTACACATTGAGGATCTCATCCCTGTACCGTACCCCTGTCATCGTCCCTCCTCCCATGACATGCAGGTCCGTTCTGCCGTTCCTGCTTATTCCTCCCCAGACCATAATTGATCCGCCACCATAACGGTCATGTTCGTTAATGTAGGCATCATTAAATCGCTCACGTTGTCTTCGCCACACCCGTTGCCTCCTGTCAGTAAAGTCCAAGCAATATCGGGACTCATCAATAAAGAGAACTGGAGCCCAATCGTTGTGTGTCCATATGACATGATCGTGAGCCCAATCCAAACGGTCACGCCTATGACGCACGGTCAGTGAGATTCGAACACATGGCCTACTTGAGTTGAGGCCGGCAGTATGAAGACGATTCCGTATCGTCTGAGTGGATACCCTGACCCCCGAGGCGTTATGAAGGTCATTTCGTAGGGTGGTGGCTGTCCAGAAAGGATGACGTCGTGCCTGAAGTGTGAGAAAGTGGTCTTGTCGTTGTGTAGTCGATCTCTGACGACCACCCCCATGACGGTGTGCTGCTGTACCAAACGTTTGATGCGGTGCCATGCTCTGTTCACAACGCTTTGGCTGGCGTTAAGTGCATTAGCAACGTGGCGTTGGAGAAGCCAGAGTCAAGCATTCGATGCATCTTCCCAATTGCTCTGAAGTCGATCGGCGTCTAAGGCGTTGAGGAGACATTGTTATTACTAAATGTAATGCAAAAATTTGGGAACTTCCAAATTTTCACCAACAAGCAACACACACGTCTGAGTTGAAATGGCGAAGTGTTAGTCAAAGCCAAAATGTGAGGCTGCACGCTCATTTAATGTCATGAAATGCACGTGCAAATGTGTTTTGTGTCTTACTGCATGTCATTTATCCAATATATTGTTCATCAGTGGCAGATACCAAATTTGCATGTCATTTCACAAAAAAATTCCTATGATCCCTATCAAATTTTGAGTAGTATATATTTCTCCAGATACGGGTATCTGCCGAGCAAAAAATGTAACCCCTAATATTCTAATTAATAAGATCAAAGCATTATAGTGAATGACAAAAATATGTTTTTATTTTGCCGTGGGTCCTCTTTCTTGCATTTTATTTTCTCTTGTGTTTGTGAGGCGAAGGTAATAGTCATAGTACTGTTATATGCAGCTATGGATGACCTTCCATGAAAAATCCATGGTGAAGTCGGCCTGTCAAAAGTCCCTAAATGCCCTGAAGCTGGACTACCTGGACCTCTACCTCATCCATGCCCCAGTTAGCTTCAAGGTAATGGCAGTACTAGCCTGCTCCATTCCCACTGCCTACTTTTGAGAATTGCTGTTACTTGACTAGCTTCTTTTGTCAAGCTGATATTATGGCAATGTGTGGCCACTCTGGTATGAGGTGAGTCTGCTCAAATGCCTTGCCAGCAAATCTATGGTTAAAATTTTTGATGCCGTTGGAGCTCCCATTGGAGAGAGCGGTTCATACTGCTGCATCATAAACTTTGAGGGCACTCTGAGAGCACAGTCCTCTAAGCCCTCTTGGTCCTATTAGTCCATTCTTCGAAATTGTCAATATTTTGACACTGTTGAACTCCACTATCTTGTATTGGTTTTAAGATGTATGGTATTTACTCTGTCAAGGCCTAATGCCCCATTTACAAATGCCAATTGAAATCCACATGAGAAACTGTAATGAATGAAAGTAACGGACAAAAAGATAGCAGAGGCCCCGGATGCACTGGAGCAGGTATGAGGAGCAGGAAGCAACAAAACCATCTGGCAGCCGTGGCCTGTAGTAGCAAAATGCTCAGGTGCAAATTTGTGAGAACAAATTCTGTTGGCACAAAATTAAGGAGAGTCGCAAGCAGCTTTCACATACCCTTGTAAACTGATCTGATAACATATTTTTTGTCTATTTTAATGGGCTGCAATGGGATGTGACAAGTTTCTGACTCAATCATTTAAATATAGAGGAGCATCTTGGAAGTATGAGTGATATAAAAGTAAATTCACGCATTCACTGGATAGCAGTATTGAACATCCCCAAGGGTTGATTTTTCCCATTGTCTCTAACCATCACTGCTTCCTTGTGTTCATCATCTGGCTTCAATGTGAGCAGCAGGCAGGAAATGTCTCAAACATTTAATACAATGGTTGTTCTTTACCAAGGTGCATTTCATTATGAAGTCCATTCAGTTGTTGCAATGTCCTAAATTTTAGGGCAATGCTAACTATCTTTTGAATCACTGTTGAACTCACATCTCACTGCAGGCTGGAGATGACCTATTTCCTAAAGATCAAAATGGAGAATTAATATTTGGCGACAACAACTTTTTAGACACCTGGGAGGTAAAGTCATTTATCCTTCTCAGTTATCCTGTTTAAATTACAGTAGTCATATTTTGCCTTTTCAAATTTCCCTCTTTTAGATTGTTATATAGCTTTTTGTTCATGTAAAACCTTTGCAGAGTTATATAGCCCATAGTCCACACCAAAGGGAGATTCTCTCTTAGATAGAAAAAAAAACGGTCCCTGCACTGCCTGAAGCACTTCGTTTAGTTCAGCCTTTTCTTTCATAAAATGTCAATGTCACAATTTGTCTATAACACATTTGCCTAAAGGCCGACTAGCAGCTAGTTTGGCACACCTCTGAACAAAGCTAGGTAGAGCGGAGCCAGAAAAGAGTTGTGCTTATCTTCATGTTGAGAAGATACTGTTTTCTTCAGCGCCAAGGCATATTCTCCTTGTATGGACATCAAAGGGAAAATGAAGTGAATAATCAGTGGTAGAAATAAATTTTTGCCAGTATTAATCAGTACAACTGATGTGTTCCCCTTGTTTTAAGGAGCACTGCTAACTAAACTGTGGTTGGCCAATCACAGCAGAGTGAGCTTTAAGGGAGGAGACATGGGGCCATTTTTGTCACAAAACTATTTGCAAATCTGTGTTGATAGCTGTGTAGCTGTATCTCAGTCTCTGTGTGTGTAATCATATTTGTAAATCCGTAAACAAATCTGTAAATGTGTACTGAGATTTGCAAATGTGTTTAGGAATCTGCAAATGTGTATTCCAAATTCATGTGTGCATAATCAAATATGTAAATGTGTTATAAAATCTCCAAATATGTATACAAATTTGCAAGTGAGATTTCATAATGTGTACACTATCTGTAAATGCGCACTCAGATCTGTAAATGTGTAAACTCATCTGTAAATGCGTATATGCATACGGATGGCTGAAAATGTTGTTATTTTGCTTCCAGACCAGGAAATACAGACAAGTCATCAGTTACATCTTAGGCAGGCCTCTCAATTTGCTGACTTTTTAAACATGACTTCTGTTACTCTTCTACCATGGCCAGTTAGTCCTGGGGCTGAGGGGGGTCCAGTGTGCATTTTGATGTCCCCTCAGTTTGACTCCTGAACCTTGTAGGGGACCCATGGGGGATTGAAAAAAACTTTGGTAGACATTTTGAATCAGGTGCCAAAATGGTGAAATTCAAGATGACAGACAAGATGGCCGCCAATAGCTTTTACCCTGAATAACTTCCCAGTTATTTACATGATAGAAGGATAATTTTGGTGTCTAACCATAGGTTTTAGAGGTTAAGCTAGCCAATGGGACCCAAGACAAGACCATATGGCAACTAGTACATGGTATTTCCAAGATGGCCGCCACATGGCTGCCGCAAGTTTCATTTGTCCATAACTTTTTACTCAGTTGAGATAGGATCGTGATTTTTGTGACAACTCGAGGTTTTAGGGGTCAGGCTATCACTTCCAGCAATTTTGAATATAATTGGGTCATCAGAAAATTCAAAATGGCCACCAAGATGGCTGCCAACACCTATTTTAAGCAGGAACTACTAGGCACCTATCTTTAACAAAGTGACACTTTTGCAGACTAAACATATGTTTTTTACACTCAAACTCTACACTGGTTTTAACTACAGCACTGTAATGAACACTCTAATGTAACTAGGCCATTTGGTAACCAAACCAGTTGATTAAATATGTAAAATTCCAGTCTAGGTTTCTAAGCCTCTTGAATGATCTGTTGACACCTGGAAGCAATGCCTACTGTCTACATAATTGATATCATGGCAAATATCCGAAGGACAGCCGCCATGAGTACATTTGGTGAGCTCTGTGAAACATTCCTGAGTACAATCCTTGCACTGTGCCGTAATGCCGACCGAATCGACTTCATTTTTGATTCATACTGTGCCAATTCAGTGGAGGAAATTGATCGACAAAGGCGTTCCTCTAAAATCCCTATATTGGTCAGCAGTATCACAGGTGATACCAAGCTTCCCCGCGATATGGAGAGGTTCTAGCCATCCTCTAGTAACAAGGCGAAGCTACAGGCATTCATCACAGGGAGACTGATTGATCCTTTCTCCACGAATGTGACTGCTGTGCATGTCTTACTCAGCAAGCTAGTAGGGAATGTCATCTACTAGAACACACAGTCAGTCAAGGATAGAGAACTCGGTGATCACCCAGACTTGGATTCAAGACTAGAGGAGGCCAATGTGTGTATCTTCCCCCATGTCCTTCATGCCATAAGAAGATCCCTAAAACGGGCAGTCTTCATCTCCAATGACACGGATGTTGTTGTACTTGGATTGTATTTCTGCCATCATTTCCAGGCAAATGGACTTGGTGAACTCTGGATGAGATTCAGAGTTGGGGATAAAACACGATACATATCAGGTCATGTGCTGGCTAGTAAATTAGGCAAACGGATGTGTGACGTGTTACCTGCAGCACACACCCTCACTGGCTGCGACGTAACCAGCAAATTTTGTACAAAACCTGCCGCTATCAAAGCAGATCCTGTTGTCTATCTGGACAAATTTGGGAAGTCAGAGGTTGGCATCGTTGACTGCATGTCCAGTGCAGGAGTACTTGGTGCAAGTGATGAGTCGAGGTGATCATGGAATGGATCAGATGGACTAGCTCAGGGTTGCACTATATTACCAAAGGAAGGCAATGACCATTCTTGATCTACCTCCAAAGGAGCCATTAAACTGCTGGACATATCCTATGTGCCTTTTATGCGGCATACATATGGTGCAACTGCTTGGATGATCTTTCCTTGGACCCCACTGAATACGGATTCTCTCTACAGGATGGAAGTCTAGTGCCTGACACATTCCATCGGGACCTCCCACATGATATAGCAGTAACCTGTAATTGCGCTAAGTGCGCCACGGGATTATGTCCTTACAGGCAAAATAACCGGCCGTGCTGCAGTTTCTGCCAAAAGTCACATGGAATGTGCAGAAACCCTCAGGGACTCATTGCATAAAGGCCATCGCTAAAGTTGTCGGTCTATCAAAGACAGGTGTCTAGTTCTTGCCAGTTTATACGTATAGGCAGCCATCTTGGTGGCCATTTTGAATATTCTGATGACCCAATTACACTCAAAATTGCTGGAAGTGATAGTATGTACCCTTTAACCCCAAGTATGGCAAAAAAATCATGGTCCTATCTCAACTGTGTAAAAAGGTATGGAAAAACGAAACTTGTGGCAGCCATCTTGGCGGCCATTTTGGATTTGACGACCCAATTATATTCACAATTGCTAAAAGTGATAGCCTGACCCCTAAAACCCTGAGTTTGTCACAAAAATCATGATCCTATCTCAACTGAGTAAAAAGTTATGGACAAATGAAACTTGGGGCAGCCATATTGGCGGCCATCTTGGAAATACCATGTACTAGTCGCCATATGGTCTTGTCTTGGGTCCCATTGGCTAGCTAGACCCCTAAAACCTATGGTTAGACACCAAAATTTTCCTTCAATCATGAATAACTGGGAAGTCATTCAGGATAAAAGCTATTGCCGGCAATCTTGTCCGCCATCTTGAATTTCACCATTTTGTCACCTGATTCAAAATGTCTACCCAAGTTTTTTTCAATCCCCCATGGGTCCCCAACAAGGTTCAGGAGTCAAACTGAAGGGACATCGAATTGCTTACAGGACCCCCCTCAGCCCCAGGACTAACAAGCAAGGCCATTGGTCAAACAAATTTCCAAGCAAGGCTGCCTTCTTAAACTTTTAGGACGAAAGCAACAACATTAAATAAATTGTACATAGCTTAAGCCCATGCATCATTTTTTATTCGCAGGAATAACGTTTTTCAGTCATTACTACATCATAAAGCAAATATATAAAGAGATACAAAAAATGGCCATGATGCAGGACAACCAGAATAGTGAAGCAGAATCATAAAAAGTGGTATGTAAAGCATGAGTGGCGCAGATATACTAATATTTTGTGAGATCTAGAGTAACTGCTGCATTTCGCATGAAGCTAGTACATGATGCACCTTATAACCCTCTCCAGGATCATGTTGCAAATTTGCAACAATAAATCAATTGATGACTGATTCTAAAATATAAAGACCACGTGGGAAATGGTTTGATAAAGTTACCCTTCCAGCTCAGTATTACAAAAATACAACGTTAGTTCCACCTGCAGCCACTAGAAGTCACCATTATCTCATTGCAAAATGGAAGCTTCCATGAGAACCAAAGTTTGTTGGGAGTAAGTCTGCATTTTTGAGGTAAGTATCACGGATATTTTATTAAGATCGAAAAAATAGTTGTGTAGAATGAAAAAGTAATGCTTGTAGATGATAATAAACTATAAATGATAATATGCAACAACCTCAAAATCCTTCAAAATGAGAGATATCTAATTCTGACCAATTCTGTTAGTTATCTTCGTGTATGAGAACTATTCTCCATGAATGAAATATTTTTCATATCTCAAAATAATAAATTGGGCTGGAGAGGGTTAATGCTGTGTTTACATTTATAGTGTTTCTCATTCATCAAACAGATGTTGTTACTGTTTTGCTCGCTTAAATGTGGGCCACTGGCCACCAGTGGGCGGTCTACGCAACTGCGTTTTTTTTTTTTTTTTTTTTTTTTGGCGGACGGCGACTGATTATGCCCACGGAAAACTCCCGGTATTCCCGATGGCCAGTCTGCCCCTGCTCCAGCTCTGAGTGGCTGGCAGTCATGACGAAAGTGAAAGGGTATCGCTCATATATTTGGTAAACACAGCGTCACCCATCATTCAAAATAAGCAGGATTAAGGACATCTGAGGTGATAAACATTTTTAGCTAGCTAGCCCCATGAAGACGAGGCCTTTCCAATGTCGCTGACGCTAGCTTGCTTGGGCTAGCCGAGCTAACGCGCTAGCTAGCTTTTGAAAGCAAAAATACTCCACTGTTTGGAAACAGACCAGGGTACGAAACAAACTATCAATGTTAAAGGCAGCCGGACCAACATCGCTACAAATCAGCACCTGGCAACAGAGCTCTCTCTCCAACCTGTGGACAGCGTCGCTATTAAGCAGCAGTATCAATACAGTGGCTTGTTCTGAAGCAAGAAGAGGTGATTGAATGACAAGTGACGTTTTGTCTAGCATATACATAGGATCTATGCCCTGATGCTTGCCTCATGACTGCCAGCCTCTCAGGGCTGGCATAATGATATAAATGCTTCTGTGAATACATGAGGGGGCATGTCCCATAGTGAGTCATCAAAATGAATGCTATGAAAGAGATCAGTAACTACAGAGAAATCTCTACAAGTATTTGCACACTGCCACAACAGCAGAGTAGCAAAAGCCACGAGTAAAAAGCAAATTTAGAGGCCTGCCTGAGTTGCAACTGATGACTTGTCCATATTTCCAGCTCTTGTAGCAAAATACTGAAGACTTTCAGCCATCAGTATGTATGTGGGCATTTTTCTCAATATGGGCACTATTAGTGAAATGCAGAGTCCAGGTCCCATATTTTTGAGATAATCCCACAGGGTTAGTTTGTTACCTATTGAACTATAGGTGTGTGTCCTTACTAATTGGAAATAAAGTATCATGGGTGTATTTTCATTCTATCCATCATTTTTGGGGTCAAAAAAGTGGATTTTGGGGCATTTTGGGAGTGTTCCAAATCTGGATGATATTTTTGAAACTCGCAATACTCCAATGATTTCAATTTCCTTTGGCTGGAAACTGTATGCATACATTGAAAGACACTGTGAGATAAATATCCGTAGCAAAAAAAATCAAAGGTGGTGGTTTTCCGAGAAAAATCACTGAAAATAGGGGTGTCCAAAAAATCCACTCAACTCCACAACCATCACTACACAGACTCCCCCTGGAGACAGAAGCTGAAATCACAGTATATGGCCCATGCAAACAGAATTTTTGTGTGACCCCCGTAGCGGCCATGTGGACTTTTTTCAAAATGGCTCTGATTATTTAAATATTTCTCAAAATTTTGCCATCCTATGGTGAGTATACTTTTTAAACTCTGCTCCGTTACCTTCATTTAAATCTATGGTAGTGGTAGGACAAATTTTTAATCACGCTTTTGATAATACTTGTGCAAAACCCTCCATGGTATGGTAGGAAACATCAAAAGTTATTGCACTGGTGCATGGAAAATTCCGCTTTTCTGAAAAACATTGAACTCCATAACCTCAACTCCGTTACCAATATTGGTTATGGAGGTGAGTAAAATGGTAATGGTAAATGGTAATGGTCTATCAGTTTCAATCAGAGGCACTGAAAAGGGTGATATTCACTCTGTTTCAGAACTCTGGTATATCACAATGTAGCAGGAGAGAGCCTCACTTGAAAAAGTTACGGAGTTGAGTGGATCCGAGGACACGGCAAAATTAAAATGGCCTGCCCAAAAAATTCTGCCCAGGTTTAAGCTTCGCCTCATGGTTTTTTGAGTACCTTAGAGGCAACTATACACTTGGGGGAAAAAAGAATCAGACTCAGACAACTTTAAAAAAAAAAAAAAAAAAAAAAAAAAAAAAAGACATCCAAAAAGTGCCTGTATTGAGAAAAATACCCATGTATACATTTACAGGTTGTCTACTCATGAGGAAATCTCAGTACGCTTACAAATTTGAATACATAATATTTTGAGATTTTATTTTACTGATATGATCATGCACATGCGAATTCTGGAACACATTTGCAAATTCCTGTAAACTTTCACAAATCTCAGTTTACATTTACAGATTGTTACACTTCACAAACCTAATTATGCACAAATGGTTTGAGATACAGTTACACAACTATCAACAAACATTTGCAAATAGTTATGCTACAATTATGGCCACATAAGTGGGTGTTAAAGGGACAGCAGCCAAAACAACCTGAGCGAGCTGAGTGAGCGTAATGTGCTGTATATACAACCAATGCAGCTGTAATTAGGTGCTTTATGACAAAAGAGCATGCATGTGTTTGTAAATGGACCACAGAAATTAAAATATTAAACTGGGAAGTGGTAAAGGCGCTGTCACGATTGCTGTGCATGCTCAGAACTTTGAACATTATTAGCCTAATCAAGACACCAAACGAAGTGAATCTCCTCAACTGCAAGTCATAATCTGATTCCATCCTTGCCAAACCGTCTTCGTTTTACATTGTATTTATATGTTACAGTCAGATTGTGAAACTAATAGTCATGTCATAAAATTACTCAAAATTTCAGGAAATGGCTAGCACTTAACTTCAGTCATTTCACGAAATGACTAATAATTTTTAGTCATTTCACAAAATGACTAGTTTCACAATCTGATTGTAACATTTATATTTTAGTTACTCAATTTAGTTAAATTTCAATGGAAATTTAAGGATTTTAGCGCTTTAGCCAAAGGATATGAAACAAAACGACTGGCTGTTTTGCAAGGGCATCAAACTTGTTATCTTCCAGTTTTTGTTGAACAAGTTGTAGTACTCTGGCAAAGGTTTGGGGAATCCTGTGCAAACAGGTGGCAAATAATCTGGACTTCATGTCACCCAAGGACGTAGCTTATGCATCTTATGTCAAAATGTGGTTGAAATTTGACTTACAAAGGCTGTAAAAACACTATGGCCAAAACAAAATGTAGACACTTACCACTAAGGAGGTGCCTTAGTCTGCTGAAGCACTCATTTCCGCAGTTTTCCAATGGAAATCCTCAGGAAGTCTCTAGTAAAACTATGATCAATGTGAGCTGGTGGTTTTCACTTGCACTTATGGCTGTGTCTGCTCATTAGCATTTGTCAAACATGAGCTTGCACATTAATCGTGACACAGCTCCTTTAAGCAGTACAAAATTCAAAGTAAAATTTTCAGAAAATTGGTTTGTCCTGGGCTCCTTGCATTTGCCTGACGGTTTTAGCATGCATTCCATGTTTATTTCACTTCCAAAGGCTTCGTCATGAACCATGCTTAATTGCACATGCTGAATTTTAGCAGTTGGGTGGCATTTGTGAAAACTTAGGTTCCATCTTAGCACAATTGACAGTCAGTGCTGAGCCATCATTTGTCTAAAAATCTTCACGAGACCCCTTACGTAAATATATTGCAATATACTGGAATTTATATGGCAATATATCACATAATATATTTCAATATATGGGAAACTTGCTCTTATATTTTACGATATATAGCAATATATGGATGGACCATCTATTGCTATGTATTGATTCATATATTGTAAAATACACTGCAGTGCAAACGAAAACTGCATTACATTATTGCATGTATGTTTATTGAAACAATGTATTTTCTATGAGTTAAGCAAGCTCATGCATAGGTTTACACAGAGCTTCAACAACAATAGTCCAAATCTCATTTTGCATAGCACATTCATTATATTTTACAATATAAAGCAATATATGGATGGACCATATATGGCTATGAATTGATTCATATATTGTAAAATGTAGATGACAGAGAATATTATAAATTATATTGGCATTAACAGCAGCAAATGAAATAAAATAAATCAATTACATTTTCTCTTTTGATTCAACTTTTCATTCCTCCACATGACATTTCAATCCTCCACACTGGATCGTGAATGTATACATGCATAAAGGTTGGCATATTGTGGCAGATCAATTAACATACATCTCCTGTTGAATTTCATCATATCAAAAATCTGTATCCTGCCCTGTAACACTCTTTTGAGGCAAACTACATTTTCTACATTTAGCACCGAAATGTGTGTTTATCATACTGTCTACCAACAGCAAAACATTTTCTGTCGAGTCTCTCTATCACAATATAATAATAAACAGTGATTATGTGTCCATTATCCAACAAAACAGTGAAGCTGTTCCTTTTCATTACTCTAGTGAACTACTCTGAGTAATACAGTTGTCCTTGGACCAGAATTCTGCTGAATATTTTCACAACTGTATTCGTGGTGACTGAAAGTTTCTCTCTCATAGCCAGTATCTCTTCGTTAGTAAGTTTTCGTACATAGTGTAAACCAAGGGTCACAACTTGATCTGCTACTCTTTCAAACTGTTTCAGTTTTTTCTGACCAGTGAAGTGGTTATACAGCTGTATACATCTAGGCACAGCATTTGTCAGTGCATTGTTTTTAAAAAGAGGCAACACTTGTCTATATGTGAATTGTTTCATTATCTGTAAAGGAATTCACTGGGTGCCGTGAAACATCTTCAGTATCTCCCCATTAAAAGACTCAAAAATATATCCTGAATGTGCCCGCAAAGGTCCCCAATTTCTTACAGAGTCAGGCAAATGAAGACATAAATGTACGTTAAATGACACATTTTCCTTTCCATACAGTGTTTCAAATTGTTTGACAAAATCTACGACTAGTTTTTCACATCTTTTTAACCCCTCTGAAGTGACAATGTCCTTACATAGCAAGAACATGAAGGTGGCAAGGATTAACCAGTGCTGGTAAAATGCCTGGGGTACTATTCCTTTTAGTACAAAGATGCTATAAAAAAGTAGCCAGTTCTGCCATTCACTAGCCTTCCAAAACTTCCTTTGTGGAAAAGAGCGGGGCACTTTTGAGATATTGAAAGGAGGTTTCATTATTAAGAGTTGTTGATCAAGTTCAGGAATACAATTACCAATATAATATGGCTTCTCATGGTTTTCACTATCCAGCCACAAGCTTGCCATTTGCCAAACAACACCAAGATGTACATTATGCATTACCTTGGGATGATGCTCAGCTTCAACTTGAACAAAGGTGACAGGGATTTAATTCTGTTAGTTCTCAGGTCAATGTCCCTTCAGCTGCTGTTTTTGAAATAAACCCCGTTGAGTTAATGTAAACTAACTTTATTGACGTATTATTCAATATATTATCATTTATATTTTAAAGTATATGAGAGACCATTGTACATATAAATAGGGATATATTGACTAGTACATTAGGATATATTATATCATATATTTACCATACATCTTCCCATGTATAATTTCATGTACAACCATACCATACATAGTATGATATATAATTCAATATATGTGACAGTCCACAGGAAAAGGATGTATAAGGGATTTTTTACGTTTTAGAGAAAAACTGTTTTTCTATGTTTGGTACATGGTAAGGGATCATCAGATACGCTTAACTCAATTTGACCAAAATATCCCTTATACATCCTTTTCCTGAGGACTGTCATATATGGTTTTATATCAATCAATATATTTCTTCAACACATTTAAGACCTTGTACATATATGTTCCCATATAAATCTAATTATATTATCTAGTGCATTAAAGTATATTATATAATATAATTTTATCATATAATATTTACATATATTTACAATCCATCTTCCCATATATAATTTCATATATAATTCCATATATAATCTGACATATATTTCAATATATGATCATGTATTATACAGTATATTTTCAAAACCATATTTATTTATTCAATATATGAAAACGGCAATAATTGCAGTATTTTTCAATATATTGCAATATTACTTCAACAATATATATACAAAATATATATTATATAAGGTATTGCTGAAATATATTATGTATATTTTACAATATATAAATACGCATATAATATATTGTCAGTTCATATATTGAGAAATATATTTTTGTTGCAGAAGGGACATTAGGGTCAGCAGTTAAGTTGTCATCTTTAAAGGACAGTATGCCAATAATTTTAAAGGCTAATAAAGTGTGAAGAAAAGATAACATTTTTTGCACACTGATTTTATGTGCCAGGAAAGGTTTCACCAAGCCATATTTCCTAGAATGGGGCAATGTTTGTCGCCATTATTAATTTAATCCTTTGGTGGGCTGGAACTTGTTTTAAGAGTTGGGTAGTGCTAGCTTTTGCCAAGGTGAATATAAAAAAGACCCTGGTATAAATAATGAATATACAGTAATGTATTATAAATCTAAGTGTTCAGTAGATTTTTTTGCCTGTCTCTTTTGAATTTCTGAATCTCATGCTTATCTTCTGTTTCAGTGAGTGACATCAATAATAACTTGCTATTGTTCAATAGGGCATGGAAGAACTGATCGATGAAGGGATGGTCAAAGCCATTGGAGTGTCAAACTTCAACCATGAGCAGATTGAGGCCATACTGAACAAACCAGGCCTCAAGTACAAGCCTGCCAATAGCCAGGTTGAGTCTGAATCAAAAGGGTACTGAGAGGATGCATGCACAACCTCAGGCTTGGCACAAATCTTTTGATTTTCTCAGCTTTCTATTGATCTCTTGAACCCTTGAGTTTCTGCACTTGACCTTAATGTTATTATCTGTACTGTGCCTTTGTCATTCTGCCACTTGTTTTCCGGCAGCAGTGTTGTAATAGAATTAGAAACCATTACAGTCAGGTCCAGAATTGCATCCTTGATTTACAAAAGAAAAAAAAATTGCTGCGTATAATGAACAACACACAGCTAATTGTCCCATGAATAGCAAAAGGTCACCAGTGACATTGTATTTCTTTAGTTTTCCAGCAAAACCTGGCACCACTGCGTTACTTCATGATTGGAAAAACAGGTAAAAAGGTTTCACCAGGAATGTCACTTGTGACCTTGTGTTTTTCACGGGAGGAGATAATCCATGTTAAGTTAAACTTGTGGGAAATCTGTATTCTATTATACTAATGCATGTATTGTAATGATACAATGTTTTTCATTTTTTATAAAAAGCACAGGTAGGTTTTTTTTGTATTTTCAAACAATTGTTTTATAGAGAGCATGATTGGAGGGACTTATTACCATTTCTCAATTCAGAGATTTTTCAAGATCAGTAAAGAGCCATATTCTGAGAGAATGGCACTTTTGAGACACTTAGTGGAGTTGACATCTCTGAATTGCATGAAATTTGGCAGAATGGTGCCCATATACAAGTAACAGAAAATCCCAGAGTTTGATCTCACAATTTTTATCGATATGGCTACAGCGCCACCTAGAAGTGGACAAGTCAGGTACCAAATTGAGCATTTTTGAGGAAAAATACCCATTTTTGAAGGAATATTGTGGATAACTGCTTCAATATGCCAAATAAATTTTGATTGTATCTCTGTAAGTACTTAAACCAGCCAACTGCCAAAGCAAAATCAGTGATTTCACCATGTATACATTGCACATATTTCATGAGATTTCTCTGTGGCATATGTCTGGTTTTGCGAGATCTGAATAAGGTGGTATGGTGGGGCACCACCTATTGGCATTACTAGTTAAACCGACATAGCGGTAAAACAAAATCAGTGTTTTCATGATGTACATCAGACACATACTCCATTTCCAGAAACTTCTCCATGGCGCATGTCTGGTTTTGTCAGATCTGACATATTGGTAACAGTGCTCCCTATACTGATATATTTTCGAACATTCGTCCCCTTATATGCAGACATGGGCAAAGAGTGCCATAAAACTTCCTTTGGCATGTTAAAATGTCCTGAGAGGGCTGGAGATTTGGCTAATTTCAAGGCTCTATCTTCTTGATTAACATTTTTATGGGCACCTGAACATCACTGCAAATAAGTGAATTGGAAATTTTGTCAAAATGTCTGTAGCCGCTGCTCCAAGATGGAGCATAATGCCAAAGATGTTTCTGGTGTCCTTTGTTTAGCCCAAAGGAAGGTTCAAATTAATGGTCTACCCATCCCGACTGGTGTGTGGTTATTAATGTTAATCCACTGTGCTAACAGGAAAAAATTAGCCCGCACCCAACTTTGGGAGCAAGTATCTCGAAAAACCAAAAAAATGCCAGACTAAATGCCTCAAAATTTTTCTCGCCTTTAATGTCTGAAAAGGAAACAGGTGAACACATATTTCTTGTCATTGCACGTATAACCAACATGATCACCAGGTGGAACTTTCACACTTTAAAAATTTGGGTATCCCATAGGGCTGGGTATTGCCACTGATTTCCTGAATCAATTCGATTTCGATTCACAAGGTCCCGATTCGATTGGATTCGATTCGATTCAATATCGATTCATTGAAGGATATTTCAGCTACAGTACCTGTTTTGCTTGAATATGAAAGGGAGTCTTAGAGAACTAATGGCAGAAATTATACTTTCAGTTGAATTATTAATAAGAAACTTTCTAACTAGGCACAATATTTAAAATATTAAAGTTCACACTAAAAAGTGACCCCAAACTTGTTTCCTGAAAATACTTTTTATTGACCAACACATTTGATCAATCAACATAATAAAGTGCAACATAGACTTAACAGTCAGTAGACAGCAAATTTATGCATGCAGAACAATATTCTATCACTAGATGGCACTCCCAGATCAGTTATTGAGTATTCACAAGCAAGATGGAAATGCACTAATAAAAGATCGATATTTGAATGAAATGAATCGAAAATTTAAATTAAAAAAATCGATCTAAATCGGAAAATCGATTTTTTGAACCCAGCCCTAGTATCCCAGTATCAAATACAATCAAAACTTCTTTGGCACACTGAAGCAGTTATCGACCATAGTCCTTTTTCCTCAAAAATGCTCAATTTGGTACCGGACTTGTCCACTTCTAGGTGGTGCTGTAGCCATATCGATAAAAATAGTGAGATCAAACTCTGGGATTTTCGGTTACACATGTATGGGCACCATTCTGCCAAATTTCATGAAATTCCGAGATGTCAATTCCACTGCCAGTGCCACTCTCTCAGAATATAGCTCTTAAACACTTGGGTTTGTACTGATGGATTGCCCTCTTCAGTTCAGATACCCAGATTTTCAGAGACTGAGATGGCGATTGCAGAACATGGATGTTGTTTTCTCTTGACCATTCCAGAGCGGATTTTGATTTATCTTTGCAATCATTTCCCAGCAGGACAATCCATTTACATTCAAGGTTTCTGCCAAAACCTCCCAGTACTTAATTCATCATGACATTGATACTAACCAGTCCCCCTAGACCTCTGGAAGCAAAACAAGGCCAAAACATCAATAATCCACTTTTATATTTGACTGTATATCTGACATACTTCTCCTCGTATGCATTGCCCTCTTGCCATTAGAGTGTATTATACTGTAGTCCATCAGCAAAAAAGGAATTGTCAAAAACATCTATTTTGTTGTCGTCTGACTGAATCACTCCCCTAGTCATGGTTCCACTGATGTCTGGCCAACTCTTTATTCTTGTTCTATTTTTTGTACTTAGTAAGGGCTTCTTGTAGCCCTTCCAAAAAGTGTTACTGTTTATTTGTTGTTAAGGAGGTCACAAGATGTGATTGTTTTTATGCCTGATGACCCCAAGATGTAACCAATCACTGCAGTCCTTTTACCATGGTTCTTGGGCTCTTCATTGCTTCCCCTACCCTCTGTCTGACTACACATCGGGACAACATGCACTTGAACCCTTTTCCTCTTCCTTCTGCACATAAGTGCTAAAGCAGTGCTTTAGTAATTTTGACTTTAATTTTCTCTAACCCATCATCTCATTTGATGGTCAACTGCCATCTGTCCCTTTTAAATTGATGGCTCTTTGGCTTTTACTGTGGTGATGGAAAAATTTTCTCCTTGCATTTTACCTAATTTTCTATGCCCTAATGATACAGGTTCTGATGGAATGGCACTGTATTCTTTCTTAAGAGTGAGATAAACTAAATTGCTTGAAAATTAATTCCAATTTACCTTTTTTAATTTTATTTTCCGTAATTTTTAGGGGTGCCAATAATTTTTTACAAAAAACATTATTTTGAAAATTAATTATTTAATAAGAAACAATGAGTCATGAAGAAGTGCATTAAAATTAAAGTCTATTGTATATCTATATGACTGAACATAACATATCGAGGGCTGACTGCAATAAACAGTTATGTCCAATATATAACATCTGGACTTAACTGTTTATTGCAGTCAGCCCTCGATATGTACTGTGTGGAACTGTGCTTTTCATATTCAGCCTTTTTTCCTTTTTTTAAAATCAAGGTTTGCAATAATTCTGGACCTGACTACATTTTAATGTTCTTACTTTGGACCAGTTTTAATAGCAATTCTCTGGTGCTCTCGATTGTCCACCTACAGTGCTGTGAAAAAGTATTTGCCCCCTTCCTGATTTTTTATTTTGCATATTTGTCACACTTAAATGCTTCAGATCAAACAAATTTTAATATTAGACAAAGATAACCCGGCTAAAGACAAAATGCAGTTTTTAAATGATGATTTCATTTATTGAGGGGGAAAAAAGCTATCAAAATCTACCTGGCCTATGTGAAAAAGTAATTGCCCCCTAAACCTAATAACTGGTTGTGCCACCCTCGCCGACAACAATTGCAATTAAAGCATTTGCGATAACTGGCAATGCATCTTTCACATCGCTGTGGAGAAATTTTGGCCCACTCATCTTTGCAGAATTGTTTTAATTCAAAAACATTGGAGGGTTTTCGAGCATGAACGGCCTGTTTAAGGTCACACCTCAGCATCTCAATCGTATTTAACTCTGGACTTTGACTGGGCTACTCTAAAACCTTAATTTTTTTTTTTTTTTTTTTTTTTTTTTTTTGACTCATTCAGAGGTGGACTTGCTGGTGTGTTTCAGATCATTGTCATGCTGCATAACCAAAGTGCACTTGAGCTTGAGGTCACAAACTGATGGTCAGACATTCTTCTTCAGGATTTTCTAGTAGAGAGCAGAATTCATGGTTCCGTCAATTACAGCAAGTCGTCCAGGTGCTGAAGCAGTGAATCAGCCCCAGACCATCACAATACCACCACCATGTTTGACTGTTGGTATGATGTTCTTTTTATGAGATGCTGTGTTAGTTTCAGACTTGTGACAAATTCCTTTTCGTCAATTCCAAGGAATTGGAAAAGGAATTGGGGAATTGGAATTGGAATTGAACTTTTCGCGGTTAAAAGGACATGGGCATGTCTTTTTAAAATATTTTTTAATATCCGATTCCAATTCCCCAATTCCTTTTCCAATTCCTTGGAACTGACGAAAAGGAATTTGTCATAAGTCTGGTTAGTTTTACGCCTGATGTAATGGGACACACACCTTCCAAAAAGTTCAACTTTTGTCTCGTCAGTCCACAGATTATTTTCCCAAAAGTCTTGGGGATCATCAAGATGTTTTTTGGCAAATGTGAGATGAGCCTTTGTGTTCTTTTTGGTCAGCAGTGGTTTTTGCCATGGAACTCTCCCATAGATGCCAAATATGCAAAAATATGCGACAAATATGCAAAAAAAAGAAAGAAATCAGGAAGGGGGCAAATACTTTTTCACGGCACTGTATTTCCATTAAGTCTTCATACGTCCGAATGTACAAATTTGAACCAAGATTAAGGAATCAAGCAACCAAATCGTGAAAGGGGATTTGATTATTGAATTGCTTCAGAGAGTGATGGAACATACAGTAAAATCTCATGGGGCACTTTTTTTATTTTTTATTATTGGTCTCAAATTGTACGTTTTGACTACTTCTCACATCTTGACCTACAGGACTGTGGGAAAGTTTTAGGTTCTCCTTTTTATAACTCAATTTTGCAAATTTGGTCTCTTTTTTGCCTCCCACATTTGCTGAAGGTAAAAAGCACATTTGAAATACCAAATTTTAATAAAAAAAAATGTGCATACGGCGCTGTGGAAAAAGTATTTGCCCCCTTCCTGATGCTTTCTAATTTTTAGTATTCGTTTCAGATCACCAAACTAATTTTCGTACGAGAAAAAGATAACTGCACTTTGTGTTTACTTGAGTTTTTATATAAGTTTATTTCGTGAAGGAAAAAGCTATCCAACCATTCTAAGCCTTATATGAAAAATTATTTGCCCCCTTAGTAACTAAATCAACCAATTAAACAAATTTAATTGATAATTTCATTTTCACTAGATGCATCCAGGCACAATTATTGCCAGCCCTGTTTAATCTTTACATCACTTAAATAAAACCTATCTGGCAATTTGAAGTAAGCAAAAAGCAGTGTGTGATGCTGTGATCTAAATGAATTCATAAGCAGATGAGATAGAAAGTTGGTTTGACATCTATCAGTCTGGAAAGGGTTACAAAGCCATTACTAAGGTTCTGGGACTCCAGCAAACCATGGTCAGAGCCATTATCTACAAATGGAGAGAACCTGGAATATTGGCGAACCTTCCCAGGAGTGGCCAGCTTATCAAAATTCCTCTAAGAGTGGATCAATGACTCATCCACGAGATCACAAAAGAACCAAGATGAACATACAAAGAACCGCAAACCTTGCTTGCTTCAGTTAAAGGAACGACTGCGTCTAGAGGGCGAAATTTCACTAACAGGCTCACTTCATGTAATTTTTCATCCAGAAAAAAACATGGCAGTCATTTCCCATAATATCAAACCGTTTTGGAGTAATTAGTAACTTTCTACTTGCCCTGGGAGCGCCCCTTTTTAATCGCTACAATCAATCATGCCGCCCTCTCTTAGCGTGACGTCATATAAAGAACTCAGGACCAATTCGCTGCACAGACGTTATGTACAACTGCATGTAAAGATATCATTTTGATCACTTCATTACATGTTTTTTGTCGCCCCAGTGCTTAGTAATTTCAAATCTGATATGATTTACATTATGAGCAAAAGAAAAATTGGCAGTATGTATATTTTTTATGTAATCTTACACTGGTTTTCTTAACGGGCAATCACAGACGCGCTAAATCTGCTAGAGAGCCGTGGTTCACTCGCGTTCGCCGTCTGCGAAAGCTACTGCTAAACGCATTATCCGGGTGTTTGGTTCTCCATTTATAACGACATA
This sequence comes from Gymnothorax javanicus, assembly GCA_029692085.1. Lineage (NCBI taxonomy): Eukaryota > Metazoa > Chordata > Actinopteri > Anguilliformes > Muraenidae > Gymnothorax > Gymnothorax javanicus. Next base: position 44,177,432 of record CM056201.1, read on the forward strand.
AGTACTGTGTTTTTAAAGCGTATGACCCAGATTTCTGTTATGAAAATCTAATTCCTCGATCAGCTGTTCGCGAGTTTGCCAAACTGCGTGCTACACTTTGATGTCGATTTGACTTCGTTCATTATGCTCTCCTGAGCTGGCATCCAACAAGCTCGTTAGATTATGTAACTTACGGCATTTGGTCAAGCTAGAGTCAAAACAATAATATGATCTGACAAAGAGAAAAAGATTAGAACACGAGACAAGAGTCAAGACACAGCGGCAGCATGCAACTAGGTGCGCAGCAGCAGCTAGGGGGAAGCGCTTTCACACTGGACGCGAAACGAATTTTTAGTACGACATATTACATTCAAAGTCAATGCAAAGACGCGAATACACGCGTTTTGCGTCCGGTGTGAAAGCAGCTAAATAGAGCGCTGGCGAAGAGAAGGCGTTAAACGTGTGGAATGCCAGCCAAAGCCTGCTAAGTGCTAGCCGCAGCCAGCGCTCTATTAAGCTCTATAGGGTCTATAACGAAAGCCCTGCTGAAGCGCTGTAGCTAACGCATTAGCAGCCAGCCTACCTTCATTTTCTTCCGTTTTTCAGTGCCCGCCCGGTCTGCTCTTCTTTCTCCCCTTTTCCTCGGTGCTTCTCTCCTCGAATGGACTTTTGATTTTTGGGATAGCATCTGGCTTGATTTTTCTCCTCTTTTTCATCGTGAACTCAGACCAAAACCCTTCATCCTCGAAGCCGGAATCGTTGAAGTGGTCGCTACAAATCACACTATTGTCGCTTGGTCCTTGCCATTTTGCCCGAGACGCCCAAATTTTACTTATTTTTTCATCTTTTGGAAATCGATGAAGGCTGACTCCTTCTTTGGATACATTACTACAACCTGCCACAATGCATCTGGTAGGCATTTGCTCCGCCGTTTCCCGAAATTTCGCGAGAAAATAACGATTTTATAAACCTTCTGCAGTTCTTGTCCCATAGGCAGTATAGAAAAACGAGCTCGACTGGGCTGGTCTCGTTCTTTATATGACGTCAGCAGGTTGATGTGTCAATCCAGCGGATTTTGGACCTAATTGTGGGCGGGGCAGAAACTGGCTAAATCAAGGTCTGCCATCAGAAAACAAGCCTAAAATTATTACTGTGTGTATTTTCACGGGAATTTTTGGCGCAGACATAGTTTACAAGTACAGAACTATGGAATTAGTGTCAAAGTACCCGGTAATAGAGAGTTCCTTTAGGGTCAGTGCTCACGATTCCGCAATAAGACAGAAACTGAGCAAAAATGGGATCCATGGGACCAATGCAAGGAGAAAATCACTTCAGACCACAAAAAAAACACAAAGGCTCATCTCAGATTTGCCAGAAAACATCTGGATGACCCCCAAGACTGTTAGGATAATATTTTTGGACTTTTGAGTCAAAAATGTAACTTTTTGGAAGATACAGGTGCTGTTACATCTGGCATAAAGCTAACACTGCATTCCACAGTAAGAATGTCATTCCCAACAGTCAAACACAGTAGTGCTAGGGTGATGGTCTGGGGCTGCCTTGCTCCTTCAGAAACTGGGCGAATTGTTATAATTGATAGAATGACCAATTCCTCTTTCTGCTAGAAAATTCTGAAGGAGCTCAAATGCGATCAGGTCGTGCAGCAGGACAATTATCCAAAGTATATGAGTCCACCTCTGAATAGCTCAAAAGAAATAATGTGAAGGTTTTGGAGTGGCCTTGTTAAAGTCCTGACTTGAATCTGATTGAGATGCTGCGGCATGACCTTAAACCATAGACTGTATAAAACAATGGACATAGTTTCCGTGATGTCACCCATAAAGTTCTGAAAAGCCATTATGAAGCACAGTGGGTGCTCATAGCCGTCGCCGTCTGGGCAGTCACTAACTAACAAATTCCCAGCCAGTTCATAATTGGGCAAAGAGGTGGAGCGTTGATGGAACTGAGGCGGGCCAAATGAGGCCTGGTTGTCGAAACACGCCAAACTAGCTGGATGTAAATGGGTGAGTTGGATAAAAAGTCACCCCCATACAGTTTTCATGAATGGGAAAATTAGCTATTGAGGTTGAAACTGTTTTTGAACTTTTTATTTCTGCTGTGAAGTTGGGCTTTTGCATATGGGGATCTATGAGGATTGACTAGCTTTTGCAGCCAGCCTCAAGTGAACATTCGACAAACTGCAGTTCTTGGCATTTCCGCCTTGGCCTTATTTTTCAGCCTCAGAGGTTGCTGCTTACCTTAACCCTTTGACGTCCTCACTGAGGAAAAGAATTGATTAGCTCTGCCAAAAGGTTCAGCAGGAAGTTAAAGGGTTAAACAGGCAGTTCATGGTCAAAAGCCATTCAGTGTGGCTTAATTAGAACACTTCTGCAAAGAAGAGAGGGCCAAAATTCCTCCACAGCGATGTCAAAGACTCATTGCCACTTATTGCAAATGTTTGATTTGATTGCAGTTGTTGCCACCAAGGGTGGTGTGACCAGTTATTAGGTTCATGGGGGCAATTATTTTTTCTCATGGTTGCCATATGTTTTTTTTACCTTTGATAAATGAAATGATCATTTAAAAGCTTTACTTTGTGTTTATTCAGGGTATCTTTGTCTGATATTAAAATTAGTTTGATAATCGAACATTTAAGTGTGACAAAAAAAAAAAAAACAAGAAATCTGGAAGGGCGAAAATACTTTTTCACAAGTGAAAGTTTTACACAATACTGTATTTGTGTTTTCATTCCCACAGTAGGACAATTACCAGAGATGCAGTGACAACAGAGCTTGCCTCATGCTATGCACTCTGTTTCAGGTTGAAAGCCATCCTTACCTGACCCAGGAGAAGCTGATCAATTACTGTCATTCCAGAGGCATCTCAGTGACAGCGTACAGCCCCCTGGGCTCTCCAGATAGACCTTTGTGAGCAGACATTCTGTCCTGAGTTGAGACTTTTTTTTTTTTACTTTAAAGCTGGAGTATGCAATTTTTCAAAAAATCACTTTTTGTCATATTTGTTAAAACTGTTACTATGACCTGACAGTGGGATGTGAGTCAGATGATCTTTGAGAAAATCAGAGTCATCTGGCTCTATCTAGTGCTTCTAATTCCTTCTGCAAGATTTCACCGCGACCGGGACAAAACAACCAATCAGAGCCAGGAGGAGTGACTGACGTTGACAATCATTTCTCGTGCACACGCAATTCAATCAGCTGGGTAGCCTAGTTGTGGGTGTTTCTTTACAGCTGGACAAACGCTAGCCAGCATAAGCACTGCCATTTCTCACGGACTACCTTATTTGTGAGTTCAAACTTGAGAAGTTGAGAACGGGAGTATAAATTTCCAAGAATGCGAGGACACGGTAAGCTGAATCTGCAGTTTGAGACAGTTGCGTTCTTGTCTACTTAACATTTCAACGCGAGAATTTATTTGTTCACCTTTCTAACAATTTTAATATTGTTAAAAATAAACAGTTATGTGCTTTTTCCTCGGCGGATGCTGTTGTCGCTGACTGTCACCAGAGAATGCTGTCACATTAGCTGCAAAAGCCATAGGGAAAAAGCAGGCTACACTTGCAGCCGATAGGCGTTGCAAGCTCGGCTCAATAATAACTTCGTTGGTAGTTGGTTGCTAACGCAAGTGGGTGGCTGGTAGATACATCGTGTATCACCACAGATGTATCTGAAATGCCATATAGCTTCATATGTAAGACGTCAATGGTTACAGTAACACTCCGTTGAGAATATCTCATGTTACAAACGTTGTGCTCGTGGCTGATGTTCGCTTGTTTCCAGTGCTAAGGCTAGCTCAGTGGCTAGCTGTGTTTTATACATAATATGCTGTAACTATATTTCTAATATGCCCAGGTAGTCGCATTGGTTTGGTCTTTGACCTGAGGCCACATTCATAGGATACTTGTTGATGGTAAAATGCTATTTTTATTATTTCGCTGTGTTTGCACCTAGCGTTCAACACAGCTCCGCTGACAATTCAGACATACGACACTGCATCCAGGTAACGGGATGCGAGACTCGCGCTCGTGCATGTGAATCAGGGGGCGTGGCTTTGGTCAGAGACTTGAGGGGAGGGGGTGGATTTAGAGGTGAGGCTACATTCAAATCTTGCTTGCTGTTCCAAGATTGCATACTCCAGCTTTAAATAATTACGATCATAGTGATTACATTCATTCCATCTCTACAGTGCAACACCTGGGGAGCCATCTCTGTTGGAAGACCTTAAGATCAAGGCTATAGCTGACAAGTACAAGAAGACCATAGCACAGGTAGTGAACATGCCTTGTGGTGTCTTACTGGAGTTTAACTAATCAGATAATGCTAGTCCAAATCTAGCTGTAGGAGTTTGTCAAATGGAATATGATTATTTTGTACTAAGAGGCATTAAAAATGCAACAACGTAAACTTTTCAGTTTTAAATAGTGTAAAGGATTTTTTTAAAAATGGAAGGTGTAACAAATTATAACAGTTTTACTGACACGATTCTTAATGTAGACTTGACAATTTTACAAAATCAGACATCCTCCTGGATCTTACGGCAAACAGCATCAATACCATGTGTGTCCACCGTTTGCTGCAAGCAGTGCCTGAATCCTACATGGAATAGAGGTCACCAAATTATCAATCTGTCTCTGTGGGATCTGATCCCACCCTTCCAATAGAACAGCACAAAGTTCACAAAGTAGTGGGAGGGTGACCCTGATGGCAAACTCGCTGATCCGGAATGTCTCAGAGATGTTCAATGGGGCTTATGTCTGGCAAATCAGTGGGCCAACTAACACGCTTATATTGCTGGTGTCCATGCAGTGCCAGGTAATCCTTGCTGTGTGAGGACGAGCGTTGTCATGCAGCAAAGGGTTAAAATTAGTTTGATGTTTTGAGACATTCAAGTGTGACAAATAAGCAAAAATAGATGAATGCGGGAAGAGGTTAAATACTTTTTCACAGCACCATTCAGGGGCACCACTGACTTTTCTGGGCTCAAGCTCATCTGAGATAGACAAACGGGGAAGTGAAAAGGAGTGCTGTGACCTGATAAGTCTGTCTTTTCTACTGGTTTTGGAAATAATGGACATAGTGTTCTCAGAGCCAGAGGAGATGGACCGTCCCAACTGTAATTAGCGACAGGTTCAAAAGTTAGTGTCTTTCATGGTCTGGGGCTGTAATTAGTACACTTGGCATGGGCAACTTGCACATCTGTGAAGGCATAATTGACCCAGAAAGATAAATGCTCATGTGACCTCCAGATATTGTCATTTTCAGGAATGCCTCTGCTCGTTCCAGTCGGATAACACCAGGCCACACTGCGAATAGGACAACAGCGTGGCCTCGAAGTTAGAGTTAGACAGGTTTCTCATTGAAAATATGTGGCGGATTATGAGGTGTAAAATAGGACAAATTTAGACCCCGGACTCTTCACCAACCGAAGTCCTTTAATGGGCATGAATGGGAACAAAGTGTTGATAAAAGGAGAGGTGATGTTACACAGTGGTGCAATACACCTGTCCCAACTTCATTTGAAAATGTTGCGGACATCACACTTCAAAATAGCTATAATTCACAAAAAAGAATGAAGTTGATCAGTTAAAGCATTTTTTTTTTTGCCTTTGCCCTTTTTTCAATAGAATACATGTTAAAAGGGATTTGAAAATTAGTGCTTGCCATTTTTTCTGGCATTTTAAACGTGATCTCAATTTTTCAGTTATTGAGGTTGTAATTGACACGAAAACCACCCCTAAATATAGGACTGCAACCTATATATTCATGTCTCTGCCCAGTTGAGCATAGCACTGACAGTAAATCCTTGTGATTGTTGTAAAATAGGAACAGATGTTGCGATCAATTTGTGCGTATATTGTCTGTCATTGTGCGTACAGAAAAACTGGGTCATCGAATCACGTGTTCTTTCCAATTTCTTCCTAGTGCATGGCTTGTTAACAGGGCCAGTAATTTCACCTCTAAACTAAAATTTTTTTGAGCTGCATTACCTGATTAGTCATGGTGGTCTTCTACTGGTTATTCCTCAAAACAGGTCCTGATCCGTTTCCAGGTCCAGAGGAATGTGGCTGTTATTCCCAAGTCTACCACACAGCAGCACATAAGGGAGAACTTTCAGGTAACAATCTGGGGAAAGACCCAAGTGCTCATGCACTTGGGCGGGGTGAGCTGCATGATTTAGGAGAACCTTATACCTCTTTCCGAGGTGTTTTTCTATGATAATGAGGCAAATATGGGTGCACCGTATTCTTAAAAAGCCTGAAAGAACAGATTTTATCAAATGCTGGATTGATATTCATGTTGGGAAATTGTTTTTACATTGCTGCAATTAGTCATACTTTAATGCTATGCTAATTTCACTAACTGGATTAACTTTCAGCATTTACAAAAGTGTATACTTCACAGCTGGATGTATACTGAACAATTCAAGGTTGGTACCTTGCAATATACCAGTGCCCCACCTGAGACTTGAGCCTGCAACATTTAGGTTACAATGCCTTTTCACTCCCACATTATAAGAAACTACCTTTGCAGGTCTTTGACTTTGAGCTCAGTGATGAAGACATGGCGACTCTCAAGAGCTTCAACAGAAACTGGAGGGCCTTTTACTTACCTGGGTGAGCATAGATGTCCAAGGATGGGCATCTAATTAATGTATAGATTTATTAAAGATTCAATGCAATGTTTTTTTTTTTTTTTAACTCAGTCATAAATTGCATTTATTGAATATTAATATCATGAGTATCTATGTTTCAGCTTCAGATGTATCATTCGATTTGTTATAACTCTTTTGGTGCACCCCCTCTCACAGCCAACTTTCGGTAGGCTAAGGGGGCATGGGCCTCTGCTTACAATACACGTTTACCAACGCTTCTCTTTCTTTAGTTGTCACAATGTTGCTTAGTGGCTACACGACCACTATTTTGCCATATATGTATGAGCCACGAGGACGCACACCAGCCCAGGAGCAGCTTGAATCTCAATTGACACACTGTAGAGATCAACAAATTGTGAACAACTACCTTGAAGTTAAAGCTAGTCAATGTAGTCTACTTAATGTCGTTCCACCCCTAGTCGCCATGGTCCTTAATGCCGAAACCTTGGGACTATTGCTCTGTTATTAGCTTAGCTGCAGTTCAGGGTTTAAGACAAGCTTAAACCTGCGCTGTTCCGAAAAATTCACATGATCTCTTCAACCTGATTGCTGGCTCCTCATAACCTGTAGTTTTATTCACACCTATGGTTTCATCCAAACCCAGTTGCTGTGTCTTGTAGAAGTCACCACACACACACACACACACACACACACACACATAATCAAAAAAACCATCATAATAATACCTGCTTTGTCAGACAGAAAAAGGCTATCACTATCCTATGTACCCTAAATAGCAGTGGAGGGATTTGGTAGGAGCAGTGATATTTGGTGGTTGATTGGATCCAGTGCATTGCCAGCGGTGCACTCAGAGAGCGCTTTAAGCCTAAACGTGCATTCATTTTCATGCGCATCCGTAGGTTCTTCAGCTTGTGGCTGCTGCTTGGCCGTCTACGTGTAAATTTGGTGTTGAAAGCATTTGTTGTATTGATCCATGCAGCCTTTTGCCAGAAGATGTTGGTGGTGTCTTTACCTGCATTTTCAACATCATTTACGACTTTTCTGCTTTGCTCATTGCTAAAAATTGCGACTCTCGCCATCTGCTCCTCAGGCCACTTCACATACTGAGTCAGTTTTATTGGCGTGTCATTGGTAAGTCCTACGGGAATGTGATCATTTCCACCTGTGATATATTGACTTAACAGTATGTTCCTGATGAAAGGTACTTCTGTTATTGGTTGAGGATTAGTAACTACGGAATGTGCTTTGTGCCAGTCTAAGATACAAGTTGGATACACCGTAATGAGCAAGGGAGCAGTTATATTGCCAGTTGACAGTAGAGATAGATTTATATTATATATGAAACCCACCTGCAACATGAAATTCAGCTACTTGAATTAAAATGTCAGTTTCCAGAATAATCAAGCCGTTAAGATTTAGCACCACCAGAAACTACTGGCTCTGTTCCACGCACTTAACAAATAAATGGTGGGCATGTCCGTGATTTATTTATTGACTTGTGGGCATGCAGAAGGCTACAATGCAGCTTACTTAAAAAATTACATAAACGATAAAACAATCAGGATGACAAAATCGCAGCCTACTTTCCGTGGTGGTCTAACATGAAAATAGTTTATTGATTGCTCTAACTATGAGCAGATTGTGATGATAAAACACTTCCACAATGAAGAAAGAATAAAAGCACATTTATTGGAAAATCAATAATACATAAGTGGGCGGAGGCGATGTTAAATGTATTAAAAGTATATAATGTTACTAATATAATATTGATATTTGCGAGGATCTAATAAGGAGGCGCTGAGAGCAACTTTTAGTTAAGAAAACTGGTAACTCTGAGACTAGGAGTAGCTCTGAGATAGGTGGGAGTAAATCTCCGTTGCTATGGATGACGTCAATTCTCATGCACGAGTCTTGGGTCAATGAGCACGGTGATTGGTTGTTGGGTGACAGGGCGGCCCATTGAAAAAAATATCCCACATACAAGCCATGGAGGAAAAAATGAGGAAATAGTCCAAGCGGCTGGTTTGTCCCATAAAATAATAATATGTTGAGCACTCCAATGCACTATGCGCAGTCCCCACATATCACGCTCTAGGCAAAAAAACATAGGTAGGAAAGATATAGTTGTAAAAACGCCAATAGCATAAAACGAGTCAATAATAAAACGTGTCATTTGCCCCAATAATTAGCAACTTATTATCCAATGAGAATATGTTGCGATCCTTTAAATGTCGGGCTGTTCAAGTTTGTTTGCCCTAAACTGTCGTGGATGAAAGTTCAAAAAGGACACGAAAGCCCAACTGGAGCCACGACCAGTTACTGCTGCTGGCCCAGTTAGAGCTGGAGCGAAAGCATGTAATCAAAGGGAAATTTGGCTCGGGCGTGAACAGCAAATCCAAGCAGGATGCATGGGGTAATATCAGCCTACAGATCAATGCTGCATTCCCCTCGGTGTCTCGGACGGCAGACGACTGCGAGAAGCGGTGGTATGGGCTGCAGTCGCAGGGGAGGTCCGAGATAGCAGCCTATAAACGGGCTATCGTTCAAACACGAAAGCATACTAAGCTTGGTATGTAATTTATAGCCTACAATTTAAATATGCATACAAAATATGACATAAGCTGTTATTATTATGATGATCTATTAAATGTAACCCTCGCTCAATAGCCTAATAAAATAATTCATGCATAGCAGGAGGAGGTACAGCACCAAAGCCACCGTCCCCGAGCAAGTGGCATCCCACAGGCATAATGCCTGTCAAATAATTGGTATAAGCTGCTTTCCATTAAAATGCGAGTCGTGCGTGGATCCTGGCCATTTCGCAACAATGTCCAGAATATTGTATTCGGCATCAAATACTATCTGGGTGTTAATGGAATGAACTTTTTTTCTATTTACAAATACGTCTTCATCTTGGGTCGGAGAAAATAATTTGAATATGGGCCCCGTCAATAGCACCGATGATACCGGGCATACCTGAGATGCGCATGAATTCAAGTTTGATTCTGTGTTGTTGGCGAATGTCCATTGGAAACCGGATAAACTGTCGGATGATATGGGGTTCGCCGAGCGCATTGATTCTTTGTTGAATTGAGCGACTGACAGAGGATTGTGAAATCCCTAAATTGTCCGCGATGCAAAGTTGCATTTTTCCGGTGGCCAAGTAACGAAGTGTTGTCAAATATTTTATTTCGGGGCTTATTGGGTTGTTTCTCATGGTTGGAGACGTAATTCTCTCCCTCACCAAGTCAACAACAAATAAAATCCCTTCACGGTCGATCTGATATCTTTTCAACAACTGCGCATCATTCAGAATTTCCAAGCCATTCCGTCTTTCAACAGCAGCAGTCATTTTCCGACTCCTAGTGAATAGGTTTTAGCGAGTTAGGAGTCCTCTTGACTACTTTTTAGCTCTCCCAGACTTAGGAGCTACTTCTGGGCCTAAAATGCTTTGTGAATAACACTTAGTAAAAATAATTAGGAGTCCTAAATTTACGACTGACACGCCCATTTTTTTAGGAGTTTCTCCTAAATCCGGCAGTTAGGACCTACTTTTAGCCCTAAGATGCTTTGTGAATATGGGCCCAGATGTCTACGGGCTTTCGGACAGCTTAGCTGAGGATCAGCTGATTTCAATGCTTTTTTTTTACAGAGCAATCACTTTGGAACTAACACACAGCTTTTAGTTAAACTCATAAACTAAACCTGTTTAATTGGAACTACTCAGCAACAAAAGTTCCTGTGACACCAATTTTCATGAGTTGTTTGCAGAGGCAGACAGTAACAGAGTAAATTTACTTGAGTACTGTACTTAAGTACACTTTTTGGGGATATGTACTTTACTTGAGTATCATGTTGGGGGACGACTTATGACTTTTACTTGAGTACATTTGAAAGGTAAATATTGTACTTTTTACTCCGCTACACTTCTATCCATAACCCAAGTACTCGCTACTTTTTCTTAAAAAAAAAAAAAGCGGGGAAACCCTACCCACGTCCCCAAACATCAACAAAAGTGTTCCAACGAATTGGAGGGCAGGGGTGGGTCTTCTGCACCAGTTCCGTGCTCATGCATGACAAGTGGGTGGGACTGAGGAACGAAAGGAACTGGCAGTGGCACTTTATCGAAGCGGCAGAGTGAAGCATGGTGGAAACTAAAGTGAAAAAGAGACGCTCGAACGAGTGCATGTCCAGGAAAAAGGAACGCGATCGCAGCTATGCGAAGTCCAGAATAAACATAGGGAAAGCATACCAACGGTGGAGTGAATTCCGGGAGTTGAATGGTTTGAATTCTGACACCCAGGTCGCCTTGTTTCTACTTGAGGTGAGTAGAGCTGGTGCTAACTCGGTTGGATGTGAATTGTAAATTGTCATCCCAAGCAAAATTGAGGGAAGCTTGTGTATTGTTTTTGTAAGGCTGTCTTGCATAGATCATGCTGGTCAGAATGAATCAAACAGTAGTGAGATCGATATTTCCTCTTTGGAGCGAGTTAGCAACCTTTGCTAACTCTCGGTTGGCAAGCTTGTGAGTTTGCTAATTTTGTCTGATCAAACCAGAGTTTGTGTTCATGAAATAACATTTTTTCTCTGGTTAGTTCTCAGAGTTGAAATTCGTCGATGAATGTATAACCGTGTGATAAGTTTAGCTGAAAGTGGTGATCTATGTGACGTTGTTAATACTCATTTTGTAATGCCGAGCTAAGATACTTGTCAGATACCTTGTTGTAGCTAGCACTAATGGTGAAAATTTATCGTCTGGCAATGGTCGTCATTGTTGCTACCGGGCGTTTATCACAACGGGCTGTACGCGGTCATTACCCAGCTGAGTGAGCCTTTCTTAAGCTGCTTTCACACCGGACACAAAACAAATTTTTCGCGCGACATTACTTTCAAAGTCAACGCAAAGACGCGAATACTCAGAAGTTTCACTTTAAGAAAAGCGCGTTCATGTTCCAAGCTTCTTGGGGGTATTCCATCAAGCAGGCTAAAGGAAAATCCTGACTTAAATGGCCAAATCTGGTTTATGATAGCGAGAGTTCAGTTCCATCAAAGTGGCTGAGATTAGCCCCACATCGGTAACCATGGAAACTATGGTTCTGGCTAAGCCTGACACATCTAGCTAAGCTCAGATTTCTGTTCCATCAACTTGAGCCACATCTCTGTTCCATCAAAGTGGTTAATGTGAATCCCAGCCTGGTAACCATGGTGATTTAAGCTGCAGGGCAATCCCGCCCTGTAGCAGGTTTAAGGTGAGGATTAGCTTCATCTATGTTCAAAGAATGTCCAATAGACTGGAACAGACACCCAAAAGACAGTTCTGCCAATGCATTTACACACTCACAACTGTCATGTAATGATAATAATATGTGAAACATAAATATAATTCATTAAAAAACATTAACTATTCAAAAATAAATTATATCATTTCAATAAGGGAGCTTGTCAATATTCTGAATGCATTTAAATTTGAACAGGCATTCAAAAATGAACGAGTCTCCGTTCGTGTTCAGCTAAAAAACGAACGGCAGAGTGTTCAAAAATGAACAAGCATGCGTTCATTTTTGACTGGACGGCATCCAAAAATTAACGCAGCTACTCTTTCTCGTGTCACAAAATGAATCTGCTCTCCACTTCGCAAAATTTACACAACATACGTAAATATTTCCTTCTTACGAGAAAAAAAAATCCCCGTCTCCCATCCTGCAGAATTTAGAAGTATGTTTTAACGTACATGCCTATTTAACGACAGTTTTCACGTCGACTAAAAAATCCTACCAAATCTCCAGTTTCGAGATTATATCTTTACCGATCGTCAATCTTCCGCTATACGCTTACGCTTTTCATCGAGTTCGATAAGATGCTTTAACACATTCCACACTCAAGACCGGAGATAAATTGTGATTCAATGGTACCGGGGTACGTTCAGTCAGCCAAAACATTCAAACGTTGCTGTGTGAATACTTTACTGGAATGAACATCGCTTCCATGTGGTGTCAGTATGCCACTTTTTCCTTCTTATATAAAAAAGCATTTTAGAATTCCAAATCATGATGTGACCGCTAGGCAATTTGTATGCAAAAGATTGTCAATAAATTAAATTAAATACATTAAAATTATAGTTTTGCATTGTATCACATTATCTGCGCGACAGCCCAAGTTTAATTCTACTATTCTGTGAATATAAGAACTAGGATAACTTAGTCCCGCTCATATCAAATTGCAAAATTATCCGCGATATTAATCCTTTCTTTTTAAACCTGTGAACGCGTAAGCCAAAAAAAAAAGTCACACTTTACAGCCCACTATGTACACGATAAATTCTGCAATGATATTCAGATTTTGTTCCATTGATTGTCGCAGATTTTGTACCATTTGTCATGCGATATACGCAGTGTCTACGTGTCCGTAAGTCGGACAGGGTTTTAATATATCTCCGTGTCCGACAGTCGGATGGTTTCAATGTAACTTTGTGTCCGACAGTCGATTATTGTTTTTAATTTCTTCAAATCTACTGAATCTTTTAGATATTAAACATGAATGTTTTGTTAAGAGGGCTCAATTCTTCAAGATGAGTACCGAGAATTTCAATCAATGTTTCTGTTTAAGCTCTGCTCAATAAAGTGAGTCAACATTGGCGCGGGACTTTGTGCATTCATGACGAATTTAGCGACTGTCGGACAGAGATCCTAAAATACTCCGTGTCCAAAAGTCATAAAAGTTCTAATTTTTCGAGTATTCCATTAGACGTACAAACTTGGCCAAACTTGTGTTCAACTTTCACAAAATGCAAATTGATAGCTATCGACTTTTCTTGGTCTTTTTATTCGTCTCTTTTCTTCCGTTGAAGATAGACAACAGTCTTTATTCGGTCTCTCTTTTGAAGATTAGTCAGATGGATCGAACAGATTTACGCTTTATTTCCACACCAGAGATAAAATATGCTTGTAGTCAGTGAGCAAATCAATTCCATAACCACTGACATTGTGAATTAAATAGTGCATGCACGATCAAGACTGTCCGACGCGAAATGCAAAATACTTGATTTCCAGCAGCCAGCAGAAAGTATTGATATGAGAGCAGATTCTTAACGAAATAAACAAAATTTTTTAAACTAAAAATATTGAAACCATCCGACTGTCGGACATGGAGATATATTAAAACCCTGTCCGACTTTTGGACATGTAGGCACTGCGTTTCTCATTTATTATACTGTATTTTTTCAGATTGAAATCATAACACATGAAACCGCCGCTCTGTGGGAGCTGCCAACGACAAGTCCAGATCTAGATAATCAGATGAGCAAAGTAAAACCTCTGCATGTGCACAGTAGGCTATTATAAACTCAGCATGTCTGAATGTAAATAAATATTTATCCCTTATTATAAGGGTGTTATCAGTTCAATTAATGAATAAGCTTAATTGCAAGATAAACGACTAAGTAGTCTTGTGATGCCATGGGGATTAGCTGGTTCAGGGATACGAGATCACGGAGTGAGACCTGAATTCATGCGACACGCTGGAATACGGTGACAAGACTTTTTGGATGATGTGCACGATTAATACTTAATTTGTTCAGTCAACTAAGTTTAATATGTTTTTGTTTAGATAACCGAATATGTTTTTGTTCAGAGAACAGGAGTAGGTCGCGATATAATAATCCCATTCCTGAAGCGTCACCTAAATTGGCAAATGATCTTTAGCAGGCGGATTATACCCAGTATATGAAAAAAAAACTTACAATGACAATGAGAACAATTTCACTTCATATGAGAAAAACCTAACAATGACAATGAGAACTATTTCACTTTAAGGAACTGAGAATTTAAAATAGGCCTGTACAAGCATTTATATAATCCGTCATCCATATTCAGTCGTCGTTCACAAAAGAATATCCGCGCCCATAATCTAAAAGCTCACTTCACACATAGATGAACGCATCAGGCCCTGGGCAGGCATCGGAGAATGAACACATCGGGAAATGAACGCATCAGAAAATGAACAGAAGTGTGTTCATCATCGAACGCAGTGACCAGGTTTGCAGCCTCGAACGCATCCAAAAATGAACAGGCGTCCGTTCAAAAATGAATACGTTCACTGTTCAGAATATTGACAAGCTCCCTAAAGACAAAATCAAACTTTAAAAAAATAATAAAATTCCAATTGGCTAGCAAATTATCTAAAATTTTAGCAGCAATCCATTGATAAATGTGGTATCACTTTCAAAAATAAATTAATAAATTTGGTAAATTTCAGTAAGCCTATCTACATTCATTTTGTTCCTTTCATGCGGTATATTTTTATTGTATAATGCAACCTATTGAATGATCTTTGTGTCACTTATGCATGTAGCTTGTCGGCGATATTCTGCCAGGTCACCCCCCTCGCCCTGTTGATGGCAGCAGTGTTCCCTTTCCTTGTGATAATTTCCCGATAATCCTTATAAACTCCCAGAAAGAGGGTTTGCTCCACTGAGGAGAGCGCAGAGACGGTGTGCGCGGGTAGAGTGGAAGGTGCGAATGTCGAAAGTGTAGCGTTTTGTTTGATTGTTAGATAGTTGTCTTTCGCTTGAAATTTTGAATTTCAGTCATGTTTCGAGGAAGTTAGGCGCTTGGGAAATATTTTAAAAAATTGTTGAAAAAGAGAACAGTGGATTAGTTTTTGTTTTTTTTTTGTATATTGAAGATAGTCACTCTAGACCTTACGTCACCATAGTGCATGGCGGTAATGCACCTTAACGTTGGTTACCCACCCTGAAGAAACCAAAAAGAAGAAGAGGAGCACGCCTCCGCTCGTTCCTTTCCCTTGCTTTGAGTCATTTTGCGACATTTTCGGCACTCGTCCAGTGTGGGCTTTTTATTTTCTCTGGGCACGTACACGAAGTGCGGCTTAGCAGATGAGGCTCGAATTAGCGTCAGTTGGTGCTAGTTTATTTCACTTGATGGAACGGGTCGAGGCTATATAGGGAGTTGGAGCTAATTCAAGCCTCAAGATTACGCCTTAGTCTGGATGTTCTTAGCTACATTGATGGAATACCCCCCTGAAGGAGAGAGGCGAGCGGCTCTGTTGTGTTTTGAGAACGTTTCAACTGTCAACAATAGTGACGTCATATCACTGATACAGCCTTTAACATTAAAGTATCTATAAAAGCTCCATCCAGTAGGTTTCTATAGATAAAGGTAAGCACTGTGGCAGCAATAATACAATATTTAGAAAATTTACTTTTACTTCTGATACTTAAGTATTTTTAAAAACAAGTACTCCATTACTTTTACTGAAGTAAAAATCTGACTATAGAACATTTACTTGTACTTGAGTAAAATTTAACAAGTGGTGTCTGTACTTTTACTTAAGTAATGAAGCTATGTACTCTGTCTGCCTCTGGTTGTTTGGAAGAAAAAAATGTCTGGTGTTCAAATCTCTTATGAAAGTATGAAAATAAGTCACACAAACATACCCGCTGCAGAAAAGCATGCCTTGAATGCAAAAAGTTACTTTTATGCAAACATCATGCATTCGATGACCTAAACTTATAAATAAAAAATAAAAAAGCACGTGTTGCAGGGATTCGATATGCATTGTTCCTGGTAGTGTTGTCAACTGGCACACGGGAAAACAACATGTTTCCATCCTTACTCGAAGTTTGAAGATGCCACACCTATCTGAAAATGAACGTCTCAGAGCCATTAGTATGCTTGAAGCAGGATCATCTCAACGGGATGTCGCAACACAATTCAACGTCCATAGAAACACCATTTGGACTTTATGGCAGCGTTGGCAACAAATAAATGCTGTCAAAGACCGTCCTCGATGTGGAAGGCCATCTGTTACAAGCGTCAGACAGGATCGTTAGATTCAAACCACACATACCTGCGAAATCGGTTCCAACCTGCAACAGTCACTGCTAGAACCATCCCAGGACTTCGGCGAATATCGGCAGAGACTGTATGTCGCTGCCTAAGACGTTTTGGGATTGTGGCCAGAAGATCCGCCAGACATCTGATTTTGACCCACAATCGCTGACGATTACGTCTTCAGTGGTGCATGCAGCGTATACATTTGACAGCAATTCAGTGGAGACTGGTGCTGTTCACTGACGAGTCTCGTCTCAACCCCAGCTACAATGATGGACGCAGACGTGTTTACTAGGGGTGACCTGGAATAGTCGACTATTCGACGATTCGATTCCGAGGAGTCAGATTCGACGATCAACCTCGTAGTCGAATTGTCGGAAAATGTTGTTATGTGACCAAGATCATACCGTTCTGACTACATGGGGGTGCCCAGGCTGCTGAGCATAAATCTTTTCATAGAATGTCTTTGTTTTCTCGGCTTTACCCTGCAGGACGACAGTGGAGCAAGGATACTACAAGTGGTCTCTCCCACTGGCCTGAGCTGTTCAATGGCTTGGGGTGCCTCACCTCATTCACACACAAACCGCTCCTGGACCATAGTGTATCCCCTGTGGTCCAACCCCTCCGGCGTGTGCCCCTGGCTCTGCGGGACAGCGTTACACAGGAGCTCCAACGCCTACAGGCTGATGGCATCATAGAACCCATCGATGCCTCTCCGTGGGTGTCCAACCTCGTGATCGACAGGAAGAAGTCAGGCGGGCTGAGAGTCTGCGTTGACCTTCGCCAGGTCAACAAGGCTGTGGTGCCTGACAAATACCCTCTCCCCCCGACGGAAGAGCTCACTACCCACTTCCATGGCTCCCGGGTCTTCTCGAAGCTGGACTTGCGTCTGGCTACCCACAAGTCCCACTGCACCCGGAGAGTCGGAACGTGACGGCCTTCATCACCCACACTGGCCTGTATCGTTACAGGAGGATGCCTTTTGGACTCAGCTCAGCGCCCAGCTGCTTCCAGAAAATTGTGTCCACAATCCTCGCCAGCTACCCGGGTACGGTGGCCTATCTGGTCGATATTGTGGTACACGGGCCCGATGCTGCTACCCATGACACCCGTCTGGAACAGGTTTTTGCCTCACTCAGCCGCCACCATGTCACTCTGAACACAGAAAAGTGTATTTTCTCCGCACCTGCCATAGACTTTGTCAGGTTCCGTGTGTCCGCCAACGGCATCTCTCCTCTCCAGTCAAATGTGGATGCCATCATCGAAGTCCCCGCTCCCCCGACAGCCTCACAGCTGGCATCATTCTTGGGGATGACCACCTACTACATGCGGTTTCTGCCCCAATACTCCTCAATCACAGCCCCGCTGAGGATGCTGCTCAAACAGGATGCCCCTTTGACCTGGACTCCTGAGTGCCAGGCAGGTTTTGAGGAACTGAAGCGTCACCTCACCACATCTCCGATCCTGGCGCACTTCCAGCTGGAGTGCCCCACATTTGTTACCTGAGCTTCAGCAGTGGCTCTGGGCGTGGTTTTGTCACAGCTCCAAGATGGCGTGGAGAGGCCCGTAGCCTTCGCCTCCCAGGCGCTCAGTCTTACTGAGCAGAAATACTCAGTGGGTGAGTGGGAGGCACTCGCATGCATCTGGGCGTGCAAGCGGTGGCATCTGTACCTGTACGGCTGGCCTTTTACACTACGGACGGACCACCAGGCCCTGACAGCCCTGATGTCAACCTCTGGTGCAGGACACAGGCCCCTTCGCCTCTACAGATGGTCAGACCGCCTGCAGCAGTATGACTTTCAGCTACAATTCACTCCTGGCAAAGATAATGTGGTAGCAGACTTCCTATCCCGCCCTGCCACCACCCAGTGCCCTGCTGTCTCTCCAGAGGACGAGGATGACCCGATACACCTGGTCCACTCACCACTGAAGGACACAGTCTCCCTCCGTGATCTGGAGACCGCCTCAGCAGCCGTGCCCGTCTTCACCATGCTTCGTGAGTACATCAGACAGGGTTGGCCTGCCCGCGTCCCATCCAAACTGGAGCCGTACTCCCGAGTGAAGCATGAGCTGTCATGCTGGGGCTATGCCTGCATCGCCCGTGGTCACTGTGCTGTCATCCCGGTGGCCCTCAGAGGATGTGTCTTGCAGATGGCACATCAGGGTCGCCTTGGTATTGTCAAAGCTAAGCAAAGGTGCCGTGACGTTATGTGGTGGCCCGCCATAGACCGCGACCTGGAGGAACTCGTCCGGTCCTGCGCAGCATGCCTCACCAGCGGGAAGACTGGGTCAACTGCTCCACCTGCACTCCAGCCCCTGGACTGGCCACCTGCACCATGGGACCATCTACAGCTTGATATTTGTGGTGAGCCATACAATGTGCCACACCACCAGAGGTTCCTTGTGGTAATCCATGACCTGTACTCTAAGTGGCCTGAAGTGGCTCCCATGAGTATTGTCACCTCTACTGCTGTGATCAACTTCCTCGACCAGCTGTTTGCCCGCTGGGGCTTGCCCCGTGCAATCACTACGGACAACGGTCCTCAGTTCCTGCCCTCAGAATTCACCACCTATCTCGCCGCCAAGGGAGTTACCCACATCGGGACCTCCAGCTATCATCCCCAAGCCAATGGGGGGGTGGAACGATTCAACCAATCTCTGAAAAATGGAGCGCGTGCTCACATGTCTGAGGGATACTCACTGATGGCCACACTGTCACAGACCCTCCTCCACTACAGAGCAACTGCCCACTCTACAACAGGGGTCTCTCCTGCCGCACTCATGCTGGGTAGGGAGCTCTGCTCCCCCTGTCAAGACTCCGTCCACCGGTGGCTGCGGACCCGCGACCAAGCCCGACAGCAGTCAAATTTCACGTCAACAGTCAACAGAGTGCCATGAAGCGGCGGTTCGATGAGAAGCACACAGCTAAGTGGCCTGCTATCAGAGTATCAGACTGGGTCAGAGCCCGCCGGACTCACCGAGCTAACAAGCTAGCAACATTCTGGTCTGCTCCGCACCAGGTTAGTCGCCAGCTCGGCCCAGCTTCATTTCTGCTGACTAATGGATCCCGTTGGCACGCCAGCTGCCTGCGCAAAGTGCCCGCCCCTCTTCACCAGCCTCACCTCGCAACAGGCTCAGGAGTGGGACAGAGCATCCCGGCGACTGGGCCACCCCCTCCTGTGCATGCTCCTGTTGCAGCACCCCCCGCCCACACTGTGCCAGTTGCTCAGTGCCCCGCTCCACCACCGGCCCCACTGTTGGCTCCCCTGCTTCCTGAGCCTCGGCCTGTCAGGGCCTGTGCGCACCCTGAGCGCTTCCAGGACTTTGTTGCCACCTTTCACACTTGAGCATTTGGGGGGGGGGGGAATGTTGTGTTTATCTAAGTCTAGCTTAACTGCAGTTCTGCTGGGATGAATGCATGTTTGTGATGTGTTCCATGTTTCTATGCAGGCTGTTTTGCGTTGCGTATTTTGTTACCTAGAGGCCACCGTAGGTGGGCAGCGTATTGATTTCGAAACCGAAATTAAACTCAGCAGTTGCTGCTGTAAAGTTGAATCACTTTGTGTGCTCGTCATTTTAGCAACATAACATTACCGTGATGAGATCATCCGTCCCATTATTCTGCCGTTTTTGCCTCGACATGGCCCTGGAGTGATCTTTCATATGACAACGCCCAAGCGTATGCGGCTTGAGTTGTGCAACAAACACTTCAACAGAACAACGTGAATGTGATCCCTTGGCCTGCTCACTCTCCAGATCTCCCTCCAATCGAGCACACGTGGGATGAGATGGAACGACGTCTCCGACGTTTATCACGTGCCCTAGCGACACTCCAGGAACTTAGTGACAGGCTGGCTCGTACAGATATGGAATGGTATCCCACAGGATTTAGTGAGATGTCTGATTCATTCCATGTGAAGAAGATGTGTTGCTTGCATCGAAGCCAGAGGAGGACATATTGATGTGTGAATTGTCATTTACGCTTGTCCATGTTTCCCATGTCATGACGTCATAACTGTAACTGATATGGCTTAATAAAAACCTGTGAACTTGTAACAGGAGTCTGTTATCGATTGGAACCACAAATTATTTTTAGATTTAGGGATGCACCTTATTTAAGATTCAATTTTATATAGCGTCACAGGAACTTTTGTTGCTGAGTATACATTTGTCCCCATCCTCTTCACAAAGCCATGTCTTTGCAATCCCAACTGCGTCATAGCCCTCACTAATCAGAACAGCCGCAAGTTCACGGAATTTGTTTTTTATGCTCCTAGCATTTACAATCCCAATTCCGAAATAGTTGGGACGAAGTGTAAATTGTGTTGCCAGGCACAACAAACCCCGCCCCTCACACGTACTTTCACCTACTTGTACGAAATTCAATAGGGATCTACAACCCCAAATCAGAAAAAGTTGGGACAGTGTGGAAAATACGAATAAAAAAAGAAAGCAGTAATTTATAAATTTCCCTTAACTTGTATTTCATTGCAGACAGTATGAACACAAGATAATTCATGTTTTGTAGGGGTGTAACGATTCTGAATCGATGTTTTTTTAAAGCGTAGTAACACCACCTGCTACCATGGGGCGAACATCCGAGCTTTCCCTTTTCCTTTATTATCCCCCGTGATGTCCTGAACGAAAGTGCTTAACATCAAAGGTCATGGTAAATGCTTCCGGAAAAAAACTTGACTGACGTCAGTATTTTTCGGCTACGTGCTGAGAGGAGCCAAGCAAATGAAAACAAAATCGTCATCCTATTAACCAATTAGGCAACTCTAAGAAACGTATACCTGTTCCCGTTTACTTTGCCTGATTAGCAATCAAATGGTGGATTCGTTTACTCTTTAAGTTGAACGAGTAGAGCTGTTTATTAAGACAACATGTTTGATTGCTGCATTTTGAAATTTAAATGGGCACAGAACAGCACTGCTTGAACACGATTGCCATTGCCCACGGCATTTTAGATGCGACTGTGATAATTTATATCTCACATTCACGTTTCATCCGCTTTTCAGAATGTTTTCCACCTTGTGTATTTTTTAGACACTTAAACTCCAGGTCGATCTTAAAACAAATCTGTTTTAAATTAATCTTGAATAATGTCCTAAAATGCTACAATGAGAGATGTAATTCAGAGGAAGATTTTTTCTAATTATTCAAATTGGCATTCTTTCAATCCAACACCGTAGCCCAGTTAGGTTTGTCTGCTTTTCACCATCACATCTTAATCGTTATAGGCTACTGGCCAAATTTCTTGATCATTATTTAGGCCAAGTACATGCGAGCAGATTTAAGGAAGGGCGGAGCACCTGCAATTAGCGAAATCTAAACTCAGGCTTCTTCCCGACGGCATTTTAAATCGTTTTAAGCCGCTTCAGGTGTGTATGTTTCAAGAAATTACACGCGACTGCCTACACACCCCATGACGGCAAGTTGTCTCATCACACTTTAAAAAAATCCTCGTTCAACATTGCCACATCCCAACTCAGCATTTCATCTCTCATTGTGGTATTTTTAGGAGATCTATAATGATAAAATAAAAATAAAGAGATTTATTTTCAGATCGCCCTGGATTTCAAGCGTCTAAAATATACACAAGGTGGAAAATATTAAAGCAGATGAAACGTGAATGTGAGCTATGAATGATCACAATCACACGAAATGGCCAAATACAAATCTTGCAAATCTATGCCCATTTAACTTTCAGAATGCGGCAATCAAACATGCTGTCTTAATAAACAGCTCTACTCATTCAGCAAAGTAAAAAAGAGAATCGCCGGTTTGATTGCTAATTGAGCAAAGTAAACAGGGACAAGATTAGAGTAACCTAATTGCTTAAAAGGAGACGATTCTGTAGTCCTTTACTTGGTTCCGTTCCGTCAAGTTTTTTTTCCGGAAGCATTTCTCATGCCCTTTGATGTTTGGCACTTTTGTTCAAGACTGCTTCAGGTTTAATAAAGGAAACGGTTAAACTCGGATGTTCGCCCCATGGCGGTCCTGTGCCTTAAAAACATCGATACAGAATCGATTCAGGATCGTTACACCCCTAATGTTTTGTCTGGTCAACATCATTTGATTTGTAAATAAACATCCATTCTTGCCATTCAGGCTTGCAACATATTTCAAAAAAAGTTGGTACAGTACAGTATTTACCACTTTGTACTGTTCCCATTCCTTTTAACAACACTTAAAACACATTTAGGGACTGAAGTAACCAAGTGACTAAGTGTTACAGGTGTTAGTTTGTCCCATTCTTCCCGCAAACAACTTTTTAGGTGTGCAACAGTACGGGGTCTTCGTTGATGCATTTTGCCATTCAAAATGCGCCAAACAATCTCTAAAGGAGACAAATCAGGGCTGCAGGCAGGCCAGTCAAGCACCCGCACCTTCTTCTTACGCAGCCATGCCTTTGTTATGTGCACAGTATGTGGTTTGGCATTGTCTTGCTGAAATAAGCATGGGCGTCCCTGGAAAAGATGTCGCCTTGAAGGCAGCATTTGTTCCTCCAAAATCGAGATGTACTTCTCAGCATTAATGGTGCCATCGCAGAAGTGCAAGTTACCTTTGTCGAAGGCACTGACACAACCCCATGCCATGACAGACCCTGGCTTTTGGACTTGTAACTGGTAACAATCTGGATGGTCCTTTTCTTCTTTGGTCCGCAGCACACGGCATCCATTTCTTCCAAAAAAGACTTCAAAAACCGATTCGTCTGACCACAATATGCGTTTCCACTGCGCGATGGACCATCCCAGATGCCTCCGAGCCCAGAGAAGTCGACGGCGCTTCTGGACACTATTTATGTAGGGCTTCCTTTTGGCACAGTACAGTTTTAGCTGGCATTTCTTGATGTAACTATGTACTGTAGTGCTTGAGAGTGATTTCCCGAAGTAGTCCTGAGCCCATGCAGTTATGTCACTTATTGGCGAATGACAGTTTTTAATGCAGTGCCGTCTGAAGGCTCGGAGATCGCGGCCATTCAGTTTAGGCTTGCGCCCTTGCCCTTTGCGCACTGTAATTCCTCCAGACTCCCTGAATCTTATCACTATGTTATGCACCGTAGAGGGAGAAATGCCCAAATCTCTTCCTATCTTTCTTTGAGAAACGTTTTTCTTCATCATTTCAATGATTTTTTTCACGCACTTGGTGGCAAACTGGTGATCCTCTGCCTATCTTTGCTCCTAAAGGACTAGGCCTTTCCTGGATGCTGCTTTTGTACCAAATCATGATTACAATCACCTGTTGACATCACTAGTTTCAAATCACATCATTATTTAGTTATTATACCTCATTACTACCCCTAAATTGCCCCCGTCCCAACTTTTTTGGAATGTGTTGCAAGCCTGAATGGCAAGAATGGATGTTTATTTACAAATCAAATGATGTTAACCAGACAAAACATGAATTATCTTGTGTTCAGACTGTCTGCAATGAAATACAAGTTAAGGGAAATTTATAAATTACTGCTTTCTTTTTTTATTTGCATTTTCCACACTGTCCCAACTTTTTCTGATTTGGGGTTGTATTCTGGGTCAGTAGCAATCCCTATACCGAATTTGGGGTGAATCTGGCCATTAGTTTTGCCGCTTAGAGTGTTAACAAACAAACACAGGAACAAACAAACGCACAAACACACAAACAAACCGAACCGAATACAATACTCCTTCCCTCACCCTTCGGGAGGGGCGTTGTAATGACTTTCAGATCACATGAGTCAATATGTTATTTACAATAGAACATAGATAACATTTCAAATGTTGAAACTGAGACATTTTATATTTTTATCCACAAAATGAGCTTATTTCAAGTTTTCTGGCTGCAACAGGTCTCAAAAAAGTTGGGACACAGAAAAAAAAAAAAAAAGGGCTGAAGAAGCAATTAATATATGAATCAGCTGAAAGAACATTTAGCAAGTGATTAAGTTAACAGGCATCAGGTGTGTAACATGATTGGCCATAAAAGGGATGTCTTAGAGAGACTGAGTCTCTCAGAAGTAAAGATGGCCAGAGGCTATCCAACCTGTGAAGGCTTGCATAAAAAAAAATTGTGGAATTGGCCTACTTTAAAAGCAATGTTCCTCAACGTCAAATTGCAAAGGCTTTGAAGGTCTCATCATCGACAGTGCATAACATCATCAAAAGATTCAGAGAAACTGGAAAAATCTCTGTGTGTAAGGGACAAGGCCAAAGACCTTTACTGGATGCCCGTGATCTTCGGGCCCTCAGACGCCACTGCATCACTCACCAGCATGATTCTGTCATTGACATGAGTGGGATCAAATTCCAATGGCTGAACTCAAGAAACTTGTCTCCTCAATGCCCAGACGCCTCCACCTTGTGTTAGAAAGAAGAGGGGATGCTACACCATGGTAAACAGGCCCCTGTCCCAACTTTTTTGAGACCTGTAGCAGCCATCAAATTTGAAATGAGCTCATTTTGTGGATGAAATTGTAAAATTTCTCAGTTTCAACATTTGCCATGTTATCTCTGTTCTATTGTGAATAAAATATTGGCTGGTGTGATTTGAAAGTCATTGCGTTTTGATTTTATTCACAATTTACACTTTGTCCCAACTATTTCGGAATTGGGGATGTAAATAAAAACATTTCAAGCTATTACGACTGTGTTTACCCTTCGGTTCCCCAGCCGCCTGCAGCTCCAAGCCCCTCACTGCACTTTGTTGCTTTAAAAATATATTATCAATAGTGCATGTAGCGCTGTCAGCTTTCATCAGAGCAGACTGCATTTCCCTATTTATAACACTCTGTAACCTCTCTGCCCCCCAAGTCCTTCGTTTCTTCGGCTTTTTATTTGCCAAAACGATTTTAAAAAGGGGCGCTAATATATTTTGCTGGATTTTATTATTGAGGAGGGGGTAAAAAATTTAATAATAATATTGCGAATGCATATGCCGCGCATGCCCTAGCAACCTGGTGTGTCATCAATAACATGGCTGCAGCTGTTGTATGCTATTACCACATACAGCAGCACTAGAAATTAAACTCTAAATTTTCTTGACTGGATGTACGCTTGATGAATGTTTCTCTGGGTACCCAAACATCAAAGTGAAGGCTCAGTTCCACTGGGCATTTTTTGCCTCGGCGATGTACTCCCGATGGAAATTGATGCACTTCGGGAGGCGTCGAGAACAGGTTCCCCGATGTCCCGGGGAAACTTCGGGAGCGTCGCGAGCCATCTGGAACCATCAGGAGGCATCGGGAACTGTGAAAAATTTCAATGCTTGCATTGAAATTTTTCCCAACGTGTTCCCGACGTTTTGTCGGGAAAACAGGCCGGGGAGGCCTTGCTGGAGCTTTCCAGAGCCATCCCCAGAGCTTCCCCGAAATATTGTTTTCCCCGAGGCATCCCCGAAGCATCGGTGATGTCTCGCCGAAGTACATGGGGACCTTCGGGGATATTTGAATCTTCGGCGAAAGTTCGGCGACCTTTTGGTGACACATTCCCGATGTTGGGGTTGCATCCCTGAATATTCGCCGAAATTTCGGCGACGGTTCAAAATGCAATCTTCCCATGGCGCTGATTGGCTGGATTTTGCATTCGCGCGCACTATAAGTACATTTCATCTAAGTACATGCCAGAGAGAGAATGATACTGAGCCCAAAATGTGCATATATTATAGCGTAGCCAAACACAATGGAGCTAGAACAGTCTCAAAATAGACAAATACACAGAAAAAAATTCACAGATGTATTTGGGGATTTATATATACGTATGACTCAAAAAACAAATACATTTTTAATGCACACACAAATATGTTTCATGCACAAATACATTTTCAATGCACACACAAATATTTCATTCCATATATAAGTAAAAAAAAAATCCACATATAAAAAATAAGATTCATAAGCATATTTTCGATGCACACACAAATAGAAAAAAAATTTACAAATATATGCATGTAAAAGTATTTGCAATCTTCATCAAATGCATATGTGGAGCTTGTTACATTCATATATCAACGGTTGGATCTGCATTTACAAAGTGCTTTTAATTTGTAAACTTCGCTGCATTTGTGTGTGAGACTTTTAAGACTCCTCTGACGTGACTCCGATCCACAAATGCATTTTTCTACGAGGGATTGTCTGTAGCCAATCAGATGTCTCACTCCTTTACAGACAATCACCTGAGTGCCTCCGCACGAGGGGTGTTTTATGACATCATTAAAACGCGCGTAGGCTGCCAGAGGCTGGAAGCTTTTAGGGAATCTACACCTGTGATATCACCTTTAACATACAGGCTGTATCACACCTGGGCAAAATATTTATCAGTGGCAACAACCATTGCCAACAGCAGCAGGACTTACATTTCTGTACCTTGCTAACCAAGCTAGCTATCGCTCTAATAAAATTATTCGCGGTCCAGTCGAATCTCGATGAAGTCTCGATTTTACCAATTATGCAAGCGATGTTTGCTTCGTGTTTCTGGACCTCTTGCAGGACACTGCACTAACGTCACCTTCGTAGCAAGCTAGCTGGCTGGCTAGTAACGTTACAGGAAAACCATAGCTCTCATTTAGCAGCCAGTGTTTCACGTATCTCGGTGGCTAGCTTGCTTCTAACAGTTAGCTTGTTTACAAAGATAGCTAGTATCTGTGTAAGCACACAAAGGCGGTGTAGAGTCATCATTGCGGCTGTTGCGGAATCTGTGTAATAAAGTGCCTCTTGATTAGCAAATCACTGCTTTACGCTGTACTAATTTTCCCTCTTTATAGCTTACCATCTCTAATATATTTAATTCTAGACTTTTTAAAAGTAATCTCATCACACTCCATTTGACTTCCAGAAGAGACGATTTGGAATAGAACAAGACGAGGAGTGAAAAGGTTTTCATGGATCTTCCTGAATAAAAAACACATTTATATATATATATATATATATACACACAATGACTGTTGTAGCCAAGTGAATTTAAAGCCATTTCATAACCTGTCTTGATTAGCATACAATATCATAAATGATCACTCTACTGATCATACACAATAGCGATCGTAAGATACTGCAACTTTCAGTATTAGCAAAAACAAAAATTTTTCTTTGTGAGGATGAAAATCAGTGTGATCATAATAGGCTCACTAAAAAAAAAGCAATCTAATGCAGGGGTTCTCAAACTTTTGCCTTATTTCCTTCTTAAAATTTGCCTTTGAGAGCTACCATAAAAATAAATAAATACAAAGAGCATGAGCAACTCTTGTCTTACCTGGCCATGATAACCAATAGGCTATAATAAAGTTGATAGGATATGATAGGATATTGTTTCCTCTGTGGTCTTGAAATGGAAATCAAGAATTGTGGATTTCTACGGCTAGTACTAGTAATAACTACCAATGCAGTACAACAAATACATTAATTCATTATCACAGTCAGATGGTAGTCACTGCTTGGAGTCCGCACCAAGCATCCTAAGGAAATTGAATCAGGTCAACTAAGCTTAGTTATGTCTCAGAAGACGTTTCGCCCCCTCTGCAAATGGCTTCATCAGTTCATGCTGTTCACTAGGCTAGACTGGCTAGTCTGCCTATGACCTGGATGAATGAGAATATGCATAGACAGTCCATACTAAGAGTTCTGTAGTTGGAGGGAAATCTTGTTCATCCATGTTGACAATTTTCAAAACCTTTCAATGATAACATTACATATACAGGCCATTTTTAACACAAGTACAATATACTTTAGGCTTAGTTGAATCAATCTAAAATATGTATTTAATTCAGTAACTCAGTAACAAACTACATTCACAAAAATAAAGAAATTACATGAGATCAAAAAGATGCATATGGTCTCCTGGAGCATCTAACATTGTGATCAAATATTGTAAATTTGTTTCCAATGGTATCATTTGAATATTCATCAATGTAAGATGCATATACAGTGTACATAAACGCAGTATTAATGCTTTTCTGCTCTGAAATACACATCTCGGCCGTCCGTGGAAATAATTTGCATAGCGTGGCCAATATCGCGTTTTTGTACCCAATATATGCATCTTATATTGATGGACAGTCAAATGATACTATTGGAAACAAATTTACGATATCACTTTGATCACAATATTTGATGCTCCAGGAGACCATATGCATCTTTTGAGAAATAATTTTTTGAAATTATTAAAAGGCAGCTCTCCAGAAGAAAATAAATATTAAGGACAGAGAATTGGAAAAATATTTTTAATAGACCAAATTAAGGCACAGGGCAGGAACACAACAAAAGGGTAGAAATGGGGCAATGTACCAAAGTATGGGTCCAACAGGCTACAAAATCTCCAGGTCTTCAAGGTGTTCCAGGAAACATGGGAATCCTATTAATGGACCTAAAAAAAGAACAAGATCGATGGAAAACCAAATTATATAGGTGCCATAATTCACTAGTATGGTTTACACAAGCTGGTTTGAACGCAGCATTTATAACATTACACCTCATAGTAACTTTAGAGAATAACGTGATAAGCTGTCGTTCATGCCAAAAGAGACTGATGGTGATCGATCATTATTAGTAGTTCAAATTACTTGAATAACCACGAACATTCATGCTAAGATGACTAACGTTGACGGTTCGCATGGTCAGCATAGCATGCTAGCATCTACGTTTTAGTTATTAGGCCTATAATGTTATATTAACTATTTAGCATTATTTAAAGCTTTAAGTGAACCATATAACGTCAATTAACACATCACAGAGATACGCTATTAAACTTAATCAGGGAAACGTTTCGTTCACAGGCGTTAAGCGCAGTTCGCAAAGATGGACAAAGCCGTGTCAATCTTCGCTAACTGCGTTATATCTTAAAATCTGCTCGAAAGAGACAAGCTATAATGTGTTAAATCACACCGTTTGTTCGGTTAAAATATGATTATAAAATGGTTATCATAATACATTGGCCTGCTACTTCTTACCCTTAAATAATCACTTAAAAGATGCGAGACACACGACTTTTCCACAGCGATACGGTTTCCCAGGAAGCTTCGTTTGGAACTATTGGACGCCTCCATGATCTGCCATTGCAGTGGCCCATTGAAGTCAATCGAGTTATCGCAACTCTGTTTCTCTATGGCTCTGGGATCCATGGCTAAAAACCTCCAGCCTCTGGCCGCCTACGCGCGTTTTAATGACATCATAAAACATCCCCTCGTGGGGAGGCACTCAGGTGATTGGCTGTAAAGGAGTGAGACATCTGATTGGCTACAGACGATCCCTCTTAGAAAAAATGCATTTGTGGATCGGAGTCAGGTCAGGGGAGTCTCAAAAGTCTCGCACACAAATGCAGCGAAGTTCACAAATTAAAAGCACTTTGTAAATGCAGATCCAACAGTTCATATACGAATGTAACAAGCTCCACATATGTATTTGATGAAGATTGCAAATACTTTTACATGCATATACGTATTTGTGAATTTTTTTTCTATTTGTGTGTGCATCGAAAATATTCTTATGAATCTTATTTTTTATACGTGGATTTTTTTACTTATATATGGAATGAAACATATTTGTGTGTGCATTGAAAATTAATTCATCTATGAAACATATTTGTGTGTACATTGAAAATGTGTTTGTGTTTTGAGTCATACTTATATATAAATCCCCAAATACATTTGTGAATTTTTCTGTGCATTTGTCTACTTTGAGACTGTTCTAGCTCCATAAAACACAGTTATTTTATCAATGTTTTGTCCGAGCGCCAGGACGTCTGTTAAACCAAAATAAATTAGTTGTGTTCAGCTCCACTTCAGCATATTATGGGAAAACTCCTCAACAAAACCATGAGAAAGTAAATAACTTGTATTGTACCAACAAAGAAAGAGGCAATTCCATTTGCTCAAACAATAACATTATTTACATCAAGAGAAAAAATGAACAGGTTAAGGGAAAAAAACACATTTATCCACGGAAAATAAATAACCCAAATTACAGGCCCCAGCCTAGACACCTGCAAGAAAACTAAATATGTATATCCAGCCGCTCAATAAAAAAAAAAAAATATTATAAAAATAGTTGATTAATTTCTAAAGGAAAAGATTGGGCCGCTGCAGTACAGATTATAACAACCAGATGCGACTGCCACACGCAAGTCGCGGTCAGCTAAATAAAGCAATGCCCGACAGCCTTCTTGTCATTAAACAAACTTCAATTATATATCAAAATTAAGAGGAAAAAATTAAGGAAACGAAATCGTAAAAATAAAGGCTAGAGGGGGAATATGAGAGGGGGAAACAATGTTCAAAGTAACTCGGGGAAGGAGTAAGTGAAGTGAATGCGAGCTAAAAAAAAAAAAGTTTTCATTTGGCGATAGGCTATCAGTTTTTGTGGTGGAATGAGTTACAGGGAGTTCACAGGGAGGTTAGAGTATTTTTCTGTAAAAAAAATAACTTGTTTCCCAAACCCTGCTTGGTGTCTCACACTGGATTCCCATCCAAACTGTTCGATAATTATAGAGGCTGGTTGCACCTTGTAGCTCACTACAATATATACCTCCCCAATAACGCTTCCCCGAGGCACCTGGGATGGTTTGCAAGTAGATGCATCCCCTAATCTACGGGGATATTCCCCCGATGATGTTTCAAATTCGGGGAAGCTCCGGGGCACCTTCGCCGAGTATCGGCAAAGGTACCCCAGAGATTTCCCGAGCATCGGGAGCCATCCCCGATGTTTCACGGGCATTGCCGGGGGACATTCCCAGAAGCTTTGTGACCATAGCCGAAGCATCAGTGAACGTTCACCGGACCATCCCCGATGCCTAATAAGTGCAATTTCTAATGGAACTACTCCGTCTTTTTGGCAAAAGCATCGGGAGCCATCAGGAGAAAATTTGTCTATTTCCACATCGCCGATGATTTTTCCCCAGTGGGACCAAGGCATAAGATGAAAAAGTACTGATTTCATTTGATATTGGCGGATGTGGAATTCAGAATTCTTTCCCGTAGCTGGAGCTGCAAACAGTCATATATGGTTTGAACTATGTAGCTAAGCTGCTTTAAGAAGCAAAGAGATGACACTCTGATTGGTTTATTCCATGTTTCGCCCAAAACACGCCTAGGATTAATTAAGAGATTAAATCCAACCCCTTTGCCCTGAGCGCCTTACTATGCACCCAGATAAACCACCATTTACTTCGCAAAAATGGATTTGGACACACTCAAAATGCACTCGCGCCTTACGTTTCAGACTGAGCATTTAGTTCGTTAAAATAGGGCCCACAGTGATGGTAGAGGACTTCATGAGACTAAATATTAATAAATGTCTTTTCAAACTAATATTTGTGAAAGTCGAGGAGTAAAAATCTATGAGGTGGTGGGGGTGGGGGTGTAAAATGGGGGGGGAGTTAAAATTTTTGTTCCGCCCCTCATTTATTTATTTATAATCATTTATATAATTTATTTATTATCATTTATACCCTTATTTATACTGATCTCGAAATAACACTGGATCCAGTTTGCTGCCTCAGCCAGTGAGGATACCAGAAACCCATTAGGCACCATTTTGAGACTCCCAAAACAAGTGCCGCGCGCACTTTTTAGTCCCTCGCACGCAAATTCAACAACCGAGAGAGCTACGGGCAGGTATGAGCGTGTAAAAATACACAGCAAGAGCTAAAAAGGTCACACAGCGCCTCTCTCTCTTTCCCCTTGCGCGCTCAGTGCTCAGTTCTGCTCGCTCGAGTCACAGACTTTTGACCCTTTGGGGGCGGGAACCAAGGCAGGCCCGAGCCCTCTTATGATTGGTCACTTTCAACGAGATCACACCCACACAACCTCATGCAACTAAGAATAACAACTTCCGTTATCTAAGTAAACAAACCAGGTATATGTAATTTCATAGTCATCTAGCGCTTTTGGCAAAATGTTCGGCGCTGAAGACTAATGAGGTTATCCGTAAACTGTTAATATTGGTGAACTAACGTAATGGCTTGCTTACCGATTATGCAATGATGGCCCGTTATTCAGCAATGTGTGCAATCGCATATGATATCATTTTTTAGATTAGTAGCCAGCTAGTTAGCTAACGTTTGTGAGGGAAAATCTTAGCAAATTATCATCATATGTAATGCCACACTTATTCAAAATCAGCAGGAATCGAGCAGAACCAGCTGGAATGAAGAATTTTCTAAATTCGCGCAACATTCGGGCGGGAATTTCAAATTGACCAAAATTCTTACAGCTTTGAAAGAATGCCGTTCGAATACTTAGAATGCGCTCCGAACCCGCCTCAAATGATTCTTGCACATTCTGGGTGTATTAGCTCTCGAATGCAGCTTGAATGTATTTGGAACACGGTAGGAATATTTAGAATGCTGTTAGAATGCAGTCAGAATATTTAGAATGCACTTTGAATGCCGTACAAGTGCGGTTCAATTGCTGCCTGAACACCACCCAAAGTCTGGTTGGAAGGTGCCTCGAATGCTGTACGAATTCATCTCGAATGCAATCAGAACGCTCCCGGAATGGCCGCCAAATATGGTTGGAACGTCCAAGAATTCAAACAGAATGCAGCTCGAATACTCTGAATGTACTTGGAATGTACTTAGAATGTAACACGAGTGTCCCGAGTGTATGCCCCTGTCACACTTATTCAAAATCAGCAGGAATCAAGCAGAACCAGCCGGAATGAAGAATTCGTGCAACATTCATGCGGGAATTTCAAATTGACCAAAATTCTGACAGCTTTGAAAGAATGCCGTTCGAATACTTAGAATGCGCTCCGAACCCGCCTCAAATGATTCTTGCACATTCTGGGTGTATTAGCTCGCGAATGCTGCTTGAGTGTAGTTGGAACACAGTAGGAATATTTAGAATGCTGTTAGAATGCAGTCAGAATATTTAGAATACACTTTGAATGCTGTACGAGTGTGGTTCAATTGCTGCCTGAACACCACCCGAAGTCTGGCTGGAAGATGCCTCGAATGCTGTACGAATTCACCTTGAATGCAGTCAGAACGCTCCAGGAATGGCCGCCGAATATGGTTGGGACGTCCAAGAATTCAAACAGAATGCAGCTCGAATACTCAGAATGTACTTAGAATGTAACACAAGTGTCCCATATGCGTTGATTGAGTAATCGCTGACTACAGCAGGGGAACGTAAATATGCCACTAAAACTGACGCCAAATGCGTGAGAGTTAATAGGTATGTGTTATTAATGAAAACTGGCCACACCTGATAATGTTGAGAGTTATAGGAGTTTCTGTAATGGTAATTTAAATGAATGATTGAAAACAGGTCATGACCAATCATTATTTTTAAGGGATGGGTTTCACCCTCCCCTATTGCCAGTTCACCAGCCGCCACTGATTCCAGCGGCAATCAAAAGATTCCTACGGCATTTGAAGTGCATTCCTTCTGAATTGTTTTAATATCGAAATAGATTCTTGCAGCAATCGAGATGCATTCGAGGTGCATTCTGGCTCATTCGAGGCGCATTTAGGACATTCTTGCAGGATTTGACGTGGCTTGCCATTTCGATTCTCCCTCGAATGCAATCAGAATGTTTTGAATGCTGTTGGAATGCCGTAAGAATATTTATAATGCTGTCAGAGCGCAGTTAATACACTTCGAATGCCGTTCGATATTTCTCCACTTCGAATGCACCTGTAAAGTTTTGAGCATGAGCAAAACATTTGGGCCGGCCACAAGAATTGGCCCAAATATTTGGAATGCACTCAGAATGCAGTCAAAATTTTTAGAACGCACTTCGAATATCCAGGAATATACGAAGAATTTTCAATCCAACGGCATTTCGGCTCATTCTGCCTCTAGTGTGACTAAGGTATTAGCGATATGGTTTTGTTTTTGCCCTTTTGTTATTAGCCAGCCCTGATCTGTAATAGGCAGGAACTTAGCTGATCACTATGCTTTGCGGTGCTGTCGTGCCGATCCCCGCTTGTTAGTTTTGATTTTTGGGACGTGGGAGGAATCGCTATTTTACACGTATTTAACCCTGGTGGCTTCACCAAAAAGCCGAAACAGACTGACAGTTGGTCGGTCTATCTTCTGCCTATCAAAGAGAACGGAAACGGCAATATAAATGAGCAGCCGACTCAAAACTGATTATATTTACACTATTGGCCCATGTGAGATTTTATGCGCTGCCATCTCTACTTTCGTTTTCAAAAGGTCTTACTTCAGTCCGTAAAGGTGTCCGTGCCGATTATTTTTACAGCCAACGGGACACCTAGCCTGTTTAAACGTGCTTCACCGTACTGAACAGAAATTTAATCTGAATAAACGCATCAAATAACAGACACAGTCAACATGCACGCAACCCAAGGTTTCCAAGTACAACCCCAATTCCGAAATAGTTGGGACAAAGTGTAAATTGTGAATAAAATCAAAATGCAATGACTTTCAGATCACATGAGCCAATATGTTATTTACAATAGAACATACATTATATTTCAAATGTTGAAACTGAGACATTCTACAGTTGAGCTTATTTCAAATTTTTTGGCTGCAACAGGTCTCAAAAAAGTTGGGACACAGGCAAAAAAGGGCTGAAAAAGCAATTAATATTGAAGAGAATCAGCTGAAAGAACATTTAGCAAGTAATTAAGATAACTGGCATCAGGTGTGTAACTTGATTGGCTATATAAGGGATGTCTTACAGTAGCTGAGTCTCTCAGAAGTAAAGATGGCCAGAGGCTCTCCAACCTGTGAAGGCTTACGTAAAAAAATTGTGGAATACTTTAAAAACAATGTTCCTCAACGTCAAATTACAAAGGCTTTGAAGGTCTCATCATCGACAGTGCATAACATCATCAAAAGATTCAGAGAAACTGGAAAAAATCTCTGTGCCCTAAGGGACAAGGCCGAAGACCTTTACTGGATGCCCGTGATCTTCAGGCCCTCAGACGCCACTGCATCACTCACCGGCATGATTCTGTCATTGACATTACTAAATGGGTCCAGGAATACTTTAAGAAACCACTGTCTGTAAACACAGTCTGCCTTGCCATCCACAGATGCCACCTAAAACCCTATCATGCAAAAAGGAAGCCATTGTTGAGCATGATCCAGAAGCACTGCCGTGTTCTGTGGGCCAAGCCTCATTTAAAATGGACTGTAGCAAAGTGGCCAAGTGTCCTGTGGTCGGACGAGTCCAAATTTGACATTCTTGTTGGAAATCATGGGCGTTGTGTCCTCCGGGCTAAAGAGGAGAAAGACCACCCCTCCTGTTATCAGCATTCAGTTCAAAAGCCAGCATCTCTGATGGTTTAGGGATGCATTAGTGCATATGGTGTGGGACACTTGCATGTTTTAAAAGGCACCATGAATGCTGAAAGGTATACAAAGGTTTTAGAGCAACATATGCTCCCCTCCAGATGACATGTATTCCAGGGAAGGCCTCGTGTATTTCAGCAGGACAATGCAAAACCACATACTGCAGCTATTACAACAGCATGGCTTCGTAGTAGAAAAATCCGTGTGCTGAAGTGGCCTGCCTGCAGTCCTGATCTTTCACCGATTGAGAACATTTGGCGCATAATTAAAAAAAAGTCCGTCAAAGGAGACCCAAAACTCTCCAGCAGCTGGAAGCCTGTATTAAACAAGAGTGGGATCAAATTCCAATGGCTAAAATCAAAAACTTGTCTCCTCAATGCCCAGACGCCTCCACTCTGTGTTAAAAAGAAGAGGGGATGCTACACCATGGTAAACAGGCCTCTGTCCCAACTTTTTTGAGACCTGTAGCAACCATCAAATTTGAAATGAGCTCATTTTGTGGATAAAATTGTAAAATTTCTCAGTTTCAACATTTGCTATGTTATCTCTGTTCTATTGTAAATAAAATACTGGCTGGTGTGATTTGAAAGTCATTGTGTTTTGATTTTATTCACAATTTACACTTCGTCCCAACTATTTCGGAATTGGGGTTGTAATAGTGTGGTGTGTTCTTGGAGTGAATCTATTGTTAATTATGAAAATGACTGAGAACTAGTCAGGACTAATAATTGTTAAGCCTCGGTGCGCATGCGCAAGCGGGGCATACGGTAGTTTGTTTGTGCGTCAGTCATTCTGTCTGTTACCGGGATAGCCGCTACGCAGGTCAAAATTAAGTCCTAGAATATGGCTCTATGGGTTAAATGCCATGATCTCTTGGATTTAAATTTGCCAGATTTTTCAGATAGAGCTTTGTTTTCGAGTTGTAGCACTATTTGATTACCACGATGGCTGCTGCGAGCGATCAAGACTTTAACGAAGAAAAAGATCTTCACAGTGGATCGCTTTACAACTTGTGAGTTCGATTTATATCACAGCAATAGTTACTGCTGATGGCAAAACTTGACAAACGGAGCATAATGCTGACAGTGATTCATGTAGACACACATTGCGCACTGTGTTAAATACAGCACTGCGTGGATTTTCGAACTTACTGCTGTATGAACTCTATAAAACATCACAAATGATTTCTCCCATGACACAGTAACAGTGTGCAAATGAACAATGCTTTCAGTTATTGCTGGGCTTCACTAAGCCTAACAACCGCAGTCTCGCTAAGCGGTCCTATGAAGCTGCTTATCAACTCGTTATGTCAACCGGCCACTGGTGGGTAAATACTGGAGAAAAGCCATGTTTCCATCCACACATTCTTATGCGAATTAAGTCATATCGAATAAAAAATGCCTTATGGAAACGGTAGTATTTAGCTTGACCGCAGTGAAATACTACTTGATTTTCAAGATATTGACATTAAGTTTATATGGTTGATCTCATCGGATTTTCTTCTTGATCGGTAAAAGGTTTATGCGATAACTGCTGATGGAAACGTTATTTGCCGAATAAATCTGCTACTGCATCGTGACGGTGTTTCGATGCTGTCGTTGCCTTCTGATAATGGTTTGAATGTTGCTAATAGCTGGCACATAAGCACTATTACAACTTCTGCAATTATCATCATTTGTTGGGAGACGCGATCCATTATTGCTAACTAGTTAATTTTGTTGCCTACCACACTACTTCTGTTCACTCGAAGGTTCTGCGATTCAGTGCGAAAATGAATGGAAACAGCTTAAAATGTCAGAAATCTATTCGATACACCGATTTGATCGCATAGCAGCTAGTGACGTCATTACGCACAAGTTTTTATTCGCTTTGCTGTTAGGTGGAAATGCATTTTCACCGCCTTTATTCGCATGAATATTTTTGGCGAACTTCAGATAATTCGATTGACAAGTGGATGGAAACATAGCTTATGTCAAGTATAGATGCACAGCTAGGGCACTCTGACATGTCCACTCGGAATTTTATAGCTTCATTAAGGGACATACTTGTCACTGCTGTAAGCACCGAGGCATCAGCACCTTCAGTGCTTTCATTTTAAAGGTATTTTTGTGCCCCACCAAATTTTCTGTTCTCGCTACACCACTCTGCAAGTACCAAGTATACTGAATACATTTTAGGTCACTTGCCCTTCAGCCAGGAAACGTACACTACCGGTCAAAAGTTTTAGGACACCCCAATTTTTTCCAGTTTTTTATTGAAAATTATGCAGTTCCTGTCCAATGAATAGCTTGAAATGGTACAAGGGCAAGTGGTGAACTGTCGGAAGTTTTAAACAAAAGGTAAGGTTACCCAGGTTTTTTGTACACTGTCGAGTAGGTGAAAGGATGGTTCCTCAGTGTGTGACATCAACTGTCAAACATGGAGGAGGAAGCGTGATGGTCAGGGGCTGTTTTGCTGGATCTAGGGTCAGTGACTTACAGAGTAAACGGCACCCTGAACCAAAACGGCTACCACAGCATTCTGCAGCGCCATGCAGTACCCTCTGGTATGCGCCTAGTTGGTCAGGGGTTCATCCTACAGCAAGATAATGACCCAAAACATAAGTCCAAGCTCTGCAAGAACTACCTTAGGAAAAAAGAACAAGATGGTAAGCTTGAAAACATGGAGTCGCTCGCACAGTCTCCAGACTTAAACCCCATCGAGAGGGTTTGGGATGAACTGGACAGAAGCGTGAAAGCAAAGCAACCTACAAGTGCCACACATTTATGGGAACTTCTGCAACAGAGTTGGGAAGAACTTTCTGAAGAATATTTGATTTCCATTGTAGAAAGAATGCCACCAGTGTGTTCAGCTGCTATATCTGCCAAAGGTGGGTACTTTGAGTCAAAAGTTTAAAATACATTTTGATTCATAAATTGATTCCATGGTTTCTTTTTTAAATTTGATTGTTAATTTGTTCTATCATGTCTGTGCTTTCATTCCAGAGTACAATGAGACATTAAACTGCATAATTTTTGATTAAAAAACTGGAAAAATTGGGGTGTCCTAAAACTTTTGACTGGTACTGTATATCCGGGAACAAGTACGAGTGCGGTTAGCCCCTGTAGCGCGCCAGTCAATGCGAAAATAATTCCGTCCGCAGCGTGTACTCAGCAAGCGGTGCCAATGTCCGCGTATATGCGGCTCCCGTGAGTAAGGGGTGTTAAGCTCCTTGACTTTCTCATCACTGCTGATCTCATGTGATTTTGTTTCAGGTTATCAAGTCACAAAGACTTCCCTTTCAACATCGAGTACTGAGGTCTATGAAGGAATCTTTTCCCTGAGCATTACTGCACTTCGACTGATGAAGCATTGACATTTCATTTACACAATGTAGTAGAGAAGTTTATTACTTAAAATTTTGTAACTTTTTTTGTCAGTGTTAACTTACAAGTCATGTACTTTTCAGCCATGTTTTCTATCAAGATAGACCATAAAAACATGAATCCAGGCAATTATATGCGCACAATCTTGAGGAAAAATGTCTGAACTGTAGTTTTCTGTCTTTTTTTGATGTTGGAAGTGCATCAATTGCACATTCAAAGTCAATACATTGGGTTTAATGGATTTATTAATAATTTCAATGCAGTGTGAATAAACTACTCGCTTCAAACCAGAAGTTGTGATTGATGATGGAAATGGATGTAGCAGATTGATGCTTTTGGTGCCAACATTCACTTGTTTCCTAGTCTAACTATGGTATAGACTTCAATACAGGCAAACTGTCACATTATTTTTTTTCCATTTCAGTCCAAGTAACATTTTAGTTAGCTCCTCTAGATAGACCACTACAGGTACACTGACAGTTCGTAAATTCCATAAAATGGAATCTATGCTAGAGCAAAAGGCTGTGGTATCAGAGCCAAAGCACGATAAATACCATATTAGTGTTATGCCAAAATTGGTAGTGCCCATCAGATAGATGCTTCATAAGCCTCATTTAAGGCATGCTTCATTTAACATGTCCTCGAGGTAGCCTTTGTTTTAAAATAATTGGTGCCAATCTGTTTCTATAATAAAAAAACAGCATAGCAAAGAAATGAAAATCTCTTTGTGCTTACAACCCATAAAAAAACACATATTTCATACAATAATTTGGATAAGGTGTTAACCCCTTAAAAGCTTGACTTTTTCAACTTACATTTTCACTTAAATAGATTCAACATTAAAAAAAAGCATTTTTTCATATTGCAGGACAATGTCACATACATATTCTGTATCTTCTGTTTGTAGCACTTCACTGAAGCTACATCACACTTGAGAGAAATATTCAAACCCAGTATGCCATGTTTTTACGGCCACAGCATTACGTCAAATGGAAAATATCTAGATCTTACACGTCATTTTATACGCATTTCTCTGCAGGGCTGGCCTAAGCCTTCTTGGAGCCTCAAGCAGAATTTGATTCGAGGCCCTTCCCCACCTCCTTGGCACTGATAATTCTATTGACCATTTTCAATGTTTGATCATTTGCACACCTACTGTAAATCTAACACACACATTATCAATTATATTAGTTACAACTGGCATGTTTTTACCCTTTTCTGGTTTCTTAAAATGACGGATTCACTATAGCGGTCTGGCATTAGTTTGCACTTTAATATTCAAAATTAAAGTTTACAGTACTAAGTGGCATGTGTTACCGGCCTCTGGGAGAAGACGCCAAATAACAGAAAATATTTCCAGTTTTAAACAAGAAAAAAAGAGACAGGGACGTCAGTTGTGTTCCTCGGGCAGGCTGCCCTCAGTCTTTACCAAAGAGAATTTTTCTGGTCAATTATCAGTTTTTGTCCTCTCAAATTTTACAAACTTTCTCTCTTGTTCCGATAATGTTCCCAATAACAAATTAGAATTTTTTACGTTTTAGATTCATATTTTAACCCACTAAAACCAGGTACCATATAAATGTACGACTCTGCTATAAAGGTAAACAGAAATAACCAGCGTATTACTGTGTTAATACATCTAAACAGTGACTTTGGCACTGGAATTAAGCCTTATAGGTCAACATTTTCCAATTACAAAATAAAAACAGCAATAAACATTTTGGCCAGTTAACGTAGCGGAAAAATAACAATCACATCTACATCTATTAACCTTAACAACATAATAACATAAATAAAAGGCACAAGTTGAGGAGCATCAGTGATATGTGTCGATATCTAAAAATATTGCCGTTAAGACCCTTGACCTCTGAGGTTCAGAGGCCACACAGCCCAATGGAGTTGCAGCGCTTTTATTTTGCACGATCTTTTGTGATTGTATTTTAAACGCCAAACTAATTATTGAAAGTAATGAAACATGATGCAATTGCTTCATGATAAAATGAGCGATGAGGTTGCATTACAGAATAGTTCAGGAAGGCAAACCGGTATGAGAATGAGCAGGCATCTGATCACCTTTCCTGCACAGCATTCAGTTCAACAGCGTTTCTGAATTTCTTTGCAAATTGTGAACCCTTCATTTAAACATGATTTTGAGCAAAACTATTCAGTATAAATGTATTCATACAGGTAACTGTTAATTAGTTGAAAGGTTTGATCATTTTCATGCAAGGAGCCATATTCCACTAACGATGGAATTGTTAGTTGTCCTTTTTCCTGATCTGCCTTTTAACTCATACTTCTCATGGGGAAATTTCTCAATTCTGTCCACTCTAGCGAAGTAATGACACTGACACGGAGAGCATAATTAAGATAATGTGAGTCATTTGGTTTAAAGGCCAGGACTAAGTGCGTACGTGCATGTAAAATTAATTCCACATAATCAATTAACCAATAACTGTGTGAATATTATGACAGAGTAAGACCTGATTGCTCCCACTTCGTGTAACTTCCCCCAAACTGCTCTATTCTGCACTCATCCAGTCGATAATTTGAGTAATTTTAAAATTTAAAAAAAGTTGTCCCTGTTGCTCCCTTGCACGTCCCCATGTTTTTTTCAAGCTGGGCCATGCATAGTGTGTCACAATGGCATTAATTCATGTCATGAACATGCGCAGAAAGTTCCAAATGTGGAAGGCAAACCCATCGAGTGTTTACATGTTCAGCGAACCGATTATCAAAAAGGACTACACCACCTCATTCAATCAGCTTTGATTTTCAGTCTGATTGGGGTATTTCATTCAGATTGAAGTGTGTGCAGTATATTGAGGTAAAAATAAGGGTAATAAACAAACACACTGAAAACATAAATTTTTTTAATAACAATTGAAAGGTGTCGCAAATTTTATTTTTTTGACTCTTGTATAGCCAGAATGCATGTTCGATGGCTCATTCCATGATTATTGATGCTAAAAAATGTGTTTAAATTGGTTTGAGGCAACATTATTCTGCAGAATTACCTCTGATGGTCAGTTGTTCCAGTATAGAAGGTGACATGAACTTTGAGCAGTGTCACAGTGTTAAACCTGATAGCACGAGGGAAGGAACTCTCTGAGATTGTTTGTAGCCGCATTGTGGCCTTACATGATGCTGAAGAAGTTAAATGCTGGCATGGCACTGTAAGAAACACCATCAAGCGTTTCAAAGAGACCGGTTTGCAATGGAGATGCAAAATGGAAATTAAGTGCCTCTGATGCTCAGTATCTATGTATGACAAGTTAAAAAAAATTTGGTGGTTGACAGCACGGCAATTCCATGATGATATTAATGGCGCCGGAAGTGAATAGATCAAAGTATCAAGATCAACTATTTTTTTAAGTGTATCATCATCACTGCACACTACTGTATGCAAAGTGGCAATGCTATCCGCAATTCAGTTATTTTGATTGAAAATTAGAATGAAAGGTCCGTCAGTTGCATTTCATATTGCTGCAGTTCTTTGGTCTCTATTCAAATGGCAATGGATTTTTCAACTGATTATTCAGTGTGCAATCTGGTCGGTCTTTTTAATATGCATTTTGCAATCAGCAGTGCTGTATGCAAAGTGGCAATGCAATCCTCAATTCAGGTTGAACTATTCATTATCTATACCCGCATCTTTCTCACTAGGGTCGCGGGGGGAGCTGAAACCTATCCCAGCTCACTATGGGTGAAAGGCGGGGACCCACCCTGGACAGTTCGCCAATCCATCGCAGGGCGCAAACACTGTTCATACACCTCACTCACACACTCGTGCCTGTGGGCAATTTACTGTCTCAAATTAGCCTGATGCGCATGTCTTTGGACTGTTGGAGAAAACCAGAGTACCCGGAGGAAACCCATGTGTACACAGGGAAAACATGCTAACTCCACACAAAAAGGCCCCAGGCCGTTTTCAAACCAATGACCTCCTAGCTGAGAGGCAGAAGTAATAACCACTTCAGGAGATCTTAATTATGTTTTTTTGAACTGGAGAGGCAGAGATGTACTGTGAGTTTCGTATGGGTACCAGGCCAGCACATGTTGGAGTTGAGGGCAATGAAGTGGCAGATCGGGTAGCTAGGGCCAGTTTAGGTCAGAGTAGTGTACAAAACCCAAAACCAGTGAAGTTGGCACGTTGTGTAAATCTTAAATAAAAACAGAATACAATGATTTGCAAATCCTTTTCAACCTATATTCAATTGAATACACTGCAAAGACAAGTTACTTAATGTTCGAACAGGTAAACTTTGTAATTTTTTGCAAATATTAGCTCATTTGGAATTTGATGCCTGCAACATGTTTCAAAAAAGCTGGCACAAGTGGCAAAAAAGACTGAGAGAGTTGAGGAATGCTCATCAAACACTTATTTGGAACATCCCACAGGTGAACGGGCTAATTGGGAACAGGTGGGTGCCATGACTGGGTATAAAAGCAGCTTCCTGAAATGCTCAGTCATTCACAAACAAGGATGGGGCGAGGGTCACCACTTAGTGAACAAA
Source organism: Gymnothorax javanicus (assembly GCA_029692085.1). Lineage (NCBI taxonomy): Eukaryota > Metazoa > Chordata > Actinopteri > Anguilliformes > Muraenidae > Gymnothorax > Gymnothorax javanicus. The sequence continues at coordinate 44,221,009 of CM056201.1, forward strand.
TCGTGAGCTGATTGTCGAACAGTTTAAAAAAACAACATTCCTCAACGAGCTATTGCAAGAAATTTAGGGATTTCATCATCGGTCCGTAATATCGTCAAAAGGTTCAGAGAATCTGGAGAAATCACTGCACGAAGCGACAAGGCGAAAACCAACATTGAATGCCCGTGACCTTCGATCCCTCAGGCGGTACTGCATCAAAAACCGACATCAGTGTGTAAAGGACATCACCACATGGGCTCAGGAACACTTCAGAAAACCACTGTCAGTAACTACAGTTCGCCGCTACATCTGCAAGTGCAAGTTAAAACTCTACAATGCAAAGCGAAAGCCATTTATCAACAGCACCCAGAAACGCCCGGCTTCGCTGGGCCCAAGCTCATCTAAGATGGACTGATGCAAAGTGGAAAAGTGTTCTGTGGTCTGACGAGTCCACATTTCAAATTGTTTTGGAAACTGTGGACGTCGTGTCCTCGGACCAAAGAGGAAAAGAACCATCCGGACTGTTATAGGCGCAAAGTTCAAAAGCCAGCATCTGTGATGGTATGGGGTTGTATTAGTGCCCAAGGCATGGGCAACTTACACATATGTGAAGGCACCATTAATGCTGAAAGGTACATACAGGTTTTGGAGCAACATATGTTGCCATCCAAGCAACGTCTTTTTCATGGGCGCCCCTGCTTATTTCAGCAAGACAATGCCAAGCCACATTCTACACGTGTTACAACAGCATGGCTCCGTAGTAAAAAGAGTGCGGGTACTAGACTGGCCTGCCTGTAGTCCAGACCTGTCTCCCATTGAAAATGTGTGGCGCATTATGAAGCGTAAAATGCGACAACGGAGACCCCGGACTGTTGAACAACTTAAGCTGTACATCAAGCAAGAATGGGAAAGAGTTCCACCTGAAAAGCTTCAAAAATTGGTCTCCTCAGTTCCCAAACGTTTACTGAGTGTCGTTAAAAGGAAAGGTGATGTAACACAGTGGTAAAAAAAGGCCCTGTGCCAACTTTTTTGCAATGTGTTGCTGCCTTTAAATTCTAAGTTAATGATTATTTGCAAAAAAAAAATAAAGTTTCTCAGTTTGAACATTAAACATCTTGTCTTTGCAGTGTATTCAATTGAATATAAGTTGAAAAGGATTTGCAAATCATTGTATTCTGTTTTTATCTACGATTTACATAACGTGCCAACTTCACTGGTTTTTGTAGATATGCAGGTGCCATTTGTGGTATGGAGTGCTGCAGTATCATCAATGAGAGACTGAATCATCAATGGCAGTAAGAGTGGGATGCAGACAGCAGAGGGAGGACACTATACAACATCCAACCATCATGTAAACCTGGCGTGATTATGCCTTGGCAAGATGAGATTAAATTGACATTAAATTGGGACCTTGCGGACTAGCAAGTGGTTTGATACAAGAGGGAAAGCACAGAGACAAAAATTGTGAACACTTAGCCCTGGAGTCAGTATAACACGTCTTGATGCACTGCCAGCTCTATGTTTGAGAAAGGTGGGTTTTACTCATAGAATTGGGTCACTTGGGAATAGAAAAATTCCCTAAGAATTCTGCGGGGTGATAGGGCATCTCATGAAGAGAGAGCCAGGGATGTAGTATGCTTTTTCAACAGAAATCTATGGCCCTTTCCCAAATTGCTCCCTCTCCAGTTGCACTTCACGACCAAGTGTCACTCTGTGTGAAGTCTCACTAACAGCTATGGAGGGAACTTCATTAAGGGGAAGGGTGTAATACATATATAAACTTTGGCATGCCCTTGCCCTTTATCCAATGGTAACCGTCATCACCATGCCTACAGATAGACGCATTGCACTGTATATGACGGTCCAGTTCCTTAATGATACACCTCTCACCCGAAATATATCAGAGAGGATATTGTAATTAAATGATTATATAAGATATTTTAAACACAGCATTGACAGACATGAAGGTGCATGTGCAATGAGATTGCACATTGTCAAAAAGAACAATCATTGATTCAATGAACAAGAACTACTCACTCCACATTCTCTCAAGTAAATAACTTTCGCTACAAAATATCATCCCATGAGCAACACAAGGTCATAAGTGACATTTTGTTTTTTTTTTTTTTTTACATGAGCAAAAGGGGGCGACACTGCCTTGTCCAATTTTATTGAAAGCCCAATTTCCACTGAATGGTCACTTACGACCTTGTGTTGCTCATGGGACGCAGTGTCGCTCCCTTTTGCTCGTAAACAAAGGTAGTAACTGACATACAAAATGTCACTTTCAACCTTGTGTTGCTCATGGGACGATATGATGTAACAATAGTTCCGTCACATGTGCACAATGTAGTCCATAAAATTTCCATTTGAGGTGAGGCAATTTATGCTTATCTTGAGAAATAGCTGCGAGGAACTCACAATCGTTGGTATGTCCGTCCCGGACCCAAAATAAGTGCTGCTCTAGAAAGGAGCGTGGTTTGTAAGCCTGCATCGATTTGGGCTGCATTTCATTCCATAGGGTTAATCCCTACACCCTGTGAAGTCACTTCCCTTCATAATGAGGACTCTGAACGGCAACAGGGAGTAGGTTTCCTGGGTAGCAGTCGTTTGGAAAGCCCTTAGATGTTCTCCGGGGCTGCTGCATTCGGTTAAAGCAAGAGTAAACAAAGGCAGCCTGCTGTTCACTGGAGAACTGCTTTCACTGGCTATTTATCAATTTTGCAGTTGCTTTATAACCAACTGCATGGCTTTCATTAGGCAACAAATCACCTGGGTAAAAAATGAAATGAAAGATCATTCATTGAGTGAAAACTTGTAAAATTCCACCTACTTGCGTCAGAGTGACGTCATTGCAACCCATAACCGCTAGGACCGCATTGACTTGATGAACAGAATGGCGTTACTGTGAGACTCTAGCTTGAATAGAAGTAAAGTTATCAAACAAAATGTGTTTTTGACCTTTTTGATGGCTGTGACCTTGGCCTTGATGATAGGATCACACATAAGTATAGGCTTATAGCTGAGACGCTTTCGGACTCGATGATATCAAAATGAAAATGATCACTGCAAGATAAAGGGCAGCTAAGGGTGGGACTAACAGATTAACAAACAAGTAAAAAAAATGAAAGATTGTCCATGGAACGATGACTTTCCCATATTCCACCCACTTTCGTCACAGTGATGTCATTGCGACCCGCAACCGCCAGGACCGCATTGACTTAACGTATAGAATGGCGTTAGTTTGAAGTGCCAAGCTTGAATAGAAGCGAGTTATCGACCATAATGTGTTTTTGACCTTTTCGATGACCTTGACCTTGGCCTTGATGATAGGATCAAACAAAAGTATAGGCTTCTAGCCGAGACACTTTTGGACTCAAAGACATGAAAATGAATACTTTCAGTGCAAGAAAAAGGACAGTATAGGGTGTGACTAACAGACTATCAGCAAACAAAAAACATACTAACTGAACTGACTGACATACTTGTGTTGCGGTTTCCCATTCAGGCATGTTTTTGTATTTTTGGGGTCTCCTTATCCTCAAATAATTGGAGAGAGGTGGAGGCTTGAGAAAATAATCAGACTTTATTTCAAGCTCTGGGCCATGGGAAAAAAGCTGTAAAGCCTCTCAAAAATGACATAGGGTCCAAGTTTTTGGCAAAGGCAAAAACAATATATTAAAATAATCTACATAGTTTGCTTGTTAGAAAAATGCAATGTTTTCCTGAAAATAATTGTTTATTATGAAATACCATGGCAATCAAATGCAAGCCTTACTTGGGTAACAACCCAAGTAATCCACACATGCAAAGAAATCAAAATAAGTCCATAAATTATGTTATGTATAATAAAGTGGAATGACACAGGGAATAAATATTAAACATATGAAGAAAAGGAGGTGCAAAAAGGCACGGAAAGCCAAGAAACAAGCTTAAATCTGTCAGTATTTAGAAAGCAATCTTGCCCCCTCTCAGAGCAAATTAATATCAGCTGGTTTAGTCCTAATTGATGGCCTATAGAAAGGTTTCTCATTACCAAGGTGTTGCGCAAGAAGCATCTCATGATGGGTAAAAGAGCTCTTGCAAGACCTTCGCAACCTTATTGTTGCAAAACATACTGATGGCATTGGTTACAGACATATTTCTAATGCTCCAGTGAGCACCGTTGGGGCCATAATCCGGAAGTGAAAAGAACATCATTTCACCATAAACTGGCCACGACCAGGAGCTCCTTGCAAGATTTCTGACAGAGGAGTCACAAGAATAATCAGAAGAGCTGTCAAAGACCCTAGGACCACTTGCAGAGAGCTTCAGAAAGACCTGGAATTAGCAGGTACAGTTATTTCAGAGAAAGTAATAAGTAATGCGCTGAACTGCCATGGCCTCTATGTACACTCACCACGCAAGACTCCATTGCTGAAGAAAAAGCATGTTGAAGCTCATTTAAAGTTTGCTGCACAACATTTGGACAAGCCTATGAAATACTGGGAGAATATAGTCTGGTCAGATGAGGCCAAAATGGAACTCTTTGGATGTCATAGCACACACCATGTTTGGAGGACAAACGGCACTGCACATCACCCCCAAAACACCATACCAACAGTGAAGTTTGGAGGTGGGAACATCATGGTGTGGAGCTGTTTTTCAGAATATGATATTGGCAGGCTTCATATAATTGAAGGAAGGATGAATGGAAAAATTTACCAAGACATTCTTGATAAGAATCTGCTGCCATCTACCAGGATGCTAAAGATGAATAGAGAGTGGACATTTCAGCAAGACAATGATCCCAAACACACAGCCAAGGAAACTCTCAATTAGTTTCAGAGAAAGAAAATAAAGCTGCTAGAATGGCCCAGTCAATCACCTTGAATCCAATTGAAAATCTCTGGAAAGAACTGAAGTACAGAGTACTTAGAAGAGGCCCCCCGAACCTTCAAGATTTGAAGACAGTTTGTGTGGAAGAATGGGCCAAAATCATACCTGAGCAATGCATGCGACTAGTTTCTTCATACAGGAGGCGTCTTGAAGCTGTCTTTACCAACAAAGGCTTTTTTACTAAGTATTAAATACATTTCAGTCAGCATGGCAAATACTTTTTCGCTGTGTCATCCACTTTATTACATATCACATCATTTATGGTCGTTTTGATTTCTTTGTATGTGTGGATTACTTGGGTTGTTACCGACACCTGGTGAAAATTTCATGTCAATAGCCTCATCTATAATATAAAAGCGAAGTGGACTCTCTGTGCGTGTGTGTCCGGTGTGTCCGGCCAATCAGTGGAAAACTGTGTGGAACTCATGTTTGCCATTTAGCATTATTATGTATTTTGGGTCAAGGACTTTGTGTGCGTTTGTGTCCGGTGTGTTCGGCCAATCAGTGGAAAATGGCCTGGAAATGACTCAGTCACGTGACCAAAGTCCACTTCGCTTTTATATTATAGTGAACAGTGCACCATTATGATGTCATCATGTTGCTATGGTGTTTCCATGAAAGCATCACCTGACCAAGCCAATTCGTCCACAAGAGTCCTGAATCCCAAAAAACAGATGCCAGGCCGCAAGAGAAAGCGTCTCAGTGACAGCCACCTTAAAGCAGATGCTGAGTGGACTCTGTGTGCGTGTATGCGTGTGTGTCCAGCCAATCAGTGGAAAATGGCCTGGAAATGACTCAGTCGTGTGACCAAAGTCCACTTTGCTTTTATATTATAGTGAACAATGCACCATTATGATGTCATCACGTTGCTATGGTGTTTCCATGAAAACATCACATGACCAAGCCAGTTCATCCGCAAGAGTCCTGAATCGCAAGCCAGTTCATCTACGAGAGTCCTGAATCCCAAGCCAATTCATCCACAAGAGTTCTGAATCCCATAAACAGATGCCAGGCCGCAAGAGAAAGTAGCGTGTAAAGTCTACGCGCCAGGCCGCTAGTTAGAAATATATTTACTGATAAATGCAAGGAACTTAATTAAGGAACTTCTGCATTGGTGTCACTTTTCATACCGGGGGGCTGCATCCATCTTTTCATACAGTCTATGATTGGCTGCTGAGAATGATGATAAAACCATTTCTGTAAGATGAGGGATTGCCTACCACTCAACATGCTAAGTATCCTGTTACTTCTTTGACATTTTTTTTCATGTTGCTTATAAAAATAGAATTTTTTCGTTGCAGTTCTGTGATTTCTTTGCAAAATTTGTCATTAATTAATGCGAGAGGTGAATGATATTTTTCTAAACTTACGCTGCTAAAAAACATATTAACCATAGATTAGAGTAGATTGAATTGCTTTACGCGTAAGTCCAGCGACAGCCAAATCCAACGCAAGTTGGATTCTGTACAACTCCAATGATTTTCAAATGATTTGAACTTTATATTTATTTGAAAATTGTACAAAGGCAACATATCAGATGTTGAAACTGAGATATTTTATTGTTTTTTGAAAAATATGTGCTCATTTTGAATTTGATGCCAGCAACACGTTTCAAAAAAGTTGGCTCAGGGGCATGTTTACCACTGTTGCATCACGTCTTCTTCAATCAACACTCCGTAAGTGTTCGAGAACTAAGGAGACCAACTGCTGTAGTTTTGAAAGCAAATGTTTTCCCATTCTAGCTTTATGTATTATTTGAGCTGCTCAATACGTTGCAGCCTCCTTTGTCATATTTTTCTTTTCATAATGCACCAAATATTGTCAGTGGTTGTCAGGTCTGGACTGCATGCAGACCACTTTAGCATCCATACTCTTTTACTACAGAGCCATGTTGTTGTAATGTGTGCTGAGTATGGTGTTTGGCGTGGTGTTGCTGAAATGAGCAAGGCCTTCCCTCAAAAAAGGCATCTGGATGGCAGTAAATGTCGCATTAAAACCTGTATAGATCATTCACCATTAATGGTGTCTTCATGGATGTGCAAGTTACCCATGCCATGTGTTCTAATGCATTGCACCCCCACACTATCATGGATGCTGGCTTTTGAATTGTTTGCTGAAAACAAGCCGGGTGGCCCTTTTGCCCAGAGTAAGTGGCATCCATGATTTCCAAAAAAAGAATTTCACATTTTGATCAGTCAAACCACGTTTTAAATGAGCTTGGACCCAGAGAAGAAGGCAGTGTTTCTGGGTATTGTTTATGTATGGTTTAATCTCTACTTTTCAGAGTTTTAACTTGCATTTGTGGATTCAGTGACAAACTGAGTTCACTGACAATGATTTACAGCAGTGTTCCTGGCTGAGTCCATGAAGTGATTTCCACCACAGAATCCTGTTTGTTTTTGATGGAGTGCCCTCTGAGGACCTGAAAATCGCAGCCATTCAAAATTGGATTTTGGCCTTGTCCCATGTGTACAGAGATTTTTCTGGATTCTCTGAATCTTTTAATGATATTATGTACCATGGAGGATAAAATCTCCAAATTCTTTGCCATTTTAAGTTGAAAACGTTACTTTTAAATTGTTTAACTATTTCCCTTTGCAGTCTTTCATAGAGTGGTTAAACTCTCACCATATTTACTTCTGAAAGACTTTTCATACCCATTCATGTCACTGACCTGTTGCTAAATAATCTACAACATTGTAGTTAGCTGTGAGATGTTCAGCCAGTTGTCTTTTCTTAGCATCATGCAACTTTTCCAATTTTTTATTGTCCCGTCCCAACTTTTTTTAACACATGTTGCTGTCATCAGATTCAAAATTAGCACATATTCTTAAAAAAACCAATAAAATTGATCAGTTTCAACATTTGATACGTTGTCTTGGTCCTATTTCCAGTTAAATATAAGGTTTTAATTGATTTGCAAATTATTGCATTGTTTTATTTACATTTTACACAGTGTCCCATCTTTTTTGGAATTGGGGTTGTATAAGTTGGCCTCTCTTTGCAAACATAGAAATACCCAGGAAACAATTTCTGGTGGAAACCTCATGGTTTCAAGGTGGATAAAGTGGCAGCCTGTGGATTCCACGTTGATCTGTGGAATTGAAATCACATGGATCCCACATGGAAGATCCATGTTATATACCTCATTCTTACATCCTATATTCCACTATAGAAACTTTTATTCTGCTACTTTCCAATCTTCTAAAACTTTAGTCTCTCCTTCTCTCAGTTACTCCATTCCTTCAATTTTTAGTCAATATTGTTAAGACTATATTCAGCTTAAATGACTCTGAATTACAAAATGGAAGCAGGAGTCACTCAACGCTAACCTGACAGTGGCAGCTACGCTAAACATTATCGGGCGTGACAAGGTTGAAGCAAAAGTCATTAATACCATCTTTTATCCACGTGGAATCAATGTTTATATTTCCACGTAGAAATTTCATGTGGATGAAAGGTGGAAGGTTCATTCAGCGTGGAAACCATGTGGTGAGTTTGCTAGGTAATTATTCAATGTGAACTTCAGAGCTGAAAGAGTTCATTCGCCACCCATGATTTCCACTGAGCCTGTCTGGCCACCCCGTTGAAAATCTTCTGGGGGCACCACAGATCCCATCACCAAAATTCAAAACACTAACTTATTAACTTCAAACACCATCAAACTGATCAATAAGTGTTTTAACACTTGGAACAGAGAAACAGGTAACCACTTACCAAACACGTGGATGAAATATTCTATTTTTTGACTATAATTAGTAAGACTAAGCCATGCATCCAAACATACTGAATGATGATTTTCCATCAACAACCAAGTTTTAAATGATGTATCGAGAAGTATCTAAAACATATATGGTCAAAAGCAAAAGACACAGGTTTACCATTTGAAAACAACAAGAAAGCACTGAGTGGGTACTGCCTTGGCTGCACATTCCTTAATCAGCTAAGTCTGAGGCAGAAATATTCAAATTATTTTAATCTGTGTCTGGCTCAACCTCAAATACCCACAGAGATAGATAATCATGAGAAAAGTTGTTTTCTTTAATTTTATAACCATTATTAAATAGATAAAATGTTCAAAAATGCCCCACCACTCCATCATTGCCCCATGATGTATTTTCTCTCAATATGTGATGTCTTGCGTATCTTACCAGGTTTTAAATATAAATAAATACTGTACACGAGTACCATTTATATGCCTTCACTAAATAAAGGTTTACCTGAACATTAGCACCAAATGAAATCAGTCAATATTGCAATTTAAATAATTAATCATCATGAAATGGTTTTTTTTCAAAGTTCCCATTTTGACATTTGTGGTAGATTCTATACTGAAGCACAGTGAAAACACAACACCTAATTTTTAAAATTGTAGTTGATTTTTTGCGGCCATCAAAATTACCATAGAAGAAATATAGTGGTATGAAAGTTAAAAGCTGGAATTTGTGCAAGTCCAGGTTCAAACCCAGTGTGTGCATCTATCAGGTGATCACTTCCCCAAAACGTAACTTTGCCATGTCATTAGCAGAAGGTTGAATGCATCACTTGAATGACATGCAAATGCAAAGCAAGACATTGGACGCATAAAAGGCACAGTGTTTCATCCCCATCAGCATCAGTGTCAGAATTCCATGGTTTACAGAACAGCAGAGGGAGTGAGCTTTGGGGATGCTGCTTGGGGGAACATCTCAAAGACAGGTTGCCTGCCAGTTCAGGGTCAGTCCATCCACTATCAACAGACTAGAGCATCGCTACCAGCAGACAGGAAGCATTCACCACCACCCCTGACCAGGACAACTTCCGGTTACGACGGCACGTCAGGACTGACATATCCGGCGGATCCATCCGCGGAACCAGTTCCAAACAGCAGCAGACACAGCTCAGAACATGACGCCACGGATGCCCCATCCATGCCATGACTGTGATTTGACGAGCTGCGGGGTTAAGATGCTGGAGGCCATATCGAGGCAACATCATGACACAACATCATAGAGAGAACAGACTCCAGTTTGCTCAACGTCATCATCTTCAGCTGCCACGAGTCTTCCATCATTGGGTTTTTTCAGACGAATCGAGGTTCTTTGTCTCATTTGCTGATGGCTGACAACAGGTGTATAGGAGGCAATATGAACATCATCAAGACAGATGTGTTCTGGAGAGAAACTGGTTTGGTGGGGGTAGTGTCATGGTCTGGGCTGCCATTAATGTGAGATTTTGGACTGAACTTGTTGTGATTCATGGAGGTCTAATGACACAGCGATATGTGGATAAGATTTCAAGACCAGTTCTCCAACCACTGTTGAACAACCATGGACAACAATGATTACCGTTCACGTTCCAACACGACAATGCCCGTCCCCATACTGCACACCTCACCAGAGACTTTCTCCAACAAGCAGGGGTCGATGTTCTGCCTTGGCCATCCATTTCACCCGATCTTAACCACATTCAACACGTGGGATGAACTGGGTCATCGTGTGCGCCAGCGTCAACGTCAACGAGTTAACGGCAGCACTACAGGAGGAGTGGAGGAACTTTCCCTAAGCAACTGTGTGATGTTTGTGCGAAACGATGCCTCGCCGTTTACACACGTGTCCAAGCACAGGGAGGACATACTCGCTACTGACAGTTTGGGGAGGGTCCGTGCATTCACAGTGGCGTATCTGAAACATTTGTTGACATAATGTGATGAAACTTTACAGTGTTATGGACAATGAAATACTTTTTCTATTCGTATGAAAATTGAATCGAAAAACATTGATTGCTTCTTCTTTTTGGTTATTAAATATGGGTGTTGTGTTTTCACTGTGTGTCAGTATATCTATCTTTGCCATATGAACAATGCATCAACTTGCATTCTTCTGACAAATTGAATGCAAACCAAAGGCATAGTGCAGGTTAAATGGAAAAACTAAGCTTAATCTCCTGCAACTTTTGGGGTTTATTGCATTGTCTATGGCACCTGTGCACGTCAATGCTTGCTGAATGCCCTGCAATGATGTACAATCACATTTCTGAAGAAGTTGGGATGTTATGGAAAGTACGAGTCAAAAAGAAATTGTCACAATTTTCTGAACCAAAGGAATCAAATGTAGAACTTATACAAAACATTCCAGGGTCAAGAACTTACAGTCAGAGCAATGCAGGACAGATTTATCGTAGCCCAGTGACAGGCAAAGGCAGATTTGTGGCAGTCAGGATTCTGGAGGGCGTGCAGATAAAAGTCAGGAAAACAAAGATCAGTCCTGGGGTGACAGGAGCAGAGAGGACTATAAATTAGGGCCAATGTGAAGCAAACAAGACCCAGACAACACAGACAAACAAATGGAACTGAGCCAGGAACAAGGAGCAAGGGAAACCAGGGGATGAGGAATAAACATGAGAGCAAGCAACGAATATAAAGCAAAGCAAGACAACGTAGCAAAGGACAAAGAATCAAGGGATATGTACATTCAGACACAATGAGTAAGACAGTAACAGGGGTGAGAAAAGGCCTGAGGAATCCACAGAGGGCTAACAAGGAAATGACACAACCCATCATCAGAAAGACACAGAGAACAAATGAAAAGCCAGAAAAAACAGTGAGACATAAAAACGGGCATGAGATAAGACAAACAGCAGTGATTTTTAAGTCATCTTTGACCTGTATAAAATTTGAAATAATTGTAGAGAAAATGTTTATTGTTTTACCTTAAAATCTTCTTAAATGTATTAATTTATGATCTGGAAATACAAGCGCATTCGGAATTTGATGCCTGCAACACAATCCAAAAAAGTAACGACGGGGGAAAAATAAGACTCAGAAAGTATCAAAATACTAAAAAAAGCTGGTGTGTAGGTGTTGAATAAGTGATATTATCATGCTTGGAGATGCCGTGCCCTCAGAAATTATTGACATCCTTTAGGAATATGAGCGAAACAGGCTGTGAAAAATGTCCTTGCTGTTTATTCTCTTAGTCTTTCACACAAAATACACACAAAAATCTGAAATTTTCATGGAAGTAAAATTGTTGAAATTTAAAAAATGTTGACATTAAATATATTTCTCCAAACGTTGCCACAATTATTGGCACCCCTTGGAAGTCCTATGATTAAAATCAGAGGTATATCTGCAGTCACATTTTACACTTTGAAGTTCACATTGGCAGTAAGAAAGAAGTTTAAAGCAACAGGAGATGTTAAGAGTCAGCCTGGAAGAGGATGAGTGGACACACTGACAACACTCACTGTGATGAGAATGATGGGTCAACTACCAAAATAATCTCCATGGATTCTCAGCTCGAGAATGGCAGAGGTTAGGTCAGTCGTGAGGTCAGAAAGTCTCCAATACTACCATCCAATGCCACCTATATCACCACAAATTGTTTGGGAGGGTTTCCAGAAAAAAGCCTCAGTGTCAATCAACAACAAATTAAAGTGCCCATAGTTTGCCAAACATTTTTGGGACTTTCAGTGGAAATAGCTTATATGGTCAGATGAGACCAAAACATAGCTCTTTGGCAACAAATATCAATAGTGGGTTTGGCATAGACAGAAAAATACCAATACAAAAAGTCATCTCATATTCACTGCAAAGTGTGGTGGCAGATCTTTCATGTTGTGGGTCTGTTTTGCCCTGGACATCTTGTTAGAATACATGGTATCATGGGCACCATCAGATACCAGCAGATATTAAATGAAAACCTAACAGCCCCTGCCAAGAAGCTTAACATTGGTCATTCAATCTACAAAAAAATCTCAAAATCTACACAAATATGGCTCACTGACCACAGAATAAAGGTCTTCCTACGGGCATTATAATCCCCTGACCTAAACCCCAATGAAAATCTGTGGTATGAGATGAGGAAGAGATTCCACGAGCATAAACCATGGAATATGAAGAATCTAGAGAAATTCTGTGTGGTGGAATGACCGCCAATCCCCTGCCATGTTTTCACCGACCTCCTCGAGCATTATAAAACAAGAGCCATCAGGAGATGGCATATCTCCCCAGCCCCACATCATCAACTTCATATTAGCAAAAGGCACCACGTCAGGTCATGTTTAATGTGCACACCAAGTTTTGTGGAAAAATATTGAACGGTTTTCAAGTTATGCTCTGGAAACGAAATGTTCACGGATGGAGGGACGGACAGACAGACAACCACAACCATGACTATATCCCCCTGCAGTATATGCCGGGGGAATAAAAGGACAGCTGTAATCTTGGCAAAAATATTAAATGAAGTGGTGCCAATAATTGTAGCACACACATTAAGAAAAATGTTTTGTTTCAAGATAATAATTTAACCCTATAGAACATATGGGCCGATATATTGGTTTGTCAAGAGCAGCTGCTTTATTCAAACCTTTGGAATTTGAGGCCTGTTTTAAATTCTAGTGGCGATCCCAAGGTTTCCGAAGATCCCTAATTTGCTGAATTACTGGATAGCGGCTATTAAAACCTGGCATCCCCTGTACAAATATTTCAATCAACATAAGTGTAGTGTACCTTCAATGAAGTGCTGCAATCAGCAGATACAGAATATGTGTGTTACATCATCCCACAACTCTGAAAAAAAAAATTGCTTTTTTCCAACTTTGAACCAACTTAAAGTAAATTCCCAGCTAAAATAAGAGTTCAAGATGTTGGTCCAAATTATAATGGAATCATTAGACAGGAAATTACAGTTCCAAAATCTTTGGTCGCTAAGTTTTTAAACCAAACAGAATCCTTCAATTTGGTCCAGTGGGTGTCTTGCCCTACGCACAAACAAGGCCAGAACATTTTTCTTTCATTTTGGTGTGATCTTTGACACCATGATCCCTGTCACTCAAACTAACCTGAAACAAACCTTTTGTTCTCATGTGTTAACTTCACTTACGGCCTCCAAATTTTCATCTATTTTTTCTAATACACATGCTAATATACCACACATTCCAGACAGTGACGAATTGCTAAATTTATTTAATAAAACGTGCTTGTCCAAATAAATGCATTCGCACCTTTCAAAATTAGAACAGCACCTGTACAATGGAATGCGTCTTGAATAAAAAATAAAATACGCAGCCTTAAAGGAGCTGTGTCGCAATTACTGCGCATGCTCGCAACTTTGAATGAAGTAAATCCGTTCAACTGCAGGTCAAAATCTAGAAGGTATTTTGTTTCTTCCATGATTATTGGCGATGACATTCAGCTTACATTCTTCGTATCCCTCGGCTAAAGCTTAAAATGGCGCTTTGAATCCTCAAATTATTGGTGCTGTTGGATATAAATGAAGCCTTCAGTACAGTTGATCAAGTAATTACGATCGACAGGCCGAGAAATTAGGTTGGGCATTCTGGGACTGCAATGAAATGGTTTTCCTCATATCTGTCGAACAGAAAATTTTTGGTCTCTTGGTGATTGTGTATCATCCTCTGCACTACTTAATTCAGGTTCATCTCAAGGCTCCATACCTGGGCCTGTTTTGTTTTCTATTTGTATGCTTCCTCTCGGTTTGATTATTCGTCATCATAAAATATCTTTTCATTGTTATGCTGATGACACACAGTTATATATTTCGGTGAAATCCACTGATTTCAGCAATGTGCCAGTGTTGCATGATTGTGTAGCCGATGTTTAAAATTGGTTGGCGAATAATTTTTTGCAGTTAAATTCAAATAAAACAGAAGTCATTATACTTGGACCAAAGTAAGTCTCAGATAAATTTCAATCATCTCTAGGACCTCTTGCTTCGAAATCTTGGTGTGATTTTTGATACCAAGCTCAAATTTGAGTTACACATTAAGAAGCTTGTACAGTCATGCTATTAGCAACTGAAACATAGCTAAATTTAGATCCATTTTGTCCTTTGAAGATGCCGAAAAAATTATTAATGCTTTTATTCCATCAAGGTTAGCCTACTGTAAGTCACCAAAGCAAATTTCATATTCAGTGATAACATTTAGCAACCTTCAGAGTGAAAACATGAACTAGATTGATAGATCATTCTCCAAGAGGTCTCCTCTTTCATCCAATGGAACTTCAGATCACTGGCATGTCAAAGGAAAAGTAATCTCCAGGTATCGCACAAATATAGATCATGCTGCCAAGCCTGAAGAATAAGTCGGCTGATCTATGCAAGCAAATACAGTAAATAATATTCAGAGCTGATGACAAAAAAATAATTTTACGTAATATACCAATTTTATTATGTCATGAATGTTCAGATACACAGTTGCATCTAACTTGAAAATAATTTCAAATTGTGTATTCCATAAATTGTCAAATATCATTCACGAGGATTTATAGAGAATTCTATATAATCCAAACTGAGTTGAATCAGTCCGTTCCAATGGAGGCAGTGGATTAGTACGGGAAGGGGCCTTCTGACAGGCCTCCGCTTAACAACACAACACTGTTCTCCTCTACATAATCAAATTACATTTTGTACAGAATGAATGTTTGAATCAATATAACTTTTTAGCAATTTATGGTTGTTATGTTTTTTTTTGTTTTATAAAATCACTGCACATGAAAATGTGTGTATTCAAATATCAGTAACAGAAAGAAGGTTTGAATACGGACTGCAGCCTCACAGAGAGAAGGTTGTGGATTCAAATCTGGCCTGGGGCCTTTCTGTATGCAGTTTGTAAATTCTCCCCTTGTCTGCGTGGGTTTCCTCCCACCGTGAAAAGACATGCATGTCACGCTTATTGGAGACACCAAATTTTCCATGAATATGAGTGTGTGAGCTGTCCAGGGTGTGTCCCAGCTTTTAGCCTATGGTCAGCTGGGATACGCTCTATCTCCCCTGAAACCCTAGTGAGGGAGAAGTGATATAAACAATGGATTTTTTATTATTATTATTATTATTATTATTATTTAATAAATATTGCCTAAATTTGTTCTATCCAATTGTTTCAAGTGTTCACAGCTGAATTTTTGGTCTTGAACAAATCAACTTTTTTAGAAAGCATCGAAATATAAATCAAATTCCCCCTTCACGTGAATAGCAAGCCATGATCACTCGCACACACACACACACACACACACACACACACACACACATAAATATATTTAATTTTTCATTATTTTCAAGTTTCAAGTCACAAACACATATATAATGAATCAATAAATATTTATATTTATGGGGCCTCATTTATCAAAAAGGGTGTAAAAAGTGCTACTAAATTTTTGCCTATGGCAAAAAGCCAAAAATGGCGTACACCAAAAATATTTACACGCTTTTCAGATCTATCAAACAGTGCGTACACACAGCTGTCCGCAATTTCCATTGATAAATCACGCCGGACCCAAGAAATGTGCGGACGTGAACACGCCTCATATCCCGCCCTCTACACGCCCAGACACAACCATATATCGTCAATGCAAATGAGTACCTGCATATTCATCAGGTCGGCAAGCGTAGCCCCGACCCTTTTGGGGGGAAAACAAACCACACTCCCCATTGACTTTCATGTAAAATTGCTGTGCAGAACGACATAAATACAAGACCAAAGGTAAATCAGCCGAGAAATTATCTACAGACACCATTCTGATTCATCCACTCTACCGGATAGAGAACGTGCGAGATATTTCGAAAAGATAAATTTAATAATCAATCTTAAAGCATGTCCCTTCAGTCTCCCGGCATCTAGCTGGTGCAATGACCCCACCCAGTGGCCAGAGGTATCACACCCCGACATCTATTTTTATCTGATTGAGCCTCCAGGTAAGCAAAATACAAACAAGGCAATCAGAGATGGCAGACTTCACCCCATTCACGCAAATATTGGCGGAAACACAAACAGACAAACAAACATACAGAGCCGCTAAAAACAGTACTTAACGTCCACTCCGTGGGGTGAAGTAATGAAATAATTCATCTTTCGATCCTGCTATTTGGATAATATGCTAGTTAACAGTAGCACTGTGCTCTGACCAGACGGTGACAACTGTCTTAGCTTGGTTCGTAAGTTAGCCTGTCCGTCTGTCTCGTCCAGGCATATGCACATTCCTCCCCCCGTATGGCTTGGAGCCATAAAGCCCTTCTCTCTGGATATTTTTTTGAGCATGGCAGAGGAATGAACCAGAGATCCTTGTTTTTTGTTTTATTGTTGGTGCAGCCAACAACAGCAACTCCTCCGCATGTCGCATTCAAGTTAAATCGGCTTGTTTTAAGCGGTCGCGCTTTGAATGTCTATGCAGGAAGCAGGATTGTTTTCCCCCTAAAAGGGGCGTGGCGATCAGGGCCCGCTGTGGATGACGTATTGCCGACCTGATGAATAAAGTAGCCATGTGCGCTCCGGGGATTTGTGGAGTGACGTCAGTGGAAGACGGTGAAGCATGGATGGAAAACGCCGAAAGAAGCGAAACTTCTCAGAGCGTGAGATACACGTGCTTGTTGGTGAGGTGCAGGCGAGGAAAAAAGTCCTCTTCGGCAGGTATTTGCACTAATTCCGTATGATCGCTTCGTCTTGTGGTTTATTTAGGAACAAGACCATATAACTAAGAACACGTGGAGAATGACAGCAGAAATTAACACATCATGTTGGACCAAACAATTTCTCCTCCGGAAATTAAAACAATCTCATCTAATCAGCCACAGCCCCGGCCTCACCAACAAGAGTAAAACCGCCGAGTGCTACGGAGGCAATAAAAAAAAAAAAAAAAAAAGGACCTTGTTGAATCTTTTGTCAAATGTAGGAGGTGGGTGTTTTGTTTCAGTTGCATAGAGGGACAAAAATTACAATGTCGTGTTTGATATACATGAATTTATTTCTGTCTCAACTTGTGGAAATCAAATGTACGAGAAATAAAATATAATGAGGTTCTTGCAATACTGAAAACTAAACACAACTTTGCAAGACTGAAACTGAGAAACTGCAGGCTATATACACACATTCTTTAGCTCAACATGAGGGGTGAGAGGTGGGGGGGTGGCTTGACAACCGCTGCATCACCGCAGCTCGTGCCATTAGTCCCCGTTGAAAACCCTCATGACGGGGAAGGGGCTGTGGGTCCGGGTCCAAATGCTGGGATGGAGGGAGGCCCAGCGGCAGCGCAACCCCACGCCTCACTGCCACATTGTGCAGGATGGCACAGGCCCAGATGATCCTGCAGACCTTTTTCAGGTGGTAGAGGAGCCTACCACCGGACGCATCCAGGCAGCGCCAACGGCCTTTTAGGAACCCGATGGCGCGCTCCACGACGCAGCGCGCACGGACCTCATTATACTGGGTTTCCTGACCACCCTGTGGGTCCGGGATGGGAACTAGCAGCCACTCCCTCAGGAAGTAGCAACTATCACCTGTAAGTCACAACGATGGGGTGAGTATCAGCCTTGAATTGATGATTATAAGCAGCAGCTTTCAGTGAATGAGTATACTGTGTAGCCTACATGCACTCACCAAGAAGCCAGTGTGGCCAAGTCGGTTTTCTTTTGCCTCGGTACAGTCGGGATGGGTGAATGAAGACACTCAGGCAGAGGAATGCACTTTACCCCGTTTTATTCTGGACAAAACGTACAGACAGAAAAGTTTGATGTGCAGTGCGATCTGTGCATAAATCGTCATCTTCTCGTTTTTGCAAAGCAAAATGTGATCTGTCGTAGTATTACAATTCAAATTATTTCGCAGGAATACTAATCAGACCGGTAATATACTGTACGAAGGGACAAGTGATCGTATAGATTTAAACTTACAGTCGCAAGAATAATATCAGGGAAGAGCATTTCTTATTTTCATACACCAACCGTAACAAAAGTAAAAATTACATTTCCAAATAAACATATTTCCGGCGCGTAATTTCTGCAAGCATTAGCCAGATGGCTAGGCTATATCCACATGGCAAGTATTATCCATTCATTTCTGTGCCACATACCTGGACAAAATGTACAGACAGAAAAGTTTGATGTGCAGAGCGATCTGTGCATAAATCGTCATCTTCTGTGATATGAAATAAAATATATTTTAAACCGTCGGCATTCATGACGCGAAACAGCAAATATTCGTGCATAGAATCCATTATCTCATATACAGCTAACTGTAGCTAGCTACGTGAAGCATGGCGTATTTGCAAACCCTCAAAGTATTAACTTTACTTCCTCTGCACAATACGTTAAATGCACAGCTAAAATACATTCTACGTCAATTACTTATTATAATTCCTAAACAGTTTGACCGTAAAACAAAGTATACAACATGCAAATATAATCTTTTCATGAGTGTTCGCCAGACCGTACTTCGTTTTTGCAAA
The DNA here is from genome assembly GCA_029692085.1 of Gymnothorax javanicus. NCBI lineage: Eukaryota > Metazoa > Chordata > Actinopteri > Anguilliformes > Muraenidae > Gymnothorax > Gymnothorax javanicus. Next base: position 44,240,087 of record CM056201.1, read on the forward strand.
GCAAAATGTGATCTGACGCGAGACAGGAAAAAATGCAACTTAAGTAGCTGCACAAACCATTCTGCACATAATGCCAGCAGAGGGCGCTGAATAACTACTCTTGCATACAAATACACCAGATTTAAAGGAAACTTAAAGGAGCACGTTTTAACAACACACTTTAACTAGTACAATATTTTGGGGAAATGCATACACAAGTAGTGTTATTTATAACTCTGTTACACCAGCCGTCAAGTGCAGCGCCTGCCCCCAGTCTCGCCCCCACACTGCTGTGCGTCAGGATGAATGAATCATGTGTAGAGCCAGGCCGCCGTGCCACTACATTGGTTATGAGCATGTCGGCGTCACATATGATTTGGGTATTGATCGTATGCACGTTTTTGCGATTCACATATATGAATTCATTCACCGATGGTGCCCTAATCATGATGTGAGTGCAGTCAATGGCTCCGATTACATTAGGAAAACCGGACATTGCTGCGGCTTTGACTGCTCTTTCAAATAGGCTATAATCCGCTCTCCTCTCTCCCTCGCACACTGCAATTCTCTGACTCAGCAGCTGTGTCGCTAATTCCTCCTGTTCTTCAAAAACGGTGTAAATCACGGTATGCCATGGTCAAAATGGGTGTAAATGTCCGCACTTTTTCCCGTCAGGTTTGGGTTTGATAGATCCCAAGTTTGGCTGAGAAAAGTGCGTACGCTCAAAACGGGGGGAAAAGTGTGTAAAAAAAAGGTGTATCCACAATGATAAATGAGGCCCCTGGTATGTTTTCACTCAGTGCCTCTGTGGTTCTGACAGGCTAAAATGAGTTTAGCAGCAGTTGGGGCTGTTGGTCCTGCCTCTAATAAAATGGCATATTTCCCTGAATTTGCTTGGAAAATGAAATTATTTCTGATGAAGGATAATTAGTGGAAATATACTGTTCTAATTTGAAAATTATTTGTGTAACTATGGAGGAAGTCCCTCTCTGTTTTCACCTCTCTTGTGTTACAGCGACCACATACAGTATTTCCTCTTCAGGTGGTAACCATAGCTGTTTGAGTTTTCCTTTTTGGGCTGGGCCGCGAATAGCAGCCAGGCACCTATAAACGCGAATGTCACTGAGTGAGTGAGTGAGTGAGTGACTAGCTGCCTGAGTGATCAAGTTCAACGATTGGCTGGCCAGCGGGGAGGAAGTTCAGTGATTGGTCAGCCGGCGGAGAAGAACTTAAACGATTGGTTGGCCGACGATTGGCTGGCTGGCTGGCTGTTCAGCGATTGGTCGGCCGGCAGGGAAGAACTTTAACGATTGGTTGGCCGACGATTGGCTGGCTGGCCAGTTGGCCGGGCGTTGACGTAATTCGTATTTAATATGTTTAAGTGTGCAAGGGCGTCCCTCTCAATGCAGCACTTCCCGGTGGCGGCTGCAGACTAACAGCATTCTTAATGTAACAGTAACTTTAAAAAGTAAAAATTAAGATAGAAAAATAAAAACATGAATTGGGTTAAAACTGTTTTGTACAATCTATGTCTAAAACCTTTGTTTAAAAACATCTGGGTTGATTTTTTTTTTTTTACATTTTTAATAATGTATTGAGGGAACGCTTTCTCAATGAAGCGGAAGGTGCTGACACAAACGCTTATGTTTGAGAGAATGCACTCGTTACCGAAAGATTGAGAATGGTTTTCGCATACCCGCAGTAAAAAGATTAAAATAAAATAAAATCGCAGGTTTTGGAGCATTTTAAGAATGCTGATATGTCCAAAGGGAACGATTATCAGGCTATCATTATTTTATACCTTTTATGGGATTAGCCTGCTGCCTGGATGCATTTCTGTCGCGGAAGTGACAAGTTACACTCATTAAAGATAGTTGATTGAATTAAAAAAGTAAGTCCTTTATAATGCGATGAATCAGTTTATTCAAATTTAGGATTTTGTTCGAGGATTATTTGTTTATTTTTGGGACTGCAGACCTCGAGTAGCTCATAAAACGGCACATGATGGCAAGGCTTACGAAGTCACGTCCTTCTGCGCCAATGTTTCATAGGGTGCGACAGGAATAGGTTTCTGTTTTAAATGTAAAAAATGCTGAAATGGGAGATGGGATTCAGAGAAAGGCAAATAATTACGTTTCAAACCTCCACTTTTTTCGGCTTTTTGCTCGCCAGAACGATTTTAAAAGGGGCGCCCTTTTAGGAGGGAGAAGGCAGGTTTATAATTTCAGATTAATATTTAATATCGTCAATGCGCACCCTTTTCTTGGGCGCACATTCTCAGACAGCACTTGACGGCCCAGCCAGATATAGTGGGGTCCCTCAGGAAAAAATCGTGCAAATTATGAAGAAAGCATGACATTTCTATGAGATGTACATATGACCATACTCTTTCATTTCAGACCCAGACCCACGGAAAAAAAATTTTTTTTAAAGCTGATACACTTAACTTCCCAAAATCACTTAAAACCTCTATAAAATAATGAAAGTGTTATGCAGGTGCATCTTACACAAAATATTTAATATTTCATATTGTCTCACACTTATAAATTGTAATTTCATGTATAAATGTTTATAAAAGGTATTTTATGTGGCAAATATTTAAAAAAAATTAACCCCTTAATCACCAAAATCGGAATTTAAAAAAGGGTGATGTATAGCATAAATACAACCCCAATTCCGAAATAGTTGGGACAAAGTGTAAATTATGAATAAAATTAAAGCGCAATGACTTTCAAATCACACCAGCCAGTATTTTATTCACAATAGAACAGAGATAACATAGCAAATGTTGAAACTGAGAAATTTTACAATTTTATCCACAAAATGAGCTCATTTCAAATTTGATGGCTGCTACAGGTCTCAAAAAAGTTGAGACAGGGGCCTGTTTACCATGGTGTAGCATCCCCTCTTCTTTTTAACACAGAGTGGAGGCGTCTGGGCATTGAGGAGACAAGTTTCTTAAGTTTAGCCATTGGAATTTGATCCCACTCTTGTTTAATACAGGCTTCCAGCTGCCAAAGAGTTTTGGGTCTCCTTTGACGGACTTTTCCTTTAATTATGTGCCGAATGTTCTCAATTGGTGAAAGATCAGGACTGCAGGCAGGCCAGTTCAGCACACGGACTCTTCTACTACGAAGACATGCTGTTGTAATAGCTGCAGTATGTGGTTTTGCATTGTCCTGCTGAAATACACAAGGCCTTCCCTGGAATAGATGTCGTCTGGAGGGGAACAAATGTTGCTCTATGACCTTTATATACCTTTCAGCATTCATGGTGCTTTTTAAAACATGCAAGTGTCCCACACCATATGCACTAATGCATCCCCATACCATCAGAGACGCTGGCTTTTGAACAGAACGCTGATAACAGGAGGGGTGGTCTTTCTCCACTTTAGCCTGGAGGACACAATGCCCATGATTTCCAACAAGAATGTCAAATTTGGACTCGTCTGACCACAGGACACTTTGCCACTTTGCTTCAGTCCATTTTAAATGAGCCTTGGCCCACAGAACATGGCGGCGCTTCTGGATCATGCTCAACAATGGCTTCCTTTTAGCATGATAGAGTTTTAGGTGGCATCTGTGGATGGCACGGCAGACTGTGTTTACAGACAGTGGTTTCTTGAAGTATTCCTGGGCCCATTTAGTAATGCCAATGACAGAATCATGCCGGTGAGTGAGGCAGTGGCGTCTGAGGGCCCGAAGATCACGGGCATCCAGTAAAGGTCTTTGGCCTTGTCCCTTACACACAGAGATTTTTCCAGTTTCTCTGAATCTTTTGATGATGTTATGCATTGTCGATGATGAGACCTTCAAAGCCTTTGCAATTTGACGTTGAGGAACATTGTTTTTAAAGAATTCCACAATTTTTTTACGCAAGCCTTCACAGGTTGGAGAGCCTCTGGCCATCTTTACTTCTGATAGACTCAGCGCCTCTAAGACATCCCTTTTATAGCCAATCATGTTACACACCTAATGCCAGTGAACTTAATTACTTGCTAAATGCTCTTTCAGCTGATTCTCTGATATATCAATTGCTTTTTCAGCCCCTTTTGCCTGTGTCCCAACTTTTTTGAGACCTGTTGCAGCCAGACAATTTGAAATAAGCTCATTTTGTGTATAAAAATGTAAAATGTCTCAGTTTCAACATTTGAAATGTAATCTGTTCTGTTGTAAATAACATATTGGCTCATGTGATCTGAAAGTCATTGCATTTTGACTTTATTCACAATTTACACTTTGTCCCAACTATTTTGGAATTGGGGTTGTAAAATGCAATATATTTTATTGTGTAGCTCTTTTTATTTCTACAACACTGCAAAGGAATTGGGTTGTGATTATCTGTATTATCTAATTGTGTCTCTGTGGCCTAAAAGCTTTTTGCCAAACGAATAATATGTATCTTTTCTTCATTTCAGGGGTCCGAGTAAAAACAATGTACTTTTCTGTCAATGTTGTTCATTTTTATCGCAGATAAGAAACTAATTTATCTCTGTCTTTTCAGGTGTGTGCCAATGTACTAACAAAGGAAGTTGGTTTAGAGCATAGATAGAATAGACTTGGTGGTGGGAAAAACAATGAAAAAATGTCAGATAAATTCAAGTTAGTCAAATCTAGTGGAGACACTGATAAATCTACTTCTTGTAGACCAACTGAGTGGACATTATGCTTCATATGTCAGGAAAATGGAGAAGCTCTGGTTGATCCAGGCAAAAATTCAGATTCGTCAGCCAGAAATTCTGCATATATGGCCATGGCAGATAGACTTCTTGAATTTCAAAAGTATGGACCACTCCCAAAGGGAATAAATCTGTCACGACTAGATGATGGTTCAGGCATTCACAACACATTGATATTTCATCAAGCAAAGCATCACAAAAAATGTTATTCCAAATTATCAAATGACAACCTGAAGAGAGCTGAGAAACGCCATCATAAAGAACAGGAAGCACTTGAAGATCCTAGCCCACGAAAGACGAAGCGCAGCTTGGATACGTCAGTAAGATGTGGGACAGCAGAAGAGCCGGTGTGCTTTTTCTATGAGACAACTGGAGGCACAATGCACAAAGCACGGACTAAAAATTTAGACAAATCAGTCAAGAAGTATGCTGTACTTCTTGGTGATAAGAAACTATTAGCTAAATTGGCAATGTCTGATATGCATGCCCTAGATGCAAGGTATCACAAAAAAGTGTCTCACGCATCTTAGCAACAGAGCTCGTGATGCCAACAGCAGGGCAGAGACACTACTTCCAGGAGCTGGCATTTCACCAGAGTCATTCGCATTAGCAGAATTGGTGGCCTACATCAATGAACAAAATGAAGAAATTGAGTCATCAGTCTTTCAGCTCTCCACTTTAACCAAGATTTACAAGGAGCGGATTCAACAGTTAGGAAGTGCAAAAACTCAACACTCAGCAAGATTGAAGAAGAAACTGCTGGAGCTAGTGCCTGGTTTGAAAGAAGCACCACAGGGTTGAGATGTTCTTCTCAGCTTTGATTGAGATATAGGGGATGCCCTAAAATTAGCCTGTGATTGAGATGAAAATGAGGATGCCACGGTGCTTATGAGGGCAGCTAAAATAGTTAGACAGGACATGCTTCAAAAGCAGACGGTGTTCACTGGTACCTTCAACACAGTTTGTCGAAAGAATGCTGTGCCAAAAAATTTGTTAACCTTGATAAAGATGATATTATAGGGTCCAAATATTGAACAGCAGTCCAACATGGAAAGTTCAAGAAATATGCCAGCCTATTCAGTATGTCAATTGCTAATGTTTAACTATGTATTATTATACAGCAAGACGCTTGACGTCGAGACAGTTAATGAGGCCCGACAAGTCTTATTTTCCAAAGGAAATCGTTCATTGGAGAACATACCTCCAACAAGAGGAGCCCTTCATGGCACTTGAAGAGGGCAGCATAACAGGCTGGATGCATATGGGGTCAGGCTCTGGTGGCTGCACCAGAGCTGCCATCGCCTGGAGAATGGGGTTGGAAACTAACAGGCACATGTTAGACTCCAAACTGAACTCAGCTGCCAGAAGCTAGTGATGTGTGCAAAGAAATTTTGCACTGTGGTTGTCAGAAAAGCTGTGCTGGAAGGTGTAAATGTGCATGAGCTAGTTTGGACTGCACACAGCTGTGTGCATGTTCAGGCCTAGGATTCTGTACTAGACAGTAAATATTGCCTTCGCTGGCTCTCATGTATCTTATTTCATCACATAAACAAGACTCTCTCTTATTTTACTGTATAAACTATGACAAAAAGGAATAACACAATTTTTCAGAGAGCTCATCAGGTTATTGTATGTAGAGTGTCAGTACATCATTAACCAGTAATACTTATGTAGATATTGGAATTGGTGTAAATCTGTGATGGCATTTGAGCTAAATCATATACCATAATCTTTAGTCATATCATACTTGAAAGGGGGAATTTTTATATAAAGTTTTCTTGTATAAATCCAAACAGTATTTAATTTGCAACTAATATTTTGAAAAACAACAGTGGAGGCTTTTAATGTGATTTTGTATTTCTCCGGTTTTGTGCCTTCAAGAAATAGCAAGAAATGCATTATTTTGTATTCATTATATTACAATTCTTTATCATAATTACCATATTTGTATAAATTATGTGTTTCTTGTCATACTATTGTCTTATTCTTTTGTGTTTTTGGCAAGATGTAAATAACATTGACAGAAAAATCTGTACTGAATAGATTTATTTCTGATCACACGAATTAGAATTAGTGATTTTGGTTGGCAAAGGGTTATTGCCTTAAAAATAGCATTTCACTGTGGGTCTGGGTCTAAAATCGAAGGGAAGGGTCTAAACTACTTTCATGCCAAATTTGGTGCTTTCTTCATAAAATGCATGATTCTGGCCATTTGATGACCTTAGGGACCCAACTAATACTAGGTTGCACCTAGTTTGAGCTTCATTAGTTTTTTATTAGGTCACCGGAGACGAAGTCTCAAAGTGACCTATTCTAATCGCCTTTTGTCCGTCGTCCGTCGTGCATCCGTAAACAATTTACATTCACAAAAATCAATAACTGTTACCCTTACTCTAGCTCTTTGTCTATTCAAATGTATAACTTGCTTTTGATATGTTTTCCTTACTCAAGACACCCCCCCAACTCCCACTCCCTCACACACTCTCACTCACTCCCACTCCCTCACTCACAAACTCACACTCTCACTCTCACACTCTACCACTCCCACACTCTCACTTTCACACTCTCCCACTCTCCCCACCCACTTTGTAAATAATTTATTAGCTCCAGCTCATTACTAAACTTGCACTTCATATAATTGCAAGAGCTTTACCTCTTTTAGCACCCTTTTCTTGGGCCCACATTCTCATACAGCACTTGGCGGCCCAGCCATATACTAGGTTGCACCTAGTCTTGTTCAACTTCAAGTTGGTGGTCACTAAGCCTGTACTTGGTCAGGATCTGCCTCTGCTTTGTATTATCTGCCTGCATATATTCTTTAGTTATTGTAGTATAACAATTCAATTTATTTTGGGATTGTGCTTCTGTGTTCCAGTGGTCCAGGTAGGAGATCTTTATGTGTTTTATACTTTGGTTAACTTGAATGGGCTGTTATGAGGCAGTGCTGATCGGAAGTTGGTTTGTGTTAGAGTGTGTCAATGTTACTTTAGAGAGTTTCAGTGCCAGCTGACCAAGAATTTAATGTGGCGGAGCATGGTGGTGTAGTGGGTAGCACTGCAGCCTCACAGCAAGAAGGTTATGGGTGTGAATCCAGCCTGGAGCCTCTCTGTATTGAGATAACATGTTTTCCTTGTGCTGGTGCAGTTTTCCTCTGGGTACTCCTATTTCCTCCCACAGTCCAAAGACATGCATGTCAGGCTAACTGGAGGCTCTAATTTGCCCATTGCTATACATGAATTACAGTGCTGTGAAAAAGTACTTGCCCCCTTCCTGATTAGCCTGGAATCCATACTGATAAAGTGCTGGTCGCTCCAAACGGTCACTGACTTATCAGTCTGGCCTCAGTCGTATAGCCAGCGTTTAGCCCTTATGTCACTAATGAAGTGAATATATGAATATTCATGTTTTCTGCTCCTGGCGAGAACCACCAATCGAATATGAGTTAGCTGGCCAGCAACGGCATTCGTGAATATTATTTGACATGAGCTTAAAAATTAGATTGTGGTTTGCCTGTGTTTACTCTTGGAGTGGTTGTTAGGTTATGAACAGGATAATGTTTGGCCATATCTGCATTTTGTTTATTTCAGTGGGATTCCCTGGTATAATAAAGGCTAAATTAAATAATAATCAAATTACCTAACATATTTCACGGTAATTGGCATTAGCTATAGCTCGAAGGGCATGATTGCATCAGCTAGATTAAAGTGATACTCCACCCAAAAACTATAATTTGTATATCAATTACTCACCATTAGATGTCTTGAATGCACAAAGTTGTTCTTCACCTGGCGCAACTTTATGGCCACTGGAGAGTTTTGAAAAATTATCCAAATTCCTTTTTTGCTGGAAGCAAATGGGGTCAAGCAGTAGCAATGGGAAAACTCAACAAAATGTCCGATGACAAACTTTCAAACCATCATCCAACGCATCGTCCAGTATAATCCAAGTCAGCTTTGTCCACTTGTATCCTCAGAACTCTAGAAACGCCGCTATTTTTTCGCTAAAAATAATAAAATACCAGTTATGCTTCAAGCAAGCTCGCGCATTCAACGGAAGTCCCGCCTCCCGGCTCGTTCATTGCCCAGAGACTCTGCTGCCACTCAGATGAATACTTGTGTAAACACGAGCCGGGAGGCAGGACTTCCGTTGAATGCAGAACTGTGGTATTTTTATTTATTTTTAAGTCTGTCTAAAGGGGGGAGGGGGGCACCCTTGCGACTGTGAGCCAATCACAGATCTTGCATGGATTTTGTGCGAACATTTGAAAGTCAAACGCTGGTCTACCGACTGAGGCCAGACGTACAAGCAAGTGACTGTTGGGAGCGACCAAAGCTTGATACGGATGGATTCCAGGCTAGGTAGTATGACATCAATTTCAAAAAATTTTTCTATCAATCATTAGGAAAATAATCAGCTACAATGTGCATTGATAAGCACATGATTATAATTATTGGTGACACTTTTTGGGGCCCCAGAATGAGTGGCCCCTCCCAAAAACTAAAAAATGTTAAAAAATATAATTTTTTTGTCATAAAGAAAATTGATATCGCAGGTTTCTCTGCGGATTCATGAACCCCATGGGGTGGTTTATCAATGTTGAAAATTATTTTGAATTCGGTGGTTTGGGCCAGAAAATGCCCTCAATGAGAGTCCACCTTTATTTTAAAATCATACATCTGATTTACCCAACTAACCACTTCTTTAAAAAGTCTGGAAATTATCTCCCCGATTCCTGTGTATTCTGTAAAACTGCCCCAGAAACTATCTTGCACGCATTCTATGAATGCATTTATGTAAAATTTTTATGGATTAATGTTGAGTATGTATATACTCAATAGCCATCTATTTAAACTTATGTTTTTATGGTGCAGAAAGAAACCACAATAATCGACTGAGAGTTACAGCTGACAGCAAAGTATGAACAGGCTGCAATTTATTAACATAACTTTCCAAACCTGCCGATCATTTTTAATGTTCTCCAGATAGGCCAGATAAAAATAATCTGTTCAGAGCATTCATATTTTTGAGAATAAGATGACGCAATATTGGTTATTTCACTTTTTATTCATCAGGTTTTGTTAGGTGTCACTAGCTGGTTTATTAAAATGCCAGATTAGAAAAAGCGGCGAGCTGCGTATATTGCTTGACTACATTGATTGTAACAAGCTGGTTTTAACGGCTTCAAACATTTTGTACAATTACAGTCATAACAATTTATTTATGATAATGGCAGGCTAGATAAATGATTTGGCCAACAGTTATGCTGAGGGTAAGGCAGGCATTTACGATGTAATTGCAGTATTCCGAGCATGAACTGTACAGTTTGTGGTTCCGAGACCGTATGTCGGTGCAAGGCCAGTAAAGACCGAAAAATTTTACTGTCTTGAAACACTCCTTCAGTGGTCCAGACCAGCCCCCTAGTGGAGCAGGACAGTTACTGCAGTGGTCCGTGCTACACAGGGGTGCGTTTCCCAAAAGCGTAGTTGCTAACTAAGTTAGCAACTTACATAGTTCGTCCATTCACAGTCAATGGGTCCAACTATGTAAGTTAGCATTAGTGATTTCGGTAAATGCATCCCAGGACAGTGGTCTGGACCAGCCCCCTAGTGGAGCAGGACCGTTACTGCAGTGGTCCGTGCTACAGGACAGTACAGTACACAAAATGTTACAGCCCCCTCTTCAAAGGAAGGGGTTTCTACAAAATACAAAAGTCAGTGATAACAAAGAACTATAGGGGAGAGAACATAAGGGAGAAAATAAACTTAATGAGACTTAGGGTAGGCCATACTGGACTAAATGATACAATGTATTTATTGGGGCAAAGGAGTAGTGATAGGTGTGAGAACTGTGAAGTTCTTGTGGAAATTTTCACTGTACAAGTATGCTGGCAAGCGAGAGCTGTTGAAGGAGAAAGTTAGATCTGCAGAGCAGGAGTGGAGTCTGGTAGGAATTTTGGGTACAGAAGGAGAGGCAGAGGGGATAAGGGCTGTTAGGAATGCACTCTTCATTTTCTTGAGGGATACAAATCTAATAGGCAGAATTTAAGAGGCAAGTGACATGATACTGCACTCTTGTACAGTGGGTGGTGGCATGCACGTAAAAGATGTTTTAAATACACCAGGAAAGTAAAGAAGAAGAAGAATGCACTGAATGGTGCCCAGAGCCATGTAGAGAGAGAGAGTCGTGTCAACTCCGTTCACTCTAATGAGCCACTTTTTTTTTTACAGCAATGGCGGGTCGTGGAGTCCCTCAAGCTGCAGGGTGAAGTTGCCTTCAGCCGTCGACTTCCAGACTGCTCAGCCTGTCAGACTGCGTAAACGCCCTCCCCAAGTACTACCAATCAGATCGCGAGCTAGAGTACAACCAATCCGCTCAGGAGGTAGCCAATTCAATTCGAATTCCTCTCCTCGAAGCGGAGCGGGCTTAAGAACATCAATATTGTTAAAAACGAATGCATTTGATCGTGAGTTTTCTCATTAAAGAAACTGATTAGTGAGGTAATGTTAGATATTTCAGCTATTTTTATTATATTAACCGTTGCAAACAAGCGCTATTTTTTTTTTTTGTCTTACAGTGAAGTTATAGACCTAACCTTAGCTAAACAGGTCATACTTGTTAACTTAAACACTTCCACAATATAACTTCAAGTATAACTCTGTTTGAAACATAAAATTGGCCAACTTGTGAGATATTTTCTTCAATAAGCTGTTTAGTTGAACTTCTTAAAAACTTCAACTGCAAGTTGCTGTAACCTTAGCTGCCTTCAAGGCTGATTGTGGAGACTAGTGCCTTGCAGGCTGGTTAGAAGGCTAATGTTGATTTCATATTGTATAACCTTTAATCCCTGCTGAAAAAAGTCAGAGAAACCATTAGGCAACCATTAGGCATATTCTATTGGTTTCTAATGGTTCCTGGTGGTTTTGTAATGGTTTCTAATGGTTTCTAATGGCTACTTATGTTTTCCTAATGTTCCGGTTTGTTTTTCTAATGGCATTCTATTGATTCCTACACAAGTCTAATGGTTCCTACAGGAGTCTTAACTGGTCCCTACAGGACTAATGTTCCTACAGAAGTCTTTGGTTCCTACAGGAGTCTAATGGTTCAGTACAGGAGTGGTCTTAATGGTTGATGGAGGAAGGAGTCTAATGGTGGGTCCTTGTGTAGGCTATACAGTATGTTTGTGGATTGCAGTGTTCAGTGATTTCATTTAATACATTCCAAGATCGCCTTTGGCCTTTTGCGATTAAATTTGTGTTTTAATTTTTGGCCATATTTGGCCTTTTGTGATTAAATCATTGTTCATGACTCATCCATCCAAGAGGAGGGAAAAGAACACAACCTGATGGTTTGATGGTTCTGAAAAAAGTTTAATGTTCAATGAAAAAGTTTAATACGGAGGGGAAAAATCACAAACTGCAATGACATGTTGTCAGTGTTAGGACTCTGCTGTTGCAGCAGTAGGTTTCATATGTCCTAGTTCCTAATGGGACCAGTTTTCTAATGGTTTTAGCTCCTAATGGAACCAGTAGCTTTCTAATGGCATAACAGTCTAATGGAACCAGTAGCTTTCTAAAACATTCTAATGGGACCATAGGTCACAATTACACATAAGTATAGACATGTCTCTGGTGCCCAGTGTTGGGAGACCACCGGACTCTGCTATAATTTCTGGTGGAATTGCAGCCCCAGGTTGCAGTACGGGACACTGTTCAATAGTTTCGGATTTAAACCGAGGTCCTGACTCACTGTGGGTCATTAAAGATCCTATGACACAGTTTAATAATGGTTTTGGCTAAAGTCCCAAATGGAACCAGTAGCCCCTGATCCAATGGCATAACAGTCTAATGGAACCAGTCAACCCTTTCCTTGAAAAAGAGATTTCAATTACATTCTAATGGTTAAAGTAGGGTTAAATAAATTAAAAAAAAACTAATGGTTTTATATCCTAATGGGACCATTAGGTTCCTAATGGTTTCTTCTAATGGTTCCTAATGGGGTTCCAATTCCCATTAGACCATTAGAAACCTAATGGTTCCTAATGGTTTTTTTTCTAATGGTATTCTACTGGATTTTTCAGCAGGGATAGTATTCAGTCAGATGCCTTCAAGGCTGATTGAAGAGACTAGTGTCTTACAGGCTGATTAGAAGGCTAATGTTGATTTCATATTGTATAATCTATAATAGTATTCAGTCAGATGCCTTCAAGGCTGATTGTAGAGACTAGTGCCTTCAAGGCTGATTGTAGAGACTAGTGCCCTCGAGGCTGATTGTAGAGACTAGTGCCTTCAGGGCTGACAGTAGAGACTAGTGCCTTGCAGGCTGGTTAGAAGGCTAATGTTGATTTCATATTGTATAATCTTTAATAGTATTCAGTCAGATGCCTTCAAGGCTGATTGAAGAGACTAGTGCCTTACAGGCTGATTAGAAGGCTAACGTTGATTTCATATTGTATAATCTTTAATAATATTCAGTCAGATGCCTCCAAGGCTGACCGTAGAGACTAGTGCCTTGCAGGCTGGTTAGAAGGCTAATGTTGATTTCATGTTGTATAACCTTTAATAGTATTCAGTCAGATGCCTTCAAGGCTGATAGTAGAGACTAGTGCCTTGCAGGCCGGAAATCAACATTAGCCTTCTAACCAGCCTGCAAGGCACTAGTCTCTACGGTCAGCCAAGAAGGCACTAGTGCGCTACAATCAGCCTTGAAGGCATCTGAGGCAATACTATTGGATTATACAATATGAAATCAACATTAGCCTTCTAACCAGCCTGCAAGGCACTAGTCTCAACAATCAGCCTTGAAGGCAGCTAAGGTTACAACAACTTGCAGTTGAAGTTTTTAAGAAGCTCAACCAAACAGCTTATTGAAGAAAATATCTCACAAGCAGGCCAATTCTATGTTTCAAACAGAGTTATACTTGAAGTTTTATTGTAGAAGGGTTTAAGTTAACAAGTATGACCTGTTTTGCTAAGGTTAGGTCTATAAGTTAACTGTAAGACAAAAAAATAGCACTTGTTTGCATTGGTTAACATTATCAAAATAGCTGAAATATCTATCGTTACCTCACAAATCAGTTTCTTCAATGAGAAAACTCTCGATTAAATGCATTCGTTTTTACCCCTCGGCCGGCGGCATGTCGGCCGGCCGAGAGGTATTGTCGTCCCCTGCGGCGTCCATCTGTCCGGCCGACCGTCTGTCTGTCTGTCCATCGACGATTTTACCACTCTAGTGCCTTCAGGTTTGCTTCTAGGATTCTCATTTTTGGGTGGGTGGTACATCTACACATGCTTCACGAACCTATCAAATTCCGCCCATTTTCCACTCTTAGTTTGGCCACCAGGGGGCTTATTGTGAAAAATGAAAAATTGCTATAACTTCTTTATTATTTCAGCTAGGATGCTCAAATTTTTACTGAAGGTACACCTCTGAAGGGATCACCTCTCATCACAAATCACACGCGTTTTTGATTTGACCTTTTTTTTTTTTACCATTTTTTAGGTCGAATATCGTAAATGCTGCTGATCTTTACATTCAATGACATTACCGCTCTAGCGCCTTCAGGTTTGCTTCTAGATTTCTCATTTTTCGGTCGGTGGTACATCTATGGATCCTTCACTTACCTATCGAATTCCAGCCAATTTCGACTCTTTGCCCACCAGGGGGCATATTGTGAAAAATGAAAAATGGCCACACCAAGGTTATTTATATCAGCGCTTGGCTTCATTACATATATTAATTCTGCAATCAGAATCCAACTATTACCCGATTCAACTTACATACGCAGCCGAGAGGTCTTAATTGCGATTATCACGGTATTTTTAATTGGGGCAAGCGCAGATGTTCTTAAGCCCGCTCCCTCATGAGCGGATTGGTTGTACTCTAGCTCGCGATCTGATTGGTTGTACTTGGGGAGGGCGTTTGCGCAGCCTGACAGGCTGAGCAGCCTGGAAGTCGACGGCTGAAGGCAACTTCACCCTGCAGCGTCTCACAATAGTTCCCGGAAGTTAGCGACAAGTGAAGACTAGTCTAGCAGCTGAGCTGAAGTGGAATGGACCGTCCGTGATGATCTTTCAAAAGGTAAGACGTTTAAAGAATTAGACTGTATATTGTCAGCACATCTGAATTAAATGACACATACAGTAAAGCGTTTTACTGGATTATCCCCTGCGCAATTCTAGAGATATTTAACGTTTACGGACAACAAATTAGGCTACAATACTAGCTAGGTACAGTTAGCGACAGTTACTACCGCTAACCATGAGCAGCAGCATACTTGTAAACTCCGTCCTCTCAGTGCCATTTCATCCAAAGACGCGAAATTAGGGGGAAAAAATGCTTCTTAAACGTGATTTTTTTGCGGAGTGGGGTGGGGGGAGTGAAATGTTGGAGAAGTAATGTAAATCAGATTCGTTATAGCAGGGGATGTGGTGAAGTGAGATTTTCCTTGAGAACAAGGTAGCTAACGTTAGCTGGTATAATAAAGTTAACGTTACAGAATAATAAAGAAGAAAGCCATTGTTTGCTGTGATACATCGCTATTAATATTGATTGTGGGAGCTTTTTTCTTTTTTTTAACTTCTATTAAGTAAACTTAGACGTGATCTCTTGTTTGAGTCTTTTAGGATTTGTCATTCTGTTGACCATTACCTGTCAATATTATGTTGCTGTTCAGCTAATTTTGGATTGATGATTAAGGGAGAGGGAGGCTGGAGGACCAAATAGAAGATTGTAAACAGAACGTATTAGCCAAATAGCCTTCTATGCTTAATTTTCCAAAATGTTTGGCCTAAGCGGGGAATCATACTGAATACTAAAAATATTGATCTGTACTGTATTTCTTGTCTGAAAGACTGCAAAGAACATGATCCAACTTTATGCTAATTCCTGTCACATCTGTAACTGATGCCACTTGCCATACTTTTTTAAACATCAGCAGCAAAAGCTGTTGATCACAACTATTTGAGTTCCATAACCTAAGTAGGGAAACAAAGACCGCACTCTCAGCACAATTTCCCATCCAAGCCCATATAAGTGTGTCTAACCCTTTCTCCTGTCTCCCTCCCCCCCCCCCCCCCTTTCAGCTGAAGAGCTGCAGGCGATTCAATAAAAGCCAGAGAATTCCCTGCGATGAGACAGAGGACGCTCACCCAACACCCAGAGTCTTAACTCCCTAAGCTGTGCAAGCCTTTCCCTGTTCCTTACTTTAAATAAACTGGACAATAAGCTTCCAAATCGTGTGGTCTTTGGTTGTGAAAAAGAGCAAGTGCAGTGTTTGAATATGATCACCTCACATTTTTATTGTTGTCATTTTTAATGTTTGTTCGATTTCTCCTGCTGAATTGAGCCAACCATTTTTTTTCTCTTCTCCACATCACTGGAGAAACCGTACATTTGTACTCAACCTCCCAGCTATTGGAGCATCCCCACACAGCACAACAAACCGTGGTCGAGATTATATACAAGAACAACATGGAGGAGAGGGTACAGACAAACTGCTTCACATGCTATTCATGTTTCTGAGTTTATTCAAGATTTCTTTTTTCGTGAAGTAATTTCAGTACATAAGTGCAAAATAAAAAGATACACATAAAATGTATGTGTATAACGAGATAAATTTGTGTTTTAATGTGTCTTGTTTTGTCTGGATGTATAGTGTTTAATAAGCCCTTCCTAGAAATATTACTGCACATGCAAGCCTTGATAAATGTATACCTTCTGCATGCAAAAAGTTGTTTTGAACTTATCACTAAACACCAGTACATAAGTGCTGATGTACATAAAAATTATGAACAGATAAATTGTAATTATTTCCAGTGGATTTTCTAAGATGCCACACTGAACATTATGCTGCTTTTAATAATGCAGGGACTAATTGTGCTGTCAGTTAATACTCATTGATAGTCACCTGTCAGTCCTCTGTCCTTTCTGAAAGTTATGAAGTTTACATAAGTCATTATTGAATTGATAACTTAGATCCTCCATTTTCATGGGATTATTAAAACCCCAAACAAATAAAGAAATGGTAGAAAATTAAATAGAATTTTGAAACGTTCCATCCCCTCCATCTGCATAATAAACATTAGGATGGGATTAAACAAGCATTGTAGTCAAAAGCAAAAACAAATCAAGAATTCAAAGTAAATGACAACAGGAACACGCTCTTTAAAATGACTAAAACTCGTTTTAGTCATTTTAATTATTTTAATAATTCTAAGGCACTAAAACTGCTCGAATTCTGCATATATTGAGTGCAAATGTTCAACATTCTGCCGTTAAATGTAACTTTTTCGCGGTTGTTTAAAGTTGGGGTCACTTAAGTGAGATGGCAAACGTTCACTCAAGCCTAAAATATGTCAACAAGGCGGGAATAATGCTATTTATTGACTAGTAATAACCGAGAATCGCAGGTATGTATCTTTCAAGCCGATTTGACATATGCATTTAAATTGCCCGCCAGCAACTTCCTGGAACTATTCCCAGTCTCCATGAGCCACGTGACGATCGAGAATTTCGGACTTCCGATGACGCGACTCTTTCTCAACTGGTGCCTTTCAAGAAAAAAAAAAAAAAAAGGCGTGAACCGACTACCAATCAAATCCAGTGATGCTGAAAACTATTTCTGATTGAGGCACTGAGCTGTGTTTGGGTACCGAGCAAGATATATAACGGCGGTTTTAGACCCGTGCGTGCACACTGGCGGCTGCAGCTAAGCGTGGTATTTTGTTTAGATAAACATTTTGAATGTTCAACTGTATTCGAGGCATGGCAACCTTTGTGGCATTAAATACAGGAGCAAAAATGCCAATTGTCGGTCTCGGGACGTGGAAGGTAGGTCTGCATTTGCTACATAATGCCTAAACTAGTGAGAAAAATTCTTGATGGATGTTTAGCCGTTAGACGGTTTGATAAGTAAAGCGCTAAATGACCAGCAATTGCGTTGTGACATGCGCAAGGTTGAGGCTAAAATTATGGGTAGGTCTTGACACTGAAACTACTTTGTTATTTTTAGGGTTGGGGTTAAGGTGTACGGTTAAGATTAGGTTTAGGCACCAAAACTACTTTGTTAAATTTGGGATTTGGTCTGGGGTTGGTATTAGGGGTAGGCTACGAATACAACTTGGAACAGAGTTTGTTAAGACGTGGTCACTGGTTTGGCACTGGTTAGAGCAATAGTTTGGGAGAGATAGAGACTCGATGTCCGCTTGTTAAATGTTGTTCTCATGTAGTCAAACACTGATGGTTTTGTATTTAAGTCCACGAGGAAGCCTTCGGCATCAAGGTTGTCGCGAATGGTTTCCTTCTGCCCAAACTTCGTTTCATGGCGCCGAAGGCATGAGATGCAAATACCACCTGTATGCATCTCTTGGACGCTGACTGTTGATACAGCTTCGTACCTTTAGCCCGAGTTACGAATAGAATTCGTCCCCAACCGCCATCATGTTTAATACCTCAATCCATCGCAAAAATTGAGAACCGTCTGAAGCTACAACTGCCCTTGTCAAAACGGAAGTGCGGCTGTCAACTCTGATAAGCCAAATAAGCGACCGCAGCTTCGAAAACAAGCCCACTATAAATTAGATGATACTACGACGGTGTAGACCTGGGGTGGAATCTGTTTCATTTTGTTCAGCGGGGGGGGGGATTATCTTTCATTTAGTTGAGGGAGGGCGGGTTCTCTCACATTGTTCGTGAGGCTGTGAGCAGAGTCAATCAATGAATCGGGGGGAAATGGCAACCATAAATGTATAACAATTAGGTCGCTTGTTACACTTCTCGAACAAGCAACCATATTTTTAAAAACAAGCCCAAAAATACCGCAACCCGCGACCCGTAATTTTTTCAAGCGACTTCAGGAAAAAAGAAGCCCAAAGTCGCGTATTATAAGCGGACTTGGCAACTCTGGCAAGTGCCTGTGTTCTAGTGGTTACCCTATTAACTGGGGACCTTTTTGTTTATGAAAGTCGGATCTTTCTCACAGAAACGGCAGATGTTCCGCTGTCCTTTTCGTGCAAATAGCTACCTTAATATGGAGTGAGATTTGTTTCTTTATTACATGAGAGAAAATAAATGATCCGAGAGGGGAAAAAAATGTTTGAGAGAAAAAGTTTTCACACTGATAGCAAAAAGCATTTTATGAGAGAAAAATGTATATATTTGAGAGAAAACGTTTTCATACCGATAGCAAACAATTATATTTGAGACTAAAAATCTAATAGAACATAAAAAATAAATTTTGAAATTTTAAAAATTATTTTTGAGGGAAAAAAAATCTCTCAAAAACCTTTTTTTTTTACTCTCAAATATATATACTGAACAACAAAAGAAACGCAAGTTAATTAAAGGCAGACTGGAAAATAAGTTTGCCCGTGATTATTTTAGAAAATCAAATTTATTACTAGCGCGTGCACATTTACACTCGTTTCATCAAATTTTTCTTTATTTTGCGGTCACTTTGACTGAGTAACCATAAGAGTACATTGACTAACTAGCTAACTGGCATTTCTTTTGTTGGTCAGTATATATTTTTGCCATCAGTGTGAAAACATTTTATCAAAAAAAAGTGTTTCTCAAAATATTTTTCTTCTCTCTCTCAAAACCTAAGTGCTTGCTCTCGATGCAATTTATTTGCTCTCGCTGCGAAAATAATGTCATTTGCGGGGCCACGTTCCTATCGGCCAGTCGGGTGAGAATCGTCTTGGGAGTCAAATTCAGCTGAATCATTACATCATTGTCGATTCACCGGCATGCTGCCTTAAGCGGAGACTCCAATGTTTGGGTAAGATGATGACACGCACAACTCGACTGGTAGCTGGCTGAGCAAGTTGGTAGTCAAAATTATTCCCGTCATAGCCCTAACAGGTTAGAGAGTAACAGATCAGAGGTATTAAAGGATGTGTAACTGGTTAGTAATGTGGCGTTCAGCTCAGCTAACATCACTGAAGATACATTAAATGTACTAAATGTAAGCTAGTTTGCCATTACTGATGTGTTTGTCAGATTGTCATGGACAAACAGCACTCATATTCATGAATGTGTAGCTATTATATTATTAGCATGCTAATCGCTAGTAAAGCTAATCGCTAATTGGCCATCATGCTTGGTGAACTTGCAAACTCACCTGGTTTATACTATTTTTAAATCAAATGCCAAGTGAATATGCTGATTTAGATAGTTTCATATGGGGCACCGTTTGTAAAATAGGGTGTGTTTTATACCGTACAGTTTTTGCACATTTAGTGTCAAAAACCGGAAAAAAAGATCGTTGCCATTTTAAACCATCTCTTTTTCACACATTTTCGCACAAATATGTGTAAATTGATGTAGGAAAGGTGATATCGTTTTTTTGTAGTGAAACTTTTTGTAGAAGGAAAAAATACTAAATCTAAATGTTAAATATAAATCAAATTGCTAAATATAAATCTAAATTATATATATATATATATATATATATAATTTAGGATTTAGATTTAAGATTTAAGGGTTAGATTTAACCTGTTCGCCAGTAGATGGCACTGTCTGCTTAGCATTGCTGTTCTGTGGGTCGTACATCACTTAAGCGTGAAGACAGCTCGAGCGAGTAGTCAACAGTGCGCTAGTGAGAAATGGCGATGGATATAAGCCAAGATTTGGCAACAGCCATACAGATGGCTGTTTCCTTAGGTGTACGGGCAGCAATATTTTTTCCGTACCGTTAATGCGTCGCTACTCTGGAATTCTGGTTCCCCCACTTCACTTTCGTCCCATAATCGCGTCAATTTGCGTCTTAATCACGCCGACAAAATAAGGCTGCAGTTTGCGTACTGTCTTACTCGCTAGCGAGCTGGTTGGCTATCTAGCTAGCAAACTAAAGTGATGTCGAACTGTATAATGTTATAGCTAGCGTGCCAATGTATTTGGCTATATAGCCAACTGGCTAGCGAGCTAAAAAGGCTACAGTTCGCTTTCAATGACCGAAGTATTCTCAGAAATAATTACGCCGACAAAATTAGGCTACAGTTTGCGTGCACTGTCATACTCGCTAGCGAGCTAGTTGGCTACCTAGCTAAAGTCATATCGAACTGTATAAAATGATAATAACCGGTTACAGCCTTTTTGTGTTTGACAAGTGCTTATGGTGTCCTTTTCACAGGCTGCAATTTTTTTCTGAACCGTTAACACATCACAATTTCTAGGACCAAGAGGGAAAAAACGTCCCCCAAAAAGCAAACACTTCCATGGTTCTCATTGCTCCTGATATCCAGTGTGTTACAGAAACATCTACTGATGCACTACTTTGGACACATCCTCAGTGTTGTTTCCCGGAGTCACTTGGTGTTTCGGGTCTTACAACAGACACCCTCATCCAGGCGACCCGACCGAGGCTGATCAGACCTCGGCCTGTGTCCAAGTGGCATTTTCCTACCCCCACTGCTCTCCCCTCTTCAACCAGAGCCATCTGGATGCTTTGTCTGCAGCCTCCACATTGTTATTTATTACTCTTCTTCGGTTGGCACCTGTTATGCCCAGTGTGCCATAGGCCTAACTCAGGGAGTGGCTGGCAAGTCCCCGACTGCCCACCTCTACTGGCATGTACCTAGTCCTCCAACCATTCCTCCGACAATCCTCCACCAGCTCCTCGTACTTCTCCCTCTTTCTCTCCTGTGCTTCCTCCATCCGCTCCTCCCCGGGAACTGTCAGCTCCAACAAGACAAGTAGTTTTGTGGCCTCAGAGACCAAGATGATGTCCGGTCTCAATTTGGACTGGGTGATGTGTGGTGGAATTTTCAGCTGCCTCTCCAGGTCAACTGTCATCGCCCAGTCTCGGGCCATGGGGAGCAAACAAGCAGAGCAGTTCTTTGATGTTCTCTCTGACCTTTGTCCTTCCTTGACAAAGTGAATGGTCTTGGCTGTGGCTTTGGTGCATCGACTGTCCTTGATCCCCTTGCTCCTATCTATAGGATGGGTCAAATGCAGAGGACAAATTACCCCACGGGGTTCAATAAAGTGTATCTTATCTTGCTGATTGCCTCAGCAATGGATTTGAGGACTTGATCGTGTCTCCATCGATAACGACCCTCACTCAACGCCTTGGGGCAGCTGCTTAGGATGTGTTCCAGTGTCCCTATTTTGGAACACAGGGGACATACAGGTGTCTCTATTTTGCCCCAGGTGCACAGGTTGGATGGGCTTGGGAGGATATCATAGACCCCCTGGATTAGAAACTTGATCCTCCGGGGGTTCCACTGCCAGATGTCCCTCCAGGTGACACGCCGCTCCATCGCCTGCTCCCACTTTGTCCAGGCACCTTGCCGCCTCATGGCTACTGCTCTGCTGGTTCGCTCTTCCTCGACTGAAGCTCGCACCTCCTCCTGCACCAGCCTCAGCCTCTGCCTCCCAGTGGCAGTAATAGCTGCAGTATGTGGTTTTGCATTGTCCTGCTGAAATACACAAGGCCTTCCCTGGAATAGGCGTCATCTGGAGGGGAGCATATCGAGGGCTGACTGCAATAAACAGTTATGTCCAGATGTTATATATTGGACAAGCTCGATATGTTGCTCTAAAAACTTGATATACCTTTCAGCATTCATGGTGCTTTTTAAACATGCAAGTGTCCCACACCATATGCACTAATGCATCTCCATACCATCAGAGATGCTAGCTTTTGAACTGAACGCTGATAACAGGAGGGCTAGTCTTTCTCCTCTTTAGCCCGGAGGACACAATGCCCATGAATTCCAACAAGAATGTCAAATTTGGACTTGTCTGACCACAGGACACTTTGCCACTTTGCTACAGTCCATTTTAAATGAGCCTTGGCCCACAGAACACGGCGGCGCTTCTGGATCATGCTCAACAATGTCTTCCTTTTTGCATGATAGAGTTTTAGGTGGCATCTGTGGATAGCACAGCGGACTGTGTTTACAGACAGTGGTTTCTTGAAGTATTCCAGGGCCCATTTAATAATGTCAATGACAGAATCATGCCAGTGAGTGATGCAGTGGCGTCTGAGGGCCCAAAGATCACAGGCATCCTGTAAAGGTCTTTGGCCTTGTCCCTTACGCACAGAGATTTTTCCAGTTTCTGAATCTTTTGATGATATTATGCACCGTCGATGAGGAGACCTTCAAAGCCTTTGCAATTTGATATTGAGGAACATTCTTCTTAAAGTATTCCACAATTTTTTTTTTATGCAAGCCTTCACAGGTTGGAGAGCCTCTGGCCATCTTTACTTCTGAGAGACTCAGCCTCTCTAAGACATCCCTTATATAGCCAGTCATGTTACACACCTGATGCCAGTTAACTTAATTACTTGCAGAATGTTCTTTCAGCTGATTCTCTTATATATAAATTGCTTTTTCAGCCCTTTGTTGCCTGTGTCCCAACTTTTTTGAGACCTGTTGCAGCCAGAAACTTTGAAATGAGCTCATTTTGTGGATAAAAATATAAAATATCTCCGTTTCAACTTTTGAAATGTTATCTATGTTCTATTGTAATTAATATTGGCTCATGTGATCTGAAAGTCATTGCATTTTGATTTTATTCCCAATTTACACTTCGTCCCAACTATTTTGGAATTGGGGTTGTACTTTAATTACTGGAGATCCGTCGCTGAAATTAATCGCCAACTCAGCAGATAAATTATTAAGCATATATCTGGTACCAAACAACAGAAGAAGTCTTCTGCTTATTTAATATCAAATTATTCGTGATGAGCCATTTTTGAAGGAGAGAAAATTCTGATTGCAGGACATTATGAACGTTAGTTATATACTGTTCTGATTCTGACTTAACTGTGTCATCTGCATATAACTGAACAGAACAATTAGAAAAAAATTTTGGGAGATCATTAAAGGGGAATGTTACCGCCAAACCTATGTAAACGTTAATATATACCTTGATGCTGTAAAAAATCGCCAATATATTTTTTCCCCCAATTTCCGAACTCTAAATTGGTAAATTTGGCGATTTAAATGCCTTCACAGCGCAGCCTTTCAGAGCGATGACCTTTGACCCGTGACGTCACACAGTGAGAACATTCACAAACTTTACATTAGTAGTACATACAACAACTGGAGTCTGTGCCAATTTTTTCCTATTTTCAACGGTTTTCCCGAACTTTGGAGGCACCATCTCTCCTACCTGTGTTGTTGGAGGGTGTAACAACACGAACGCAGGTACTCTTTCTCTGGCATTTTCTTTTTCACATCAGGAAATGAAAGGACGAGAGTGAACTGCCTCTCTCGTTTTGTCTCTTTTTAGTCCTAGCTAGCCACACAGCCAGCGTGCACTGTGAATACGACGATGTACAGTGATCGCGATGGACCGTGTGTGACACGAATGCTACATGTACTCGGTGCCATACTAACGTTCGTTGATGCTGCACCGGGCCGCAAATTTATAATTCCCAAACTGAACTCATCTGCCTCTCTTATGCGTCTCTCCCCCAATTAGTACGGATAGCTCAATTATAATAGCAACCTCATTCCCATATAAAATTTAGTCAGAATAAATGCGAATATTTGAATATTGTAAACATTCATCAATAGTAATTGCTTCAGGTAGTGTTTCTACGCGAACAACTTCAGCACCCCGGACAAAGCCTGAAAGCTCGGACGGGGCTGTCCTCAAATTTTCCTCAAGACAAGCTAATCATGATTAATGCAGATATTAAATATCAGTGGCCCTGTGAACGGCCCACCAGCACGTTTCTCAATCTCGTAATATCACAATCAGATGTAACGTAACACAAAGTCAGCAGCGAATGTAAGAAGTGAAAGAACGCAGCTTTAAAACAACGAGCAACAGCAAAATTCATGACACATAAAATGTGACAGCGTGCCGATACAGTGAGAACAATATTCATGTCTGTGCACAAGCCATATAAACATAAAGCACAAGTGTTTAGGATCATTTTACGTCAAACACACAATAAATTTTACCTACATCAGAGGTGCACTCTCCGGGATTTTCACTGAGCAAGGTCGTTTATTAAGATAGATTTTACCATGAGCAGCAGCATCGAAATTAGGAATAATGATTCCGCACTTCTCACGTGTTTCTTTTCTCAGGGGCTGGAAGCTCCGATGACCTTATAAGAAAACTGTTAATAAAAGT
Source organism: Gymnothorax javanicus (assembly GCA_029692085.1). Classification (NCBI taxonomy): domain Eukaryota; kingdom Metazoa; phylum Chordata; class Actinopteri; order Anguilliformes; family Muraenidae; genus Gymnothorax; species Gymnothorax javanicus. The sequence goes on from CM056201.1 coordinate 44,264,838, forward strand.
GGAATAACTGAACTTCTCTCTTAATGATTATGCCATGGGCGCGACACTGCTTTGCGATCGCAGATGAAGTTATTCTTTACATTTTATAGCCATCCAGCGAGTCAGCTAGTTGCTGTTAGCTAAGGAGATCTTGGTAATTAATGGTTAGTCATATTAAGGCGATATGATTTTGGTTTTGCCCTAACTTAATTGTCTATCTGTACTATGCATTAACTTATCTGATATGATGGGTTCAAGTTACTCCAGCGGCCAAAAGACGCAGAATTACGGTGGTCTTAATGTTCCGGCCGATCTGCGCTTACTGAGAACGGGCCACTTTTGAGGGGCGAAAATGAAAGGCAACGTCGGGTTCGCTGTTAGGCTCTCTCGTGGGGTCCGCACGAACTGTGGGAAGCCTTCCAGAGGAGGGACATTCGCCGGGGCTTCGATGAAAGCCAGCTCAGAATTTAATATTAATGGAGAAAGTAATGTTGTCTGGAAGTGCAGACAGCCCAAAATATTTCGAGAATGGAAAAACAGTATAACCAATGCCCGCGAAACCAATATAGCCTACACCCAGAAACGGGGCTCTGTTAAATCCGTGAATGAATTTTTCTAACAACTCCACATAATTTATTAACAACGTGAAAATTTCACTTCTAAATCGTTGGTACCGTTATCCTCCGGTGCGACAAAAAGTTGTTTTTATGCATGCTATGTGAACACTAATGGGACATTGCCTAAGTAGCGGTCTCGGTATGGTTCTCAGTGGTTATAAAACACCGTATTCGTGGTGCTTGTGTGACCGAGAGTGGAGCTCTGCTTATCGCCCGTCTGCTTAACTCAATTCTGTAAAATGAGCGATCGTAACGATATGAATGTTTTAATGTCCTTTATGTGATGAATAGCTTTGTTATGTTGCCAATCGTAGTTATAGCACAGAGTGCACAGTGAGCAAGACGGCTTTTTAATTTAGACTGTATTCAGTTAATAGCCTACTGAAAATGAACCTTACTTATGTGGCATCCTACAGCGATGTGCGCCGTTTATTTATGTCTGAATAGACTAATTAATGACGAACCTAATCAGAATTGTTTTTTTTTTTTCTTTTTTCATTTAACGTTAACTTATTTCGAATATTTGAAGGCCAAATAGCGAAGCAGTGCATCGCTGAGGTGTAAATTCTCATCTAACTTCGAGCGGACAGTGACAAACCGTCCGTCCGCATCGGACCATGGTCAGACATCCTACTTTTGTTTTATTGAAACACCTGACGGACATAGTCTGTCGAAGGTCCGACTTTTCACTCGACAGATGGTCTGACTCGGTCGGAAAAGTAAAGTATATTGAAACAGCCCCGTTTTCAGGACATCAGTCCCAAGGCAGGTAACCGGTTGCATCTCAGAAAAACAACCGAGTCCAGCTTTCAGAAATTTGGCTAAGTCCCGCGGCGGGTGACCAGTTTTATCTCCATTCATCAGTTTAGATATCTGTGCGATCTCCAGAGTCGCTAATGTCGTTGAAATCTGAATCTAAATCGGAGCTGCCGCTATGCCTTTCTGTATTGTCTGCAATGTATTTTTGTCTTGCTATCTCACTGTGTGACGTCACGGAGTAATGGGCGGGCTGATCTACAGAGGATGAAAATCAGGCACTTTGAAACCGTATTTCGGGATATTGCGGCAACGCAAAAATTTTGAAAAAAATTCTCAAAAATAAAGTAGACCCCAGGTGACGGTTTTATATAGTTTATAGCCCTATAAAAATGCGATCACATTCCCCTTTAATAAAAATAGGAAGGAGCAAAGGTCCTAAAATAGATCCTTGTGGTACATCCTTTCCATAATTTAATATTCTGATTGTTTGAAAAAGAACACACTGTCGCCGGCTATGAAGAGAAGAATTAAACCAAAATAATGTCTTGAGAAATGCCAATATCATAAAGTTTGTCAAGAAGAAGATAACGATCAACCAAATCAAAAGCCTTAGTTAAATCAATAAAAATTGCACCAGTAAGTTGACCTTTATCTAAAGACGAGAATATGCCACTGGTAAATTTCACAAGGGCAGTAGTAGTAGAAAAATTTGAACGAAAACCAGGCTGAAATGGGGATAAAATGTTGAAATTAGTATTATACTGTGATAACTGATTAAAAAATTAACTTTTCAAATATTTTAGCTACCGTACAAATTGGTTTAGGTCTAATGGATCTCCGTTTTTATGAAGTTGAGTAACTTTAGCACATTTCCAGATAAATGAAAGTTCACGAGTCGATAGGGATATATTAAATAAGTCAGCTAAAGGGAAAATAAGTACTTCTGAAGCTAGTTTTATGAACTTGGCTTCTAAGCCATCAGGTCCAGCATTTATGGCTGAAATAACTTGCATAACATCGGTTGGTGATATGTGTCCTAAAGAAAATGAGCCACTGGTTTTAGAATTACTGATATCATGATTTAAGAAAGGTGAAGGAAAAGCGTAAGAGCCAGAAATCGAGGAAAAATTATGATTGAAACCTTTTGAGATGATAGCAGGGTCATTGATAATATCTTAAACACAGATCTGTGCAGTAGGTTTTTTACTAGGGGAAGAGTGTACTTTTCATCCTTTTCCAAAATGGTTTAGGGTTACGAAGATCTTGAGAACGACTATTTCTATAGTAGTTGGACTTAGCATTTCTAGTTTTTGTTTTTGATAAATTTTTTAAATGTCTATACTCCTCCCATTCAATTTGATCCCTAGTTGTTCGATATTTTGCCCATGCTTTTTCTCTAAGTTTAAAAAGACTTATCAGATCAGAACTTACCCACGGTAAGTGTCTACCTTTAACTTTCATTGATTTCCATGGAGCATGTTTATCAACAAAAGATATAAATTCACTTAAAAGAAAATTCCATGTACCTGCAGCAAACGGTATCAACTGAAACCTATCCCAATCAATTGCAATAACATCCTGAATAAAGTGATCAATATTTATATTTTTTACACTGCCTCAGCCTTATGTATTTAGGAGGAAGACAGGGGATTTTAATCTTCCAAATACAAAAAATAACAGACACAATTGGTCACAAACAATCAGAAAGTGCCCCTGAATTCCATGTGGATGCAGGACAGGCTGTAATTTTTGACCGATTACTTTCATATTTGGTATGGACAAGTTATATACTTCGCTTCTAATACCTATCGATTTTGGTTGCCATGGCAACAGTATTGGCCGAATAACGCGCAAAAAAGGGGAGAAGCGGGCTTTTGGGGGCTACACCAATGCAGTCGCAGCCAACCAGACTGACTTGTTTTTTTTGTTTGTTTGTTTTTTTTTTTTTGAGCTCAGTTTAGAGTAGTTACCTCATTGCAAATTTGTTTTCTTTATGCTTTATTGAAGAGAACAAACTCTGACGAGCATTTTGATACCAGGTTGATTAAATTTGGTTGAGTATTCTGGAAATTATGGCTATTTAAAAATGATCAGTTCTGAGAAAAACATAAAAACGTTTCAGCAGTTTAATTCATTTTCCATTAAAATACCAACACATTTTAGCCATTTTCTCAAAAACTCGAAGACATAATTTTACTTGGTTTTCTCCTTTTGAATGTGTCCATTTTAGTGATATTGAATATATGATATTTATTGAAATATATTGAAATATTTTATTTAAATTTTATTGAAATATTGAAAAATACATGATTTTTGCCCTGTGACACTTTTTTTGTTCCACTTCATGACATACGACCTTGCATGCTTGTTGCATCAGCACCAAGTTTATTTGATAACTGGAAAAATACATAAAAATCTGTGTTATCCATGTTTACGGTCTATCTTCATTTAACTGGAAAGTTGTCTGGTGTGAATGGCTTGATTGTTAATGCGATTTCCTCTTCCTGTGTATCAGTCTGCTCCAGGCGCTGTTGCTGAGGCAGTGAAGGTGGCAATTTTGGCTGGATACCGCCACATTGATGGGGCCTATATCTACAAGAACGAGCCGGAGGTTGGAGAGGGCATTCATGCCATGATCAAGGAGGGTGTTGTGAAAAGGGAGGACATGTTTGTGGTTAGCAAGGTGAATATACTTGCTCTTATCTGCGTGCCATGGCTTTTACTGTGACAGCGTGCCATTCTTGGTGAACTGATACAGATTGAGTTACATTACCTTTTATAAAAGGTCCCATGACACCCAAAATTTCAAAATATTGCTTTAAAGTCCATTCTACAGTACTTATGCCATGTGAATTTGAATCTGACACTGTTTTTGTGTTATGTTCATGAGAAGTGTAAAATGCAAATAAAACCAGGTTTGGGAATGCCTCTTGGAAATTGCTAAATCGGTCTGTACAATGGACCTTTCCGAACTGTCAATCGAGTGTGGAATAACTACCAATCAGATTACCTTAGTAAGGTCCTGCCTGCCCCGATAGCACAGCCATGTCCAACATGAAATGCAGTTATTAGCTGTGTGTAACGAGCAAGTTGTCTTTTTTCGAAAATAGTTCTTAGATGCGCTCGGGGAGCGTGTAATACTGACGAAAGATACCCGGCCTGGCTATAGAGAGCTCAATTAATCCTTTTCTAAAGACAAAATCAGTTGGAAAAGTATTTGCGATGGATTAAGCCATGTGGAAAGCCTCACATGCAACTCAATGTGAATAACACAAGGCTGTTTGCTTGAAGGTAAGCAAGTGAAATTTTTTGCCATTTCGCCTTCACTAGTTAGTTTCCAACAATCTATGTGTATGTTTTTGCTGAGAAGCAGAATTACACCAACGACATCATTGACGTATATGTTAACATAGTAGGGCTGTAACAATTCTGAAGCGCGGTTTTTTTTTTAAGGCGTAGTACCACCACCTTCTGCCATGGGGCAAACATCCAAGCTTTCCCTTTTCCTTGATTAAACCCGACGCAGGTTGAACGAAAGTGCCAAACATCTAAGGGCATGGGAAATGCTTCCGGGAAAAAAACTTGACTGACATCGGTATTTTTCAGTGACATGCTACACGGAGCCAAGTAAAGGACTACAGAATCGTCTCCTATTAACCAATTAGGCAACTCTAAGAAAAGTAAACCTGTTCCCGTTTACTTTGCTTGATTAGCAATCAAATGGTGGATTCGTTTACACGCCTAGTTGAATGAGTGGAGTTGTTTATTAAGACAGCATGTTTGATTGCTGCATTTTGAAATTTAAATGGCCATAGAACAGCACAGATTTGCATGAACACGATTGCCATTGTCACACCATTTCGTGAGACTGTGATAATTCATATCTCACATTCACGTTTCATCTGCTTATAGAATGTTTTCCACTTTGTGTATTTTATACGCTTTTTAAAATCCAGGGCGATCTGATAACAAATCTGTTTTAAATTAATCTTTAATAATGTCCTAAAATGCCACAATTAGAGATGTAATTCAGAGTAAGATTTTTTTTCTAATTATTCAAATTATTGGCATTCTTTCAATCTAACACCATAGCCCAGTTAGGTTAGTCTGCTTCTCACCATCACGTCTTAATCGTTATAGGCTACTGAAATTGCTTGATTGTTATTTAGGCCAAGTACACGGGAGCAGATTTAGGGAAGGGTGGAGCACCTGCAATTGGCGAAATCTAAACTCAGGCTTCTTCCCGGCGGCATTTTAAATCGTTTAAGCCGCTTCAGGTGTGTATGTTTCAAGAAATTACACGCAACTGCCTACACACCCCATGACGGCAAGTGGTCTCATCACACTTCAAAAAAATCCTCGTTCTACATCGCTACATCTCAACTCTGCATTTCATCTGTCATTGTAGTATTTTTAGGAGATCTATAATGATAAAATAAAAATAAAGAGATTTGTTTTCAGATCGCCCTGGATTTCAAGCGTCTAAAAAATACACAAGGTGGAAAACATTCTGTAAAGCCGATGAAACGTGAATGTGAGATATGAATTATCACAGTCGCACGAAATGGCGTGGCAATGGCAATCATGTTCATCCAAATCTGTGCTGTTCTGTGGCCATTTAAGTTTTAAAATGCAGCAATCAAACATGCTGTCTTAATAAACAGTCTACTCTTTCAACTTAGAGAGTAAACGAATCCACCATTTGATTGCTAATGAAGCAAAGTAAATGGGAACAGGTTTACTTTTCTTAGAGTTGCCTAACTGGTTAATAGGAGACGATTCTGCAGTCCTTTACTTGGCTCCGTGCAGCATGTCGCCGAAAAATACTGAGGTCAGTCAAGTTTTTTCCGGAAGCATTTCCCCATACCCTTTGATGTTTGGCACTTAGGTTCAACCTGCATCAGGTTTAATGAAGAAAAAGGGAAAGCTCGGATGTACGCCCCAAGGCAGCAGGTCGTGGTACTACGGCTTAAAAAAACCGCGGTTCAGAATTGTTACAGCCCTATAACATAGTATTGTTTTTTCCCAGTGGACTTCTCACGTAATATCAGATGTAGCTACAAACCAGTAGCTATTCTACTTAGAACATGATTCCTTCATGCCAACCAATACAGGCATTCGCAACACTAGATAAAATACAACATGTGGTCAGATGGTGAAGGATTTCGTAATAGCATGATGTATCTGCTTGGAAACTTGACCATGAGAAAAGCTGGCTTAGTAGCTAGCTAGCTACAATTGGATTTAGAATGTCAGTCGCTTAGCTGAAATAAGTAAAGTTAGCTTGTCATCGAAATTGGTTTGGTGGAAAAGTCCTTGTGCATGGAGGTTTATCAGTTTCACGTGCGTTATGGTAGATTTCACCACTAGTAATTGGAAACCGATTAGGACTCTGGACTTCTCTCGCTTTTCTTTACTCAGGGGTTGGAAGCAATTCATGTGCTTCATTATCGTTTAAATGAAATGAGATCATTTGAAACATCTTGATGCAATTCCATTGCTTCCAATGACCTTATTTCATTTAAACAATTTAAACAATCATGAAACACATGCATCGCTTCCAAAAGCGTGAGAAGTCCGGAGTCATAATCGGTTTCCAATTACTGGTGGTGAAAGCCACCGTAACGCTTCTGAAACTGATAAACCTCCATGCACAAGGACTTCAATTCAGAGCGAGAATCTCTTACATATGCATTGATTGAATAATTGCTGACTACAGCAGGGGAACGTATATATGCCACTAAAACTCACACCAAATGCGTGAGAGTTGACAGCTATGCGTTATTAATGAAAACTGACCACACTTGATAATGTTGAGTTTGCGGAGGTAATGTAATGGTAATTTAAATGAATGATCGAAAACAGGTCATGACCAATCATTATTTTTAAGGAATGGTTTGAGCTTCCCCTATCGCCAGTTCACCAGCGGCTGCTGGTAATATGATGTATTGCAAAGTCTAGCTAACGTATTGCCTGACTCATGGCCAACTGACATTAGACAGCATACTGGATCCTGTGTCGTTTTTTAGTGATGGCTACAAATGTATGAACTACTTACCCTGCTTTACACGTGCAGTACCATTCCTCTATTTTGCCTGGTTTGATTTCAATGTGCAGTTTATTGGGTGCTCAGCTTTTCAGCATCGCCAGCACTTTGCGGTTACTCTTGTATCTCCACGCATTAAAAGAAATTGATGTCATGGTTATATCCTTGTGTGAAATAGTTAAGGCATCTCTGGAAGACTGCCGGATAAGTTGGACGCATTCGGTACAAAATAAACCGCAAAATTTTCGGGAATACGCGTCAGAGAGTGGTGTTCAATGTTCTGAGTTGTTGTCAATGTGGGTCTTAGCAACAGTTACTAAGGGCGGCGGAGCTGGTTGGGTTGGTCAGAAAGGTCCATTACATAATCCATGAGACATCAACTCTAGAGGGACAGTACTCAGAGCAGTGTTGCGGGAAGTGAGTCTTGTCTGCAGTATCCCATGCATTCGTCTAGACTTACAACTGAACATTTGTATTTTTCACTCCCAAATTCAATACAAATAATGTGCAGCACTTCCAACAAAATTAGTGAGGATGAGAGACAAATGCTTTGTTTACAGTGTCCGCTGATATATCAGATTTGTCAGAAGATCGTGAAATTCAAGCTGGACTTGAGGCAGCTGTAAGAGGTCTGCCGAATTGTTTTGAGCCGGAGGTGGTGGCCGGTTTTAGAAACTCAATGCAATGTCAATATGACAGGAAATTAATAACTATTAAGTCACTTTGGTATTATCCAGTCGGCAAAAGTGGGGGGTTGTATAACAATGGTGCCTGGTGAACTGAAAACTGGTGAAGCACTGACCATTCCTTGATAATGATAATGATAATGATAGGTCTTGTCTTGACCTGTTTACAATCGTTTAATTAAATTGAATTTACATGAACTTTGAAAACGGTCGGGATCACCAGGTGTAGCCAGTTCTGCGCGTTAAAGGTAAAGTAAATGTATGGTAAACCTACATTGCCAAATAAAGTACATAATCTCTGCTATCCAAAACGATACGTCATTACTTTTTTTTTTTAAATTGTTTTTACATCGTGTAATCTGCTTTCAAACATCGCATAATCCTAGAAATTTCAAAACTGCCATTGCCGCCATAGAAAATAATCGACCAATCAAACAATAGGAAATATTCTGTCCAGACCAGCACGTGACGTCACCAGGGCTGATCATGCCTTTGGGGTGTATGGAGTCAAAGCACAAATATTGGAAGTTGAGTCCATGATTACGAGCAGTGACATGCCATCGGACGTGAATCAGGTGAGGCAGAATCCTCACCGTTGAACAAACGATAACTCCCTATTACTTTGCTTGATTAACAATCAGAGGATTGATTAACTAATTTACAAGACTAAACTGCAGAATGGCATGCCAATTTCATCCACGACATTATTGCTGAGTGCATCAAACTTAAAATGTTCACGAGACAGCAAATTTGTTTATATTCGCTTACAGGAAGCTAATGCAATGCCATTAACAAATATTAAAATCTTTCTTATGCCGCATTCAATGCATGGTCAATTTGTTTACGATAATGTTTTCCCCCTTAAATATGTACTTATTAATGCCATTCAAAAAATAAATAAATAAATTGGGAGTTTATTTTCAGTCTTCATTCATAATCTTATAAACAAAAGGTCAAAGTGATTCATGGAATTACGAGAGAGTTGAGATTTTTTCTAATTAATTATTAAGATTGCCTTTCTTGCAGTCTCGAATCGAAGCGTAAACATAAATGAATCTTTTTGTCACTATCACCTCCTTAATCATTACAGGCTGCATATAGCCAATGCTGGGTCTTAATTGTTCAGTAAAAAAAAAACAGAAGTTAAAATTGATTGTCAAACAGGCAAAGTACATGGAAACCGGTTGCGCGGCTGTTGGGTGTTCCAACGAAACAGGCAATCCAAACCTGACTGATGTGAGCAACCAGCCCGAGTGACGTAAGCATCCTCTTCTAGCAGAACGAACATGGCGGCTTGCTTGAGCGGTCTTATACCCGACATTTACATGCAGATTACACTGTAAAAAAAAATAATAAATAAAAAATGATGATTAAAAAAAAAAATAATGGCTTATCATTTTGGATAGCAGAGATTTTGTACTTTGTTTGGCAATGTAGGTTTACCATATGTTTGCTTTTCCTTTAAGATGAGCACTCATAAGCCTCCATCTGTTTTCAGTCATTTTCCTTGATGAACAGTTTTCCACTGATAAAAATAAGCCATCGGCAGTTAAATGAGTTAAATGCACAGCTTCCTTCCTAATGCAATGTTGCAACGATTAAAGAGAAAATGTTTTATTCACTTTCCAAAGAAGATAAAGCATGATAACTTTTGTGTTTGCATTAAGCACATCCTGCTCTATCAAATCTTAGCTTCGCGATTGTTTATTTACAACAAAGAAAGCGAAAACTGGAAACAAAAATCTGCGAATGAATACCGTTTATTGAAACGGAATTTCATGTTGAAATGACACTTTTTTTTGTGTTCAATTACTGAGGAAAACTTGTGGAATCTGAAAATGTTGGGAGTTTTTAGAGTTTACGTAATGTTATATTACATTAATGATTGAAAACCGTTTAAGACCAATAATTATTTTCAAGGGATGTTTAGCGCTTCACCAATTTTTATTTCAACATCCATCACTGTTGTACAGTACTTGTATGACCATGGCCGTATCTGTGGCGTAGCTAGTTGGGGCTTGCTGAGATTTACAAGGTTTCATCATTGGCATTTGACATTGTTTATTCTTACTGACTGACATGAGATGGTGCATATTTTGACTCGCGTAGGTGCATCAACCTAAGCTATTACATGTAGACTGCTGTGCACACCAGGTGCCTCACTGCCGAGTAATGTAAAACAAATATGCAAGTACAGCATGCAGCAATGAGATGGTAGTTTCTGGAATATATGCAGCAAGGTAGCCATTTCATGCTGCATTGAAAAAGTGCATTTGGATGCAGATTTCTTTCTTCTTCGTAGAATGAAATCTGCATCCAAATGCACTTTTTCGATACGCTGTCTTTGCACCAGTAAACTTCACTTCCTGAGATGACGTATACAATCACAAAACTCGCATTTGTGGTAAGTGAAGTTTTTTTAAGGGGCAGGGCTTAGGAAGTTAAAAAGTACACACAAACTGGGTAGAAATATTTGTTTATTTCTCAAAGTAGTTATTTTATAGATGAAACATACAAAAAATATCAATCAGTATACATATTAACATGTAAAAATTAGAAAAATTATTTTGATTACATGGGACCTTTAAAGCACAGCAGAGCTATTGGCCACACACATGTATACACCAAAATGAGTTCAAACTGCGCTGGACTGCAGGCTATTGGTGGCTCTTCACTTGTTGCCTTTGACTGGCAGGTGGAACAACTGAATGCCACTTACACATGACCAGCGTATGCACTTCCGCTGCTCTATGCAAAAAACAAATATGCCGCCTCTCTACTTACAACCTGCCATACTGGCTACAACAACAATAAAGCAAAAACCAGCAATGACACACAAATGCCAGTATCCTATACACATACTGTAACACTATCTAGTGTCATGCTAGTGTGCTCAGTGTCAACAATACTTAAGTATGCATGATACAATATGCAGGCATTTTACATATCCATATACAAATAATGGACCAAACAGTTCTGCGTAATGACTTCAGTACGTCGGCTCCCCTCTGAAAAAGACATTTTAATTTCAAGATAACATTTGGGGGATCAATACATTTTCATGAATCCCTGTGTTTGGAGTACTTGCTCTGTCAATTGTCTCTTTTTAATATTTGTGGCCTGATTATTTTGGTAGTTTTGACATGCTACTGTCCTTCCTTATCCTCACATTGTTTTTTTTTTTTTTTTTTTTTTTCGAAGACGATTGAAATTGGTGTGGGGCCAGGCTTCCATTGGCTGGCACTGCGCTGACTCCATCCTGAGCAGAAGTCTTGTCTTTCTCTCATATCTGAGCAGTAATAATTTCTGATATGCATTTTAAATTGGAGGCAGAATTAATGAATGCCATGGTTAAGAGGGCCTCTTTTTGCAGCTCTGGTGCACCTTTCATGAAAAGTCAAAGGTGAAGGCTGCCTGCCAGAAAACTCTGGATGACCTGAAGATGGACTATCTGGATCTTTACCTGGTTCACTGGCCCATGGGTTTTAAAGTGAGATTATTATTTTAAGGAAAACCCTCACAGAGCTTTTAGAGGGACGTGCATGCTATACTGATTGAAGGACTGCTTAGTTTAATAGTGGACACATCTATTAGAGGTTATGCAATAGCATGGCTGACTTTGATCTTGGATGGACATTGACCTTGCAGCTAGAATTTATCATTGACATTTTCTGACCATGGAGAGAAAAGACCTTACTAAATGGGAAACTGTCCTTGAATGCTTGCAGGTTTTTATTTATTTTTTTTTTTATCCTTGGATCTTTGTTTAGTCTCACTAATCAAGCTGCTTAACTGATTTGTCAAACAGAACCATTGTATTATTATGTGCACAGGCACACTCATACATTTAGTCATTAGAAAGTCATATCACCTTTCTTATAAAAATGCAAATTTTTTTTTGTAGTAATAATATTGTTGTAATTTTATAGGCTGGGACCGATGACTTTCCTCTTGACAGCCAGGGACTAACGGTGTCAGATGACACCAACTTTTTGGACACTTGGGAGGTGAGTTTAAGATTAGTCAATGACTGGTATAATGTTTGTTTTGTTCCTTTTGTTTCAATTTTGGCAGGGTTGGCAGAATAAGTTTCTGTTGTGTTTCCCAGGGTATGGAGGAGCTGGTAGATGCAGGGAAAGTAAAGGCCATTGGTGTCTCCAACTTTAACCATGACCAGATTGAGGCCTTACTGAACAAACCAGGCCTGAAGTACAAACCTGCCAACAACCAGGTAGAGCCAAATCTTGTGTTATTTATTTATTTATTTGTAATTTTCAGTAAGTTATCGGTGTTTCCCCTTGGATTTTTTTTCCATCAGTAGTACTAGGGCTTTCAGTGGATTCTACGGTTTACAGTGCAATGCAGTGTTACTTGTGCATGCATGTAGCTGATTCTTGAATTTATAATTGTTTGTCTCCATAAATCAAGTTATCCTAAGCAAATGGATTGATTGGGCTTCAAGTATAGGTTTAAGAAATTATAAATTCTTTTGTTGTAAACCATAAAGTTGGTGCTGCACTTCTGTGTCTGTTTGGGTGAAACTCCAGGAAAGATTTAAAGAGTACCTTTTTGCTTGCCATGTAGCTAGGGCCAGGCTCACTGATGGGAAAGGGGTCTCCTCTGAGCAGACTAATATTTCAAACAGAGAACCTCCAGACTTTAAATTTAATGTGTGTGTAGATTAGCAGTTTTGTGCGCTTTGTGGGATCCTGGTGAAACATATTCTTAAAGGGCCTGAAAATCCTGCAAGATAAAAGTAGCTTATTGACAGTGGAAAACACGTGGTAGTAAAGGCCACCCTTCCCCTGAGGCACCACAGTAATGCCCTTTTCTATGTCATTGGTTCTGGCTGCATGATCTGCTGATTCTCTTTTAGTGATGTTATCAGTCCACTTACAAGAAGGTTTTTAGCTGGTCTCTCTACTCTCTTTGCTTGTCCCTGTTGCACGCATGGTGCCATTGAAAATCTAATTTTCTGGATGCATGTTTGCTGAACCCTCCATCACCAAAATTCCTCCATTTTGTGTTTATCAGACGATCCTTAACTTGGATGGATAATACTGTCACCTCACAGCTGGGAGGTCCCGAGCTCAAATCGACTAAAGCCTTTCTGTATGGAGTTTTTATCTCCTTGTGTCAGTGTGGGTTTCCTCTGCTTCCAATGGTTTCATCTCAGTCAAAGCATGTCATCAGTCTATTCTGTGTAATTTGAAAAAGACAAATCTATATAGAATCTGTTTCCTGTACCCTGGGGTAAGGGGGTGGTTGGCAGCTGGCCGTCTTGTCTTATCCACACATACTAGTGTGGACGGTGGGAGCCAAACCACCAGAGACTGCTGCATTGCTTTTTGCTCATAAAATGGAATTTTTTGTTGCTGTGTCGACAAATGCAAGTGAATACTCTGCCGTGTAAACAATAAACCATATATTGACAAAATCCAGAAATGCTGCTGCCGTCCCTGGGCCCATGCTCATTTAACCCCTTTGTGAAGAAGCCAAATCTGGCTATTTATGTGTTACCTTATTTAAGGCTTAATAATTCTTAATAGTGCAGCTTCGCAGAGAGGAAGGGTATGGCTTAAATGAGTCAAGACACTTGTAACATCTAGAATTCCATCTTAGTTCAGTTTTTTTTCATGATTTTGGAAAAAAAAAAAACGGCTGAAAACATAAAAAAAACTTCATGAAAATTCCGCATTGAAATACTCAAAAAAACAATACTGAGAATTGAAAAATAGCTGGGGGTTAAAACTGTACATTTCTGGGATCATAAACTCCTTGACCACAAGTATAATTAATCTCAGCATTAAATTCTAAATTATCAACTGGAGCCAAATAAGACAGCTCTCCAGGTGGCTTCCCAAACTCTAACATCCCCCAAAATGGTGCTCTGTCAAATCATGAAATAATCATATATTTAACACAAATCAATTTTTGACGCATGAAATTCAATATGAAGTAATGATTTTCTCGTTGAATTTAGCAAGAGTTTATCAATATAGGTGTAGTTGGACATCAGTGGTCACCAGTAACCTCTCCAAACACAAAACAAGCCTTTTCTGCATGATGAAGTTTAGAATTTTGTAAATTTTTCTTCAGAGTCCCACTGGCCAGCACACATACTCATTAAAGGAACTGCTTATTTAATGGTAAGAACATTCATCCTGCAATTAAAAGCTAGCAGTTCCCACATCCAAGCTCGCAACCTTATATAAACACTTACCACACCTTATAAGAAACAAGTATAATTCACTATCTCAGTAATATTTGAAATATACCTTATTTTAACAGAATAGACATTCCATTATCAGCAGACAATTTTCTACCCCAAATTGAACAGAATGGTGCAATGAACTTACCAAGGGGTCTACCGAAGTGCGTGAGCCACTTGCATTTTGAAGAAACCAAAACCTCGGCATTCGATATCGTTGAACACGGTATAAATTCTAAAACAAAAAGCCACATTGAGCAAAATGCAGAGTAGCAGTATAAGCTTTCTTAATTGAATCCCTCCTCCAGGGACCGATGTATTGGGTAGAAGGAAGTCTCCAGTCCTGTTTCATTCGGAATAATTCCCATTGACCACGTCCATACCTCATTTAAATCCCATACACGTAACGGAACACTTCAGGCCGGTTTTGGATGTCTTTTTTTCTTTGATATCGCGTAATTTTCAGCTGCGCAATCATGCCCAACATTAGGAGAATACAACCTAGCTTACTTTCACGCACAGGTTTGTGTACTATTTTTATTGTCCAATCAATGTCTGGAAAGTTTAAACTCTCTGGAATTGGGTGAGAAACTAGTCAATCAATACATTATTGCCGCGGAAGTTTCACGTGGGCGTGAACTATAAGTGTGCGTTAGCCAGATGAGCATTAGTAAATCATTAAGTTATTGGCTATCAACACAAGTACTTACAAGGATATAAGGGAGGGCTGAATTCGTCGATGGAGGAGTCTACGTGTAAATCCCTGGTAGGGAACTTCGCGTTTTTCATATGTGATCACTATAATTGATAGTAGAATGACAGTATCAATACCATGTCGAAAACTGATTTTTCTTTACTACTAATTGGGACACCATTGGCTCACTGTGGCTGAAGTGGTTGTTGCAGAGGACTACGATTTTTTCTGTAACAAGAGATCTTTTTTTTTGAACTACTGGGTAGTATGGGCAAGTATATTGAGCAGTTTGCACATCAGGCTTAGCTGAGAAGTTTAATTCCGGCAACCCCTGGAAAAAAAGGGATTGGAGTGAACTCGTCCATATTCTAAACCGTTTTCGAGCTCTGCTTGCTTGTGAATATTCAATTATTCAGAGCCGTATATAGAGAGAGTCTGGCCAACTCGGGGTTCGTACGTCTGTGCTATCCCGCTATGCTGATTGGTTCTTAGCTGGTCACGTGTTTTATGGATGCCATGTTTGCTACCATTAATCAATGTTCTCCAGCAATCCCCATAACGAAGTGTCGAATATGAGGTAATTAAATTCAAAAAGTTATTCAATTATACAATTATTTGAAAATATGTTTAATTATTTATTTATCCATCCTGGTTTCTAAAAGAAGGATATGATGTTTACATGCACAAACGCAAAAACGGGATTCTCCAAAAACCCGATCGTACCCGGGATACTGAAGTCCATGTAGCCTAACTAAACGCACTCAATAGAGAATACATTGCAAATGCTCATTTACTGTAACGCCAGCGGCATTGAGATCTTCCTAGAGTGGACGTGTCATATGAAAGTTAAAGCTTGCAACAAACGTAACATTTACTCAACTCGTTTCATATATTCCTTGTACACCAAGAGTGTAAGGTTCTGTTTATCACATAACAGAGAAGCATAATTTAATAGAAGACAAATCTAATTTCCGTCAGCGCCTTGATGGAAATGTTAGTTAATTCGGAGGCATTGTAGCATTGCGCTAACTCCATTACACTTGGTATTCAGTTTAGCTTCATATTAATAGCGTGACGAAACGCAGAGCGGTTTTTTTATCAAGTAATAGAGCTATGTGATTGAAGCTGCTTGCACACTCGACGCGAAACAAACTTTTCGCACAACAGATTACATTCAAAATCAATGCAAAAACGCGAATACACGCAACCTTCGGTCAGTTGGCTTTCGAATTCTTGGTGTGCAACCACGTGATTAAATAGCACGCACCGCCATGTTGGATGATATACAAATCAAAAATGGCATCTCGTGCGAACAATAAGTGATACATCTCCAAATTTTTCGAAATATTGTGACTCTCTGGGGTCCTCTGCCAAGTCAAGATACAGAGAAAAGGTTAAAATTTGTGGTTTTGGCCCATATTATGTTAAAGCCGTCTGTTTATATGGAGGATTTTGCAACATTACCAGTGATTGAATACCCCGATATCGAAAACCATCTAATTATTCAAACCTCTTGGGCAACCAACGCACAAATGAAGGCTTATATGAGTCTAGATGCGTATAACTTTTTTTTGTGTCTGGCTGGGTTGGTTTTCTTCTCACTAAAGAAGTGAAAGAGAACCGGGTGCTGGTTTATGCTCGGGTAAACCATTCTCAAAGAACTCGAGAAACACCGCTCAAGCCGTGGTTTGTGAACAATAAGAATGGCGATGTGATCCTCGCACATTGTGATTGCATGGCTGGATTAAGCAAGGCTTGTTCCCACATTGGAGCTTTGCTCTTTGCCACTGAAGCTGGATATAAAGTGGCGTATTTTCATAATTAACAGAAGGCTCACTCCGAGAGCACTCCACACTTAACAGGTGCTGCTTGTTTTCCCGGTTCAGGTAAGACGACAATCACTCATCTGGACGCGTCCAGATGAATGATTGTCGTCTTACCTAATCGGTAAAATTATGAAAATGACTGAGAACAGGTCAGGACTAATAATTATTTTAAACAGAAGTTTTGTGCAACCCAGTTCTCTGTTCTTGTTCCGCAACTGTACTGAATTTAGCCCATGATCTAATCGCTGTTAGATCGCATATGGAGAGAAACCGTGTCTTCGGTTGCCAATTGCGATAATTGGAAAACGCGTCAATAAAGGAAAATGATTGAGAACTACTAATTGCAGTCAAAAAGCACCCCCGCTGGCTATGCCACCGAATTATAGAATCGGGAACTCGAGAACATGTACTGAAGTAAAAAGCAAGTGGCTGCCAGCGCACGTAAACAAAGTGCCGTATTTGCTAGTAAGCGACATTGATTTCAATGAGATGGGATTCTGAAGAAACTCTTGTCTTTATCACGAGTTGCATTATTGCCGCAATTAAAAACCGCACACAAAGTAGGCATTGTTTTCTTTTAAAAGGAAGCGCAAATCCGAAGAAAATCACAGAACGTTGCAGGAGCTCAGTGGTGAAGCGCAGCTATCTTGGTTGTTGTTATCATCCATCATGGCGGACTCCCTGTTTGGAAATTATGCGTGACGTCACGTGCACACCAAGATGGGAGCGCTCGGGCACTGCTATGATCGCATCAAAATCGCTATTTTTAAACAACCAAGACTCGACACAACAGGAAACTTTGCTCGTAGTATCACCAGGCTCTCTACACATGAACTCGAGCATTGTGAACATTGTTTGTTACAAGGAGTTTACTCAGATACCGCTTTTTACACTGGACTCACCTAAAGCAACAGCCTGGAAGACAACGCGAGGTAACAAAAACGTCTTTTGAGCAAACTCTTTGTATACAAACAATGTTCTCAATGTTCGAGTTCATGTGTAGGGACCCTGATAATACTACAAGTAAAGTGTCATGTTATGTCGAGCCTTCTTAGGATTTTGATGCGACCATAGTACCCGCCCCTAGGGTTAAGCCGTAGAATCATCTGCCATAGGTAGCAAACATGGCGCCCATGATTCGAGTTGGCCAGACTCTCTCTATTCGGCTCTGCAATTACTGATCCGAGCGTGCCATCTAGTGATTGAATATTGTAACTGCATGCATAAATTGGTGGACACATCTGCTTAAGATTGACTGAGGTGAAATGGAAAACTGTTCTTTGGTGTGACCAATCAAAACTCTTTTTGGAAATTATGGATGCTGCATCGTCCGAGGCTCAGGAGGAGAGGTGCTGTCCAGCTTGTTATCAACGCACAATTCAAAAGTCCGCATCCATGATGGTATGAGGGTGAATTAGTGCACATAGTGTGGGTAACTTGCGCATCTGTGAAGATACCATTAATGTTGAACAATATACAGGTTACGGAGCAACGTACTGTATACTGCCATCCAGACGTCTTTATCAGGGAAGGCTTTGCTTATCTCAACAAGACGATGCCAAACGCTGCATTCTGCACGTATAACAACAACATGGCTGCATAGATAATGTCTGGGTGCTAAACTGAAAATGATTGGCTCATTATGTAACGGTAATTATGACCAAGGAGGCCGCAAAGTGTTGAGCAGCTGAAATCCTTCATTAAGCAACAATACGAAAACCTTTTGCTTCAAAAAAACTTGAGCTGGTGGTCTCTTCAGTTCACATATGCTTTCTGAGAGTTGATGAGAGAAGAGGCGATGCAGCATAGTAGCAAACCTGCTCCGTTCCATTTTTTTTTTTTTTTTTGTTTCTTTGTTAATGTGTCTCTGGCATCGAATTGAAAATTAGCATATATTTTTCATAAAACAAAATTTCTTAGTTGCAACATCTGATATGTTGTCATTGTACTATTTTCAATTAAATATAGAGTTTAATACCTTTGCGCAGATGGAGACGCTAGTGTCCATTACTCCGCTCAACTGATGCACTCAGTTACACTAACCTGTTAATATCAGGAGGACGTAGAGTAGATGCAAAATGTATTTATTTACGGGGAGGCAGTGGCCATAAATGATTTAGAATATGGACGTAATAAGTCCCACCACTGTTGCCCAGGAATTCTATGAATAAAGCTCTGCATCCAAGCCTGATCTGCAAACAGCCTAACATACACTCACCGGCCACTTCATTAGGTACACCTCTTCAACTGTGCGTTTAAGATGCTGTAATTTGTTTGGTTGTTTTAGCTAGCTTCCTGTCCATCACCAAAGGAAGCAGTCCCAGCCCCCGTCCCGAAGCTGCACATGATCGTGCGTCAGTTTCCGACAGGCAGAGACGGAGAGCAGCGACCACGGCAGCGACTCAGTTGCAATATAAGTACAATATAAACGAGCACTCAGTGATTTTTGTCTGAAAGTCAGACTGAAAACATGGACCAACGACACATCACATCCAAATAGAAACTTTGGTATGAATGACTTTTTGAAAGTATTAGCTAAAGCTAGCTAGTGTCCTATAGCTACACCAACAGGTAATGGCACGATGACATCCCTGAATGTGGTGAGGACATTGTTGATACAGAAAAAAATCACAATTGTCCATACAAAACTTTTCTGCTTGTCCTTCTAAAGCGCATTTTATTTTTTTCCTCATTGAAATACATGCCATGGCCATCCATAGTTGGACAACAACCTCCCTTTGTCAGAACAAATACCAATAGCTACCAAGTTTTGCTACTGTCGTTACACAGCTAATCAAGCTGTTGTCGGCCACAAACGACGACAGAACATTTTTATAAACTTCTATAGCAGGATTAAAAACGACCAACAGGACTACCCAAGAGTAATAAAACTGCATATCTATTACACAGTACAACATAGCTTACCTGTCCATTGGCAGCAAGGCTAGCTGCGCATTGCTTTTTAGACTTTGGATTCCTTTAGTTTTCTACTCTTCTCAGAAGCGGCACCGATATATACATGCTCTTGTCAATCTCCCGTTTTTTCTTCCTTGACTCTTTCTGTTCCACCATTTTTTGGTGCTTTGGCTGTTTAATTAGCCCATAGCATGACGACGTAAGAGTTTGGCATTAGGTGATTGAAGTGGGGGCTCGCTGTAGCAGATGAGATTAGCGCTAGCTAGCAAGCGTGTTAAAATTAGTAACGATTCGGGCAAACTTATTAAGGCTCGAAGTCACCATTTGAGACGCCAGCGATGTTAGTTTTGTGTTTCTGGCTCAGTTTAAGTGGACTGCAGGAACGGAACTACATGAAAACCGTGGCGTTATTTGCAACTCATTCAAAGCCTTATGATTCTGTTGCGCTAAATGGTTTAATTAGCAAATTAGATGAAAGTAGCAACTTGTATTCCCAATGGATCATTTAAATTTGTGCGATGCAATGCATTAATGCATACTTAGTAAGATAGTACGAAGCGTCTTCACAGATTCAATCAAATTTTAATCACCTCGTCGGCTACAACATATCTGTTCTAGTGCAAAACGAGATGGCGAGGCCGAACTTAACGTACATGCTAGGCGTAATGGAGTTTATCAGGCAATGGGCCAATTTTGGACGCCGTCTCTCGTAGCGCTGAGATCGGTAGCTTCATCTGCTCCGTCATTGTCAACAACAAAGAATCAGCCCTCTGCACGTTCACAGGCAGAGAGGACCGCCTCTTTATGGAGCTTTCTTACCTAATCGGGTAGAGGTGGTTGGTAACATCAGGATTTTATATGCTGCTCTGATGTTGAAGAAAATGACTGAGATACCTGTCACTGACCAGACACACTAAATCAATGATCTCTGCAGGAATATGGAGCCATTTAACGTATTTTTTAACAAAAATATATCACTTTCAGCAGCTTTAACCCAAATATTTAATCAGCCAATCACATGGTAGCAACTCAATGCATTTTGGCATGTAGACATGGTCAAGATGATCTGCTGAAGCTCAAATGGACCATTAGAACGGGGAGGAAGGCTGATTTAAGTGACCTTGAATGTGGCATGCTTTTTGGTGCCACACGGGCTGGTCTGAGTAATTCAGCAACTGCTGATCTACTGGGATTTTCATTCGCAACCATCTCTTGGGTTTACAGAGAATGGTCTGACAAAGAGAAAATATCCAGTGAGCGGCAGTTCTCTAGGCAAAAATGCTTTGTTGATGCCAGAGGTCAGAGGAAAATGGCCAGACTGGTTCGAGCTGATAGAAAGGCAACAATAACTGAAATAACTACTTGGTACAGCTGACGTTTGCAGAAGAGCATCTCTGAATGGGCAACACGTCGAACCTTGAAGCAGATGGGCTACAGCAGCAGAAGACCACACTGAGTGCTACTCCTGTCATCTAAGAACAGGAAACTGAGGTTACAAGTCACACAAGTTCACCAAATTGGACAATAGAAGATTGGAAAAACATTGCCTGGTCTGAGTCTCACTTTCTGCGGCAACTTTCAGATGGTAGGGTCAGAATTTGGCGTAAACAACGAGGGCATAGATCCATCCTGCCTTGTATCAACAGTTCAGCCTGGTGATAGTGTTATGGTGTGGGGCATATTTTCTTGGCACAATTTGGACCCCTTGGTACCAATTGAGCATCATTTTAACGTCGCAGCCTACCTGAGTATTGTTGCTGACCATGTCCATCCCTTTAATACCACAGTGTACCAATCTTGTACAAAATGATGTCACAAAGCTCAAATCATCTCAAACTGGTTCCATGAACATGAGAATGAGTTAACTGTACTCAAATGGCCTCCACAGTCACCAGATCTCATCCAATAGTGCACCTTTAGGATGTGGTGGAACAGGAGATTCGCATCAAGGATGTGCAGCCGAAGAATCTGCAGCAACTGTGCGATGCTACCGTGTCAATATGGACCTAAGTCTCTGAGGAATGTTTCCAGCGCCTTGTAGAATCTATGCCACAAAGAATTAAGGCAAAAGGGGGTCCAACCAGGTACTAGCAAGGTGTACCTAATGAAGTGGATGGTGGGTGTATTTGCTGGTGGAATCCGTCAAGCAGTCGATAAAAATTACCTTTCACTGCAAAAAAATCGGTTTCCTTCATAGCCGCAAGCTAAAGCCACAATATCTCAAAGCTATGGCAATCTACTAGTGAAAAGAATCAGCTTTCTGAAGCAAAAATTTAGCATGGTATTAACACTTATGTCATTCAATTGTCCATTTTAGCCATCCAGTATTTTAAATGCATACTACTCTACCATTGATTCATGCTTAGATTCATCCCTTGTAGAATTCAGTGGTGACTCAATGCCTCAAACAATCTTTACCCGAAATGCAGTAATTTTTGGTGGTTGCTCAAGTTTATCTGTATAAAGCACAGCTATTGTTAATGCCCAAATGAGACTGTCTCGGTAATTATCTGTTGATTGACAAGTTTCTGTCCAATTCTGGACAGTATCAACTTTCCATGGTAATTGAATGAAATTGATTGGCCCTCTAGAAAAAGTATGCAAACCCTTAGGTAGCAGCAATTTATGTTGCATCTTCTCAACTTTGTGCATTTGAATTACAGGAACGCACTGAAAAAATGCTACAAAAAGCAACCCAGGAGTGCTCAGGTTATGTTTACAAAATGGAAAAGCGGTACGGACATGGACACCTGGAGTCAGTCCGAATTGGACTGGACTTGAGGATTCCTTGAGCCTGATAGCATTGATTCTCTGGAGGAGGAAGTCTGTAAGGCTCTCTCCTCGATGTGCAAGTAGGCCTGTTGTTGTCTGGATTATATGTTGCTTATGACTCGCTAGTTACTGGCTCACTTGGTTGTCTTTGCCTTTAAGCTAGTTTGGGACTTATTTGACCGAAAGGTTAGGAAAGTGCTGCAGATCTGTTGGAACTTCAGTCATGCTAGATTGAATGCTCAGAGCCACAACTGCCATTGTATAAGAAAAATGTACGAGTATGCTTACTCATCACAATTGCGGATGTTGGTTATTTTTACAAAATTGACAGCATTAATTTCATCAAAGTTAATTGAAGTTATAACATTAACTAGAGAGGATGTGCACACCATGCATTAACTGAGCTACATCCGAAATAGTTGGGTCAAAGTGTAAATTGTGAATAAAATCAAAACGCATCAAATCGCACCGGCCAGTATTTTATTCACAATAGAACAGAGATAACATAAATGTTGAAACTGAGAAATTTTACAATTTTATCCACAAAATGAGCTCATTTCAAATTTGATGGCTGCTACGGGTCTCAAAAAAGTTGGGACAGGGGCCTGTTTACCATGGTGTAGCATCCCCTCTTCTTTTTATTAACACAGAGTGGAGGTGTTTGGGCATTGAGGAGACAAGTTTCTTGAGTTTAGCCATTGGAATTTGATTCCACTCTTGTTTAATACAGGCTTCCAGCTGCTGGAGAGTTTTGGGTCTCCTTTGACGGACTTTTAATTTAATTATGTGCCAAATGTTCTCAATCGGTGAAAGATCAGGACTGCAGCCAGGCCAGTTCAGCACACGGACTCTTCTACTACGAAGCCATGCTGTTGTAATAGCTGCAGTATGTGGTTTTGCATTGTCCTGCTGAAATACACAAGGCCTTCCCTGGAATAGATGTCATCTGGAGGGGTGCATATGTTGCTTTAAAACCTTCATATACCTTTCAGTATTCATAGTGCTTTTTAAAACATGCAAGTGTCCCACACCATATGCACTAATTCATCCCCATACCATCAGTGATGCTGGCTTTTGAACTGAACGCTGATAACAGGAGGAGTAATCTCTCTCCTTTTTAGCCCGGAGGACACGACGCCCATGATTTCTGACAACAATGTCAAATTTGGATTTTAAATGAGCCTTGGCCCACAGAACATGGCGGCGCTTCTGGATCATACTCAACAATGGCTTCCTTTTTGCATGATAGAGTTTTAGGTGGCATCTGTGGATGGCACGGCGGACTGTGTTTACAGACAGTGGTTTCTTGAAGTATTCCTGGGCCCATTTAGTAATGTCAATGACAGAATCATGCCGGTGAGTGATGCAGTGGCGTCTGAGGGCCTGAAGACCACGGGCATCCAGTAAAGGTCTTTGGCCTTGTCCCTTGCACACAGATTTTTTCATTTTCTATGAATCTTTTGATGATGTTATGCACTGTCGATGATGAGACCTTCAAAGCCTTTGCAATTTGACATTGAGGAACATTGTTTTTAAAGTATTCCACAATTTTTTTACGTAAGCCTTCACAGGTTGGAGAGCCTCTGGCCATCTTTACTTCTGAGAGACTCAGCCTCTCTAAGACATCCCTTTTATAGCCAATCATGTTACGCACCTGATGCCAGTTAACTTAATTACTTGCTGAATGTTCTTTCAGCTGATTCTCTTATAAATTGCTTTTTCAGCCCTTTTTCACCTGTGTCCCAACTTTTTTGAGACCTGTTGCAGCCAGAAAATTTGAAATTGGCTCATTTTGTGGATAAAAATGCAAAATGTCTCCGTTTCAACATTTGAAATGTTATCTATGTTCTATTGTAAATAACATATTGGCTCATGTGATCTGAAAGTCATTGCGTTTTGATTTTATTCACGATTTACACTTTGTCCCAGCTATTTCGGAATTGGGGTTGTAGAACTGCTACCGCCAAGTTGGGTACTCGCTGCATGTAAAATTATGCGCTCACGATTGAAATGCATCACTTGCTGCTGTGAACAAAGACAGACTGGTTAAACACAAAGTACAGTATAAAGCTAATATTGAAAAGGGAATTTATTAATTGGTTTAATATTTGTTTTAAAGGGATGTTCTGTGCTTACCCAATTTTCAGTTCTGGCTATGCCACTGGTCCAACTTCCATCACTGACTTCTTTGGACTAGTAGTCGCAGTTGAACTACATAAAGCTTGCTTGTCAAGTTCCAAGTAAGGCTAAGAAGGTGGCCAAACGGCCTGCTGTTAAGTTATCCTATTTGTGATAATCGCACTTGCCACTTACAAAGACTGTGGTCTAACTTCGTGGGGTCAGATTAACACTGCTGCCTTGCTAGATAGCTACGAGGTTAGCGTTTGCTTAATGTATCTGACCCGGCCAACCACAGTATCCGATTCCAGTGGAGTCAGTGTGACTGACAGTCCGCTTCTTTGAGGTGGTACTGGATTTTACTGCTCTTTTCATTTTAGTTTCTTTAGAATTTGGAATTGTTCAAACTAGGAGTCCAGCATTATTTATAATTTTGCATTTGGTGTTGCCATCTTAATTCTATGTTGTGGAGAAGAACAAGAGAAATATTGAGTATAAAATATGTTTGAAAATGTTTAATTTTGGGGTCTAATTTTATATTGTATATAGCCTTTAAGGTACAAAAAGCATGCATGTCTTTTAGTGGCATACAGATTGAGGTCCTGTGGTGTTATCCATTGAATATAACAGAAACAGGTCCAGGTCTTTACAGAAACAGGTCCTGTTTTTCTTTGGACAATAGGAAGAGGATTGTAGAGGCAACAATATTACCCATATTTGATTACAGAGATGTCCTTTACAGGCATGCCTCTATCAGTACGTTAAGATCCTTGGATGCAATCTATCATGGCGCATTGCGCTTCATCACAGGTGATGGTTTCCGAACCCATCACTGTGCTTTATATAATTCTGTGGGGTGGCTTTCCCTTCATTTCAGAAGGAAGCTACATTGTATTTTATTTATTTATAAAGCCTTGCTAGGCAAACTTCCCTCATATCTTACTAAGCTCTTATCCATCAAAATCAGAAGTCAGCATACCAGATCACAAGAATGGTTTTTGTTAGAGGCTCCCAAGACTAGAACAAATTTGGGAGGTACCTCTTTTACTGCATTCGCTCCTTGTATGTGGAATAATTTCCAGGATACCTTGAAGCTAGACTGCCTTATCCCCTTCGTGTCTTTCAAGAAATTAGTGTTGGATATATTGCTTCTGGAAGCCAGATGTATTTGCTTTTAGTTTATGGTAGGATTTGCTCATTTATTTTTCTCTGTCCTATGTTCTTCTGTGTTTATTTATGTGTGTGTGTGTGTGTGTGTGTGTGTGTGTGTGTGTGTGTGTGTGTATATATATATATATATATATATTTTAATTTTTATTATGTTTTATTCTAGTGTAAAACTTGTTATTCCTTTAATCAGAAATTGTTGTTTGTGACTTTTGTGTATTTTATGTGTGCTGTTTGTCTTTAACCTTCCATTGTAATTGTTTTATTGTAATCAGGGCTCCCCTGCAAAAGAGACCTCTGTCTCAGTGGGACTTCCCTGCAATAAAGGTTATTGATATATAAATTGCATTATCTTTACATAAAAATGTTTTATTCTGTGGGGGTAATGTTAACCACAGCATGGTAGAGGTATAATGTAGGTAAACCAAAATCGGTCCAGAAAAAAAGGTTGAGATCCAGGCACTCAAATTTTTCCAAGTAATGTAAATAAAAAGCCTTTATTATCACATGGCTGAACACTTAAAAATTGCCGACATGTTTCGACCTCAATAGGTGATCTTCATCAGGGCATCGGTATTTTGTGAGCCATTGGCAACTGTTGTCGAAAAATGGCATTGAGTATTTTGAAACAGCAGAGAAATTGATCTTCATTAATTGCTCTTTTACATGGTAAGCTGACTATTGCAAATATTGACTTAATGTTGGTTTCTCAGTGGCAGTGTCACAATCAGCAAAGATGTTTTAACAGAGAACAGAGATGCACCTCGTGTGTTTTGTGTTTTCCCTAAGATTGAGAGCCACCCTTTCCTAACTCAAGAGAAGCTGATCAATTACTGTCACTCCAAAGGCATCTCTGTGACTGCATACTGCCCCCTGGGCTCTCCAGACAGATCATGGTAAGTGGAGATGATTGCAATTTCAGTTTGGGAAAAGACTTGTTGGTTTATGGTCTTTTTGGTCAACATTTGTTGTATAGCAACTTGAATTTACTCACTAAATGAGGCAAGCGTTAGCATCCTGATTTTTTTTTTTTTTTTTTTTTTTTTTTTAATGCATATATGTGACCCGTGATAGCAAAATGAGTCTTAAGTTGTGCCTATGCATTTCTAGTAAATGGCAAGTATGTGCCTGAGGACACAAATTTTCACAAAATATTTTGTCCATTTTCAGCCGCTTTATAATGTTAGAATTCTGCTTTGTACACTTTCCTGGTTGAGAAAATGGTGATAAAGGGTAGAAAATGGGCTATTTGTGAACAGTAATTCACTTCATGATGGAAACATGACCTGAAACAAAGCCATAAATTATCCAATTTCATCGATAAATTTGTCATGTTTTTCCTGGAAAATCCTTATCATCTATTCAGCAAAATATCGCATGGAATCCCTGCCCTCCGTATATGATATTCATTTTAATATTTTTTGTCACAAGCAGCCAATAGCAGCCATTGAAAGTTGTAGACAAATTAGCCTTGTTGGTATGCTGGAGGTTGTGACCCCCTATCCTGACTGGTCTTGGCACCATTGCAAAGCCTCCAGTATCATCTGCACAATGGTATAGAGAACTCAGTTTTGAATTTTTGGTCATTATGACTCATTTTGCTGTCACTGGTCACGTTTGTTGCGCTTAATTTTTTCAGATCTTCAAAAAAATTTAATGTAAGACAAAGACAACTTGAGCGAACTCAAAACACAGTTTCTAAATTATCATTTCATTTATTGAAGTGAAGACTGTCCCAAATCAGCTTACCCACTGTGAAAAAGTAATTGTGCCCTTCGTTATCAGGCAGCCAGTTGATCAAATATTATTTTTGGATGAAATTTGACTCTGAGCCCCAGGCTTGATTGCTGCCTCAGTGCCTCCCACTTTGATTGAAAACATCTCATATTTAGAACATTTCCAGCAGTATGAAGTAGGCTAGAATGTCTCGCACTATACTGCAAAATTTTTGTGGAAATGAGTCATTGAAATGGACAAGTCAAGAAAGGGCTACAGGGCCATTTTAAGGCTCTAGGACTCCAGTGAACCACTGTGAGGGCTATTAACTCCTAATAGAGAAAATGGAAAACAGCGGTGAATCATCCCAGGAGTTTTTGGCCTTCCAAAATTTCTCCAAGTGTATATCATTGTCGCCAGTTAGGGAAGTCTCAAAACAACCCAGATGAACTAAGAAACTTCAGACATCCCTCAGAACTGAGTTCATGCTTCCACAATTGGAAAAAGACTGGGCACAATTGGTATCTGTGGGAGAGCTGCAGGGCAAAAACCACTGCTCTCCAAGAACATAAACACCTGTCTCACATTTAACAAAATACATCTTGACAGCTTTCCATCCTTTTGAGATGATGCTCTGTGGACTGATAAGTCAAAATTAATATTTTTTGGAAGACATGGGTCCTGATAATTGTAAAGCAAATATTGTAAAGCAAACACAGCCTTTCACAATGCGAGTATCATAATAACATTCAAACATGGTGGTACTGTGATGTCAGAGTGCTTTGCGGTTTCAGGGTGCGTTGCTGCCTTGCTACCTTGCCATAGTTGACCGAACCATGAATTCTGCTTTCTGCCAGAAAATCCTAAGAGAGAATGGCTGTTCATCAGACTACGCTTTGTAACTCGTGCATTTGAGTTATGCAGCAAGACAATGATCCAAAGTAAAACAGCACCCCACAATAGCTCAAAAAAACCCAAAATCTTATATTTGGATTGGTCTAGATCTTGAACCACATTGAGATGCCGTGATAGGACCCTAAATGGCCAGTTCATAATCAAAAACCCTCCAATGTGGCTGTGCTAAATCAATTCTGTAAAGATGAGTGGGCCAAAGTTTCTCCACTGTGATGTGAAAGTGATCTTCAGTTATTGGAAGCATGTAGTTGTAGTTGTTCTTACTAAAGCTGGGCCAACCAGGTAAGGTAATGGTGGCAGTTACTTTTGCTTATAGGGAAAATGGGTGGTGAATGATTTCTGTCCCTCCATAAATTAAATGATCATTCAATTATTGTATTCTGTGTTTTCTTGTATTTTGTGTGGTGTATCACATTGTATGTGAAGATCTGACATATTTTTTTTAAATCTGAAATGGGGGATATCTCAAGAGCGGCAAATACTTCTTCAATGCGCTGAACCAAATGTCATAGCCAAAGATGACAGAAAATGACTCCAGTGAGCACCTTCCAAGCTATTTGTAGATACTGAGCAGCTTTCCTTTCATTTTTACACTGGTGTCACTGGGAGCTGTCACAATACATGATGTCCTTATCTGCAAACTTGTGTCCAGAGTCTTTCCACTTCCTGGTGGGAAATGTCAGAGAGACAAATTTCCAAAAGTTGATAAATTTGCATCAAGCTTCAAAGCAGTTTCATTTTGCCATTTGGTCCCTTTGCTCTAGGGCCACATCAGAGGATCCGTCTTTACTGAGCAATCCGGTCATCAATGCTATAGCTGAGAAGCACCACAAGAGCCCAGCACAGGTACGGAGACCATTTCTTGAGTGTGAAATGGTTGCTGAAGCCTTGAACATTCACCATATTTGTGGTTTTCTGTGTAACCTATTCCTGGATCACATGACTTATGACCTTTTCTCACTGCCGCCTACATCAGGTTCTGATCCGGTTCCAGGTCCAGAGGAATGTGATCGTCATTCCAAAGTCCGTCACTGCTCAGCGTATCCAGTCAAATATCCAGGTACCTTGACTTCAGAATAACACATACTTAGAAGGGAAGCAAGCTTGTGGCCCGCTCAATATCATTGGGGATTATTTTCGGCAACTCCCAGATTGACTATTTGATGTGACCCTCCATCATCTACCACTTGAATATGGCTGCTCATTAGTGATGCTCTATAGAATCTAAAAAGTTAGTCTGTTGAGGACTGAGTTGCTGCAGAAAGACGAGAAAATCCTGTTTTTGTGGTGATATGGTTCCTTTGTGACATGTTCGTTGATCACTTGCAGGTTTTTGATTTTGAACTCAGTGATGAGGAAATGAAGACTATTCTAGGATTCAAGAGGAACTTTAGATGCTGTCCCATGCAATGGTGAGTCCAGACACATCACAGGTTGCAGTTAAATTAAATGTCAGTATTAATGGGTAAGCACCAGGTATTTTTTGATAGAAATGAAGCTGGTAGACAGGCAGGCTGAGAAAATTTGATGCATACAAGACTTACAACACCAGTAATGAAAACAGCATTATATACACTAATTTTCTTGCTAGACCTGGTTTCAATTTACCATGAGAGAAACTTCTGCCGTGTGATTCATGTCTTGTAGATTACACATAGCCGTATGTTTTTAGCTTACCGGCCCTATGGGCCGATAAGCTATTGTCGTGGTGTGGCGTCCGGTGTCTGTCGTCCGTCGTCCGGAACATTTTTTATCTTTTTTTTTTTGGCCGGATGAATTTCTGTGTAAATTTGCAATAACATACTACTAGACCATATCTCCAGACGTTTTTCTCGGATTTTTGATTGAATAATTTTTGTCCGTTTTATGGGCCCTTGAAATTTTGGCTCTAATGTTAAAGATAGGACTGAGAAATTTTAAAAAATTATTTCTCAAAAACTGCATGATAAATTTTTTTCTAAATCAGGCAATCAACTTACCTTGGTACCATCAATTTACAGTGCGAGCGCCATTTTGATTGAATCGACGGAAGTGGGTGTATTGGGGGCACTGTACTTCATGAATATGCCAAATGGCCTGTGGAGGCCAAATGGTTGCAGGTAGAGATTAAGTTTGTATTATCGACATATAGGAAGTCATATGTGACCTATTCATTGGCTATGTTAAAGTTGACCTCAGATGACTTTAAAAGGTCAAACACGAGGTCAGGGAATATATTAACAATGTTAAAAGATATGACTTGACATTTCAAAAAATTATTTCTCAAAAAGTGTATGATAACTTTTTTTCTAAATCTGGCAATCAACTCACCTTGATACACTTTGTGTACAGTGCGAGTGCCATTTTGATTGAATCGACGGAAGTGGGTCTAGTGGGGGCGCTGTACTTTAACATTGGGTCTTATGGAGAATGGGCCAAATCGCCTGTGGAAGCTAAATGGTTGCAGATAGAGATTAAGTTTGTATTACTGACATATAGGAAGTAATATATGACCTATATTTTGGCTGTGTTAAAGTTTACCTCATATGACCTTGAAAGGTCAGACTTGAGGTCAAGCAAAATGTTACAATTTTCAAAGGTTTGTAGGCTTGAGAATATTGAAGATTGGGAACATATGTGTATCGAACACTTATAGGAAGTCATGTATGAACTTTCATTTGGTGGCCTTGAACTTGACCTTCAGCAACCTTTGAAGGTCAAACTTCACATAGTGAAATTTCAATGACTTCTATCACCAAAACTATTACAGATAGAGCTTCGGTTTGTATTGTGGGCAAATAGGAAGTCATGTATAAAGTTTCATCTGGTGACATTGAACTTGACCTTCAGTGACCTTGAATGCCCAAACTTCACCGTGAAATTTCAATGACTTATATCAGCAAAATGGTTACAGATAGTTTTGGTTTGTATTGGAGATGTATAGGAAGTCATACGTGAACTTTCATTTGGTGGCCTTGAACTTGACCTTCGGTGACCTTCGAAGGTCAAACTTCACATAGTGAAATTTCAATAACTTCTATCACCAAAACTATTACAGATAGAGCTTAGGTTTGTATTGCGGCCATGTAGGAGGTCATGTATGAAGTTTCATTGGGTGACCTTGAACTTGACCTTCTGTAACCTTGAACAGCTAAACTATGCAGTGAAATTTCAATGACTTATATCAGCAAAATCATTACAGATTGAGTGTAGGTTTGTACTGGAGAAGTATAGGAAGTCATGTATGAACTTTCATTTGGTGACCTTCATATTGACCTTCGAAGGTCTAACTTGACCGAGAGAAAATTCAATGACTTCTATCACTGAAAAGGACACAGATGGAGCCTAGGTTTGTGTTACTGACATAGGAAGTCACATATTAACTTTAATTTGGTGACATTCAGCTTGACTGTTGATGACATTTGAAGGTCAAACTTAACATAATGCAATTACAATGACTTGTCTTGCCAAAACGGTCATAGATGGAGTCTAGGTTTGTATTACAGACATATAGGAAGTCATATATGAACTTTCATTTGGTGACCTTCATTTTGACCTTCAAAGGTCAAATGTGACCTAGTGAAAATTCAATGACTTGTATCACTAAACGGTCACAGATGGAGCCTAAGTTTGTGTTAATGACACCTAGGAAGTCATATATAAACTTTCATTTGGTGACATTCAACTTGACTGTCAGTGACCTTTTGAGGGTCAAACTCCACAGTAAAATTACAATGATTTGTATCACCAAAATGGTCACAGATTGAGCCAAGGTCTGTATGGACATTTAGAGAGTCATATATGAAGTCCATTTGCTGACCAAAACTTGACATTCTGTGACCTTTAAAGTTCACAATTGACATATTGAATACATATTGACATATTTTAATGACTTGTATCACCAAAACCGCTTCAGAGCTTAGGCTTGTATTACAGAAGGTCTTATAAATGTATGTGAACTTTTGTTTAGTGACCTTGACATTGATTTTCATTGATTCAAATGTCAAACTTCACATGAAATTTTCATAACTTGTATCATCGCCGTAAAACTGCTTGCCGGTAAGCTACAGGACCCTTGGTCCTATTTTTTTAATCTTTATTTGTTTTTGAATTCAAGTTTGCCATTTTCCCGACATCTTGTCAGCTGGCTTGGTAGATTTGGTAGCGAAGGTGCGCTCTCATACATATATATATATATATATATATATATATATATAGGTCATGTGTTGTTCAAGCTACATCATAAACTTCATAGTTACTGACAAAGCTGCAAGAGTTTGCTCTTAGTTCCTATGTCTAATGTCCTTTGTTCTCGAGAGATAGGAAAGGAATTGGTAGCGACCTTCATCAGTGACACTATTTTAAGAGCAATTTGCCAAACACTTTGACTAGATATTTAAATCGGGCTGTAGATATTTGCTAAGAAGACTCACTCTCCTGACCTAAATAGGTTCAGTGATTTGGTCAATTATCTATGGACTCATCTGTTCAGTAATTTTTTATGGTTTACTTCAAATGAAAATCAAATATTCCAGTGCTTGTTTTTGCCCATTATAGTCATATTCCTAACCAAATGTAAATGTAACAACATGGTCAACATCAGCCAATCAAATTTCAGTCGTCTTTATACTCACACTAGCTGTCACCTGTCATCATGAAACTTTGTATTCTTGTTAAGGATGTGGAAAAGAATCATTTTTGTTAAAATAACTTTGATTGGCCTATGGAAGTGCTTAAGAGAAGTACAATATGTCTTGGGTAATAATTTCTAAACCATAGGTTGTAGGAACAAAATTCTTTTTTGTAAAATTCTGTGGGTCAAGACAAATAAATTCATGTAAGCCACAGGGATTTTTGTATTTGCAAACTTTCCACCATTTTGAATTGTTTGTGAAACCTTTCATTTTTTGGGTCACCTGAGCGGAGCATGGTGCCCAATCGATACAGTCGGCAACAACGGGAACGCCCACAAAGATCTCATCTGGTTAGAGCCGAGGGGGAAAATAATCCCCCCCCCCCATCCACTATACTGTAAAAACGCGGAATTTAACCTTGTTTTGCAAATATATTAAAAAATTATATACACTGGGTTTGGATTGTTGTCCAAATGTTTTAAGAGACTGGGCGAATGATCCGACTCAGTGGCCTGAAGTGAAATGAAGTGCTAACTGCAGACATACACGTTTTGTTGCTGGGTCCCATAATCTGCCAAACTCGTCCTCTCTTCTGATAGCTTGAAGCCATTTTGTCCTCCTTTGTGGTTCCGTTTTATTTGGTAAAATGTAAAGCTTTAATTGGGAATTGTTTTGTTTATTTGCGGTGCAAAAGGGCACACAGCAACTCTTCGACATTATGGCTAATGGCAGAGACCGGTTTGTTTTCCCCCTCGGCTCTACCGGATGTGACTTTTGTGGGCGTTCCCGTTGTTGCCGACTGTATCTATAACGATCGCTTTTTGTCCGTTGTCGTGCGTCGTCCGTTAACTTTTCACATTTTGAACTTCTTCTCAAGAACGGCTATAGGGATGAAGTCCAAACTTGGTATAAATGTTCCTCGTGAGGTCCCGCGCAAGTGTTGTTACTTTTTGAGCGGATCAGAAATCCAAGATTACCACCATGAGCTCTGATTGGCTGAGTCATTTAGAATTTCTTCTCAAGAACAGCTTAAGGGATGAAGCCCAAACTTGGTACAAATCGAGGGCTGACTGCAATAAACAGTTATGTCTAGAGTTGCACCGATACCGATACTAGTATCGGGTATCTGCCCGATACCTCGTTAATATGCTTGTACTCGTACTCGTCCACATTTGCCAATACCACGCACCGATACCACTTAATGTAAGACGCAAGGTAACTGCCTGCTCACGGTCGCATAGGCTACAGTATGTTGTACTATCTGACTTCTATGTCTAGGGGGAGACAGCGAGTTAGAAAAAATACGAGAAAGAGAGCTTAATAGTCATCACATCACATGCAGGCATACGTGCATACACACAAGAGGTGTATAGTAAAGAAGTACATGTAGGCAACTTCGTTACAGTACTTAAGTAGTTTTATTGAGGATTTGTACTTTACTTGAGTTCTTTTTTTTTTCACCGGGACTTCTACTCTACTACATTTAAAAGATAAAAAGTATTCTTTTTCTTTGTTACTTTGACACTGGCCACTTCACTACACGTTACAAATTAAAATATGAATATAGTTCATCATTTAAGGATTATCTGGATGCGGCGTGTTCAAGAAGAACAACGGTGTTCGGCAGGGTACCTTAAGCGGTTTGTGCAGATGTTTCTGCCACCGGACATGGAGCTGCAAATTTATGCACGCAATTACAATATTCTATCACTAGATGGCCCACCCGGATCAGTTATTGAATTTTTACAAGCAAGCCGAGCTCGCACAAGCACACACCCACAATCACACACACAGAGACTTAGAATTGTGAATCTTCTTATTTTACTACAAATATATTAGTAACACATGGTTACCTTAAACATTTTAGTTGTGGTTAAGTTAAATCTTTTTCATTTGTCATTTGTGTAATTGAAATATGGCGACACCACACACTTTAAGTGATGCCTTGTTTGCTTGGAAAGCTATTATTGACTTTAGTTGGATTGAGAATGCCTATGAATGTGTGTAGAAACTATCTGTGCCAATTAATGGTTCTACTGAGTTTTTATGAAGTTGGGTGTGTTACCTTGCCTATGCAGCGAGTTTACTTTTCATTTGTCAAGCGTCAGTAATGTTTTGCCTCATTTGATGGCAGTGCTAGTTCAAAGGCTTTTTGTCGGGCCTAAATACAGAAAGATTTTTAGCAGTTAGGCCTACTCTCTTTTTTTTTTTTTTTTTTTTTTTTGGAAATGGCCATGTGTGAATCGCTTGATATTGGCCTCTTTTAGGCTTGTTATAAAAAAGAAAATAAAACCTGTAACTCGAAATTGTCATTGTATTTTCCTGGAAAACATTTCAGAAATATCGGTATCGGTACTCTGTATCGGCAAGTACACAAAATAAAATACTCATGCTCGTATCGGTTTTTAAAAAAGTGGTATCGGTGCATCCCTAGTTATGTCCAATATATAACATCTGGACATAACTGTTTATTGCAATCAGCCCTCGAAATGTTCCTCATGAGGTCCGGTACAAGTACTTTTGAGTGGATCGGAAATCCAAGATGGCCGCCATAAGCTCTGATTGGCTGAGACATTTTTAACTTCTTCTCAAAAACGGCTGAAGGGATGAAGTCCATACTTGGTACAAATGTTCCTCATGACATCCCGCACAAGTGTTGATACTTTTTGAGTGGATCAAAAATCCAAGATGGCTGCTCTGAGCGTATGTGAAATCCAAGATGGCCGTACAGTTTGTTATCATTATTCATTATTTCTCAGAAAGCACTAGAGGGACTCTGATGACATTTTACGGGATTTCCCTTTAGGGAACAGTTGTGCATGCTCAATTTTCAGACAGATTGGAACGCAATATGGCCATCTGGCAACATCTTAGATTTTGGCAATTAAAACTTTGCTATGCATTGCTATTTCTCAGAAAGTACTTGAGAGATGGTGATGAAAGTTACTTTTCATAGTGATTGAAAAGGTGGACATCTGGGATTGCGTAAATTAATAGTTTCTTCATGGATCCCAAATGTTGTTATTCCTCCAGAGAGTACTAGAGGGATTGTGATACAATTATGTAATTTACTCCATGAAGCATCAAACCCCCACAGATCACATATAATGATAAATTTACTACAGGAATTAAGGTAATTTATGTAAATCGTGGAAAATTACTCACTTTTTGTAGCCCTTTGCCAAAAAAAAAAAAAAAGTTTTCCATGAGATAAATGCCACATTTGTGTTGTTGGTGCCTCATTGTACTGCTTTGCTTTCATGTGAGTTTTTCAACTTCTTGCTGCAAAGTTAATTCTTTAAATTTCCTATTAAAGATCCTTAAAAATACAGGTTTCCTCCTTTTTCACAATTAATCATTTTCATCTCTGTATTAATAAGTACTGTACTAATATTTATTTAAAGTGTTACTTTGGTACATTCGCGATCTGCTTTGTTTCGTTTCGGTCCTTGTTCTTCGGATCTGGTATTTCGTTGTACCCTCGATTATACAGGTCTTTTCATATCGTCCATGTTGATTGAGGTAAGTACACGCAAGAACATTGATGTGTCGAAATATACTGTGAAATATGTTTAATTTCCTTTCTTTGTGTCAGAAAACATAATTATGCATAAACCTTTTGATCAGTTCTGTTAACATTTGAAATATTTTTGGCAAATATATGTCCATTGGCACCAAAATCGGTGAGAAAACAACACCAGTTTCAACTACTAGGATTATTTAGGTCACGTCGCAGTTCACTGCTCTGGTTCACTGCTCTCAATGAGCCCCAAAACATGCAAATGCATTGACAATTGTGAGCTATGATTGTATAGTGCCATAGCCATAGGGTCAAATTAGGGACTAGTCGCTAAAACATCGGAAAATTCATATTGCTACTACAATCATACAACTTACTCAGGTGACCGTTAAGGCCCCTTGGGCCTCTTGTTATAGCATCCTAGACAGTGAAATTAATTCATACAAAATTTAATATATCGATAAAAAGAGCTGTAACTCCTTAATGCAATGTCCAATCATTACCAAACTTGAGATCACACATCTACAGGCCATGCATCTTCATCATGCCAAATTTGGTTTAACCCCTTAAGTCCGACGCTTACGCATGATAAATACAGCATGTTTCCAAATGGCAACATTGTCATGCGGCATATCCACTTTATCGCGAAGAAATTCGGCAAAAAGATCATGTAGACCATTTTTACCTCAACCAAACACAATTCAAGCACCAAGCAAGTAAATAAGCATGTTGCAAAACATAGGATAAAATCATATCAGCGCTGAGTCGCTAGAATGGCTCTCATTTGTGCTTAAGAGTTTTTGACAACCCTTTTGAAGTTTTGACAAAAAGGGTTCCAAAATGACCCCTTTTTTGGTCCGTGACCCTTTTTAAGGCCCTTTTTTTTCTCCAGACTTCAAGGCTGTCCCACCAAAATAACAATGGATTTAAATAAAGTACCTTTCAACTTAAAGATCCCTGCAAAAAATATCCTGGGATATCATTTAAGTTTCAAGACTATCCATGATAAGTTTTGGGGGAAAAATGGCTCGGAGCATTTTGAGCACCCCCTATTGGCAAACTTCAAGGATGGCCCAGGTGAATAACTACATTATGGAACTCTGCTCTCCCTATAGACTCACTCTAAATATACTGTGACCTGGGAAAGCTTTGAAGTTTAGAACTAGAGAGGTGGAAACTTGCAATTTTGTTAAGTCGGCCAATTAGGGCCCGAAAAAGGGGTCGCTGTAGCTCGGGCCAGAAGGGGTCCATAGAGGAACGGTTCTGGACTTGAAGTTTGGGTACCATACCTATTTCAGAAATAAAATATCAGGCAAATGCAGGGGGGTCAACAATCCAATGTGTCTGATTTTGCCTGAATCTCTCAAAAATGGGCTCTAAAGGATGTGTAAAAGGGCAGTCTTAATGCAAATTACTTTGATTGGCCAGATGGTGGCGAAACAGAGAGGTTCAACAAATTTGATTCCAGTGCCAATATGTGACACTGTAGTAAGAAAAACAATGTAAAATCGCATATTGTTTTCAACCATTTGACTTAATGGTTCTAATTTTGCATATTGCATCTCTGTATGAGGATCAAATGGTCTTTCTAATGAGCAAAATAAATCTTAAATTATCTGGTTGTTATTTGTCTATTAGGTAACAGCTCCTATGTCATGGCAATGACTAATCAACCTGAAATTTGCCGGGCAAAGTATACCATGCACATTTATATGCCATGAACTTGGAAATTGTTTGAAAAACTTATACAAATTGTGTCCTCACTGCTACAAAGCTGATGATTACCTCATGTTGCCTGGACCCCGTAATTACCGCTTGCGGTTATATTTTTTTTTTCCCCCTCCACAAATGACAAAAGGTGTTTTCATTGTCCCTATGTTGGACCCAAGCATAAAAAAAATACTACACCTGTGAGCTTACATAACACTAAAGCCTGAAATAAACCAAGTGAGCTACAGTGCCCATGGCTCTATTTTTAAAACACTAAGGAAACAGCTCTTTGTTGATGCTGTGGGGTTGGTCAATGTGGCATGAATAAACAGCTGATAGTGAAATGTGTTCATAATGAAGTCTTGTCTGGTTGTTAACTGGCTATCAAAAATGCCCATCCACTGTACAGGATTCCAGAAAGAAGCAGACCAGAGGCAGGAGCCCAGTCACCCTTTTATATAGCCCTTCATTAGGTATACATTGTCTCGTGTATGAATGCATATAAATGGGAAGATATGTATGGTTTCTCTAAAGCAGGAAATGAGAGAGGATGCACAGTATGTAAGCAACCTGTTAGGTGCGTAGTAATCTAATAATGATGCCAGCTAGACTAAGCACATAATCTAAATCATAAACTAGAGCTGCGCTACCTCTGCTAATGTACCCAATGTTATTTTTGCCAGTATTAGCTAGCAACCCCTGAGTTTATGCAGTCCTGTAGTCTTCGCACAAATGTTTTTAATGTGTTTTTGACCTTTTGCATGCCCTTGACCTTGACCTTTGACCTTGACCTCCCAAAATCGAATCACCTCTTCCTTGAACAATACTTAATCATTCCACCAAATTTGAGGAAAATCCATCCATAACTTTTTGCGTAATCCTGCGTACAAACAAACCAACAGACAAACGGTAATGATCACATAACCTCCTCGAACTTCGTTGGGCGGAGGTAATTAGTTTGTTAAACATGCTAGCAGTGTGTATTGATCAAGTCTGCGGAGAACTTCCCTGATCCCAGAGCAATAAAAGAAGCGACATCCTCTTAATAGTAACGGTGGTTAATACCGATGTAATGTAAATATCCGATTTCCCATTCAAAGATAATACATACAAAAAAAATGAAGTTTGACTCCACTGGAGCAGATTTATTTACAACCCCAATTCTGAAATAGTTGGGACAAAATGTAAATTTTGAATAAAATC
Organism: Gymnothorax javanicus; assembly: GCA_029692085.1. NCBI lineage: Eukaryota > Metazoa > Chordata > Actinopteri > Anguilliformes > Muraenidae > Gymnothorax > Gymnothorax javanicus. Next base: position 44,304,306 of record CM056201.1, read on the forward strand.
AAAACGCAATCACTTTCAAATCACACCAGGCAGTATTTTATTCACAATAGAACAGAGATAATATAGCAATGTTGAAACTGAGAAATATTGCAATTTTTTCCACAAAATGAGCTCATTTCAAATTTGATGGCTGCTACAGGTCTCAAAAAAGTTGGGACAGGGGCCTGTTTACCATGGTGTAGCATCCCCTCTTCTTTTCAACAAAGAGTGGAGGCGTCTGGGCATTGAGGAGACAAGTTTCTTGAGTTTAGCCATTGGAATTTGATCCCGCTCTTGTTTAATACAGGCTTCCAGCTGCTGGAGAGTTTTGGGTCTCCTTTGACGGACTTTTTGTTTAATTATGCGCCAAATGTTCTCAATCGGTGAAAGATCAGGACTGCAGGCAGGCCAGTTCAGCACACGGACTCTTCTACTACGAAGCCATGCTGTTGTAATAGCTGCAGTATGTGGTTTTGCATTGTCCTGTTGAAATATACAAGGCCTTCCCTGGAATAGTCGTCGTCTGGAGGGGAGCATGTGTTGCTCTAAAACCTCTTTATACAAAACCCAAAACCAGTGAAGTTGGCACATTATGTAAATCGTAGATAAAAACAGAATACAATGATTTGCAAATCCTTTTCAACTTATATTCAATTGAATACACTGCAAAGACAAGATGTTTAATGTTCAAACTGAGAAACTTTATTTTTTTTTTTTGCAAATAATCATTAACTTAGAATTTAAAGGCAGCAACACATTGCAAAAAAAAAGTTGGCACAGGGGCTTTTTACCACTGTGTTACATCACCTTTCCTTTTAACGACACTTTCGTAAACGTTTGGGAACTGAGGAGACCAATTTTTGAAGCTTTTCAGGTGGAACTCTTTCCCATTCTTGCTTGATGTACAGCTTAAGTTGTTCAACAGTCCGGGGTCTCCGTTGTCGTATTTTTACGCTTCTATAATGCGCCACACATTTTCAATGGGAGACAGGTCTGGACTACAGGCAGGCCAGTCTAGTACCCGCACTCTTTTACTACGGAGCCATGCTGTTGTAACACGTGCAGAATGTGGCTTGGCATTGTCTTGCTGAAATAAGCAGGGCGTCCATGAAAAAAGACGTTGCTTGGATGGCAACATATGTTGCTCCAAAACCTGTATGTACCTTTCAGCATTAATGGTGCCTTCACATATGTGTAAGTTGCCCATGCCTTGGGCACTAATACACCCCCCATACCATCACAGATGCTGGCTTTTGAACTTTGCGCCTATAACAGTCCGGATGGTTCTTTTCCTCTTTGGTCCGGAGGACACGACGTCCACAGTTTCCAAAAACAATTTGAAATGTGGACTCGTCAGACCACAGAACACTTTTCCACTTTGCATCAGTCCATCTTGGATGAGCTTGGGCCCAGCGGCCGGGCGGGCGTTTTCTGGGTGCTGTTGATAAATGGCTTTCGCTTTGCATTGTAGAGTTTTTAACTTGCACTTGCAGATGTAGCGACGAACTGTAGTTCCTGACAGTGGTTTTCTGAAGTGTTCCTGAGCCCATGTGGTGATGTCCTTTACATACTGATGTCGGTTTTTGATGCAGTACCGCCTGAGGGATCGAAGGTCACGGGCATTCAATGTTGGTTTTCGGCCTTGTCGCTTACGTGCAGTGATTTCTCCAGATTCTCTGAACCTTTTGACGATATTACGGACCGTAGATGATGAAATCCCTAAATTTCTTGCAATAGCTCGTTGAGGAATGTTGTTTTTAAACTGTTCGACAATCAGCTCACGATTTGTTCACTAAGTGGTGACCCTCGCCCCATCCTTGTTTGTGAATGACTGAGCATTTCAGGGAAGCTGCTTTTATACCCAATCATGGCACCCACCTGTTCCCAATTAGCCCGTTCACCTGTGGGATGTTCCAAATAAGTGTTTGATGAGCATTCCTCAACTCTCTCAGTCTTTTTTGCCACTTGTGCCAGCTTTTTTGAAACATGTTGCAGGCATCAAATTCCAAATGAGCTAATATTTGCAAAACATTACAAAGTTTACCTGTTCGAACATTAAGTAACTTGTCTTTGCAGTGTATTCAATTGAATATAGGTTGACAAGGATTTGCAAATCATTGTATTCTGTTTTTATTTACGATTCACACAACGTGCCAACTTCACTGGTTTTGGGTTTTGTACCTTTCAGCATTCATGGTGCTTTTTTTTTAGAACATGCAATTGTCTCACACCATATGCACTAATGAATCCCCATACTATCAGAGATGTTGGCTTTTGAACTGAACGCTGATAACAGGAGGGCTGGTCTTTCTCCTCTTTAGCCCGGAGGACTCGAAGCCCATGATTTCCAACAAGAATGTCAAATTTGGACTCGTCTGACCACAGGACACTTTGCCACTTTGCTGTTGTCCATTTTAAATGAGCCTTGGCCCACAGAACATGGCGGCGCTTCTGGATCATGCTCAACAATGGCTTCCTTTTTGCATGATAGTTTTAGGTGGCATCTGTTGATGGCACGGTGGACTGTGTTTACAGACAGTGGTTTCTTGAAGTATTCCTGGGCCCATTTAGTAATGTCAATGACAGAATCATGCCAGTGAGTGATGCAGTGGCATCTGTGGGCCCAAAGATCACGGGCATCCAGTAAAGGTCTTTGGCTTTGTCCCTTACGCACAGAGATTTTTCCAGTTTCTCTGATCTTTTGATGGTGTTATGCACTGTCGATGATGAGACCTTCAAAGCCTTTGCAATTTGACGTTGAGGAACATTGTTTTTAAAGTATTCCAAAATTTTTTTATGCAAGCCTTCACAGGTTGGAGAGCCTCTGGCCATCTTTACTTCTGAGAGACTCAGCCTCTCTTAGACATCCCTTTTATTGCCAATCATGTTACACACCTGATGCCAGTTAACTTAATTACTTGCTAAATGTTCTTTCAGCTGATTCTCTTATATATTAATTGCTTTTTCAGCCCTTTTTTTTTTGCCTGTGTCCCAACTTTTTTGAGACCTGTTGCAGCCAGGAAAATTTGTAATAAGCTCATTTTGTAGATATAAATGTAAAATGTCTCAGTTTCAACATTTGAAATGTTATCTATGTTCTAATATAAATAACATTGGCTCATGTGATCTGAAAGTCTTTGCATTTTCATTTCATTCACAATTTACACTTCGTCCCAACTATTTCTGAATTGGGGTTGTAAAAAAATAAATAAATAAATGAAATTATAAATAAAAAGGCAGTGTAAAAAATGGTAAAGATAAGTAAAAAGAACAAAAACCCCAGCAATTACTTATCGAAGAAAAATGCGATGATTGCCTTAGTAAACCTATTCCAAGGCTGGGTTTTGAACCCTGGCAGTCTGGACTGCAGGGCTGCATCATAACCACAAGGCTACATCAGCTGACTGAAAAGTGGAATGGCACAAAGATTCTGTCTGAAAGTGACTTTGAAAATGACTGTTGAATATTTAGCGGATAATTATTCGGAAGATGCCACAAACAAACTAGTCATGCGTTTACATTGTCGCGCTATTTAAGTATATGCGAATGGCCCATGGACTCAGTTTGACGCACTGGGAACGCCAGGCTGTAGCTCAGGCTAGGTTTGTGCGATTAAGGTGGTTTAGAGCTCATTGGAAACATCAGAACCCATAGAATCAAATGGCTACCGGCAAAGTCTTACTGACAGCATCACAAGCCGATCACAGAGAGGAAAATACGTTGTAAGCAAGCTGAATGCTAAGGAGCTGAGATCTTTGAAGCAATGCCCTGGAAAAAAGCATTCTTGGAGACTGGAAGATCCAGTTTCATTATAACACGGACACATTGGGCTAACAATAATGAGCACAGATTTACCCTTGAACAGTTTTTTACTACAAAATATCAAAGGTAAGAAATTTTTTCTGCTCATCTCTTCAGACTGTAAAGTGTATACCTGTTGTTCTTTGAGTGTGGTGTCGGTTTAAAATGTCGAGGCTTATATCACTGGATTCTGTGGACTTTCCTCTTTTATTTGCAGTATCGTTTGTATGCGTAGCACAAATTCAGTAGAAATGCTAGCGACTCAGCACTGATATAATTTTATCCTACGTTTTGTGACATGGTTATTTACTTGCTTGGTGCTTGAATTGTGTTCGATTGAGGTAAAAATGGTCAACATGAGCTTTTTGCCGAGTTTCTTTGCGTAAGGTGGATAAGCTGCATGACGATGTTGCGATTAGGAAACATGCTGTATTTATTATGCATAACAGCCAAGCCCGGTACCGGGCGCGTTAGGCTTAAGGGGTTAAGCCAACAAATCAGCTCAAAACGAGTGGGAATTTAGTGCAAAATCCATTAAGCCTTATGAAGACTTTGGCTTTGCTATAGTCAGTCAACCTCACGCTCACGTGACTGCCAAAGGGTTCCACTGTCTCTCATTGGCTTAACCATTTCGAGGAATGGAAAGATGGAGGCTTTCACTTTTTTTTTTGGCTCAGTCACATGGTTATTAGAAGCATTGTTCAATTTCGCACCTCTGTTGCCTCTAGTTTTCAGCAAAGGGTCTCTTTGAGACGCTTGATGGTGCTTCTTGCAGTGCCATGGCAGCATTTAAAATCTTCAGAAATTTCTCTAAGTAACCAGCCAGCTTCATGTAAGGCCACAATACGGCTACACTCAATCTCCAAGAGGTACTTCAGTTTTGTCATTGTGTTTAACACTGTGACACTTCTCAAAGTTCATGTCACCTCATGTACTGGAACAACTCACCATCAGAGGTAATTTTGCACAATAATGTTGCCTCAGACCAGTTTAAACAACACTACTTTTGACAGTCTGTTGTAATGGCCATTTGTTCTCAGTCAGTGACGCATTCCTGTCTTCCAGGAGTCTGAAGCACAAGGACTACCCGTTCAATGCAGATTTCTGAGGCCATCAAGTGCATCGTGGATTTGTTCATCACTGCTTGGTCTATCTGGACGCCTCTTCTCCCTTTCTGTTTCCATTTATTTAGTTCGCTTAAAAAATTTGCCCCTTAAGTACAGCTAATGTTTTACCAAATATTGCTGATTTGCATACTGTGAACTTTTGGCACCAAATGGCTTTGATTTGTAAAGGTGAAGCAGAAAATGATATATTGTGATCTACGGACAATTTGGTTTTAATTCATTCATTTCAGTGATTCATAAACTGTCCTGAAGTATGACTGTGTTTGCTGGTTTTCATTCCAACCTGGATGCCAGTCGAATTATTTTGACAAGCCTTTTTCTAAGCCGAGTAATCCCACATGAAAAGTGTCTAGCTGTTTCATACATAATGTAATGATAAATTTATGTATGGCAAATATGATAACACATCCAGATGTTGTGCTTGCTTATTGGGCTACATTTCAGACATAGTAGCCAATCTCTATTTGGTGAGAAATTTGAAGTTAGTTTTGTGAAGGAATAAATTGTGAGATAACAGGATTTTTATTGGCTTGTCTCACACTTAACAGTGAAAAGTCATAGTATTTAAATTTTTTTTTTGATGAAAGTATTATAAAAATATATCAGAAAATGTTGTGGAGTTGCAGAGCTGACAATTTGTGTTTTGGTCGTTATAAGGATGTGCGTGTTAATGCGTATGGAGTATTATTTCTTTATTTTATGAGGATGTCGGTGCAAATGTGTATGCTAATATTCCACTCTGTCTCACTCTGTGACACACTTCTCGTCATGGAGTGATGTTCTAAACGTGAACATACTTGCTACATGAAGTTCATCGACTGTCCAAACTGGCGGTAGTTTATTACAGCTTATTTACATTGAATTGTCACCTAATTCTGTAACATCTACAAAGCTGAAAACTATTTGACCTGTATAAATTTTCCCAGCAGGATTAGAAAAGGTCTCCTGAGCGTGGAATATAGCATTCACCGGATGGCTTGTGAAGCGGCTGAGCTCATTTGCAATAGCACATCAGAAGGGGAGGACACATCCACCTGGGACATTAATTTGTCACTGGCACAAGCGCACTACATCCTTTGGTTATGAATGCTACACTGAATGCTTGGGTACGCATCTATCTAAATGGGTACCCAATGCATAAAGCAAAAGTTCTTTTCTTATTTCAAGGAAAACTTCAAAAGTGTTGCAAAGCATGGACTGGGACATGGAAAATTCCATCACGGAGCGACAAACGCTGTTAACTATGTTGCATGAGAAAAAAAACAGTAAGTCAAAATATTATTTTATAGGATGGTGTTATGGCTTCACTTGTGTACCCACTAAATCTGCAGAAAATCATTATAAAACAATCTCATCTGTCAGACAGTAGAACGGGGCACTAATTTTCCCAGTAATTATACAATTATGTATGCTGCGTTGCATTTATCTCAGAAGTTGAAAGTCGGAACTGGGACTGACGTCACACACGAGATGACTGGATTCCAGTACAAAAGTCAGAAAACTGACTTGGGGGTCAGTGTAAGTAAGTAACTCTATATTTATATAGCATTTTTCTCAGCTCAAAGTCACAAAGTGCTTCACAGGAAATAAATAAAAACAAGAAATACAATCAATTCAATCATCGAGACACTACAGTGCCACATACAGCAAACAGTTTATAATTGTCCAAACGCCTGATTAACAGGTAGGTTTTTAACTGGCCTTTAAGAGTGTACAGAGGCGTAGGTTCTCACATCCATGGACAGGGAGTTCCAGAGCTTTGGGGCCACAGACTGGAACGCTCGGTCACCTCAGCCTCGTCTGAGGCACGACGAGGAGCCCCTGGTCTGAGGACCTCAGTAACCAGCTGGCGACATAGGGCTTGAGAAGATCACAGATGTAAGCGGGCGCTTCTCCATGGATGGCTTTGTAAGTCAGCACCAAGATTTTAAACTGGAACTGAAAGGCCACAGGGAGCCAGTGCAGGGAGGCCAGGATGGAAGTATTGTGACAAGACTTACGTGACCTAGTGAGCAACCTAGCAGCAGCATTTTAAATGAGTCGTAAGCGGTTCAGAGAAGTTTTGCTGAGGCAGGTGAACAATGAGTTACAGTAGTCGAGCCGGGATGATATAAATGCATGAACAGCCATTTCCAGTTCTGAGTGTGTGACAATGGGCCTGAGTTTCGCTATATTTCTTAGGTGGAAAAAGCATGTGCGTGTCAGAGATTTAACATGTTTTTCGAAATGCATGGTCTGGTCAAAAATGACCCCGAGGTTTCTTAAGTCAGATCTGATGTTACCTGCTAGTGAGCCTATGTGGTTGACCACGTTGGAGACCACTGTATCAGCAGCTATAATGAGAACCTCAGTCTTATCTGCATTAAGTTGGAGGAAGTTGTTGGTCATCCAATTCTTAATAGCAGACAGACACTCACGAAGAACATTAATTCTTTCGATTTTATCAGGTGTGAAAGACAAATACAACTGGACATCATCCGGATAACAGTGATATGAGATACCGTTGAAGTTACTGATGATATGGCCAAGGGAGCCCTGGGGCAGGCCACACAACAGGGGAGCAGGATCAGAAGCAAAAGGGCCAACAGCTATTGAGAAACTTCTCTCACTGATGTAGGAGGCAAACCATTCCAGGGCACTCCCAGAGACACCCACCCACTCACTGAGCCTATCTAGCATGATGTTGTGGTCTACAGTATTGAGTGCTGCACTTAGATTTAACAACACCAGTACCGAGCATTCACCTGCATCTGAGGCCATCATGATATCGTTAGATACTCTGAGAAGGGTTGTTTCTGTTGAGTGCTGCAGCCAGAAACTTGACTGGAACTTATCTAAGAGGGCTTGGTTGGTCAAGAAAGAAGTAAGTTGGCTAGCTATAACTTTCTCAAGGAGTTTAGATATAAACAGGAGTTTGGTGATGGGCCTGTATTTTTTGAGTAGGGAGGGATCTAAGTTTGGTTTTTTAAGTAAAGGCTGTATAGTGGCCTGTTTAAAAAAGGATAGGACACAGCCTGACTCGAGAGGTGTTGATGATGGATACCAAGCTAGGGCCAACAGAGCCAAACAGTTCCTTCAGTATAGAAGTTGGTAACGTGTAGAGGACTGGAGGAGGAATTCATGGTGCTCACTAGCTCAGTTAGATCTTGCAGTCTGACACAAGAGAAGCTACTCAGAGAATCCTGCCTGGGTGGACAAATGGGAGGCGGGTCGAGGGAGGGGGTGATGCTAGCCCTCACATCGGCAACCTTATTTACAAAAAAGGCCAGGAAATGATTACAGTCTTGATTAGAATAGACAAGGATGGGGGAGAGGGGGGCTGACAATATGGTGGGGCTTCCTCTGGCCACGATGGCCACTGTTAGTCATTGTTCGCAATACCAGTTGATAACAACACATTATGCAGTATTGTGTGCGTACAAACACAGTAGGAACACGTCCACTGATGAAAGTTGCACAGTACTGCGTGTACGGCTGATTTAATGAGACACAAATAAGAAGTGGTAATGGTATTACTACAGCTTTGACAGTTGATACAGGCAGCAGCCATCTTGAACTCAGAACTCCAGGTTGGTGAGGTTTCTACGACTTTGAGTCAAAAATCTGACTTCAGGGGGCATTCCAGTTAAAATTCTGACTAGGAACTCGCAATTTCTGACTTCCCAGTTCAACTGGAATGCACCATTATTGGACGGCAAAAAGTTTGTCAGCTGTACTAGGTGGGGTTTGAGAAGGTGAGAAAAGCCAAATGCCTTGCTTTTTAGGTTTTTAGTGGCGCTCAGTGCTGATACAAGCAAAAAGGCACATGGAATCTGATCTAACAGTTCTCATTCATGTGGCTTGGCCATGTATCATATTTGTATCTGATGTAGGACCACATATGAAAGTGGCTGAAATGCGATTTGAAGATTGGATGTAAGAATGAATTTCTGTGTCCAAACAGCTCTGAAAACATCAGAACTGTGTGACATTAAGTCAAAAATAAAAACAGGTGAGTCATGTCAGCCTTGTAATGTGAACGTAGCAATGAAAGTCGGCCAGTTTGAAGAGGGTCTTCCCATAAACTCAATAATATAAATATGTTTCAATTTTGGATACAATCACCACCAAAACCACTACCCCTGCCCAGCCCAGTTTATTGGATTTTTACTGAGGGAAGTGCTTCAGTATCAGGCAGAAGTAGGAAGAGCCGTATCTGACGTACTGCAGGCACTGTACACACATTGGCAGATCCTTACTAAACGTTGGGACCAATTTTCAGCCAATTTGAATGACAGCTTGTCCATCAATAGATGTGAATAAAAGACAATTTTTTTGGCCCCTCAAATGTATGCTGATTTTGAGGTTGAATATCTTCCCTAACCTCGATGATACAACCCTAATTTTAATGTCCTTTTTCATTTCACTTATCATCTCAAGAAAGCATGAAAAACATTTTTGGCATTGCTATAGTTTTTGCCGCCGGGATAATATGAAGGTTGCACCAAGAGCACGCATATTCTCACTTCACCTCCCATATTTTTCGGGGCATTGGTGGCTGCTGAAGCAAGTAAAACTACAACCCCAATTCTGAAATACTTGGGACAAAGTGTAAATTGTGAATACAATAAAGACGCAATGACTTTTACATCACACCAGCCAGTATTTTATTCACAATAGAACAGAGAAAACATAGCAAATGTTGAAACTGAGAAATTTTACAATTTTATCCACAAAATGAGCTCAATTCAAATTTGATGGCTGCTACAGGTCTCAAAAAAGTTGGGACAGGGGCCTGTTTACCATGGTGTAGCATCCCCTCTTCTTTTTAACACAGAGTGGAGGCATCTGGGCATTGAGGAGACAAGTTTATTGAGTTTAGCCATTGGAATTTGATCCCACTCTTGTTTAATACAGGCTTCCAGCTGCTGGAGAGTTTTGGGTCCCCTTTGACGGACTTTTCCTTTAATTATGCGCCAAATGTTCTCAATCGGTGAAAGATCAGGACTGCAGGCAGGCCAGTTCAGCACACAGACTCTTCTACTACGAAGCCATGCTGTTGTAAAAGCTGCAGTATGTGGTTTTGCATTGTCCTGCTGAAATACACAAGGCCTTCCCTGGAATAGATGTCGTCTGGAGGGGACCATATGTTGCTCTAAAACCTTTATATACCTTTCAGCATTCATAGTGCTTTTTAAAACATGCAAGTGTCCCACACCATATGCACTAATGCATCCCCATACCATCAGAGATGCTGGCTTTTAAACTGAACACTGATAACAGGAGGGCTGGTGTTTCTCCTCTTTGGCCCCGAGGACACGAAGCCCATGATTTCCAACAAGAATGTCAAATTTGGACTCGTCTGACCACAGGACACTTTGCCACAGTCCATTTTAAATGAGCCTTGGCCCACAGAACACTGCGGCGCTTCTGGATCATGCTCAACAATGGCTTCCTTTTTGCATGATAGAGTTTTAGGTGGCATCTGTGGATGGCACGGCGGACTGTGTTTACAGACAGTGGTTTCTTGAAGTATTCCTGGGCCCATTTAGTAATGTCAATGACAGAATCATGCCGGTGAGTGATGCAGTGGCGTCTGAGGGCCCGAAGATCACGGGCATCCAGTAAAGGTCTTTGGCCTTGTCCCTCACGCACAGAGATTTTTCCAGTTTCTCTGAATCTTTTGATGATGTTATGCACTGTCGATGATGAGACCTTCAAAGCCTTTGCAATATGACGTTGAGGAGCATTGTTTTTAAAGTATTCCACAATTTTTTACGCTAGCCTTCACAGGTTGGAGAGCCTCTGGCCGTCTTTACTTCTGAGAGACTCAGCCTCTCTAAGACATCCCTTTTATAGCCAATCATGTTACACCTGATGCCAGTTAACTTAATTACTAGTTAAATGTTCTTTAAGCTGATTCTCTTTTTATGAATTGCTTTTTCAGCCCTCTTTTGCCTGTGTCCCAACTTTTTTGAGACCTGTTGCAGCCAGGAAAATTTGAAATAAGCTCATTTTGTGGATAAAAATGTAAAATGTCTCAGTTTCAACATTTGAAATGTTATCTATGTTCTATTGTAAATTACATATTGACTCATGTGATCTGAAAGTTATTGCATTTTGATTTTTTTCACAATTTACACTTCGGCCCAACTATTTCGGAATTGGGGTTGTAGATAGTTGCGTGCCCCACACTTAACTGCACTTCGAAAAAAAACATTTTCTCAGTAGCATCAATCAAACAATCTTGCCATTACGTTGCATACCCCACCCATGCCAGAAAATCGCTACGTCATGTAACGATAAATAAATTAATGACAAGCCAAAATTTCTGTCCTATTAGTGATCACAGTGCGACCTCTGCTGGACAGTTTTCATATGCCAATTACCGTGATTCAAGGCTGGCATTTACGGTTAATTAACGGAGACTTAGTTTTTATCCTGGTTTTTAAAAGAAGTTTCATACTAATTTTCAATGCAAACGAACGCTCTAAATGCTAAGATATCTATATACAACAAGCTAGAGCAGTACTTGGAGAGCGCAAACTTCCAGAGAGATGGGTAATTTTAACTATCTTCTCTCATCAGTCATCACGATGTAAGAAACCATAAATAATATTCTGAAAATGTCTCCTCACTTAAGAATTTTTTTTTTTTTTCTACATGATATGTCCATAGCAGCCCAGCAGCATTACATCATGGGTAATGGGTTACTGATGATTACAAGAATAAATTGACCTAGATTCTAGCAATGCAATAGAAAGAGAAAATAAAAAGCTATTCTTGCTGCATTTTTTTCGTTGGTCCACATAAGGTTTATTTTTGTCTTTGGAAGAAGAGTAAGCCCACTGTGGCATCTGTGAGGACTAAATTGAATGTTTTAAATAAGATAGCCTTCGTGAATCAGTATTAGGCCCAACAATTAGAGATGTATACAGTATCTGTACAGTAATACTATATGCAACCCTTTACATTACTGGGCATAATTGTAGTAAATAATTAAATACAAATAGATATGTTTGAAAAGACAAGGCTTTCTTTTACCTCCTTGCATGTATTTAATCCATTTATTTTTTCAGTAGAAGCAGTGCTAATCCAAGCGCACGCAGGGGCTAATTGAGTGCGAGCGCATAATCTTTTGGGGAAAAACTTCAGCTATATTCTCAGCGAAACTCCGTAATATCCAGGGGTGCGTCGATCCGTGCATAGTCAGTGGCTCCAACTGTGTAAGTTAGCATCTGTGCTTTGGCAATGTGGCAAACAAGCTCGTACAGCAGGAATTTCCCTCTGATTGATAACCAATGAGATCGCTTGTATTTGTCAATTACCAATCCGTACCAAATTGTGGGGGAAGTCCCGCCTTCTCACAGACAGGCCGCATGCAACTAGGAAGGGTATTTTCATTTCATTTTGTTAGGTGGGACCTCGAAAATCGAAAATGCAAAGCCAGGCATGGCAGTCTCTCATGAAAATGAAGAAAGTGGCGAACGTTAGCGATTTAATTATGAGACAGATAACGCGTCTGCTTCTTGAAAAGGAAAAAGCATTTCCCGGAATGTATTTGCTTTAGGAGATTATCGTTTTCGTTGAGTCAGTGATATTGCGGGCACTTCTTGCAAACGGGTTATTCTCTGAAACTGGGCTAATATTACATGCTGCACTTTGCAAGTTCATTTTCCAGCAAATGTTATTGAATATAAACCAATATCCTTGCCCAAAATACCCCACATGGACATGTTCGACTGTACAGAAAAAAAATATGACGATACATTCAAGAGAGAAAAAAATATTGGATTTTTTATTCGAAAACTGGTTGAAAATGGTGGACGAAAATTGGGACGTTTTATTACTAAACTTCCACCCGACGCTGCTATTGAAAATATATCTCCCAACACATGTAGTTGAGCTTAAAATAAAGATCTGATGCCGAAATTTATATCCGACGTTGATTTTGTTCTTTCTTCATTACTTGTAGCTTGAAAATCCGGCCTCAATTTACCGTTCCGTGCGTAACCAGTCGTGTCCACTGCAGTAACGTACGGATCCCAGTACATTTTTACAGGTAGCTTCGCATTTGCAGTATGCTTTCTATCAATGAAACTCTACACGATGTACATTAATACGACATATAGTCAAAATACCTCTACCTGCAATTAACTTATTCATTATTATCGTGGGGACATTCATTTCAAAGTACATGTACATGTTGGCTACTTCGTTACAGCACTTAAGGTTTTTTATTTTTTTTTTTGAGGATTTGTGCTTTTAGAGTTTTTTTTTTTTTTTTTTGAACCGGGACTTTTACTCTACAAGATTAAAAGTATACTTTTACTTCGTTACGTTGACACTGGCCACTTCCTTACTCGTTACAAATTAAAATGTAGCCTAATTCATCATTTAAGGATTATCTGGATGTGGCGTTTTAGAGAACAACGGTGCCTGGCAGGGTATCTTAAGCGCTTTGTGCACATCGTGTCCGCCAGAACGATATTTTATCACTAGATGGCACTCCCGGATCAGTTATACCTTTGACTCTCATGATTTGTTCAGGCAGTCGTCTCTTGCAGTTAGGTTGCTTTCCTGTTAATGTCATGTTTTCCACGGTTCCGGTTTTAAAATTGTTGCTTACTAACTGCTGGTTGGTACTTTGCTGAGATGTCACTGATAGTTAGCCACCAAGATTGTGTTTGAAGTAATTGTTCTTATAATTACATGCAGCAGCATTTGTTCAGCCTTTTTCATTAGTATATTCGTAGGGTGATCATTCTTTACGTAGTCTGTTGTGGATTTGGTGTCCATGTTATGCACAAAACATCTCCAAATATTGGCAGGCTGTGTGAAGATGAACCATTTTCTACTGCTGAACAAGATAAGACCATTGAGGGTGACAAATGGGACACAGTAACGTAGCATTAGACAGATATTACATTGATGTGTTCTTGTGGAAGAGTTTCAAATTTTAGATGGTCAAAATTTGCCTAATTAACTGACTCGCCATGTTGAAATTCTTATTTTTATTGCAAACTTTTCCGTCCTTTTTTCTGAATTTTCAGTAGTAGTGTTGTTTCTTAAAGTGCTGTGATGTGTTGAATCCATTTTCAAAGTTTTCCTTCGACTCCTTCTGCTGTTAGTTTGGTGTCCAGGTTACATACGGATTTCTCTCTGGTCATTACTAGTAAATGTGCTGTTATGTGCATGAACTAGTTCTCGTACTATCTTTAAAGCAATTGCTCATGAATCTATGATAAATCTAGATGGAAATGCACTGAAATACACATGAATAGTGGCATTTTGAATTTTTCACCCCAGTGTCCCACTTTTAGGTACCAGAGTCAGAGAATGACCCAAATGAGAACAGTGCCTAGAAGGACTTGAAAATGCAAACGCAAAGTGGAGGACTACAGCATTTTCGTGATGACACAAGTAACGCGCATGCTTCTCGAAAACGAAAAAGCATTTCCGAGCTTTATAAGATCAGTTTCTCGTTTTCATTTTGTCAGTGATATTGCGGGCACTTCTCGAAAATGCAAATGCAAATGAGGAATGTATTTTAATTTTCCATTTGTTATAATAATTGCATAAATGGACTTGAAAATGAAAACGCAAAGTGGAGGATTACATTTGAATTTTCATTATGATACAAATAATGCGCTTGCATCTTGAAAATGAAAACGCATTTGTGACTTTGCGTTTTCATTTTGGTTGCTACATGCTTCCATACATATGGCCCAGAATCTTTCCCAGGCCATTACTAAGCAGCATGATCTAATAACAAACAATTAAAAGAAGGTTTCACGGGTATTTTACCTCAATTGAACACTAAACATAGATTTTTGCAAGCAGCTTAATGAATTAACAGTCACAAACACTAAGTGCTACAATTTTGGTATTGGTATTTTCAGGTTATGCATCTGTAATAAATGTGGAATCTTAATTTTGGGGGGGGTGCCAAATTCATTTTTATTTGCTTTATGGGCAGCCAAAGTACAGAATTAGATGGGAAGTGCAGTGGAAATGAGCGCGTCCTTGGTGCAGTCTTCAGACTGCCCCTGTAGCAAAAAACATTGCAGTGCCCAGAAATGCTCATCATGATTTGTAGAGCTAAAATATGGGATAAAAACAGATATTAAAATTCAGGTCATATTATTTTGCTAAGAGACGAAATTCGAAATCAAAATCAGCATATATTTGAAGGGCAACAACATGGTCTTATATTCACAACCATTGATGATGAGCTATCAATCAAATTGGCTGACAAATGCTCCAAGCACAAAGGATGTACCAATCTGTATGCAATACCTCATTGCAACAGGTTGAATTCTGTTGCCTATCTCCCTGCTGAGTTACCCGAAATGGGAACCAATTGTTATTCTTAAGTTTTCGGGTAGACCTGTCAAACTGGTCAACTTTCAGTGAGATCAGTGACGTGGCAAGCAACAGCCCAACCTGGTGCACTCACATACTCCCTCTTAATCAATTTCTTCATCATTCTGGGTGGTCTCTCCTCCTTATATCTATAAATGGCTTGTGATGGCTGATTGACTGTCAACCTAGAGACACAATAGGGAACCTTAATATTTAATTTTGTATGAAGATCTGAAACCATTTGATGTGACAAATGCAAAAATGCAGCAAATCAGGAGAAGGGCAAATGCCTCTTCACAGCACTGCACTGCACATATTCTTTGTTAGTCTGTTTTTTTTTTTTAAACTAGACAGTTCACCAAAATTTCAAAGTAAGGCAAATATTGTCATTCCAACATTTTGACAAAAAGCTTTGCATAATAAAAGCATTACTAGTTGCAAAATTCAGGGCAGGAGGCTTAAACATAGGTTCAGTGGAGAACTGAAAAGGCAACGAGGATGAAAATAAAATGCACATTTAAACAAATTCTCCATAACTGGCCACTCGGCATGAAGTAAAAAGATCAATGAAGGATCAAAAACAGGCATTAAATCAAATGCTACGGACTCATCCCTCGTATGGTTGGTTAGCGTCACCAGATATTCTTTTGACAACTTTTTTCTCCCAACTGAAGAGACAGAGAAAAATGGGCTTACTTATTGGAGTCCTCTGGTACCATGCTGTAAACTTCAAAAATCAACAGTACTAAAAATGTACACCATATGTGCATACTTCGCAGTTCTCTGTAGGAAGCCATTATACATTGTCATGGGAAACAAGACAACCAAATCCCCTCTATCCATGCGGTGGGGTTATTGTCTGCATTTTGCGTTTATGGAGTAAGGTATTTATTCAATTGATCACCAAACAAAACAAAAGATCAAAGAAGGCGATTGTTTTGCATCTTTTGCAACAAATGGAAGTTTATAGAGCAAGCTAAGATTATTTGATGATTTTAATTCACAGTTAAGAAGGCCCCAATTGGAAGGAACAACTAAATAATCATTTAAGTCCTTTTATCCAAGTTCTCACCATTTCCAACTCATTTGCTATCTCACGGTGAAAGACTGAACCTAGTCAAACTCTGGTTACAAAAGCAGTTCACAATTGAATGAATGTAATACATAGATTTTACAAACATAAACCAGACAAAATCATTTAGTTTTTTTTTTTTTAACCAATTTTGACAATGGAGGACATAGTTTGCAAAATACATGCAAACAGAAAATCTGTCCAATACAATTTTTAACTGTGGAAATGGAAATAATTTGTCTCCAGGAGAACCATGATTTTTTTCTTTTTTAGCAACTAGTGATTTACCTGAAAGACACAACAAATACGGAGGTACCACCTGTGTCCATATCAGTGCAACCAGAAATACTACAACACACAGTTGCAGGTCTTTTCATTGCAGTACAGTTTCTTTCAAGTTATGTCTTAGTCGTGAATGACAAAATCCACCTTCCACTTCAAAGGCAAGAGATCTCATAAGTTTGGAACTGCCAAACCTGTCAATCTGGCCATACAGGCAAGATCTGCAACAAAGAAAATCCCAAAAAACAACTTAAAAATTTTAAATAAATATGATAAATATCAGGGTGCAGACAGAATCATAATTTCCAGCTGCCAGTCATGGGTGAGGAGACAAGGCTTTGTCCGAGGAATACCGTCCTACAGCAAGCCCACAGTCCTCTCTGCTTACTGGATCAATCAAACTCTCCACATCCCTTTCCTCATCCTCCTCTTCATCATCATCATCCTCATCCTCCTCTTCTTGTAGTGCCTCCCCGGTAGTTTTGGGGCCCTTGCATATCTTCAGGTGTCGGGTGAGGTGGTATTTGGTCAGAAAGGCCTTGCTGCATTTCTCACAGATGTAATCCCGCCGACCCTCATGGGAGTTCAGGTGCTTCTTAAGGTGGTTAGACCTCCAGAACAGCTTGTCACACTTAGGGCAACGGATCTGACGCTCTCTACAAAGCAAGGAGGAGAGTCGTAGTCATAACGGGAGTATTCAAATTGAAAATAAAAAGATATTGAGAAACAGTGCTCATTCGGTTTGGCTTTTCTTCATATTTTTCAATATGAATTTAAGCCACATTTTGGCCCCCTCCATTTTGGTCTCAGGCCCCATTTGAACACATCTGCACTTGCGTATCAAGTTGATGTCTGCATTCATCTGAAAAATACACTAGCGGAGTAAATTTGAACATACAGTATCAGTCAAAAGTTTGGACATACCCACATTTTCCTTACCATACATGTTAAATGAAGAAAGAAGCACCCTTTATTTTGCAAAAAAAGATCTAATTCTTAAATCCATCAAACTAACCAGCGTTTGTTGTCATATTTCCTGAGCATACTCTCATTTTTTTTTTTCCCCCACAAGGACAGTCATATGGCTATAATGAGTTTGCAGCTGCGTGGCTGTCTAATGGCGCTTTTCCACTACATGGTACCGGCTCTACTCTACTCTACTCGGCACCGGGTAGTTTTTTGGGGTTGCTTTTCCATTAGAGGATAGTACCACCTCCGTGGTACCTGCTCGTCGTTGCGACGCAGCATGTTACTGCCGCGACGGCATCCTCACTAAAATCAAGTTTACTTTTATTCCATCGATTTTGTTAAATATGTATGTGTTTAAATCAGGGGACGCGCACTACCGGCACCACGTTATGGCATTAAGTCCGCGAGTGTTAAATTGTAATTTCTCTTTGACACTCTCCTGATACATAGGATAGCAGCTGGTGTTGTGTCCGATTCGGTTGCACGTTAAATAACGTGCCACCTAAAAACGTAAAGCAATAATATACGTAGAAAGCATAGAGTATTCATATTCAGGTTTCATGAAACATTTCACTTTGAAATTGAAGGCAAAACATGCAGCAAATGCGCAAATTGCAGGAGATGGCAGAGTTTTAGAATTTATCGCTTTACGAAGCGTCATCTCATCTGATACCTTTCCTTAGAACAAAATTCCTAATGGAAAAGCAAAAAATGCGAGTAGAGTAGAGTAGAGTCAGTACTGTGTAGTGGAAAAGCGCCATAAGTTCCCAAAGATGTGCTGCACTCGTGGTGTGCTTGTCATAGTCCTTTTTGCTCAAAAAGTCCCAAAACAGCTTGACCTTAATTCAGCCACTGGAAAATGGAGGGAGCTTGTTTTTCTGTTTACTTTGCAAAATATGGCTTTGGACACTATTTATACACATAAATTATTCTCTTCTAACTTCTGACTGTTAACCTCTCACAAGATTCCATTTGAGATTATGTAGAGAAGCCAAGTCATTTAAATTTCCCTAAAAACAGAGTGCTGTGACATTCGCAAAGTGTGTCCAAACTTCTGACTGGTACTGTATACCAGTCTCTGACGGATAAATATTCATATTCACCTGCCACTCATTCGTAAATTATTTTGTGTCACAAATCAACCGGCCACTTTCATATTTTATTAGCATGTGGCAGGTGTCAATTTCCCTTGCTGGTTGGGAAACACTGGAGTAAGGAATACCATGCATACCAAAACACTCTGACTGACACAACTCAATTCTTTCTGCCTCAGGCACAGGGTACAGTGCTGTGAAAAAGTTTTTGTCCCCTCCCGATTAATTTTTACACATTTTTCATATTTAAATGTTTCAGATCATCCAACTAATTTTAATACAAGACAGAGACAAGGTGAGTAAACACAAAATGCAGCTTTCAAATGTGCACCTAATTTTATTGAAGGTAAAAAGTTATTCGGAATCTTAATACCTGCATTAAAAAATAATTTACCCCCAAACCTAGTAATAGGTTGTGCCACCCTTGGCAGCGACACCTGCAATCAACCGTTTTGCGAGAACTAGCAGTGCGTCTTTCACATTGCACTTGAGGAATTTTCACCCTCTCTTTGCAGAATTGCTTTAAATCAGCTACAGTACACTGGAGGAGTTTTGAGCATAAACTGCTTGTTTAAAGGGATATTTCACCATTTTGGCAAATTGGCCTATTGCCGTAATCCCTATAGTCATATGAGTAGGTACATTACCTTGAGTTATCTGTGCCCGTTGTTTTGAGATTCAAGGGGGGGACGCGAGTTGCTCAGCGAACATAACTTAAGCGAATGGTACAGGTCCCTCGCTCCTTCAAAACTCATCAAATGCGCAATCCAGCAGCTCCAAACCGCTCTCGTGGAGAAGTTGTGTCATAAGTGAAGTGTAACATGTCCATACCAAAAATGAAAGTAAATGGTCGAAAATTGCAGCCTATACTGCATCCACAAGGAAATCTCTCTGTTTTGACACTAATTTGCATATTACTCGGCCAAATCTGTCGCCATGGCAACCAAAATTAATAGGTGTCAAAAGTGAAATGTAACACGTCTATACCAAATATGAAAGAAATCGGTCAAAAATTACAGCCTGTAGAGCGTCCGCAAGAAAGTGTCTACGGATGCGGACGGGGCAGCAGCGGCGGCGGAGACGACACACGTGAATCCATGGTAGTCTCCCGACTTCGTCCGGGGGCTACAATTAGTTTAATGATCTGAAAGACTTAAGTATGACAAATATGCAAAAATAGAAGAAATCAGGAGGGGGGCAAATACTTCTCAAAAGCACTGAATCAGTGCACAGGTTTTAATTCAGTCCATGGGTCAAGTCTATATTCTGCTTTCTTAGGGTTCAGTAAAATAGTAAATAATAGTTTGTAGTAAAATGTCTACAAAGCACAACTCTGCAGGAGAAATAAAGATCAAAGCTGGGGCTAGAATAATGAATACTAATTCTGTATGTTAAGTTAGCGCGTAAACTTACTGAGTGTGGGTGAGCATATGCTGCTTAAGGTCCTGTCTTCTCGTGAACATCCTGTCGCAGTGATCACACTTCAGGTTCTTAGCTCCGGTGTGAATCACCATGTGAGATGCAACATGGGCTTTCTGCGTGAAGGACTTCTCGCACACATTGCATCGGTAATTCTTCTGACCTGTCGGAAATTATGTTTCCAAATTTATAAACGCATTCATCGTCCTCATCCACATTTAATCCGGTGTCAGTGTTAATATCATTCATCCTGTAGAAGTCAATATTGTACTAACTACCCTTAATGAGATAATTGACAATAATGTAATAATTTTTTCTATTCTTAATGTAATAAAAGTCGATAATCAGCTGGGTTAAAAAAAAAAAACAAATGTAATGCCATATTGTTCTGAATATAAGACGATCCTGAATATAAGACGATCCTGGATATAAGACGACCCCCAATTCTCAAGAAAACTGTGTTTTTTCATGACAAAATATCTTCACTTAGGAAAACAGTTCCGTTTACAGTTGGTAATCAAAACGTTTGATATGAAATGATGGTTCTTTTTAGATATGCATGTCGGCGAGACATATCTTTACCTTTCTTATTTAAGGACATTATTGTTGTGGTTTATAGTTTTTTTTAATTAGGGGTTCAGCCATCTTGTATCCTCAGTCAAACGGCGAAGCGAATTTTTGAACGCAGGCGGTGTAATGGCTGGCTGCCCAAGCAAGCACTTCTAGTCTTTATCAAAACCATTTACTTAGCAGAAATTTTTATATAAACCCAGCGTATGGAGGCGGCGCTAGGCTCGTTCATGCACGATGATGGTAGCCACAATGGCTTACTAAAGCAAGGAAATGGCGCAAAAGCTCCTTCTTTTATTGAAAATATGGCTTAACCCCCGGTTGAAGAAATGAGGAAGGTAACAAAAATAATAAAATGGAGATTCAGAGTCATCGAGTAGCTGGTCGTCGTGTCCCGCGCATTGACTGACAGCAAAAATCGCTGGTTGCTGGCTACTTTTGAAAGCCCAGCACACCTCAAACAAATTCAATTATTTAAATGAATATTTAATAATTGCAGTAATATTTAATAATATTTTTTCCATAATAAAGTAGAGAGAAAAAATGGAATCACTTAAAGGGGACCAATTATACTACATTTGCAAATTTATATTTTGATCTTGGACTCCCCTAGAGTACTCCTGATCACTCAAAGTCCAAAAAAGGGTCATTATTTAGCTCATACTGCCATCCTCAAAAAACCCCATTTGTAGTCCATTGTAGTCTCTGCCTGAAACGCCTCGTTGGGGCGGCTCTTCCGCTATGGCCCCCCCTCCCCGTATGCCCAGTTTCTGCTTACTGGCCAGCTCTGTGGAGGGCGGATCTAGGCGGGACGAGGCAGCAGAACGCAGTTTTCCGGGTTCGCCTCCCCAGGGTGAAACTGAGACGCGTCTGCCATCTGAGAGGGAATCAACGGGCAAATTCCGCAATCAAACGCAGTACATGTGTATAGATCTAATGAAATGAACTTGTTCTAATAAACGCAACGGCGAAAGTGGAGGACGCAGTGCAAAAATCTGGCAGCTCAAGCTCAAATTTGCTGTCTACCTACAGCTACTACGGTGAGTACACCGGTATTTCTACTCTATAGCTAGGATTGAGGGAAAGCTAGAATCCACCCCATACAGACAAATTTATACCCAAGTGTAGACCGGAGACCGTAGATATCCGGTGGGTCTGAGTTTAGAGGGAAACATGGACAGTGAGGAGCAGCAAAAAATGGACCAACAACTTATGGACTGCTTCGGTGTGTATTATAAAGACCTGCTGGTTCGTGTGCATAACTGTGGTGTGTCGTTAGCGTGGAGTACGGACAGCTTCTGCGCTAGTATATGACGAAGGGGCGAAAGCTCCAGGCTAAACGGCCTTTTCGAAATTGCCCGTGGTAATGGTTTACTTATTGCGTTGGAATGACCAGCGTTTGTTTGACTTTGCGGGGAAATGGGCGCGATAAGTGATCGAGTAAAAACGATTTTTTTCAGCGTGACAGATTACATTCAAAGTCAATGCATTGTCTTTGCATTGACTTTGAATGTAATCTGTCGCGTGAAAAAAATAGTTTTCGCGTCCGTGTGAAAGCTGCTTAACGCCCATAACGTGTGTATTCGCGTCTTTGCATTGACTTTGAATGTAGCTAATCTGTCACGTGAAAAATTTGTTTTGCGTCCAGTGTGAAAGCAGCTTTATGGATAGTATGCGACAGCTAGAGAGCTCGGTTATGTTATGAACATAGTACAGGTTTTACAGACCGTAAGTTCCGTTAGCGTGGACAAGTTGCTTATGTGGAGCTAGCGAATCGATCACTTCTACAGGAAAGAATTTCCCATTTAATCTCCGCCTTTTTCGGCTTTTTATTAGCCACAACAATTTCTAAAGGGGGATGAAATTATGTCACGGTAGTGCAGAGAAATCGTTTGTTATACCGGACATGTTACAGCTTCTGCGTTTCACGATTGCTTTCATGGTAGAATCAGAGAGCTAGCCCAGATATTTGCAAAGTATCCGGATGATCCCGGACAAGGATGAGTGAAGCGATCACAAGCAGCCGTAAACAAACCCAAACACCCATCCCAAGCTCTGCAAAACCTACATCTGGTCTAACTGCAGCCTTTTCAGCCCAACTTTGCGGACACATACAGCACCTCTCCGGTTAGCTTCAACTATAGTGGCTACAATCGGGTAACGTTATGATGAAACTGCCACACTGATGCTTACCAAAGTAACACAAGCATTACCCCGATCAGAATTACTGCATATAAGTTAACTAGGAGTATTTTTAATTAGCACGGCACACGAACTAACATGCAGTAGCTGGTAACCGAACATTCATAACAACCACAGAGACAAACCCTTGCAATACAGGTTTTACAGACAGCAAGTTCCGTTACCGTGGACAGTTGTACCAAGCATCCAAATTACAAACAAGTGTAAAAAGTTAGCGTCAAATGAGGTTTATGTTCACACACCTTCTGTAGAATTTCCCGATATTACTCTTGCATATTTAGGACACAAACATTCGCAACAGTAACTTGGCTACGTTAGCTGCAGTGCTACAGCCACAATAAACTGGCTATCAAGTCAGGTTGGCTTATGCAGTAAAAGCAACTTACAGCTTCTGCATCTGTGAGTCACGGACGGTCGCGACCGATCCAGGATTTATCTTAAGATATTTTACAAAGCCTGCGTTTGAGGCCAGTTGTTAGCGCTGACTATCGTTAGCGGTCCTGCTAGCCACCCGTAACACGTTAGCTTCACTTACATTATTTGCGGTTATATCGTTACTTACAGCTTGTGGCTCCGAAGGCTTGATTGATGCAACCGCTTCAGGTTTGAGAAGCAGCTGAAAAGCTTATCCTGTGTCGAATTATTCTTTATTGACAAAGCTGTCTTTGGTGAAATGCTGAGCACAAACAGCTAATGTTCCCTTTGGCCGTCGCTGTTTGCTGCCAGCAAACAAAAAAAGCTGCCCACTGATTTCTGGTGGCATCGTCTTTTGGAAGAGAAATGGGTGATTTTCTTGGCGTCCAAAAGTAAAAGGACAAGCAGCTTTGGGAGAGATAATGACAAAACTGCATCTCAAATGATCTGCGGTTCTTCTTTTGTATTTCCAAAAGTGTAGACGCTACTAAGGCATAGTATGATCTGCTGTTGTTAGTGCCTGCTAGAATAGTTTCCGGTGTGGGCAGGTCCAGCGCCGTGATTGGCTCTGGCTAGGTCTGTATTAATTGGACGGCACAACCTGACGTCAGGTTTTGCCCAGATCTCGTGAAGATCTCGGGAGGAGCTGTTCAGAGAGGAAATCAGGTTCTTGGATTATGGCAAAACCCCTGTATCTTCTGTTTAGAAACTTTTCAAAGGTTGAGTATGGACATCCAACATTATAACATTACCTATATGTATTAAAAGAAGGATCAGCATAATAGGTCCCCTTTAATGTTGAGAAAAAAAAAAAAATCACGTAATCACCTTGTAAAAGATTTCTAAAAAATACCAGCACAGATCTGAATATGCAAATAATTCTCCAGTTAAGAGAGCTTGCAGACCTTTGCAAAGTTTTGGACTTGACCAATTGTGAGGAATCATGGCACCAACAAGAGAGCGCGCAATTGAAACAATGGAAAGGATTATAAAACAGCTTCAAGAAGGAAATTCAACACAGAAAGTGGTAAATGATGTTGGTTGTTCCCAGTCAGCTGTGTCTAAAATTTGGTGCAAGTATAAACGAAATGGGATGGTTATAAAGTAAAAACGTAAGGGTAGACCACGGAACGTGTCAAAGAGTCTGGACAGAAAACTCAAAGCAATATGCTTTGAAAATAGAAAACGCACAACAAAACATGAAAAACAAGGCAACATTGTCACCAATATCCCCCGCCACGGTAAGAATGGTCACGGGGGAATGGGGAAAGCTTGTCCCCATTAAACACCCATACACCAAGTTCAGAGTCAAGGGCCGTAACTCCGAAAAAAAAAATTTCTCAGAATCAATTGTCGAACTCATGCAATAGGGTCATTAGTACTGGCCACACACAAAATTTCACCCATGAAGGTGCAATAGTTGCCGAGAAAACTTGTCCCCATTGCAAATCCCATACACCAAGTTGACGAACAGAAACAAGGACCATAACTACGTAAAAATAAATTTCTCGAAATAAACTGTCAAACTCATTCAATAGGATCATTAGTACTGGTCACCCACAGAATTTCATCCACGTAGGTGCAATAGTTGCCGAGAGAACTTGTCCCCATTGCAACACCCATACACTTAAGTCCACGAACAGAGTCAAGGGCCATAACTCTGTAAAGATGAATTTCTCGGACTCAGTTGTCAAACTCATTCAGTAGGGTCATCAGTACTGACCACATACAAAATTTCA
This sequence comes from Gymnothorax javanicus, assembly GCA_029692085.1. Taxonomy (NCBI): domain Eukaryota; kingdom Metazoa; phylum Chordata; class Actinopteri; order Anguilliformes; family Muraenidae; genus Gymnothorax; species Gymnothorax javanicus. The sequence continues at coordinate 44,329,318 of CM056201.1, forward strand.
TTGATGTAGGTGCAATAGTTTCCGAGAAAACTTGTCGCCATTGCAAATCCCATACACCAAGTCGATGAACAGAAACAAGGGCCATAACTTTGCAAAAATAAATTTCTCGGAATCAACTGTCGAACTCATTCAGTAGGGTCATCAGTATTGGCCACATACAAAATTTAATTCACGTAGGTGCAATAGTTTCCGAGAAAACTTGTCCCCATTGAACCCGGATGGACGGACAGACTGACAAGCGCCATTCCAATATCCCCCAATCCACTTTGTGGCGGGGGATAACAAATGGGCAGAAACATGAGTCTACATTTGTGATAGAACAGTAAGAAATCGAATGAATAAAATGGGAATGACATGCTAAAAAGCCAAACAAAAACCTGCACTAAGACCTAAAAAGAAGAATGCAAGCTTAAAGTGGGCAAAATAGAAGTAATCGTGGAGTGTGGATGATTGGAAAAAAGTGATATTCAGTGATGAATTGCGAATCTTCATTGGCTAAGACCATGACGCAGGAACTTTCGTCTGGTGTCCTTCCAATGAAACATATAAAGATAACTGCTTAAAGAACAAAAAACTGCGATCATTACCTCAACAGTCAATGTGCAAATTTTGAACCATTTTCTGGTTTGGCAATGACAAAGTCATTTTTAGGATGACAATGCATCTTGCCACCAAACAAAGAGCGTAAAAGGTTTTCTCCAGGAAAGGCATATCAGCTCAATGACATGGGCAGCAAACAGTCTGGGTCTCAAATTTTGAAAAATAGTCCATGACAAGTCCTCATCCTGCAAAGCTGATTGGTCAACCGCTGTTTGGAGAAAGCTGGACGCAACTGGATGGAGAATGTTTTTCCATCCGTGAAGTCCATGCCTCAAAGAATTCAGGCCATCATAAAAGCCCAAGGAGGGGCAACAAAGGATTAATTCTACTTTTAGTTGATGATTCCATCATTTTTACCTGAACATTGGGTGATTCCATATACAACCCCAATTCTGAAATGGTTGGGACAAAGTGTAAATAGTGAATAAAATCAAAATGCAATGACTTTCAGATCACATGAGCCAATATGTTATTTACAATAGAACATAGATACATTTCAAATGTTGAAACTGAGACATTTTACATTTTTATCCACAAAATGAGCTTATTTCTAATTTTCTGGCTGCAACAGGTCTCAAAAAAGTTGGGACACAGGGGGAAAAGGGCTGAAAAAAGCTATTAATATATAAGAGAATCAGCTGAAAGAACATTTAGCAAATAATTAAGTTAATTGGCACCAAGTGTGTAACATGATTGGCTATGAAAGGGATGTCTTAGAGAGGCTGAGTCGCTCAGAAGTAAAGATGGCCAGAGGCTCTCCAACCTGTGAAGGCTTGCGTAAAAAAAATTGTGGAATACTTTAAAAACAATGTTCCTCAATGTCAATGTCAATGGCCCTCAGACGCCACTGCATTACTCACCGGCATGATTCTGTCATTGACATTACTAAATGGGTTTATGAATACTTCAAGAAACCACTGTCTGTAAAAACAGTCCGCCGTGCTAACCACAGATGCCACCTAAAACTCTATCATGCAAAAAGGAAGCCATTGTTGAGCATGATCCAGAAGCGCCACCATGTTCTGCGGGCCAAGGCTCATTTAAAATGGACTGTAGCAAAGTGGCAAAGTGTCCTGTGGTCAGACGAGTCCAAATTTGACATTCTTGTTGGAAATCATGGGTGTTGTGTCCTCCGGGCTAAAGAGGGGAAAGACCACCCCTCCTGTTATCAGCGATCAGTTCAAAAGCCAGCATCTCTGATGGTATGGGAATGCATAAGTGCATATGGTGTGGGACACTTGCATGTTTTAAAAAGCACCATGAATGCTGAAAGGTATATAAAGGTTTTAGAGCAACATATGCTCCCCTCCAGATGACATCTATTCCAGGGAAGGCCTTGTGCATTTCAGCAGGACAATGGAAAACCACACACTGCAGCTATTATAACAGCATGGCTTCGTAGTAGAAGAGTCACTGTGCTGAACTGGCCTGCCTGCAGTCCTGATCTTTCACCAATTGAGAACATCTGGCGCATAATTTAACAAAAAGTCTGTCAAAGGAGACCCAAAACTCTCCAGCAGCTGGAAGCCTGTATTAAACAAGAGTGGGATCAAATTCCAATGGCTAAACTCAAGAAACTTGTCTCCTCAATGCCCGGACGCCTCCACTCTGCGTCAAAAAGAAGAGGGGATGCTACACCATGGTAAACAGGCCCCTGTCCCAACTTTTTTGAGACCTGTAGCAGCCATCAAATTTGAAAGGAGCTCATTTTGTGGATAAAATTGTAAAATTTCTCAGTTTCAACATTTGCCATGTTATCTCTTTTCTATTGTGAATAAAATACTGGCTGGCGTGATTTGAAAGTCATTGCGTTTTGATTTTATTCACAATTTACACTTTGTCCCAACTATTTCGGAATTGGGGTTGTATTTTCCCTCTACTTGACTATGAAAAAACATGCCATTAATTAAAATTATTTAATTTATTTGAGGTGAGTTACTTACGCCTGAATGTTAAGCAAATGAACAAAAAATGTTTTGTGACATAAACAGTTATTTATATGCTATGAAGTAAACAAGAGGCCCATGGGCCTTAACGGTCACCTGAGTTGTATGAAAACTGATGTTATTGATGTGAATGAACCAAATAAACCCATCATTTTCCTATATAAAGTATAGTAAACTTCACCCCCTCCCCAAGGGCAAACATGAAGCCTGGGGGCCATGAAATGAACAATTTTGATAAAGCACCTGAAGACCCTTCCATCTATGAAGAGTATTGTTTTCCAGCATATGTGGGTCTGGAGAAGAAGAGTTTGAAAATGTCAGCCAATTTGACAACTTTTAGCCCCGCCCCTCAGAGCACCTGGGGGTGGGCAGCATATAATTCACACTTTTGGTGCATAATTGACCAAGGAAGGTTCCTGCAAAATTTTATTGAAATCGGATTAGCGGTTTCTGAGAAGTCGTCGAAAATGTATTGACCAGTTTTAGCCCTGCCCCTCAGAGCCCCTGGGGGTGGGCACCATATAATGTATAATTTTGGTGCATAACTGACCAAGGAAGGTTCCCGCAAAATTTTATTGAAATGGGATTAGCGGTTTCTGAGAAGAAGTCGAAAATGTATTGACCACTTTTAGCCCCGCCCCTCAGAGTCCCTGGGGGTGGGCACCATATAATTCAAAATTTTGGTGCATAATTGACCAAAGAAGGTTCCTGCAAAATTGTATTGAAATCGGATCAGCGGTTTCTGAGTAGAAGTCGAAAATGTATTGACCACTTTTAGCCCCGCCCCTCTGAGTCCCTGGGGGTTGGCACCATATAATTCGCAATTTTGGCGCATATTTGACCAAGGAAAAGTCCTGTAAAATTTGATTGAAATTGGATCAGCGGGTTCTGAGAAGACGTAGAAAATGTATTGGCCAGTTTTAGCCCCGCCCCTCAGAGCCCCTGGGGGTGGGCACCATATAATTCACAATTTTGGTGCATATTTGACCAAGGAAGGTTCCAGCAAAATTTTATTGAAATCGGATCAGCGGTTTCTGAGAAGAAGTCGAAAATGTATTGAGCAGTTTTAGCCCCGCCCCTCAGAACCCCTGGGGGTGAGCACCATATAATTAATAATTTTGGTGCATATTTGACCAAGGAAGGCTCCTGCGAAATTTTATTGAAATCGGAGCTTCGGTTTCTGAGAAGAAGTCAAAAATGTTTACAGACGCACAACGGGTGACGCATGACAACGGACCAAAGGCGATTAGAATAGGTCACTTTGAGACTTCCTCTCAGGTGACCTAAAAAGCTGGATAAACATCCTCTAAAGCCCTATTCGCACAGGACTAGCATTACCTGGGGACCTCATGATTTAGAAATTACCCCCTCACGTCTGTTTTGTGCAGTCAAAACTTTTGTTTATAATTTCCACCGTCGTCTCCATAACTCTTGACCGGGAAAGTGGCATGAAAAAGGTGCAACGAAAACAAACAAATCGCAAAAAAAAAATCTGACCCCAAATTATTGAGATGCTGATTCACACCGGACTAATTTTATCAGATGACCTCCGTGTTTGCCAAAATATAGTCGGTAATATGTGCTGGAATTTTTACACAAAAAATTATGGACATGGCATTCACGGTATTTAGATCACAGACAACCTCCGTAATAATTACAAATGACTAAAGATCCCCTGGTAATACTGGTCTCATGCAAATAGGATTTAAGTGTGCTGATTCCATAATTCTTGTCAAACTCTACAGCCAACGGCTGAGCAGAGGAATTCTGATTTTACCACTTCCCATGTTGACTCTTTCTAGAATTTCCGTCTCGTTTGCATCCTTCAACAAAAATGCCAATACAAGTTGTTGTAGTTTGCATCTTCACAGCTCACATTTTAGTAATCCTCAATGAGAAATGGTCATTAATGAACATTTATGTCGTAGTTCTCATCAAGAAAATTAACACCGTTTCATACCGAAAAGCCCAAGGTAAGTGACTTCTTAAAGCAATGACTGGAGGGCAGGTGCTCTGAAAACTAGTGAATAACTAGCAAGAGAATAGGAAACAAACTAGTTTAATTGGGCGGCACAAACTCATGGATGAACCCACTGTTCGCAGTCTTCGTTACAGCAGTCGACAACGAGGCAAAAAATATCTCATTGTGCGACTTCAGATCAATGCAAAAGCCAAGTTACATACATAACTTCTAAAAAATTCTTTGATTAAAAAAAAAGGCAGAGAACCTAATCTCTTTCACTCCTACCTGTGTGGATTTTGAGATGCATCCGTAGGTTGCTGGGATCACTGAATGCCTTGCTGCAGTACTCACACTTGTGTGGTTTCATGCCCACATGTCCCATAAAGTGCACGTTGAGCTTGGTGGAAGATGTGAACGCCCTTGAACACATGCTGCACTTGAATTTTCTTTCTCGGGCATTGCTGTGGTTGTGGCCACACCAGGGCGAAGCAGCATTTGAGCTGCTGCTGGGGAGTTTGGCTTCCTGATGGGGCTGGTGGTTGTGGTGATCTGATTGGTTCTGAGTGGGACTGTGGTCAGGGCCATGGGTGTGTCCATGAGCATGGCTGTTAAGGTGAGATTTCAACTCTGCAAAGGAGGTGCATTCTTTTCCACAGTGGCACACTTGACCCTCTGGAAGCTCTGGGACCCCTGCCACCAGAACAACAGTAATACACCATTAAACAAGGATGGGCACAAGAATTACATCATTTTCAAGTTCTTCTTCATTCAGACCACAGACCCACCAGCTTTCTACACAGAAAAATTGAGAAGTATATGACGTAGGGATGCAGAAATTCAACATTCTATCTTACCAAATACTTGTCCCATTGTTTGAAAGAGTACTTGAAATACCATTTTGCAGGTTTTTTTTTTTGTTGTTCATGCAGTCCACTCTACAAAAGTTATGCAACAGAATCAATGCGCAGCATTAGGCTGTTGTTCACTGTGTTATTTATCAGTCAATTCAGAAATTAGGGCTGCACTGAATAGGTCAATGTTTCATTCATAAAGTTGACAATCAAATCTAAATTAACACTGGAATGCTACAATTTTTTTTTTTTTTTTGCATGTAGGCATGGGCCTTGTTGACTGCTCTCCAAACATAGCACTTATGGTTGTGACCATACAGCTCTAATTTAGTCTCAACGCTCCAAATGACAGTATTCCAGAGGTTGTAAGGTGTGTCAAGGTGTTGTCTGGCATATTCTAGGCGGGCTTTTTTTGGGATTGGCGCAACAATGACTTTCTTCAACCAACTCAACCAAGCAGCTCATTGTTGTTTCAGTACCTCCTTATTGGGCTCCTTGAAATGACCACACCATCTTTTTTCCTGAGCATTCTGTACTTCTTGAGGTAGCTTTTGGATTTTTCTTTGTGTCCCTAACAATCCTCCAGGCAGTTTGGTCTGAAATCTTTCTTGGCCTACCTGACCTTGGCTTGGTATCAATATACCCCTAATTTTCCACCTCTTAATCACAGACTGAATAGTACAGGATGGCATTTTCAAGTCTTTGGATATCTTTTATATCATTTTCCATCTTTAAAAAGTTGAACTACCTAGTTACAAAGATCCATAGATGGTTCTTTTCCGCTCCCCATGGCTCAGTGTCTAGCCAGATCAGTGCATCCACTTGGGAGCTAACAAACTCAATGACTATGCACAGACACCACTTACACACTTGCAATTTAAAAAGCCACAGGTACGTAAAATTAACCCTTAATAGCCATTTAAACCTGAGTGTGTCACCTTGTGTCTATATAACAAGGTCAAACATTCAAGGGTATGTAAACTTATGATCAGGGCTGTTTGGGTGATTTCAGTTATCATTACGATTTAAAAAGGAGCCAAACAACTATGTGATGATAAATGACTTCACATGATCACTATCCTAAAATAAAAGACAAGTTTTTTGCATGATGAGTCATATTTTCAAAATAAATGGCAACGTTTCACATATTTAGCTAGGGTACACAAACTTTTGAGCACAACTGTATCTGACGGCACTCAACTCAAAAGCCCATAACACCAGAATTACCAAACAGATGGTGCTACAGAGGTTGAAATAAATAAAGCAACAAGCATCATAGCGTTTTCAATAACACATACATGCCTGCGGCAGCTCGTGAATTGGCAATAGGGGAGGCTCAAAATGCCTTAAAAAGAATGATTGGTCACGACCTGTTTTCAATCATTCATTTAAATTACTATTACAGAAGCTCCGAAAACTCTCAACATTATCAGGTGTGGCCAGTTTTCATTTATAACGCATACCGATTACGACTCCAGACTTCTCACGCTTTTCTTTCCTCAGCGGTTAGAAGCAATGCATGTGTTTCATGATCGTTTAAATGAAATAAGATCATTGGAAGCAATGGAATTGCATAAAGACCTTTCAAATGATCTTATTTCATTTAAACTATTTAAACGATCATGAAACACATGCATTGCTTCCAAACCCTGAGTAAAGAAAAGCGTGAGAAGTCCGGAGTCATAACGTACGTGAAACTGATAAACCTCCATGCACAAGGACTTCAGTTCCGTGCGAGAATCTCTTACACATGCGTCGATTGAATAATTGCTGACTACAGCAGGGGAACGTAAATATACCACTAAAATGCACGCGGAATGCGTGAGAGTTGACAGGTGTGCGTTATTAATGAAAACTGACCACATCTGGTAATGTTTAGAGTCTTCGGAGTTTCTGTAATGGTAATTTAAATGAATGATTGAAAACAGATTGTGACTAATCATTCTTTTTAAGGGATTGTTTGAGCCTCCCCTGTCGCCCGTTCACCAGCCGCCACCGATATGCGCCTAATAAGAAGTACTCAATAGTCCGTGGTTTTCATGCTCAATACCTCTGGTTGATGCAATCATACCCTAATGGTCCATCATGGACCTTGGATCACAGCTGATGGCCTCACGTATGGACTGATATGAAAAACAGCAGCAAAAAAGGATGAACTGCTTAGGGCAGGCAGCAGGTATGGGATAGGCATCCAATCACAAAAGAGAAGTCCTCGCAGTGCTCAGTCTCACCCATCTGCCTGCTGTAGTCCCGACTATAGTAGAAAAGTAGCTCCTGATCAGGCAGAATCTCCTGGGATGAACAGAAGTAAAGCTTGCCATTGTCAGGATAGGCCACAAGGTTCTGCTCCTCTCCAGTCCTGAAAACGTACACAGTCATTCATGTGGAATCAGGGTGCGTCTGGTTGAGTCCTTTCTCTGTCTACTGAAATGACAGAGTCTGTCATTTCAGTAGACAGAGAAAGGACTCAACCTCCAAAACATGAAAAAACCTAAACACAAGTCCCTGAAGATGCATTACTTTCTTGGGCATGATAAGCAATATTGTGGTCTGAGGAGTTGACTTCCCACCAATTCCAGAGTCACACGTCCAAAGACATTTTGTGTGCACAGAGGTGCTGAACCATACACCGCAAAAACGAAAATAGTGATTTACCTCGCTTTACGAACAAACATCATCCAGTTGCATTCATTCTCATCTGTGGTCACAATGCAGAATTCCAGAACATTATTGTGGAACATCTACAATACAAAGGCATAGCAAAGCCAAACAGTTAGCACCATCATGTTTGATACCAAAAAATAACCACAATTCCCCAAAATACATTTAAAGTTCAAGACAATTTTCATAACTTTTCAACTTGCCAGTATGAAGTCCAGTTATTATGACTCGGATTTTTTTGCAATTTTTTGGTGAAGTTGTACAATGTGTAAAATAACGAGAATGCGACCAAAGTGACACTATCGTTAACTCCTGGATAAGCGGTTTGTGAATTAGGAACCGATCATCCATGCCAAGATTATATTTATCTTACCACCCGTGGTCGTGCTAACGGCAAATTAATTGATTGGTGAGTGAGTGACACTCGAGTCTCATCACAACACTCCTTCCTAAGCTTTGTTTATCCAGAAGTAAAAACTGGAGGTTGCCATCTTTTCATCCCTCAAAAAGGTTTTGCTAATGAGGGGCAGAGGAACGCTTTGGCAGTGACAACGACTGACCAGAGATTAACCAAAGTCTATATGGTTTAGCTTAAATTGGTTAATGCACAAGTTAGTGCCCCCCTCCCTTTCTATGTTGATTTTCTAGCAACAGGAGATTTATTTATGTTTCATTTTTTTGTCTCGTCTGTTTCTTTTCTAAAAAGTATGTGTGAGTGGAACTTCAGTTGTATTTTGTATTCATCATAAAGGATGAAAGATCAAGGGCACGCAGTATTGATTTTTAACCTCATCCTTCATGCAGATATAAATCCTGAGAGTCAGAATCTTTTATTAATGTTCAGAGATGTTGATAGGTTTTCAATTTAGTGAGTCCCCGGGACCCACAGGTGGCGATTTGAGTGGGTCCCTGGGAAATTCAATGGGTCCCCAATGAAAAAAATCATTTCTTTCTAATTCTTATATTCTTCTATTTCTTAAATTGTAGTGTTAAACTCCTTTGATGGTGGTATGGTATGGTTATAATTCACGGATATATTCATGTAGGCCTATGTTCAAAATGTATCTGAAATTAAACAAATTAAACAGTGGCAGCTGGTGAACTGGCCATAGGGGAAGCTCAAACCCATCCCTTAAAAATAATGATTGGTCACGACCTGTTTTCAATCATTCATTTAAATTACCATTACAGAAACTCCGAAAACTCAACATTATCAGGTGTTCAGTTTTCATTAATAACGCATACCTGTCAACTCTTACGCATTCGGTGTCAGTTTTGAGTGGCATATTTATGTTCCCCTGCTGTAGTCAGCAATTATTCAATCAACGCATATGAAAGAGATTCTCGCGCGGAATTTAAGTCCTTGTGCATGGAGGTTTATCAGTTTCACATGCGTTACGGTGATTACGACTCCGGACTTCTTACGCTTTTCTATACTCAGGGGTTGGAAGAAATGGAATTGCATAAAAACGTTTCAGATGATCTTATTTAATTTAAACAATTTAAACGATAATGAAACACATGCATTGCTTCCATGCCCTGAGTAAAGAAAAGCGTGAGAAGTCATAATCACCGTAACGCATGTGAACCTGATAAACCTCCACGCACAAGGACTTCAGTTCCACGCCAGAATCTCTTATATATGCGTTGATTGAAGCAGGGGAACGTAAATATGCCACTGAAAACTCACGGCGAATGTGAGAGTTGACAGGTATGCGGTTATTAATGAAAACTGACCACACCTGATAATGAGAGTTTTCGGAGTTTCTGAAATGGTAATTTAAATGAATGATTGAAAACAGGTCATGACCAATCATTATTTTTAAGGGATGGTTTGAGCTTCCCCCATCGCCAGTTCACCAGCCGCCACTGTTTCTGAACCAGAGCTTTCTTGTGAAATCGAACTCTCCGCCATCATTACCGCGTAAAATATCAACGAGGTGGTGTGACTCCAGCTCCTGACTGGCTGTAAAACCAGCATGCACTGCACACGCTTGGCACAAAGACGTAACAATTTCAAGACAGTGAGCCGTCTCTGCAGTGTAGCGCATTGGTAGCCACCCACTATACACTGCACACACTGACAGTGGGTTAATTATCTTGACGTGACTTTTTTTAATATTCGATAATTAATTTTCACGTTCGGTGGTTCGTTTTATTGATAGAAAATCGATAAGTACTCGAATATGGAATTTTTATGACAGCCCTACTAGTTACTGTGATTTTAAACACGAGTTGTTGTTCACGATGTATCGTTTTTCATGGGAAAAATGAGGTGCATCCCTGGGACGCATGGATAGTGAGTTTACTGCGTCCTTTCAGATTTTAATGTGTCAGGGACGCAGGACGCGTACCTAGCAACATCACTGATGTTACACACTATGGAGGGTGAAATTCCAAAAATCCTTGGAATGGCACAATGAAAACATTGCTTAAGTGTTGCCTGACTAGACCACTCAAATTTCTCGCAATAATGGCCAACCTCCATCGATCATTGCTTGTTAGCAGCTGGGCTTTTTGCAGATTCTCCTTATATATCCATAGTCGACAGTATCACCATTAATACACTGGTTCACCATGTTATTTTTCCACATTCCACCACTTTCCCAGTCTTCAATTGCTCTTCCCCCAACTTTTTTGGAGGGCAGTGCAGGCATTAAATTCAGAATAACCATACATTTCCAAAAAAAATTACATCTTTTCTTGTACCATTTATATTTAAAACAGGCAAATATGAATTACAAACAACTGCTTTCATTTTTAACTGCATTTTTCATATTATCTCGACTGTTTTGGAAATGATGTAGCAACAAATATATACTCCATCTTGAAAAAAATATATTCTCAAATTTGGAGCACTGTTGCAAGTTTCGTAACTTCCCGCACAGCTTCAGCGACTTTCCAGAACTCTGTCTCAATTTCTCACCTTCCAGATGTGAGGAGTGTTTTTGTCAGACCAGTCAGTCAGATCGACGGAGCTGCAGTGCTGTCCTACCATAGGGCCAAAGCAGGTCCTGACAGGTATAACCTCTCTCGCAAATACACCTGTATGAGACGTTGGATTACCAAGGAGAAGACCGAACCACTAAGAATGAAGTGGTCATGGGTAAAAATACAGTTTTTATTAAAGACAACAAGAGATGAAAGATTAATTCAAAAGACTAGTTGCTTTTCATGAAACGTTTAGGGTGAGCGGAAGTATCCTAAATAATATTTTGTCTTCAAGAGTGACTTGCAACCACAGCAGATTCTAGTGTTCCATCAGTACATTTTCCTACTAATCGCAAGAAGCAGTTAATTTTGCAGCATGGCTGACAAGTTAATCATAGCACTTATGAATTTCAGTTTTTTTTTAGGTGTGAAGAAAATCAACTTGCCTTTACTCTTCCAAATTAAGAAAAAAGCTGCCTGAACCCAGGCCTAAGTTAGGCGGCGGAGGTGCGCTCCTACCAAGGGGTTCATCAGCCACGGTGACCCTGAGGCACAGAGGGCGTGGGAGGGACAGGCGAGCGCGGCTCTCAATGGGCGTGTCAGGGATAAAGGTGACAGGGCCATGTTCTGGGCAGTCTGAAGGATAGGACCTTTCACACAGCGTGCACCCTGTCCATGTACACAGAGACAGAACACAATGAGCCAGCAACACCTGAAACCACCAGAGGGGGAAAAAATAGTTTAAATGTATGGTAAAGATATTTTCATAAGGATGGAAGAGTACGTCTGTTGACAGCACAAAGCATAGCCAGACTGAGCTTTCAGATTGGTACACATAACATAAAAAAATGATTAGTTAAACTGATGGGCCGAATAAAGCCACAGGCACTCACATATGGTGAAGGCGGTTGCCATGTTCTCCTTATTGGATGTGGAGTCCTCCAGCTGCAGGGATGAGTTGACCAATACCAGGCTAGTATCTGGGCCCAAGGACACCTCAGCGGTAATGGGGGACACACTGACTGGCTCCAGCCCCAAGGTGGGGGGCCCATGGAGGGAAACAGCCTCTAGCTGGGATGGAGGGGCCATGGATGGGTGTGAATGTGAGCCAGTCAGAACGACACTAACAGCACCAGAGTTCAGACCTCCAGAGGAATGTAGCTGCTCCCCCAGACCCCCGGCTCCTGCCCCCGCTCCCCCTGCTCCACCAACTCTGCCAGTCAAGTGTTCTTGCTCCATTACCACAGGAAGCTCCAGCCCTGTTCCATGAAGGGGGATCACTCCTCCAGTCCCGTCCACTCCCCCCAGACCCTCATGGTTCCGGGGCCTCCCGCTCAGCGACTGTGTCTCCTGCACCACCCCATCCATGGAGGCCAGCTCCTCGCCCATCCTTTCTGGGGATATGGGGCTACTAACGCGGGACTCAATGGTCAAGCCAGTATCCAGCTGCACCTCATGTGCCGCACCCTGGTGAAGGCCTCCTTGACCACCCACCTGCCGGGAGTCAAGGGACACCAGGCCCTGCTCTAGAGGCCCCCCAGGCCCATTGTAGGGGTCCATGCCAGATGGGTTGTTGCTGGGCACTGAGAGGGTAGCATCCATGTTGAGGCTACTGGGATGAATATACTGTGGAGGTGGGCGGTCTGCAAGGTAAGACAAAATGCCTGCACCAGGAAGCACAGGGAAATATAAAAGGTCATGGATATTGACAAGTTCTGTTTTAATACACAGGCACATAAGTCACAGAATCATAGCAGCCACTGGAGGATACCATTTGCATTTACCTGGGAGGATGTGTCGGAAGTAACTACTCTCCAGGTGGGGGTACGGGGGAGGGGGTAGTGGGTAGTTTCTCTCTGGCAGGCTGCACATCACTCCCCTATCTCCTATTGGACCCATGGGCAACATGAGGGACAGGGCAGAGGGCAGTGAACCCAGGGAAGGTCCTAGGTTCGGAATGGCCACTGGCATCCCTAAAGAAAGAGAGAATTTTAATAAGAAGCCATTGTCATCAATATCCCCCGCCACCATGGAGTTCTGTTTTCACCCACTCAAGCTTATGACCAAGTAACGCATAAATACACAAAATTTAATTCATCTAGGTAAACTAGTTTTGGAAAACTTTGTCCCCACTTATCCAGATGGACTGACAGACAGGCTCCACTGCAATAACCCCCACTCCCCTTCATGACAGGGGCTAAAAATCTAATAGAGCACATTGCAGAATATCTGGAGATGTTGTCAATTATGCCTCAGATTCAAAAGCAAGAGTGTAGGAGTGGTGCACATCTGACCTGGAGCAGTGATGGCATTGTGGGTGGGGGAGGTGGGAAGTCCCAAGTGGCCACCATTCACTGAAGGCACATTCAACTGGTCCATCCCCACTGGACTCAGATTGATGTCATTCATCCTGGTAAGCAAGAGAAAAACATTATAAAATTTGGCCCGTCAGCTAACTGTGATAAACAACTGGCTGCCAGCAAAGTATTCTTAGAGGAGCTGTCATTGGATCCTGAGAATTTCTGATTACCTGATACCAAGTGTTTTTTTTTCATGACACGGTGAACGTGGCATTCTTCATAGCTAGGACAGAAAAAAGAAAAGGACAATTTATTCTAGCCAGTTTCCATCTGACCTGATCATAGTGAAACTGTCAACCTTATCTTCAAACACCAATGAATTAGCTGTCTTGAATTCATCATGTTAACAACGGCTGCAATAACAATTTACATTCTTCTATCATGTTGCAGAATTATATTTTCACCTGCGACATCCAGCTTGGGCATAGCTAAAACAATCATTCTAAAACATTTACTACCTTAAGGAACTAGCCAAATCATCAGTGAACTGCAAGAAGCTAGCTGGCTAACCAATTCGAGATTGCCGCTATGGTTGACGTGACGTTTGTTTGCTTAACGTTAACTAGAAAAATAGCTGACGTTACTCCGCTAGCTACAGGCGACCGAGCAAGTTGGCAACGCGCTTGGCTATGCATTTAATACGAGCAACACCATTTTGATCAAATCGTGGACCAATATTACTCGTAAACTTTGGTTAGTGCATTCAGCTCCTGTCGGGCAAATTGAGACGTCGCAGGTGGCTGTCAACACAATTTAACTTACTAGCTAGCTAGCTAACGTCTCAAGACTGAGGCTAATAAGCTCAACAGTTAACGTCAGCATGCAATCAAACAATTCAACAGAATAATAAAAATTAGTTATTTCCACGCGGCCAGTGGTAGCTGACTGCGAACTGACGAGACGCATCTCATAGAAGAATACGCGACCAACAGAAAGACATCCGATAAACGTTAGCAAAGATTAGCTGATATAGCTAGCCAGGAAGCTAACCGAAAGGATAGCTAGCTAGCAAGACGAAAGCAGTTGAAATTCAACAACACAATCAGGTTTCACGAAAGCAGCGTGCTTCTTAAAAGTACTGGACATTTGACGAATCGGTAACACTGACCTAAAGACACACACACACAAAACCAGATTATTTAAACATATGACGTTACCATACTGTAAAACAAAACATAGCCAGCGCTATTCATTCACACCAACCCTTTCTCAAGTCCATTGCTGTCTGTGATCACCTTTGCTCTACTGGGCATGTGCAAGAATAGGGACCTAACATAAACTCAAATGACGAACTAAACAAAATGTTCGGAAAGGATATCTGGTAACAATGTCACAACTTCCATAACCGTGAGCTATGGGTCCTAATTCTAGATCCGTTGTTTGTTCGTTTCAATTTCAAGTTTTACTGACAAAAAGAAAATTCAGCGTTAACTTTCTTTGCATTTTAAAAAAGTTTTAAAACCCACATTATCTCTTGCAAAATAATCTCAGACATACCAAACCCAGGAACACATTACCCCAACACAAAAGATGGTGGGAAAGTCACGATCAAGTCGCTTTATTATTGAATTTTCGCTGTTTGCTATTTAAATGCAGCATGTAACGTGGAATGTAGCCCAGCGAAACAGCTTACAATTAGTGATGCGTAGCGTTGGCATTTTAATAGTAGGCCTAATGAGCCATATATTTGAATTTATTAAATACTTCTGCCATTGCCATGCGAACCAACAAATATAAATCAATAACGCGCGCGGTATGGTATTTGATTTAGTAAGAATCTAAATGAAGTCAATTTATCATAGACTGAGACACTGGTAGGATTTTTATTGCACATCTCCAGCCACAGAAAAACACAGCAAGGCAATGCAGAGCCACACACTTCTTCATAATTAAAATGTAGTGTTAACGGTAAATATGTTTTCGAGCGCCAAATAGACGAACTATTTTACTAGCATGCAGGGAGGGAGTGGGTTAAACTTGAGATCTTCCAGTGATAACGCTTTAGTTGGCATTATTGTTCAGACATGCATACCGCCCCCACCCCCATTGATCTGTGGTTGGCTCGGGTCCTAGACACCCCCTCCCACCTCATACCATCAGTCAAAAGATCACTCCCCGTTCGGTCCACAAGCCACATATATAAGTGGCATATTAAATAATTTTGAGTCCAAGCAAAATCTCTGTCGCAAACATTTACGAATATTCGCTTTCATACAGTAAAAATATTTTACGTAGTCATGTCACGTTAAAGAAAATCCAGAAACCGAGGACTGGCAGAAAAGGTAAAACCTAGCTCATGTCATTACACTACGGCTGTCATCTCCCAATTATAAACAAAAAATTGTCTCAATGAAAAGCTATTTAGGCTACATAATGTTCTGTCAGAGACGCAGTTTAGATTTAAGCAGAAATCTAAGCGGCATGGGCTTTTATTATGTATGACTAAGGGTATAATGATGAACTGATATCTATTGATGTGATGAGATTTGCCAGGAGTGATATATCTTTAACTGCTCTTAAATGTATCTCAGCTGCTCAGGTCTTTGGAATTTCTACTTGGCATTTTGAAATGGGTTTTCGGTTCCCACTTGCAGTGAAGATGATACTGAACAGTAGCCTGTATCTTTTGGGAGCTGGTTGGTTTAGCGACGTTATTATTCTTGGCAATGAGCTTCTTAAAATAGCCTACAAACTAAACTGAAATACAAAAGTGGCTAAACAATTCAAAAGGAGTACGCTTCGACCGTTCAACTGAAATGACCTGTGGATGAGGTTGCAATTGTTATCATTGATGGGATAATGAAGTAACAAATACAGTCTTTGGTTTTAAAGTTGTTCGTAGTACCATTTTCCGACGTCCTCTGACAGTCCTATGAAACTAATTTTAGTGAATGACTATGGTAAACGTAACCGATTTGACCTTTAAAAATTCTTACAATTAAAGGTGAACTGACGCTGTATAATTATTGTTTATTTGTTATTGTCTCTCAGAAGTATGACAGCTGACCATGGTTTTATTGATGAACGCCCCTTCGACTGGTCCATGGCTCTCAGTTTCTCTGTAGACCAGAGTGCATCTTTCAAAAATGCGTTTGGATTGCCTCTACACTTTGACACCACTTACCTGGATCCAGCATATGGGCACAGGTACCAAGGCCGATTCTCCTATTTTCCTTTCCCTGGTGTGGGAGTGTATGACTACTCCTTTGAGCCGGCCTTCATACGTAAACGGAATGAGCGGGAGAGACAGAGGGTTAGATGTGTTAATGAAGGTTATGCGCGACTCCGCGAACACCTGCCTCAGGAGTTTGAGGACAAGAGACTGAGCAAAGTTGAGACTCTTCGTGCGGCCGTTGACTACATCAAACACCTGCAAAATTTGTTAGATGCACAGGTAACCGACACGACGGAACGAGAAAGGGCACTATCTCCAGAGAAAGGTCAGAAGCGCTTGAACAACGTTACAGCGGACGAAAGGCAACAGTAATGGAGAGTCAATGAATCGTTTCAGCGACAAATGGGACCTGAGTTGCTAAAAATGATAAAATTGTTGCCCGTGGATGCATTGGTTTGCCTCATAATTGCATGACTTCCATTAAATATTGCCATAAAATCGAGTTGAAATATATGTTAATGAAAGTCCATGTCTTTATATCCTTTTCGTAGAAGATATGTAGTGGCCTCGGCCTATATTTCAGCAGCGGTCATTGCTCCCGATTTATTTATTTTTTCTCGTGGGACATTTACCCCAAAACAAGAACACAAATAAATTTTCAGGTCACAAATTTTTTTTTTTTTTTTTTTTTTTTGCTTTGCTATATGTGTTTCTCATTCATTTAATATGATATTCATTATTTTATGATATTTGGACTGGACAGCTATGGGCCTGTCTTGTTTCAGTAATTACATTCTATTCTGTTTTTATTCTACTTTGCTATGTTTATTAAGATTTATCTGACCATTGCCAAAAATAAAAGGGTTTGAAATCACGAATAAATATTAGAAAATTTCAGCAACGTTTGTAACTTCTCAGGTGATCAACAGTGGATATCTGATCTCATATCAGCGAATGGTAAAATTAAAAAGGTAAAATCATATGTATGCAGAAAAATTAAAGTAATTATCAATATTTGTATAGGCTAAATAAATATAGTTGATATATTTCAGTTTTGTACAAGTTTATTTTTACTGGGATAACGTTAATCAACATTACTATAAATTGGCTGCTTTTCAACTGCACTCCCTGAGTAATATGATAAAGCCCATTACCAATAGTTAATACAAGTCATTAGAGTAAGCCAATTATATCAAGCTGCAAACATATAAAGTTTCAATATTACATCACCCTTGAGTTTGTGTGAATATCTCAAAAGGTGCAAAGCATATCTAACAATATGCAGACAAAGGATCAGTTGCGAACAAAAACACAGCACAATTTTCAGCAATCAAATTACTTAGTCATACACAATGCAAAGTTGCACAGATGACAACAATATGCAAACAGTGAGATATGGCAACAGTCAAGTAAGTGCAGGTTGGAGGTACTGCAGACAGAACTGATTGCTTTCACAACAGGTTTTGTAACTTTGAATGAGTGAGAGATGGGTCATACCACATTGTTAAAGAAGGCATTGAAAATCTGAAGGCTGTCCGGTCAGCTTTGTGGTATGATATCCCCTAAAGGGAATATATTGTGTATCAGTTGCTGTGGGTTGTCCAATTGATGAAAATGTTTAGTCCAGGAGGTGCAACGCAATGAGTGACTTGCTTGCGTATATAATCCCATTTTCATAAAAGTTGGGATGCTATGGAAAATGACAATAAAAACAGAATGCAATGATTTTCAAATAATTTGAACTTTATGTTTATTTCAAAATTGTGCAAAAACAATATATCAGGGCCCCGTTTCAGAAAGCGGGGTTAGTGGTAACTCTGAGTTTGTTAGCTCAGAGTTGCAGGAAACTCTGAGTTTTCCGGTTCGCAATGCGAGTTTAGTCCAACTCTGAGTCAGTTACCGCGGCAACATACTCCGAGAAACTAACCTGCTCTCTGGCAGGTTTTTAAATAACTCAGAGTTTCTTCTCCTACTGAAACTACAGACTGAGGAGGTTTTAGACATTGCGTGTCCGTTCCTTGAAGAGACAGAGGACATTGAAGCGCAAATACTGAGAAGAATCCTCCGTTGGGAGAGAGTTATCCGACCACGTTTGGATGTTTTGTAGTTTTCGGACAAATATTTGTTTGAGCCTTCCGTTTCTCTGTGGAATCTAGAATTTATTTAAACAAAATTTTCAAACCGCATATTGCTCGTGTGACACTCGTGTGCGTAGCTCTTCGTTTTTTTTTTTTCTTTTTTTTTTTTTGCAAACGGTCATTTTCATTATCGTTTTGTTTTATTATGGAAAGAAACAAGACGACTTCATTCATTAAAGGCACAGTTCTACCACGAGTGGGCTCTTCAAAGTACAAAATAATGAATAACTCTCTTGAGCGTTTTTAATTCTTCGCAATACATGTTGGAAAGTCTGCTAATTTCCTGTAATGAATGATCAGCAGTTCGTAAGTTCAATGCATTCCAAGTCAAAAGACCTCAAGATAGAACAACTATTTGCTTTAAAATGTGAAAATTAAAGTCTGTGGAATTATCCTGAAATAAGTTAGGCTATTTGCATCAGCTTGGAATGAGAAAAAAGATTCCACTTGTATCATCTTAAATAAAAGGACAACTTAAACTTGCATTTTTTATTTCTTTGCTTTCTGCAAGAACAAATGCAGTAGGTAATATTTTTTATGTCGTTAAAACAAGTAAAATCATCCACCTGTTAGCCCCTCATCCACCTGTAACTGATGCTCCAGCAATTGGATTTCTAATTTAGTTTTCTGCATTCGTAATTTTACCTTCATTTGGTTGTTTTTTAATACTCGTCTCGCATTGACTCGGTCAGCGATTTTCCGCCGCACAAACTCACGCTCTATTGCAGCTGCAATTGTACTTTTTAAAAATAAGCGGTCGTACTCAGCGTACGCCTTTATTAATTTGTCCAACTCTGCAGGAGAAAAATAAGACGCGCGACTTTTTTTCTCCACCGTTGCCATGGTGAATCGTGTTATCTATATTCCATTGATGAGGGCTTTTAATATCCTCATGCACAAGCCTGACTGTGGCGTAAGTTAACTCAGAGTTGATCGAACCGAGTGTTATCACCTGTTCTGGGGGGTATTCAAAAAACGAGGTTTAATAAACCCTGAGATAAAGACTAAACTCGAGGTTAACTGAACCCGAGACGACTAAACCCGCGCGGTTGGTTCCAAAACACCGGTTATGAATTAACTCAATTGACCCCGTATTGGTTAACCCAGAGTAGTGCGCGTTCACGGCGAATCTATAAAGACATCATCTATCGAGGGTCGAAACCAAGACAAAATGGCAAAACGACGTGCTTCTTACTTTTCGGAGATTGAACAGCAAGTCCTCCTCGAGGCATATGAGGAGGAGAGAGCAATCATTACTCGTAAAAGTAATACCAGTGCATCTGCCAAGTCACGCGATTTGACTCGGCAGAGAATCACTGACCGTGTCAATGCGTAAGTTTATGTGAAGCGCACAATTTAGGCTATTAAATAATTCTGTGAAATTGGGCCCAGACATATATCCTGCTTTCTTCATATGATGCTTTCTAATACAGACTACTTGTCACTGAATTATTTATTAATTAGATGTAACACCGGCGCCAAAAGGACCTGGCAACAGGTCAAAATGAAATATAAAAATATTGTTCAAATTGGTAAGTTTTTTTTTTTTTCATGGGTGGATAGCATCATGTCTCAAACATGTAGGCCTATATATTGCCATGCTCCAACAAGGCTCATGTATTTTAAAACTAATAAGAAGACGGCGGATGCGAGGAGGACAGGTTCGGGGACCGCCGAGTCCCTCACTCCTGTGGAAGAGCTCGCAGTATCCGTCAATAGTGGCCGGCCGATGATGGAGGGCATTCCTGGGGGCACCTTGTCGGAGCCGGCCACCTCCCAGGAGGAGCACAACCCTCTTGTGCAATGTATTTTTATTAAATACGCATAACAGCAAGCCATTCGTGTTTCCAATGTGACCTGTTGACATTTTCCATAGTCTACTAAGCTTATTCAATAGTTGTTTTTGTAAGTGGCCCTTTTACGCGAAAATGATCAGTTTATCAATCTCTCAGTTCAAGGAGGAGTATTGCTGGTAATGAAGCCACCAGACATGGGCCTATCAGATGCCGGCCTTGTTGGTGTAAGTCATTATTTAAGAGTCAGTGTTATAGACTGTTAGCCTACTTTAGCCCACAATCAGTAACGTTTTTCTATAGGACGGTGATGATGAACAAACGGTCTCGGCCATAGAGGAGCCCCCCCTAACCACAGAGGTAAATCCTTTGCTGTGATTAATTTCAATCAATTAAACCTGAATTCAGTCCTCACTTGAAACAAATTAATGCAAACTTCTAGCAGGCTGAAAAAGAGGCTGGCGAAGAGGGGCCTACAAGCTCCAATCAATGCAACAACGTAGAAATAATCATAGCTTATGTGTAAAGGAGCTGAAATCAAATGCTGAACGTGATTGCTTTATTATTTTAGATGTCGGCAAAGGAACTGTACAGGATCCATCTACAATGGCAAATAGCCAAAGCCGATTTGGAGATGGAGTATTTAAAACTTAAAATAGAGGTAAAGTAATGATGTGCAGAGCAACCTGTCAGTGCATGATTCCATTATTGTATCTAATGCAATGTTTCTCTTTTCAGGCAATGAAGCATGCAATGGGCAAAGAATAAATTATTAAAAATGTGATGTGATACCAGTGTTAAGTGCATTCTTTAATTGAAGTGATTGTGACAAATTTGATCATACACTCTCTGACCATCTCTCATATCCTCCTGGTACAAGGGTTCCTCTGGTATCGGCTCCTCAATAAAGTGAGTTCCTTCATTGCGCAACGTCGCAATACTGTGCAATGTGGCGCATGCCACAATTATATAGCAGGCCCTTTCTGGTTTGACCCTCAGCCCACGCAAACACTGAAACCTCTCCTTGAGAATTCCAAATGTCATTTCGACTTTAACCCGGGTTCTGCTGTGCGCCACGTTGAATCTGGTTTGCGCTCCAGCATCTGGATCAGGGTACGGGGTAATGAGCGTCGGGAGGCACGGATATCCTCTGTCCCCCGGAAGATACCCAGCCGGCACACGACTGACCTTTCTACGTTGAAATATGGTTGAAATTATGTCAGTTGTCGTTTCAACGTTGAAACGCTACTGAAACAACGTTTGACTCTGACGGTTGTAAAAAGATTAACAAAATGATCAACGTTGAAACAGCAGTGAAACAACGTTGGGTAAGAGTACCACACACAACTTCCAGCAAAATCACAAAAAAAATCACAACTTTTTCGGCTTACCTTAATGTTTAGATATCAAGTGAAATATTCGGGTGTGGAAAAACGTCAAGCACACATCCAGTTAAGAGAATTTACACTTTAATTTCTAGAGCGTCTATACATGCGGCAAGCTTATAAAGGTGGCAGCCATGACACTGTTGACCTAACCTTAACCCAACTCATAGGGAATGCTATTCCTATCCCTATCCCTATATCTTAACCCAACTCATAAAGAATGCTATCCCTATCCCTATGCCTAACCTTAACCCAACCCATAAGGAATGCTATCCTTATCCCTATGCCAAACCCTAACCTTAACCCAACTCAGCCACAAACAATGGTTTGTTCTGCTCAAATTATTCTACCCAGGGTCAATGGATCAGCCAACTCACCAGCATGAAACACATCAAAATGGATGTTCACATGACGTCTCCTCATTGACAACAATAAATAAAAGAAAGAAAAATAAATGAATATATTATTTCTTTATATGTATATAATTATACCTTTGGTTGTCTTTCACCCGTCAGTGATGAATGGAAACTGATGCGCTGAGCTGGCAACAAACTCAGTTGGTGTAGTGGTTAAGACTACAGTGTATGGTGTGTTTGAAATTGCTTTGTCCCCAGGTTCCCAGGTTTGAATCACGCTGCAGACACTAATGTAATGTCAAACTTAACATGTAAACCTTTGTTCGCAGCCTCATCAATGGAGGAGGGGAAGAAAACACATAAAAAAGAGGGTCAGAAGCAGTTGGTAGAGATTGTACACAGAGTGAATGTCACGAGGGAAAAACATGGTGGTGGAAACTGGAATTACTGCAAAAAACTTTTTTTCCTCGCGCTGCATCTACCCCTTCCTTTTGAAATTTTTCCCCCATCATTCTAAACCCCCTTCTCACTCATAAAAACCCCCCAAAAATATTTGTGCTCCCTTTTAAAATTGTTCAGGCCAAAAAAAAAACCCCAAAAAAGTGGAGGTTGTGTATGGTACTCAAGCCCAACATTGAAAAAAAACGTTGCGAAATCAACGTTGATTCATCTTTCAAAATCGAAACATAATTCAACGGTGATTCAACTGTGATCAATGACGTTGATTTAACAGTGAAAAAACGTTAAAATGCCAGCTGGGTACCCATCAAATTCTCCTGTAGTTGCACATACAGTTGCAATCAAAATTATTCAACCCCCATTGCAAATTGAGTTTACTGGCAAAATTTACACACTTTCAGCCATTTGTGATAAACAGATTAAACAAGAACATTTTAAATAGCTCAACACAACTAATATTACAAGTGGTTTCTCCAATTTTAGCACAAAATGCCACTTTTAATGGCTGCTGCAGTCTCAAAATTATTCAACCCCCCGAATAGAATCTGTCATTAGAGCTTAATCAGGTGTTGTCTCAAGCACGCCTAATCAAGAGCCTAATTAGTTGCATCAGGTTTGCCAGAGATAGAACACATCAAATACTTGCACTCGCTAGGGGTTTGTTGACAGTGACATTTGATTGCATATTAGACATATGGCTGTCAAGAGAATTGTCCAAAAAGCTAATAGAGGAGATCATTGCCAGGCACAAACAAGGAAAAGGATACAAAAAGATAGCACAGGCACTGAATGTTCGTAGAGATACAGTTGGAAGCATAGTTCGCAAGTTCAGAGTTAAAGGAAGAGTGGCTACAGTACCAGGATGTGGCAGAAAGAGGATGCTATCAATGGCTGTCACCAGATTCCTGAGGAGACAGGTGGTCAAAAACCCTCGAGTGACTGCAGGAGACCCGCAGCAAGACTTCGAGGCAGGAGACACTGAGGTTTCAATTTGCACAGAAGGGCGCATACTAAACATTGAAGGTCTACAAGACATACACCACAGCTGATCCAAAAGCACAAGCTCCAATATGCTCAAAACCAAATAAATTAGCCACAGAAGTTTTGGGATACTGTTCTGTGGAGTGATGAAACAAAACTGGAATATTTTGGGCTTATGAATCAGTGGTATTTCTACAGGAGGAATGGAGAAGCATATGCTGAAAAGTACACCCTGCCTACAGTGAAGAATTGTGGGGGCTTTTTGATGCTCTGCGGCTGCCTTGCTTCTTCTGGCACTGGAAACCTGCAAAGAGGTGGAGGGCAAGATGGATTCAGTCAAGTACCAGGATATCCAAGGAGAAAATGTCATGCCGTCTGTAGGGAAGCTAACGCTTGGGCATCATTGTACCTTCCAACAGATGTTATGCTCCTGCCCATTTCTGTTGCATGGAGCTGTCTCTGAGGAGCCAGGGCCAACTGGAAGAGCTGCTGATTGCCCTCATGAGCTGCACCTGCTTTGCCCAGAAGTTGGACAAAGAGCTCCCCCTCGACACTGCCATTATGCTGGTCACATTTGTTTTATGCTTGTGTTGACTAGTTTTTTTTTTATTGTTTATGGGAATTAGTTTGGGTTTAAATTTATGTAGTTTCTTTTCATGTTCCCTGGCAGGACGGTGAGTTTTTCTTGTTTCAATTATTAGGAGCATACTTTTTTTTTTTTTTTTTTTAGTTCCTCCCGTCCTGCCTTATAACAGCTATGGGGAATATATTTTGTTTGATTTATTTTTCTTTGGTGTCTGAAATGACACTTTGTAAATAAATGCCTACACTTTTTTTGTAGTGACCAGCGACTCTTGACTGCTTAATTTTTCCTTGCGGCTTTCTTATGTTTATGGCTTTAGTGCAGCACTTTGGTTTTACCCTAATTAGTTAATTGGGGCCAATTTCAGCCGTAACACAGAACAATGATCCTAAGCATACCTCAACATCCACCAAGCCCTGGTTTCAGAAGAAGTCTGGGAAGATTCTAGAGTGCCCATCACAGTCGCCACACTTGAACCCCATAAAAAAATCGCTGGTAAGATTTGAAGAAGACAGTTGCAGCATGCAAACCCTAGAATATTAGTGAACTGGAGGCCATTGGCTATGAGGACTGGCCAAAGATTCCTTGGAAATGCTGCCAGAAGCTGTTGTCTGCCTATGCCTCACATCTCCAGCAGGTCATAGCAGCACAAGGGTGCTCTACTAAGTATTAAAGATGCTTGTCATGAAGGGGTTGAATAATTTTGAGCCTGCAGCAGTCATTAAAAGTGGCGTTTTGTGTTGAATTTGGAGAAGCCACTTTTAATATTTGTTGTGTTGAGCTATTTAAATTGTTCTTGTTTGATTTGTTAATTCCAAATAGCTGAAAGTTTATAAATTTTGCCAGTAAACCTAATTTGCAACAGGGGTAGAATAATTTTGATTGCAACTGTATAACACAAAGTTAGTCTATGCAATATTCACAATACTGCTTCATAATATTCGCAATATAAAATAACGCACTCTGTAGAAATTTGGTGCTCAAATTTGATTCCTGGTACATTCTGGCATCGTGCACTGACCCTGGCCATCTCGCCTCCACATTGGTTATAAGATTGGAGGCATCATATATCATCTGGAAATTGATAAAATACGTGTGTTTCAAACATCATTAAGAGTGCATTCAGAAGCAGCTTACAGGTTCCACTATGCCTACTTGAACATTTATGCTGTGGAAACCTTTCATATTCACATAATCTGCCTCATTTAGGGAGGGCGCTTTGATTGGTACGTGCATCCCATTGATGCATCCAATGACATTTGGAAAGCCTATAATAGCCAATGCTCATTAAAAGAAAATTCACCAGCAAGTTTTCTGTGCTGTGGTGTTTTGGTAAAGACACGGGAGCCGGTTTCACCATGCAGTTGCGGTGGCCATTTATTTTTAATGAGGTCAGCCAAACATTCGCGCACTTTTACATTCTCCCAAGGACGTTTTATATTTCACCGGATATACAATTGGAAAATGGCTGCCCATTCATTTCAATGGAAATTATTTATTTTATTTATTTAACCCGGGAAGTCCCATTGAGATTGAAATCTCTTTTTCAAGGGAGCCCTGGGGGTTGAGAGGGCAATTTGCACAGCCTAATTAGATCAGGGGATGATTAGGTGGCAGGTGGAAAGAGCCAGGTTGGGACTTTAGCCATGACACCGGGGAACCCCCTACTCTTATCGAAGAGTGTCATAGGATCTTTAATGACCACAGAGAGTCAGGACCTCGGTTTAATGTCTCATCCGAAAGACGGCATCTCTTTCAGTACAGTGTCCCCGTCACTGCACTGGGGCATTGGGGATTATTCTGCCAGAGGGAAGCTTGCCACCTACTAGCCCACCAACACCTCTTCCAGCAGCAACTTGGTTTTCCTTGGTGGTCTCCCATCCAAGTACTGGCCAAGCCCAAGCCTGCTTAGCTTCAGCCACGCGGTTGGAGCAGATCGAATAGTGGTATGGCTGCTAGCAAATTGCTCAATGGCGCAGCACGCCAACATGGGGGCCAAGCTTCTGGACCCACGCGGACATGCGCTGTGTGATTTTTTGCTCACAAATGCATAGTGTGGGGCTCATGAACGCGCTGGTATCCGAGGTGTCCATGACAATGGCTCGCGCTCGTGGAACTCCGACCCAGGGTGCGTGTTCACGATCACTTTTCTGCGGAAATGGAATTCTGACCACTGCAGACTGCACTTAGATGTAAGTATGAGCGGAACAAAAAAACAAAAAAAAAAGAAAACATAGCCGCCGGTAAAGGTTTACCCATAGGCTATTGATTTCAACTCAAAAATGTCGGCAAAATAGTTGACTTGCTGTTGTGTAACGTGAGATTGCTCAGGGGTGCGTTTCCCGAAATCACAGATGCTAACTTCCATAGTTGGAACATTGACTGTGAATGGACGAACTACGTAAGTTGCTGCAACTACGCTTTTGGGAAAAGCGCCCCAGGCTCGTGTCCTCTTTAGTTCAACGATGAATAACCACATTAATGGAGTCAGACGATTCTTCTTGCTCGTCTGCGTGCGAATTCCATTATCTTCTCCGGATTCAAGACAATAAACCGAACACACAACGCACTGCACGTGCCTTATAAACCGATATGTTTTAAAGTCAGGAGCCTTAAACTTTTGTCAATTCTGCAAAGCTAATTTACTTTTAGCTAACGTAACTTAACTTAGCTTCGCGCTACTTAAAACCATCCCGTGGAGTATAGAAAAATGTGGGTCTACCGTGAAATGTTACGCACATTGTACTGCGTTATTTTTACCTTTGTTTTAAAGCTCCTTTTTTTCTGTCTTTCCCCAGAGATATCTGAGCTGGAGTGCATTGAACAGTTCATCCATGAATTTCTGCATGTCAGCGAACCGGAGGCCGTGCCTTTCTATCCCCCCAATGCACAATTCCCTTTCCAATAAAGTCTGTCTTGATTATAATTTGAATACTGTCTCATTGCATTTCTTAGTGCGAGTTAACATCGATTGTAGTTGTGGTACTCAATTTTATGATAGTGGCCGGCTCTGCGTAATTTAGGCTAGCTTTTTCAGGCCTTTTTTTGCCTGTGTCCCAACTTTTTTGAGACCTGTTGCAGCCAGAAAATTTGGAAGAAGCTCATTTTGTGGATAAAAATGTAAAATGTCTCAGTTTCAACATTTGAAATGTTATCTATGTTCTATTGTGAATAACATTGGCTCATGTGATCTGAAAGTCATTGCATTGATTTTATTCACAATTTACACTTCGTCCCAACTATTACGGAATTGGGGTTGTGCATCTATACGATCTTCGTCTCATGCTCAACTGTTGCATTTTTTAGGACTCGTATTATCTTCGTTCAGATGAAAATCAGCCACACCGTCAAATCTACCTGCATCACTCCCGTTGATCTCAGATGCTGCTCACGAACATTAGATGTTCGGATTTCATATACTCTGACGTTTCCACTTACCAAAAACTTCGATCTAATAAAGGCTGTACCACAAATAATGAGTATGTATGTTCAGTGCTTGTTCGGATCATGCACAAAAAAGTTATCATTTTGGGTCTCATCTGTCAAGTTGCTGAAAAGTTTCACCATCAAGCATGAAGGTCTGTAAGAATGAAGAATGGTTAATAAATGGTTTGCTAAGCAGTGTTCGAACTGAATTTATGTAGTGCTATAAATGCACTCATGGACATTACGTTAGATGCTACTCAGCTGACACATTATGCATAACGCATCAAAATAGAGTAATGTGAATTGGTGCTATTCAAAGTAATGGAAATATACAACTCAGTTCATGGATATATCCATATCATTTTAATACGAAAAAGTAAGGTGAGGTTTGGCTGCGTACATGGTTCTAGGATATCACAACAGCGGCCTTAGCTTACTGTACATTTTGCCACGCTAATGAAGTGTGGCAATCAAGTATATTACGGCCATTCATCAATTAAAATAAAATGGCAAAAATATACTGTGCAACAAAAGAAATGCAAGTTAGCTAGTTAGTTAATGTGCTCTTATGGTTACTCAAAGTGACCGCAAAACAAAGAAAAGTTTGATGAAACGAGTGTAAATGTGCACACGCTAGTAATAAATTAGATTTTCAATAATTACGCGCAAACTTATTCTCCGGTCTGCCTTTAATTAACTTGCGTTTCTTTTGTTGCTCAGTATATTTGCACCGTAACGCCAGCTCACTTTACCGGCTTGGCTACGTCTATAATGTTGATCACATACGGACGGCAAGGAATGGCCATTTCTGGTCTCCCCATAGCCAGCAGCATGTGATGCGCAACATACGGCTTATCATTAGCAAGTGGCCGCACTACCTAGCCTCTCACATGCCGAAGACCGCTGTGATTTTGCAAAGTGTCCACCTGTTGCAAAGTGTCCGCCAGAAAATTTCGTTGCAAATTGTCCGCCCATTTCATCAAATTTTGTTGCAAAGTGTCCGCCCAAAATTCACTGTTGCAAAGTGCCCGCCCATTTCAGCTAAATTCGTTGCAAAATGTCCGCCAAAAATTCATCAGTGCAAAGTATCCGCCCGTTTCAACAAATTTTGTTGCAAAATGTCCGCCCGTTGCAAAGTGTCCGCCCATTTCAGTAAAATTCGTTGCAGCGTGTCCTCCCAAAATTCACCATAGCATTGTGTCCGCCCATTTCTGTCAAATTCATTGCAAAGTGTCCGCCCATGTCGTTGCAATGTGTCCAACTATTAGTTTACAAAGTGTCCCCATGTCATGCATCAAAAATAATTAATTGACAGTTAGGGCGGGTATAATTGTTTACTTTTTGAGTTGGGTTATAATTTATGTCTTTCAGTCCAACTTAAAATGAATTTCAATCATGTTATCAGTCATAATCTATCTTTCCCCACTAACCAGATTAGCGTAACTTCTATCATTTGTAAATCATTTGTAAATGACAGGCCCTTAGTATAGATACTTTATTACTCATTTTCAGCAGCATTGATGACATTAAAGAAAAAACTAACTCGAAATTTCGAACTTCTCGAGCATTTATTTGGCCACATTTTACACAAAAATAAATATATACAATATTGTTTCATAGACGTACATATGTACAATAAATGAATACGAGAGAATATAAATAAGATACAAAAGACATAAATGCCACTGAGATATTATTATTTGTATTTGTATTGAATCAGGTTTTTTTTTTCTGTAATTGTATGAAGCGATCCTGCAAAATTCTAAGTAGAAGACAGTCAGGTCGTATGAATAACGCCCTTCCAGTATCTCTTCATTGTTTAGAATATCTGGATTTTGATTTGCATTATGCCTGTAAGGCACTGTCTTTGCCGGCATATTTGGATGGTAAATGGACTGCATTTATATAGTTTTTTTTATAATAATCTAGTCAGATGACACAAAGCGCTTTACAATTATGCCTCCCATTAACCCTGATGGCTGAGGCTGCCATGCAAGGTACCAACCTGCACATCAGGAGCAGCGTGGGGTTCAATGTCTTGCCCAAGGACACTTCAACACGTTCTCTGGAGGAGCCGGGGATCGAACCAGGAACCTTCCAATTCCTAGCCTAGCGGCTCAACCTCCTGAGCCATGCCGCCATATTTTTTCATGTAATCAATGTAAATAATGTGTTAATTAACGATATCACTTTCAAACTATTGTTGATTGAGGATGAATCATTTACCCACTATTTAACGTGCACCTTTTTTGTCCGCGGTAAAAGATGGGCACTTAACGCTTCAATTACGTGTAAGTTTGTTAGTAAACGCCTGCATTATTAGTTATGCAACTGTTTAAGGCGTTCTCCGTTAATTAACGCGTTTGACACCCTAATGAGCATGCAGACTTGGTTATAAAATGGGCCCTAGATTTATCCATATCTGCATTCAAACCACAGTTGAAGTCCCCTCCTATAATTTTATCTACTTTATCCTGAATGTTAATTTTCTCTAGTCCAGTGCTTCCCCAAACCTCTCCTGGAGGACCACCTGTCCTGCATGTTTTAGATCTCTCCCTGCTTCAGCACAGGTGATTCAAATGATCAGCTCGATATTAACCCTATAAAGCCAATTGACAATGTCCTGATTATTTTACTCACCTGTTCTGGAGCAGGGAAAGATCTAAAACAGGTAGGACAGGTGGTGCTCCAGGAGGTTTGAGAAGCACTGCTTTAGCCTACTACATTTTAAAAAGGTTGCATTATCTTTTTTTAGGTCCATATACATTATCTCACGTTAATCTTTCGTCAGGTATAGAAATATTACGCTTCCATAGTCAATAAAACAAAGTAAAACTTTGTGATGAGAATGAGATTCTTTTTAAAATCATTGTGAATTTTACTAATTTCATTAGCAACATTTATTTGGAACAGATGTATAAAAATAATTAACAGTGTGAGGAAGAGCTCAGGGGAACACCAGATGCAGGATCCAAAGTGTTTATTAAAAACACAAAACACTAGGAGAAAATGGGCACACAGGCCAGAAAAAAAAAACACCGTGCACATGCACTGAACAAATGGGAAAACTAAGGTACACTGCCAAAGGCAGGGGGAAACAGAAATACTCACTCCAAGAGTGGATAACTAGAAAAACAAAAACTGAACCTAACTAAACTGACGGACACACTGGGAGACTAAGACGAGGGGCAGACGAGACGAGGGTGCAGCAAAAACAAGACTCGGAAAATAGCACAAAGAAATACTCGGGAAGGCACAGGCGCTGAGATTTCACAGTGTAGAGCAGAGTCTAGCAAAGTTCCGTCTGACGTCTCCTCCCATCTCTGCCACATAAATAGTCACGAGAGGAGGCGGGGACTCGGAACGCAATCTCGACAGGAACAGAAACACATGGGATTAATAAACAAATTAACGAGGACCGGGTAAACATAATGACTCGAGACAAGACGCTGAGACCATCAATCAAACTAGACAGTTTAGATTAAGGTAATCTAAACGTGACGAGTAAAAAGCACCACAAGAGAAGCAAAGGAAAGCACAGCTTAAAACAGTTAATCAGGGAAAGCTTAGGCAGGAATTACAAAAGCTAGAAACGCTCGCACTCGCTAATGAGTTAATAAAGGTTAATACTACGTGATTTAAATATTTACAATCACCCTCAAGTGCTGGTTAGTACGGTTAGTAATTATCCTATCAGAGAACGCATTCACTCAGTTTAGCAAGACCCAGAATTAAGCACAGGTGGAAACAATGAATGAAATACCACAGCCGAAACCGAAAGAGGAAACGTGATTGGACAACGAGACGCAGGCATGCTGAAGGCTGTCACGCGACATCACTGGAGATTGGCAGAGAGGGAATCGATCATCAGATGGCAGAATGAAAGCTGAAAAATAAAACGAAAGTAAGCACAAGCACAAATAAGCACAAAGACAACACACATGAGGCAGAACCATAACACATTGGCCAAATAGAAATATCGGTAACACTTTATAATAAGGGGACATGAATCATGTAGTTATCATGCACTACTTCATGCATGATTCACTCATGAGTTCATTATGATTCCTGCATGATTTTATACATGAATTCATCATAACTCATTATGAGTTAAAATTAATTCATGCTTACTCATGTCTGAATTCATGCAATAACATCATATAAACTAAGGCATTACTTACTGTAATGAATTCATCGTGAATCAAAAGTAATTAAGCACGATCATGATGAGTTCATGGTTCATTAAAGACAGTCGTTTCACTTTTGGCAGAATCGAACATCTGTTGTAATGAAAACTACCGTTTGTCCACCACTTTAGTTGAGGGGGCACAAACATGATAAACTCATGAGAAAGTAAGCTTTAATTCATGTCATTCAATGATTCTTTCCCAATAGCATTTCACAAATTTGTTGTAATGAAAGCCATTTGTCCACCACTTTAGTTGAGGGGGCACAAACATGATGAACTCATGAGAAGGTAAGCTTTAATTCATGTCATTCAATGATTCCTTAGCAATAGCATTAAACACATCTTTTGTTATAAAAGCTACCGTTTGACCACCACTTTAGTTGAGGGGGCACAAACATAATGAACTCATGAGAAAGTAAGCTTTAATTCATGACATTCAATGATTCCTTAGCAATAGCATTTCTCACATCTGTTGTGATAAAAGCATGTATAGCCACCACTTTAGGTGAGGGGGCATAAACATGATCAACTCATGGGAAGCTAATGCATGAAGTAAGAACGAATTAATGGATTAAATCAGTATTTACTAATTCATGAAGTCGTACATAACTTCACTGTAATATTGTATCTTTATTATCAAAAAGTGATGGTAAGCTCAAGTAAAATATTAATTGCAATTCTGCTAAAAGTGAACTGACTATGTGTTTGTAGGCCCATGAATTCATGAGCAACTAACCTTTAGTTCATGTTGTTCAATATTCCCAATAGACTAACATCTGTACATTTATACTGTATGTTGTGATGATAGCTACCATACGTCCACCACTTTAGTTGAGGGGGCACAAACATGATGAATTCATGGGAAATTAAGCTTTATTTCATGGCATTCAATGAAAAAAATGACAAGCAAATATATCTACCACCTTAGTTAAGGGGGCACAAACATGATTAATTCATGGGAAGCTAATACATGAAGCAAGAATGAAGTAATGGATGAAAACGTTTATTTTGATTCTGCCAAAAGTGAAACGACTGTCTTTAATGAACCATGAACTCATCATGATCATGCTTAATTACTTTCGATTCATGATGAATTCATTACAGTAAGTAATGCCTTAGTTGATATGATGTCATTGCATGAATTCAGACATGAGTAAGCATGAATTCAGGTTAACTCATGATGTGTCATGAGGCATTCATTCATGAAATCATGCATGAATCATGATGAACTCATGAGTGAATCATGCATGAAGTAATGCATGATAACTACATGATTCATGTCCCCTTATTATAAAGTGTTACCGAAATATCCATTTATTGTGAGTACAACATATACATATTTCCTCATTATTGGACGCATACAAACATGTATATTAATAGGCTACACATGCAAATGTAAAAAATGTACATAAACTTTACTTATTTTCGGTGCTGTCGACATTTCGATTCGCGCCCAAAAAGACGTTCTTTAAATAGTGACAGATTTAGTATGCAGTGGTAGTGAAGTTTCATGAGCGCTGCCAGGCGGAGTACCACTAGTATTTATTATTATTTTCATCGCAAGCCACGAATTAATCATTGATTAATTGATCTTGATTAATCTTGATTAATCTTGATTAATTTGCGCGGTTGCGTCATTAACTAGCCCGTTACAGATCTTTTAACTCAATGGCATTTTAATAATGAAAAGCTTCAACGCAAAATGCGTATATAGGCCTATTTGACGCTAGTAAATTAACTAGGCTATAACCTGGCGCTTGAATTAATGCATTTTCTTTACGAGTTATGAAACGGGCCCCATGTGACAAAACTTCTTCTTTACATGCTTACCTCGAGTCCAAAACCTTCAAAAAACACTTGCCTGTGTTTGCACGCGTCAACTAGGTTTTGAACAAAAGAAAGACCTATTTTTAGGTCTTTAGGTCGTGGTGTGGCGTCCGTCGTCCAGCGTTCAGCGTCCATCGTCCGTTGTCTGGAACATTTTTTTATCTTTTTTTTGGCCTGATGAATTTTCGTTTAAATTTGCAATAACATACTACTAGACCATATCTCCAGATTTTTTTCTCGGATTTTTGATTGAATTATTTTTGTCCGTTTTATGGGCCCTTGAAATTTTGGCTCCAATGTTAAAGATAGGGCTGAGAAATTTTAAAAAATTTCTCAAAAACTGTGTGATAAATTTTTTTCTAAATCAGGCAATCAACTTACCTTGGTTCCGTCAGTGTACAGTGCGAGTGCCATTTTGATTGAATCGACGGAAGTGGGTCTATTGGGGGCGCTGTACATTATGAATATGCAAGATGGCCTGTGGAGGCCAAATGGTTGCAGATAGAGATTAAGTTTGTATTACTGACATATAGGAAGTAATATACGACCTATATTTGACTGTGTTAAAGTTGACCTCAGATGACCTTGAAAGGTCAAACTTGAGGTCAAGCAAAATGTTATAATTTTCAAAGGTTACTAGGCTTGAAAATATTGAAGATTGGGAACATATGTGCATTGAACACATATAGGAAGTCATGTAAGAACTTTCATTTGGTGGCCTTGAACTTGACCTTTGGCGACCCTCGTAGGTCAAACATCACATAGTGAAATTTCAAAGACTTCTATCACCAAAAATATTACAGATAGAGCTTAGATTTGTATTGCGGGCATATAGGAAGTCATGTATGAAGTTTCATTTGGTGACATTGAACTTGACCTTCAGTGACTTTGAATGCCCAAACTTCACAGTGAAATTTCAATGACTTTTATCAGCAAAATGGTTACAGATAGTTTTGTTTTGTATTGGAGATGTATAGGAAGTCATACATGAACTTTCATTTGGTGGCCCTGAACTTGACCTTCGGTGACCTTCGAAGGTCAAACTTCACATAATGAAATTTCAATGACTTGTACCACCAAAATGGTCACAGATTGTGCCAAGGTTTGTATAGAGACATTTAGAAAGTCATACATGAAGTCCATTTGCTGACCACAACTTGACATTCTGTGAACTTTAAAGTTCACAATTGACATATTGAATACATATTGACATATTTTAATGACTTGCATCACCAAAACTGCTTCAGAGCTTAGGATTGTATTACAGAAGGTCTTATAAATCTATGTGAACTTTTATTTAGTGACCTTGACATTGATTTTCATTGATTGAAATGTCACACTTTACATGAAATTTTCATAACTTGTATCATCACTGTAAGACTTCTTGCCGGTAAGCTACAGGACCCTTGGTCCTATTTTTTTATTTTTCCATTAAACTCGATAGGCTAATATAGTAACGTGATGCAAACTGTTATTGAAGCAATGACGTTATGCAAACTTTACTGAAGACGTTTTTGACTCCACGCTAAATTGTGTTATTAATCAGCTTAATCCCCAGATCTCCTTACTGTTCATGACACCACGCTCCAGTCTAAATCAAGCAATCAACATAGTGCATTAACCTCACTATTCACATCGTTAGACAGGTCATTTGTGCGCAGTCAGATAATTAGCGATGTTCCACTGTATTATCCGTGGTAGAGCATACAGTAGGCCTAAATTTTAACATTGACTTGCATTTATGTAACCCTTAAGACTTATTGGCTATTTTGGCCGTTTTGTGTACTTGTGATTTTTCCTTCCTATACCACAGTAAAAAATATGAACCATGCCGGTGTTTGGTGTATTTTTTTTTTTTCCCCAGCACAACCTCACCTATTTGTCATGATAATTAGTCTTTCACTTTCACATACTGTAGTTGTAGATGTTGGACCACAAAATACACAAAAAACATAAAATCGGATCTGAAAAATAATGTTTTTATTTTTTAATTTATTTATTTTTTACTGTCAAAGATATTTAACTAAATGCAACGAAGATATTCAAATAAATGCAACACTGGCTTCATCCCAAGTTACATAATTTTACGCATGTGTAAAAACGCATACAGAAAGTTTTATAACAAGTATAAATGATCTCTCTTTGTACTTGGTCTATCAACATGAAACAAAAACTAGCATGAAACTACAAGCCAGCATTTGCGACTGGAGCTGATGGCAATGGTCAACATGGCTTCGTTTTCATGTTATGAGCACACTAACACGTCTTGTGAATTGACCACGGAGGCGTGATCGTGGACTCCTGAGGGTTAATCATTCTTCTAATGCAGAATTTAAAAAAAAAGACTAAATTAATAAATTAATAATAATTTTAAAAAAACAGAAAAATGTCATTATTTTGAAATTTGTTGCATAGTAAATAATGATTGGTTCTGGAAATCAATTATCGCTTGTTTTTTAAAAATCCAACGTGGCTGCCGCGCTTTTTGGTGATTTTTCAAATCACTTGCTTTTGGAAAGTTGGCGGACACTTTGCAATGAATTCAGCGGGAACGGGCGGACACAATGCAACGATGAATTCTGGGTGGACACTCTGCAACGAATTTTGCTGAAATGGGCAGACACTTTGCAACGGGCGGACATTTTGCAACGAATTTTGTTGAAACGGGCGGATACTTTGCAATGATTAATTTTTGGCGGACATTTTGCAACGAATTTAGCTGAAATGGGCGGACACTTTGCAACAGTGAATTTTGGGCGGACACTTTGCAACAAAATTTGATGAAATGGGTGGACAATTTGCAACGAAATTTTCTGGCAGACACTTTGCAACAGGTGGACACTTTGCAACATCACAATTGCATGCTGTGGCTCTTAGCGCCGCCCCTAGTATTGCAAAACGCAGCGGATCTATGGAAATAAACCCTAAAAAAAATCTTGGGTTAGCCCACTGGTCCTTTCAAGATAGCCTCTCTGGCGTTCTGGTGATTTGTGTTTCTATATGATTCCACTCCAGAAGCTACCCACTGAGGAACGCAAGTACGGAAGAGGGCAGCCTGCTTGCCCACTGCACAGGGCCAGCAACACTTAGTAGTGGCATTTAACCCGCTACGGACCCAGAAACATCTTATAAGCAATCACATCAACATCTGCATCGTAAATCTGGGCAGCATAATAGCAAGCATGACAGACCCCGGGTAAAGCCTCGAGGACCTTGCGGTTCTGATCAGCCCAGATCTGCTCGTAAATTTGATTTTCTATGATAATTACGCGCAAACTTATTTTCCGGTCTGTCTTTAATTAACCTGCGTTTCTTTTGTTGCTCAATATATTTGCACCGTAACGTCGCAAGCTCACTTCACCGACTTGGTGACGTCTTTAATGTTGAACACAGACAGACGGCAAGGAATGCCCATTGCTCCACCCACTCACATCCGCTGCAGTGCTAAATTCGGAGGAGACGAGAACGCGCTTACATATGAGGACCCGCTGGTGTTCGCATAGCCTGAATATAAATAAAACATTTTGTCTTTGCCGAGAAACGAGGCATCAATGACTTAAAAGAGAAAAATAAACAGTTTCGGTATCGATAATTTGTGACTGTCAAAAAAATTTATTCACGGATTTATCAGCGTGTCTTTTTCAATTATTCCCTATGGAGAAATTTCTTTTTGGCCCCCATGGCATCACATGACCTGCAATATCAGCTTGACCGCTACGCCCATGTCGGCGTGCGTTCCAGCTTTCGTTGTCTGTCCAGTTCTCCTTATAGGTCCATGGGATATCCCAGGCAATGAATCCGGCAAACGCGAAGCGAATATCCAGTCAGGGGATAGCAGACGGTGTGTACGTTGTCTTCAAGGTCACGTGCCTCCGAAATAATAGTTCTGCTTCTCCCAAGTTCGACATAAAGATAAAGAAGAGAAACTGTATATTTTAATCTTTTCCGATTTTATATAGAGGGTTCCCTGCCAAATTACAGGGACAATGACAAAAACAGCAGGAAGAGGAAGGTGACAGAGATTGTTGGTGTCTCGGGTAAGTTTATTGTTTTAGCTAAAAATTAAATGAATCCTGCAATAGGCAGCTCAATGCTGCCAGGGAAGGGCCACATAATTGCGTTTGTACTCGGTGAGATATGCGCTGCATAGGAAGACTTCACATCGTTTGGAAGCATTAAAACTCATCATTCTAATTGTATTTGCTTTTATTTTTTTGTGATCAACTTTTTTCTTTTTTTTTTATTGAGACATACTTTGACAATATACAAATCACGATCTACTTTAGATACAAACAAACAATACAGTACATAAATCAACAGTTACAAGATCCAGTAGTACATTAGGTCTTATTTGGAGGAGAAATTTTTTTTAAAAAAAAGGGGGGAGGAGAAGAGAGAAAGAAAAGGGGGGGGGGTTTAATCTAGGGTCCTAGTTTGTGTCAGGAGGTCTTGAATAGACCGGGTCATCAATGACCATGCCTGAATAGTTTTAGGCTGAGCCTTGTTGAGACGTGCAGTTGTGCACTCAAGTGATGTTATATACTGATAGGTGGTGAGCCAGTATTCTTTTAAGGGAAGATTGGGGTGATACCAGCGCCTTAAGATGGCTTTTTTTGCTGCAGTGAGTCCTGCCATAAGTAGTCTACGCTGATTAAGAGTGAGGGGTAGCTGAGAATCATCGTTAAGAAGGCAAAGGCATGGGTTGGGCTGTATGTCGATATCGAGCAGTGGTGACAAAAAGGAGAATATTTCAGTCCAAAAATGCTTAATTGGGTGCATTCCCAAAACATGTGCATTGTTGTACCAACTATCTGATCTAGGCAGAGAGTGCAATCAGGGCTTGTGATTAACTTCATTTGGAAGTATTTTAATGGGATAGCATAAGCTGGGTGTATCAATTTGAAGTGTATCAGTTCATGTGCCAGATTTTTTGAGGAACAGCACATGTTTTCCCATATCTTTTCCCATAATGGTTCTAGACCAAGTGTGTTTAGTTCCCTTTCCCATACCTTTTCCACACCTAACTTTTTAGAATGATGGGAAATCAAGGCATTGTAAATGCTGGTCACAGTCCCTCTTGAGCACTGAAAAGGTCTTACCCATTTCTCCATAGTATGCTCTGGAATCGGCTGATTCCAGGGCACCCCATAAGCCTCCATGGCTGATCTTAGTCTCAGATAAAAGGAAATATGACGTGCCTGGCAAATTAAAATTAGTTTTGTAATGTGGAAAAAAAAAGCCACTAGATGGCAGTATTGACATTTTTTTGTTAAGCTAAGTCTGGAGCTAAGTTTGGGGCATGTCCTGGGCATGCCTCAGAGGGGGCTGGAAAAGAGTATATAAAGAGAAAAATTGAGAGAGTGAAAAGTAGTAGGAGAAATCGCACGTAGAAATTGTGGAAGGATACATTTGACCAGACCTATCACTCTTTTCAAGACCTGTGAAGCTTTTTGTGGATTTTTGCCTGTGTTGGAGCATTTTCCTGTCCCAGGACATCGCAACACAGCAGCCCATCTCAATTACCAGGGGACTGTAAATATCTCTTTTTTTTATTTCAATCTTGGTCAGTAGGGTAGATTGTAGATTAGTTCTAAGTGTTTGTTTAGTTAAATCTGTTGAAGTTTAAGAATTTTGTCTGTCATCCCTTGCTGTCTGTGACGTCATAACAAATTGACGCCATAACAAATTGGGGCCATAACAAAGTGGGGGCTCATCCGGGATAGACCATTGTGCGAGTCATTTATTGAAAATCTAAAATTTCAAATTGTGGAATTGTTTTTTGAATTTTCATAGATCTATATTGACAGATCAACAGCAATGGATGATTTCTTGGCATCACCAACCGTAGAGGTTTTGAAGTCTTTTAAAAAGACAGAACTGCTAGAAATATGCAGACAGTTAGAGCTGACAGATGTAAAACCAGCCATGCGAAAAGCAAGACTGGCTAGAGAGATTGTTGAATATTACATTGATGAAAATGTGTTTGCACCAGGAGATCTGGAACAGTTTCCAGTGGAAAATCCAAATGTAGAAATGGAACTTAAATTAAAAATGCTAGAGATTGAAAGAGAGGAAAGAGCATTCGTGAGAGCAGAAAGAAAAAAAAAACAAAGAGAGTTTGAGAGCAGAAAGAGAGAAAGAAAGGCAGTTTGAGAGAGAGAAAGAGGAAAGAGCAGAAAGAGAGAGACAGAGACAGAGAGATTTCGATTTAGAAAAATTAGACAGAGAAGAAAGGCTCCAAATGGAGCAACTAAAAATTAAAATGGAAGCTGAAAACAAATTTCGTGGTAGCCAGGATG
Organism: Gymnothorax javanicus; assembly: GCA_029692085.1. Lineage (NCBI taxonomy): Eukaryota > Metazoa > Chordata > Actinopteri > Anguilliformes > Muraenidae > Gymnothorax > Gymnothorax javanicus. The sequence goes on from CM056201.1 coordinate 44,369,181, forward strand.
TAAAGCTGGTGCCTCCATTCTCGGAGAAGGAGGTTGATAAGTATTTCCAGTGCTTCGAGAAGGTAGCTAGGAGTTGTCAGTGGCCAACGGAACACTGGCCTCTGATGTTGCAAACTGTTCTCAAGGGTAAAGCTCAACAAGCCTATTCGGCTTTGTCTGCAGATGATTCCTCTGATTATGAGGTTGTCAAAAAGGTTATTTTGACAGCTTATGAGTTGGTTCCAGAGGCTTACCGACAGAAATTCAGAGGTCTGAAGAAATCTGACAATCAGACTTATGTGGAATTTGCTAACGAGAAGAAGGTTTGCTTTGAGCGCTGGTGTACTTCTATGGAGGTCAAGGATGATTTCAACTCACTAAAAGAGATGGTGTTAGTTGAAGAATTCAAGAACTGTGTCAAGGATGATATTAAGACCTACCTTAATGAGAAGCAAGCACTGAATTTGCAATCAGCTGCCAAGTTTGCAGATGAATATGTTCTCACACATAAGTCCAAATTTCAGTCTAGCAGTAACAATAGATGGTCCAAATTTCAGAAGAAAGGTAACGGTGATACCCAAGATTCCTCACCCAAAGACAAAGACAAATCTGGTAATGGTCCTCAGAAATCCAGTCAAAGGTCTGATCAAAGTGTGAAAGTTGACAGGGACAAAAGTGGTCTAGTTTGCAATTATTGCAAGAAATCTGGTCATGTTACAACTAACTGTTGGTTCCTTAAAGCTAAGAAAGAAAAAGAAAAGGATACCAAACCCAATGCCTTTGTGAAGACAAGGTTAGAAACCCCTGTAGTAGATGACCGATCTGCTAAATTGCCTGCTCCTTGTGAGGCTAAGAAGCCTGATACTGCTGACTTTGTGAAGGAGGAATTCCTTCCATTTGTGTCAGATGGATTTGTGGCTCTGAATGAGCATTCTCCTCCTGTCCCCATATATATCCTAAGGGATACCGGAGCTTCTCAGTCACTTTTGTTGATGGACTCCTTGGAGTTACGTAATGAGACCGCTTCTGGGGATTTCATACTTGTACAAGGTATTGAAGGGAGGACTGTATCTGTACCCCTGCGCTCTGTATTCTTGAAATCAGATTTAGTTACTGGACAGGTAAAGGTGGGACTTATGTCAAGTCTACCTATCAAGGGTGTTTCTCTGTTGCTAGGCAATGACCTGGCTGGGGGCAATGTAGTTCCCCCTGTTCATCTTACTTCACAGCCGAGCACTGAAGATGGCGATGAAGACCCATCTCTCTATCCTTCCTGTGCAGTGACCCGTGCTATGGCCAAGAAGGCTCAAGAAGAAGATGATGTGGTGCCATCCAGCACATTGAATAGTCATGACTCAGGTGGTTCGCCTCATGACTCTGTTCAGCCTACTATGGTTTCTCCGTTTGAGGACTTATCAGACACTTTTATCAGTTCTCTGTTCAGCCAGCCAGATGGGTCTGGTGATTCTGATGTGTCTGGAGACTTGTCTCTGTCCAGAAAGCGGTTGATTCAGGAGCAAACCAATGATCCTGAAATTTGTGTACTAAAGAAGAGAGCCCTTCCTGATGAAGAAATAGACGCAGTTCCAGTTGGGTATTATCTCAAGGATGGAGTGTTGATGTGGAAGTGGCGCCCTCCTGATATCCCTGCCAATGCAGATTGGGCAGTGGTCAAGCAAATTGTTGTTCTGAAGGTCTACAGGAATGAGATCTTAACAATGGCTCATAGTTTGCCTTTAGGAGGTCATCTTGGTGTTAACAAGACTGTTGACAAGATCATGAAACACTTCTACTGGCCTGGACTTCGGAAAGATGTTTCCAACTTTTGCAAAACCTGTCACACTTGTCAGGTAGTTGGAAAACACCAGTTAGACCCACCTGTAGCTCCATTGCAGCCTATCCCAGCATTTGGGGAGCCCTTCTCCAAGGTCATCGTTGATTGTGTTGGTCCATTACCCAAGACTAGATCTGGAAATCAGTACTTGTTGACAATCATGTGTGCATCTACCAGATTCCCTGAAGCCATACCTCTACGCAACATCAAGGCAACTGCAATCTCAAAGGCTTTGATAAAGTTCTTCACGTTGTTTGGCCTTCCCAGGGAAATTCAGTCAGATCAAGGTAGCAATTTCACTTCCGGATTGTTTCAGCAGGTTGTGTATGAACTAGGTGCGAAGCAGATTCTTTCCGGTGCCTATCATCCAGACAGTCAGGGTGCCTGAGAGCAGTTTCATTCCACTCTCAAGACAATGATGAGGACTTATTGTTATGACCATGAGAAAGACTGGGATGAAGGTGTTCATTTGCTGTTGTTTGCAGCTAGAGAAGCAGTGCAGGAGTCTACTGGATTCAGTCCGTTTGAGCTAGTGTTTGGCCATGAAGTGAGAGGACCTTTGCTATTGTTGAGTGAACAATGGCAAGAGAAAGAGCCGCATATCAGTATGTTAGACTATGTGAGCAAGTTCAAGGAAAGACTGCGTGCAGCTTGTGACCTAGCCAAAGAGAACTTGAAATCAAGTCAGGGAAAAATGAAAACTTGGTATGATCATAAGGCTAGAAGCCGTGAGTTTAAACCAGGATACAAGGTCCTTGTGTTGTTTCCCTTGCAGTCCAATCCATTGCAGGCTAGATTTCATGGTCCTTTTGAAATTCTGAAAAAACTCAATGATCTCAATTACATTGTGAAGACTCCAGATAGGAGAAAGCCAAAACAGTTGTGTCACATTAACATGCTGAAGCCTTATCATGATAGGAATGCTAGGGTTGCAGCTGTCACTTCAGATCCTCCTATGGCCAAGACTTGTGAAGATGAGGGGGAGTTTCAAGATGATGAACCTAGAATTAAAGCTGAAGTTCTTTCATGTAAATTGTCAAATTCTGAAGTGTTGCAAAATCTTGATGTAAAACTCCAGCATTTAGAACCCTCACAGAAAGATCAGTTTGAGAGGTTGATCAAGAAATATAAAGATCTATTTCCTGATGTTCCTGAGAGTTTCTATAGCCTCTCATGATGTAGATGTTGGTGATGCCAAACCAATAAAACAGCATCCGTACCAGATGAATCCTGAAAAGAGAAAGATTGCTGAGAAAGAGGTTGAGTACATGTTAGAACATGATATTATCAGACCCTCTAACTCCGATTGGAGTTCACCCTGTGTTCTAGTTCCAAAACCTGATGGAAGTACTAGATTCTGTACAGATTATCGCAAAGTCAATGCTGTAACTAGAACTGATGTGTTTCCAATACCTAGGATTGATGATTGTATCGATAGAGTAGGGCAAGCAAAGTTTCTGACCAAGATTGATTTATTGAAGGGTTGTTGGTGTGTGCCTTTAACTGAGAGCGCCAAGAGCATCTCTGCTTTTGCCACACCATCTGGGTTATACCAGTATGAAGTCCTACCCTTTGGCATGAAAAATGCCCCAGCCACGTTCCAAAGGATGATACAGTCTACAATCGCCGGATTGCCACACACGGGTGCGTACATCGACGACCTGATCACATGGAGTGACTCCTGGGAAGAACATCTGAAAGATGTAGAGACATTGTTCCAGCACTTGACCCAGGCTAACCTGACTGTTAACCTGAACAAGAGTGACTTTGGTTGTGCTACTGTCACTTATCTTGGCTACGTCATAGGCCAGGGTAAGGTGGCACCCATAAATGCTAAAGTCCAAGCCATCATGGACTTTCCAGTTCCTGACAACTTCCTTGGAATGATTGGGTACTACCGCAAGTTCTGCAAGAACTTTGCTGAGATTGCTCTCAGTCTCACCAACCAACTGAAGAAAGGCGTAAAGTTCACTTGGGATGAAGCATGGCAAAGAGCCTTCGATCGCCTGAAGTCTCTGCTGTGTCACTTCCCCGTGCTCAAATCTCCTGACTTCAACAAACCGTTCTCCATGGCGGTCCATGCTAGCGACTAAGCTTGTGGATCTGTGCTCCTACAGAGAAGTGACTCTGATGACAGTGAGCATCCCGTGGCATACTTCTCCAGGAAGTTCAATTGCCACCAAAAGAACTATTCCACAATTGAGAAAGAGCTGTTGGCTCTGGTTCTATCTTTACAACACTTTGAGGTTTATGTTTGTTCAGGGCAAAAGCCAATGATTGTATATACTGACCACAATCCGTTAATGTTTTTGAGTAAGATGAAAAACAAGAATCGGAGATTGTTGAATTGTAGTTTGATTACTTCGTGGCGCAGTCGATAGCGAGTGTAGCTCCGAGGTTAACAGTTCGGAGGATCGAATCCCCTCATTACCGCAAAAAGAAGCTTTACTTGTCATAATAATTGCTCAAGAACGACAGCTAAGAGCTAAAAAAGCAGGCGGAGGCCTCGCAAAGTACGTGGGGGGAGGAGACAGAAACCATATATTTTGTTTTCGTCAAGAATCTGTAAAGTAAGTGTGCAGTTGACGTTGAAAAGACGCCCAGAACAACCTAATTTGATCTAATTTTTAACCTTGTGCAGAGGTCTGGTGGACGTTAATACGGGACGTCCAGAGGATGTCAAGACGTCATAAAAACTTTCATTCTGGCTCCTCAGGGGACGTCATTTAGACGCTTGTGGAAGGCCTCGAAAAGACGTTGTTTGGACGTATGCTTGCTCGGTGGGCATGGCCCATCTTGCACTATTGGAGGATTTGGAGCACCGTGCGCTCCACAGGGAGCGCGTTTTCAAAGAGCGTGCTGATCTGTTCAGTGAGAGCACAGAATGGCTTCTAAGCAGGTACCGCCTCCCCAAAAACATACTGATGGATTTATGCTGTGATTTACAACCCATGTTGGAGCGAGATACAAAATGCACCAAAGCCATCCCAGTGCACATCCAGCTCCTGTCCACCCTGGGATTTTTGGCCACAGGAACATTTCAGCGAAGGATTGGAGACATATGCGGCATTTCGCAGCCGACACTAAGCAGAATCACGCCAGTAGTTTTGGATGCAATAATTTCTCTGGCCCCAACTTACATCCAGTTGCCATACAGACATCACCAACAAGCCGAAATTAAACGTGGATTTCACGCCATCGCCGGATTCCCAAATATAATTGGAGCCATAGATTGCACTCACATCGCAATAAAAGCACCATCACACAATGAATTCAGTTACATGAACAGGAAAGGATTTCATTCAATCAATGCACAAATAATCAGCGATTCAAATATGGCCTTGTTTAACTTTGTGCCCGGTGGCCTGGAGGAACGCACAACATTCTGCAGAACAGCTCTGTGGGTGTGCGCTTCCAAGCAGGAGCTGTTGAGGATGGCTGGCTCATTGGTGAGCGATACAACATTTCAAAATTATTTTCTGTGCTTCGTATTGTTTATTATAACATCTCTATAGGTGATCGGGGATATCCACTGAAGCTGTGGCTAATGACTGAGACTGCTCTTTCCGCTGACCCAACAGAATTAACAGCAGTTGTTACCTTCTCCCACGCAGCATTTTTCCTTTTGTTGATCACACCTGCATTGAGTGTTCCAAACAGTATTTTTTGGTGTGTTTCAACTTCTCCAACAAGCACCTCAATCTCTGTGTCGGAGAAATTCCTCCTCTTCGCCCCCTTGGCATGATTTCGGTGAGGGAAAAAAATCAATTGACGCATTCTTAAAGGGATTGCTGCTACCATATATGGTCAATTGGGGGCGTTTCTGAATGCAAATAAGCCTAACCATGCACGAGCATGGTAGTTTAGAAGAGGTGGGATTTATCATCACATATTACTCACTGGTGTGCGTACGACCGGTGTCCGCACGTTTGATAAATATGGATTTTTTTGTACTTACACACATTCTAAGTTTCATTCCTATGAAAGAATTTAGAACATTTTCTACACACAGGTTGATAAATGAGGCCCCTGGTGCTTGCTAGCTCTTAATGCAGCCTGCAGTGAGTCAACTTTAGCGGTTTTATTTTGAATAGCTTTTTGTGATGAATCCACATCTTTGGCTAGAACTCCCAGACTGGCCTCCGCATTGTGCATCTGTGTTTTCAGTTCGTTTAACTACGGGATTAAGATGCTATTGATTGCTTCTTTCACGGCTGCCTGTATCAACAGGTTGAGTTCGCTCTGTTGTTCTTGTAACGCCATTTTGACTGCAGAAGCAATTACGTCCTCGATATCCTCCTTTGGCATGGTTACCATCGGTTTTTTCTTTAATGGTGACATGCTATCGCCCTCTCGTTTGCCTCCCAGTTTTCCTTGTGCCATACTGCCTGTGCTCATGACAGAAATTGGTTATATTATTGAAAGAAAATTACATTTAAGGTGTTGTTGAGGACGAGCTAGTCAGCTACACGTGCATCCCTGACCAATGTCCCGGAAGTCTCCCATTGTATTTGCTTTTAGACACAATTGCAGTACCTACCAAAATCAAAATCCAGGCGGGAAAAAGTAGCTAATAGTTGGTTGAGTTAATGTCGTTAGTGGTGTTAATTTACTTTCGCCAAAGTGACATTGGACAGTAGGCCTACTCATTTCAGGGCTGCATTTAACGGATAGTGACGTCACTGGGAATGCTGAACTGCCCATAAGTGGTCAAACCAAGGGAAACGAAGCGTCTGCAGGTGTTTTCGTGCCGGACCAGTGTAAATCCACCCTAAGCCCAAAGACTGCAAATGTAGGTACTGGGACGAAGCCTCAGTAACCTGACATAACTTTATTTACACTGAAATATCTTCAGTACCTATCCTCTTGATCGTCATTCGACTAACCACTCCCCCCTTTCTGCATACAAAACCTTGATGCATTGTGGGACAGACTTAGGCCCTTTCTCAAACCGCTCCCTCACCACAAGCACTTCACTACCAAGTGTCACTCCATGTGAAGTCTCCCTCGCCGCAGCTATGGAGGAAACTTCATCAAGGGGGAGGGTTTAAATACATGTATAAACTTTGGGATGCCCTTTCCCTTTGCCCAAAGGGAAGCAGAGGTAGTCATCACCATGCCTACCAACAGGTGCGTTGCAGTGTAGGCCTATTCATGGGTTTCAGTCACCTGACGTTTTTGTTATAAGCGCCATCTTGAGGACCTACCAGGGACCTAGGCACAGCTACGACCATAGACTGTATGGGCTACGATGAAGGATGTCTCAGTCTTTATTTCTCCATAACAACAGACTAACTCTACATTATCCCGCTTATTACACGGCTTATGAGTGAAATTATTAATTTCAGACGTAATGTTGATCAAAATACGACTTTTGTCGATTTATAAATTGCATCATTTCGCGAATCTGCAAGTCCGGTCACTTCTCCGCTGTTTTGCTCACCCTCCTCGGTTGTGTGTTGGCCTGTGACTAAAAACCAGGTACCCGGGTCCCGCCCGAAAGGTTCGGGCCCCGGGAAGAAAATTGCGATACCCGTTTCCCGAAAATCAGTACATTGATTGTGCACATGATAAAATGATGGGTAATCATTAATGGCATCACCCAGACATTCGCTTATTTAGGCTACGTTATTTATTCCTGTAGCTCACGACTGTCATGCACCAACGATTAGTTTATCAACTTACTTGAATGGGAAACAGATGGAGAATCAATCAGTGGCAATTTGGAGATTTTAATCAAGAATGTATTAATCCTTACCTCCTTGGTCTAGTCAGCTCACGCTCGCTAGCTGCCTTTCGATCTCATCGGCGTCATGGTTTTTGTTTTTTCTTTTTCAATAGTTATGATGATGAATTTTGATTATATTGATACAAATTACATGATATATTTATTGTCGTTGTGATTGATAGTCCCAGTTGATAGTAATAGTGATGATGAATACGGCGATTCGGTATTCGGTAACAATTGAAGCAGGCCCGGCGCTAGAACAGGGAACTTGGGGGGCACAGACATGTCCCTTTATGACAATTAGAATAGTCCTGGCTAGTTTTCAATTATGTTCCTTTATTGACGCGTTTTCCAATTATTGTAATTGGCAACTGAAGACACGGTTTCTCTCCATATGCGATCTAACAGCGATGAAATCATGGGGTAAATTCAGTATGACTGAGAATGGGGGTGGACAAAACACCCATTTTAAACAATTATTAAGCCTGACCTGTTCTCAGTCATTTTCGTGATTAACAAAAGGTTCACTCCGAGAGCACTCCACACTTAACAGCTGTTGCTTGTTCTCCCCGATTAGGTAAGACGACAATCATTCATCTGGACGCGTATTTGCTTAATTTAAATCAACGTTATTCAAAATTACTCTCGGTATTGAGTGAAAAAAAGTGGCACTCGGCAGTGAAATAGGCTATAAGAAGCATGCGGCTCAAGCTACTTGCGCAGGTATGCAATTTTGAATAAGGTTGATTTAAATTCAGCAAATACGCGTCCAGATGAATGATTGTCATCTTACCTAATCGGGGAGAACAAGCAACACCTGTTAAGTGTGGAGTGCTCTCTGAGTGAACCTTTTGTTAATCATGAAAATGACCGAGAACAGGTCAGGACTAATAATTGTTTAGAACAGATGTTTTGTCCACCCCAATTCTCAGTTATACTGAATTTACCCCATAATTTCATTGCTGTTATATCGCATATGGAGAGAAACCGTGTCTTCAGTTGCCAATTACGATAAATGGAAAACACGTCAATAAAGGAAAATAATTGAGAACTAGCCAGGAATGTCCTAATTGTCATAAAGGGACGTGTCTGTGCCCCCCCAATTCCCTGTTCTAGAGCCGGGCCTGGATTGAAGTTGATGGAATAATTATCAAATGATGATGATGATAATGAGAAAATGGGAAATTCAGGGGTGCAGATATGATTTTGAGTTTTGACGATGGGATTGTTATGATGGAATAATGAAATACTTACTATTAATGATTATAATGACATCAGTCAGACATCTGTACACTTTGATATAGTAAATTAATTTGGAAAATACATTTGGAAAGTAAACTATCGTATTCGTAAAATACCTGACCAGTCCATCCAACGTTCGTGAGTTGACAATGAAATACCACCTCGAACGAGCGTTTTGTTGTAAGTTATCTTTCTGTTTCTCGGTCTTTCTTTCTTTAGTGTACGTAAACCATTGGCATAGCCAGAACTTAAAATTGGGTGGGCACTAAACATCTCTTTAAAACATTTATTCGTTCTCACTCGATCACATTCATTTTTTCTAATTAACTATACATTCAATCCGAAAACACTCCGCACTATCTGGTGTTGCTTGTTCACCTCTTTCAGGCAAAAGACAATCATTCATTTGGATGCGCAATTTTGTGCTTTTCATATCAGTGGCGTAGCAACACCTGAAAATTGAGCGGCCACACAACATCGGTTTATTACAATTAGGGGCCTATTATAGGCTACCTAACTTGTTCTCAGCCATTTTCCTTTGTTAAAGCAATTTCCATTTATTTGAATAATCAACTGGCAAAAAAAGACACGACTTCTTTCGAGGTGCGATCTAAGGGCGACTAATCAATAGGCATAATTCAGTTCAGAAAAATAAGTTAGGCCTACTCATAAGTTGTGCTTAGTTTTAATAATAGCCTACTTTTCGAGAGGTAAACTGCTCTGGAATGTCTGCGCTACCTTTTCGGCTCATCAGGCGATCTAACCTGTGCTTCATGATCGATTGAATTATTCAAACTGAACCAAAGACAGAGATTTGAAATGCACAAAATTGCGCATCCAAATGAATGATTGTCGTTTTGCCTGAACGAGGTGAACAAGCAACACCTGATAGTGCGGAGTGTTATCGTATTGAAGGCATAATTAATCAGAAAAAAATGATTGCAATCGAGGCAGAACTAATTGTTTTAAAGAGATGTTTATTGCCCACGCAATTTTAAGTTCTGGCTGCGCTACTGACGTAAACGTGTTTGAAACTTTGAGGTAAAGAATTAACGCGGACATGCATGCCTCGTAGACGAGAGCTGTGACACCGGGTCCGAGGCTCTGATCGCAGTTTCGGTTTCCAGCCACAACGTGGAAGGAGCCTCCACTCTCCCTGTATCAAGTTACAAGTCATTTATCTAACATCACAATTAGTCCGAAGCTGTTTAATGAAGGTAAAAATGAAACATAAGGTAAATATCCTGCGTAGTTCTTCTCCTCTGTCTCCTCCGATCAGAGCGGCGTCCCTAGCAACGGCCTGTTTCACTTAGCAACAGTCTGTTTTACAGAAATAAAAGACCGTAAAATGTAGAATCAGAGCGTAATTCATTAATCAAAATGCAGCATTCAAAAGAGCCATACCATAAAAAAATGTTAATCCACTCCTTTTGTGAGACTTCTTATCACAGCCCATGGGGCGACAGATAGACGGCCTGTTGTAAGTCAGTACCCAAGATGGCGCTGCGACCGCTGTGTGACGTCACATGATATCTATGAATATGACGGTCTAGTTCCTTAATGCCACACTTCTTACCCAAAATATTTTAGAGAGGATAATGTCATTAAAAAAATTTATATTAAAGATATTTAATACACAGCATTGACAAAAATGAAGATGTTTGTGCATGAAATGGCACATTATGAAAAAGAGCAATCGTTGATTCAATGAATAGAACTACTCACTCAATGTTTTCTCGGGTGCGCATCTATACTCAGTCAAAAAAGAAACTTCACACTCGTTTGGAGGTCGATAAGTTGAACATACAAGGAAAGTGGTTTTAAATAATGATTTAATTCTATTCTGTACCCATTAAGGACGGTGTACCATAAAAATCATGTTCATAATGTAACCAGTTCCACCAGAAATGCTACGGAAATGTAAGAGAGTAAAAATGGTAAGTTACAACTTGATGAAAGCATGTCAATAGCGTGTATGCCCTCCATGAGCGTTCACAACTGCGACGCAACGTCTCCTCATGGATTGAATGATGCGTCTGAACACAGCTTGGGGGATGCGTCGCCATAATTGAACCAACATGGCACCAAGTTCCTGCAAATTCTGTGGAGGGTTCCTTACTTGACGGAGTCTTCTGCCCAACACATCCCATACATGTTCTATGAGATTAAGGTCGGGAGACCTTGAGGGCCCTCCATGACATTGATGCCAGCATTCCTAAGAAAAATTCGCGTTAAATTGGCGTATGAGGTCTGGCATTATCGTGTTGGAATGTCAGACCTGGGCCATGAGCTGCCATGAATGGCAAAAGCTTTGGAATGAGCACTTGATCTCTGTATCCTGCAGCAGTTAGGTTTCCTTGAACGACCATCAGTCAGGAACGGGCAGGACCATTAAAGGCACCCCAAACCATAACACTACACCCCCAAAGCGGTCCACTTCCTGCACACAACACTGGGCGTTGCGTTCACGCGTCTCCTCCAAACTCTAACTCTCCCATCAGTGAAGTGCAAAGTGAATCTGGATTCGTCACTAAAAACGACCCTATTCCAATCACGCTGAGTCCATCTCAGATATCGTTGTGCCCAGAGAAGCTGTTGACGTCGGTGTAACTGGGTTAAAATTGGTCCACGATATGGCCGACGTGCACGGAGATGAGCAGTGCGCAGGCGATTACATATGGTTTGGGCAGTCCACGACCTCTAAACAATTCATTCCTAGTGGGCGTTGCAGTGAGAAATCGACACGCAAATGGCGAAGACGATTTGTCGGTCTTCTGCTTGTGTCATCACCGCGTGGTCTGCCCGAGCGAGGTCGGTCTGCTGTGGTGCCAGTTTGTTGGAGAGGTGTCCGAAGATCATGGATAGTCCGTCGACTGCATCCCATAACCCTGGCAACGTCAGTGACCGGCGTTCCGTATTCAGCATGCCAATGATACGTTCACGTTGAATGTTTGACAGTCGTGGCATTGCAAATCAACGGATAATTGACTGTAAGAACTTGTTTTTTCCGAGATGTCACTCTACCGCGCTAACGTGGGCTCAATTGCACGTGTCTCATAAGGTCACGTGACTAGGAACACGAGGAAACTTGCTTTTTACCTTGATGTATGCTCGCACGTGCTGCATGCTTGTGCACGTCGGAGTTGCTGTGTGTCATGATGTCTTTGACAACGCATTTACCCCTAATAATAATAATAATATCTCTTGTATTAAGTTTCAAGAAAATATTTAGAAATTTATGAGTGTGAAGTTTCTTTTTTGACTGAGTATACATGTTCATTTCAAAATACAGTGTAACCTTTAATTCTGTGATGTGCATGTGAAATAGTCAATCAAAGTCCATTTGAGGTTAGGTAATGTATGACTTACCTTTCAGAAATAGCCGCACAGAACTGACATTTGTAGATATGCAGCATTTCTTCCATCCCGGACACAAAATAAGTGTTGCACTTGAAAGGAGGGTGGTTTGTAAGCTATCATTGCTGTACACTCGCTGCAGAGGGTTTTACAAGCCACTTCCACTCTGCGGTAATTGATTTGGGATGGCGCTCAATGTGGCAGACCCTCCATGCGAAGGGGCAAATGGAGGCAGGGTGGATAGGGCGAGGGAATATGGGCTGGTTTGAGAAAGGCCCTTAGTCCTTAATACTGCTCTGAAGCGGCATCAGGATGAGGGTTCATAATGTCTGGATTAAGTGCGCTAAACATTGGGCATTTTCAGAAATGGGACAGTCTTCCACACTTACTCATTGGTATGTGAATGCGCACTCAAGACCACAAGACTGCAAGTGTGGGTATTGGGATAAAGCCAGTGGAGTGCCATTCAATAAAGATCATTCAACACCCAGAAAAAAATAAGCTTTGAAACTTGTGGAACATGGCACCTCTATGTATCTGTCTGTTTTGGTTTCATATCTGTGAGCAAGAAACCAGGCTGTTCCTGCAAATTTTTGTAATAGAAAACTGATCTGCCAAATAAAACTACAGAAAGAGAGGGGAGGGAGAAGCCAGCAGTGCTGATTACCAGTGAACCGTGGCGGTAAGGAAGAATGGCTTTGACTATCAGAAAACCATGAAATCTCAACAAAGAATGCTTGCCTCTACAGTGTGAATTAGACCCAGTAATTAATGTTGTGCAGGCACCCTGGTCTTGATGGTTCAATGACAAACTTTGAAAGGAAAACAGGAGGGACTTACATGAAAGCTGGCTTCTATAATGGCTGCTTTCTGCGATTAAAATCAGACACAAAAACAAATTCCTTAGTTGCATCTCACTCCAAGCACTTTTTCAAAAAATTTGTTTTTGAAAGCGAGTGCATGGACCTTCACCTGATAAGAACACATTTCATCCCTACGAAACAGTGCACATTCTTTAATAATAAACATTCCAATGAATTTTAACTTAAAGGAGAGATTGATCAAAAAAAAAAAAAACCTTCAGTATCGAGAACAAGCTAAAAGTCTGGTCAGAATGTTTCAGCATACACCTCATTTGAATGTTTCCTCCAGCAGTGCAGTACTGAAAACATACTTCCAAATTACCTAAGCTGCACTGAAGTACACGTTCCAGGCAACTGAATTTAATTTCCATTTATAGTCCGATTCTTAAGGCATATCCATATCCAAAATATAATGGACATGTATTATGATAAAAATTATATTTCGATGACTAAAGAAATATCCCAACGATGCTTATGTTTCCAACATAATGCTATATTTTATATTTTGTCATGAATTTGTAAAGTCTGGGACTTCAAAGAGCTCTCTGAAGTGTGTATCCGCAGATACACTTGCCCATGAGTTAGTGAATAATGCTGATAAGAGAGCAAAAACATCTTCATTCATAAAAACTGGTAGCCTGTAGGGGCCTGGGCCTCACGTATGAACCTTATTGTAACTCTGTAAAAAATGTGTGTGAGGGTGTGAAAAGGACATCAAACAATGTATTTATGAAATAATGTGTATGCACACGGTTGCATATTTTCTCCTTTATAAATCAAACCTTTTTGAAAATGAGCACACATGAATTTCAGACCCAGCCCCATTTCCTCCTATTTCCCAGCCCACAATTACTCGTACATGGCATATGCAAATTACCTCATGAATATACACTGGCCAAAATATTACAAACATCCTGCATTTTTCAGAATTTGGCTGGTTTTTGTCATCTTAAAGTTAATTTTAAGCAACAAAGGCACACAAAATGCCAAAGGGACACTTGTATTGACTAAAAATGTTGTTTGCTAACAACTGTAAATCTTGAAATTCAACTTTCAGCACGTATTCCTCCTTTGCCAGGATCAGAGCCCCACAGATATGGGTGAATAGCTTTGCCTACAATTTTTTTGTAAAACTTGTTGGTCAAACTGATTGTACTTTGTTGTAAGTAAACCTTAAGACCAGCACACTTTGCCCTCTGGGCAAGGACTGGTTGGTCAGAACTTTGTCCTTCAGCAGGACAATGACCCCAAGCACTCCTCCAAGCTGTGCCAAAGATATCTTGACAAAAAGGAAGAAGCAGGAGTGCTTCAGAAGATGGTGTGGCTCCCACAGTCACCAGATTTGACACCCATTGAGTAGCTGTGGGATGAATTTGACTGGGCAGTCAGAGAAGTGTGTCCATCAAGTTCAAAATGGCTCATGAAGGAACTCTTTAAAGCCTAGAATGAGTGACCAGGAAGTTATGTCCTTAAACTACTGGAAAGAATTCTTAGGATATGTCAGGCTGTAATCAAGGCTAAGGGAGGGTACTTTGTAGAAAGTCAAATTTGAATATGTATATCTCTTAGCAAATAATCTTGCACATTTCTAGTTAAGATATGTGTTTCTATGTTATTCTGTTTTCTGTTGTTGCTGAAAATATACTGTAAATTAGGAAAAACCAACCAAATTCTGAAAAATGCAGGCTGTTTGTGATATTTTGGCCTGGTGTGAGTAATATTTTGGCCTATAGTGTATATCAACCAGCTACAAAATGAAAACCACGTGCCTAATATTGTGTGGGTACCCCTTGTGCCACCAAAACAGCTCCATCAAACTGACATCTATTTGAATTCTTGGGGTCCTATTTTCCTAGCAGAACATTTCCCGGAGCATCACACCCCTAACACCAACTTTGTCTTCTTCCCACAGTGCATACAATGAGGCACATGCATCTGGCTGATGCACAAAATGCAGCAGAAAAGGGGACTCATGGGTAACCTTCTTCAAGTACCCCAAGGTCCACTTCAACACTCCTGCACTCATTGTAGGTGCTTTTGGCAATGGACTGGGATTAGAATGGGCACCCCGACTGATCTGCAGCTACCAAACACTATATGCAGCAGAGTGCGGTGAACTGTGTGTTGTGACATATTCTTCACGTAAGGATCATTAAAATTCTCTGCGACTTGTGCCATAGTAACCCTTTTGCTGGTTCAGACCAGAAGGGATCGTTTTCATTGCTCTTGTGCATCAATGAGCCTTGGGCGCTCAACATTCGGTCACCAGTTAATCGCTTGGATTTTCTTCTTGGACTACTGTTGGTAGTCACAAGACACTCACAATTGCTGTCCGGGAGCACCCCAGAAGCCTACGGCTTCAGGGATGCTCTGACCCACTTGTCTAGCCATGACAGTTTGGCCCTTGTCAAAGTCTGTTAGGTCCCATTTTTCCCCACATTCAATACAAAGGGAACCCACCGTTTGCTTACTGAAGAAGGTAGAGGTCTCGAACCCTTTTCCTAGAGAGCCATCACCCTGAAGGCTTTTTTTCCATCCAAAGCACAGCATAACTCATTCCCAGTTAGAGAAATTGATGAGCTGCTATTTAGGCTAATCCTGTGTGCTGAATTTAAGTTGGAGTAAAAACCTACAGGATTGTAGCACTCCTGGTACAGGGTTGAAGACCACTGGTCTAAGATCAGTCTTCAAACCTAGTTACGAGGTGATCAACCACATTTGCTTCATCTATGAGTGGTCTAAATATTTTAGCTCATCGGGGTATGGATAGGTGTGCATCCTATTTATTCTTGAGACAATGGCCATGCTACCGCAACTGAGGAAGAAAGAATTTTGAGGCATGACAGATAGAGGTTTTACTGACAGAAACAAAGCTCTAGAAAGATGTGCTCTTTGATAGCCGTGGCAGTGGGATCACCAACATCAGGAAATATGTAGTGGAAATATGTTGCAACAGCCTGAAATTCAGTTGCTATAACTAGTGGCATCGTTACCAGAGTAAAAAGTAATTGTCTGACCTCAAAGTGGGGAAGTGTTATTGAGCTGGCAAAATCAGTGATGAAAGCACCACTGAAGGAGAAAGAAGTGTGCGCCAGGCCCCAGCAGCATCTTCAGTGCACCATGCGAGCCTCGTCACAGACTCTGATAGTCGGAATGTCATTGTGAAGGTTGGGTTTCACCACATGTGCATAGTCCAGGAAGCTTTAGGAAACACTGGCTGAAGAACATTGTTCTGATACATGCAGCAGTGACCAGGTGCAGATCCCCAAAAAAAGCCTTGCGGACATATTTAATGATGGCGAAAGCCGCAAATGGCAGGAACAGAGGAAAATAACTCAAATAAGCACTGGGGTGAAAACTGTATCAGGAACACTCAGAATCAGGAGAGGGGCAAACAGGATCAATAGGTGAGGCGCGAGCCGTTGTCTGGGACAGGCCTAAGGTCAGTACTGGGAAGGCGACCTGGGGGTACAGGGCCCATAGGACAGTGCCCACTCTCAAGCTCTTGGTATAGAGGGACTGGCCAACTTGCCAAACTGGAGCTGAAAGCATTTGGAAAATAACCCTAAAAAAGAGGTTCATAAATTTTCTGCAGAATCCAAAAATGGGGAATGAGATCTAGATGAAACTGGCTAAGGAGACAGTGATTAGAAAAAATCCAGCAGGGAAGGAAAGAGGAACAGTAACTTAAATATATTCCACAACAATTAACAATAGGAAACAGGTGTGAGCACAAAAGGGAAGGTGATGCACAAGACAATAATTGAATAATGAGAACTAATAAGAGCGAACAGAAGGAAAAACTGGACCAGGATGGCTGGATTGCGGGTAAATCAATAAGGTAAACTTTGGACTTAAAATATTTTGATCATTCAGTTGCATTTCCCTTTCTTGCCATGGATGTCATTACTTGCTTTAAAATATCCATGCGCATGGATTATTTTTCATATATATATATTTAAATGATGATTTTATTAAGGGGAAAAAGCTATCCAAACCTACCTGACCTGGTGTGAAAAAGTAATTGCCCCCTAAACCTAATAACTGGTTGTGCCACCCTCTGCCACAACAATTGCAATCAAGTGTTTGCGATAACTGGCAATGAGTCTTTCACATCACTGTGGGGGAATTGTGGCCCACTCTTCTTTGCAGAATGTTTTAATTCAGCCACAGTGGAGGGTTTTTGAGCATGAACGGCCTGTTTAAGGTCATGCCACAGCATCACAATCGGATTTAAGTCCGGACTTTGCTTAGGCCACTCCAAAAACTTCAGTTTGTTTTTTTAAAGCCATTCAGAGGTGGACTTGCTAGTGTGTTTCGGATCATTGTCCTGCTGCATAACCCAAGTGCGCTTGAGCTTGAGGTCACCAACTGATGGTTGGACATTCTCCTTCAGGATTTCCTGGTAGAGAGCAGAATTCATAGTTCCATCAATTACGACAAGTCGTCCAGGTCCTGAAGTGGCAAACCAGCCCCAAACCATCACACTACCACCACCATGTTTGACTTTTGGCATGATGTTCTTCTTATGAAATGATATGTTAGTTTCACGCCTGATGTAACGGGATGCACACCTTCCAAAAAGTTCAACTTTTGTCTCGTCAGTCCACAGAATATTTTCCCAAAAGTCTTGGGGATCAGCAAGATGTATTTCCTGCAAGATGTTGTTCTGGGTTCTTTTGTGACCTCCTAGATGAGTCGTTGATGCACTTTTGGAGTAATTCTGGTAGGCTGGTCACTCCTGGGAAGGTTCACCACTGTTTGGGGGTAATGGTTTTCACTGTGATTCACCGGAGTCCCAAAGCCTTAGAAATGGCTTTGCCACCCTTTCCAGACTGATAGATGTCAATTTCTTTATTTCTCATCTGTTCTTGAATTTCTTTAGTTCGCAGCATGACATGTTGCTTTTTGAGATCTTTTAGCCTACTTCACTTTGTCAAACAGGTTCTATAGAAGTGATTTCTTGATTCAACAGGTCTGGCAGTAATCAGGCCTGGGTGTGGCTAGTAAAATTGGACTCAAAAAATGCGGTTAATCACAGTTAATTCATAATTTAACAAGGGGGGCAATTACTTTTTCACGTAGGGCCAGGTAGGTTTGGATGCTTTTTCCCCTTAATAAATGAAATCATCATTTCAAAACTGCATTTTGTATTTACCCGGGTTATCTTTGTCTTATAATAAAATTTGTTTGATGATGTGAAACATTTAAGTGTGAAAAATGTGCAAAAAAGTAAGAAATCAGGAAGGGGGCAAATACTTTTTCACGGCACTGTATTTATATATACGTATATATATATATATATATATATATATATATATATATATATATATATATATACACACTTTGTTCCCCATGAAGTTACATTTTAGAAATTTGGGTGGGAAGAATGAGGGCAGGAAGAAAGTTCCACAGCACTTCCTGTGCAAACAGAGTTTCTAAATGAGGCCCAAGGGCTGCTCATCCCTGTACCTAGAAATCAACTGCCCAGTTAATTTTTCATTTCAACCTTGATTTGGCATAGCTAGTTCAATTAATTAGCTGCTCAGCCTGATAGCTTGCTGTTCAAACTGATGTGCTTTGGTGAGGTTGGGGTTGAGATCTCCAGCAGAGGTGGGGAACCTCAACCAGGGCCGGTCAGGGTACAGGCTTTCATTCCAACCAAGAAGTGACACACCTGATTCTACAAATCAAGGTGATTAGCAAAATCTCTAATGGTTGATTGGTGGTATCAGGAGTGTCATTCCTTGGATGGAACATTCCCACCCCTGATCTACAGGATGGTGGATCTCAAGACAGAAGGTAACCCTAATCAATATGAACAGATACTCATGTAACTGCACTGTGGAGATTCAGAGAGTAAACCACTCAATAATAAAGGATGCTGGATTCCAAAGTTGGCCAGCGCCGTTATACTCCTAGACAGACATTGGTCAATCAGTTGAAATCCAGCATCATTAATAGATGGAGTGTATGAAAAATAATTCCAAATTAAAATGAGTTATTTGTCTGGATAAGGTAAAGAAAGGGTCAGACATACAGACATGATACCATTCCTCAATGACAAAACAAACAACATGGCAAACAAGTAACCAGAGATTAACACAATCTTGTGTGGTGTTATGATCCAGACAAGAAACCAGATGCAGATTCAGAATATAGTCCAATGAGGGTTATTTATTGATAGGAATTCAGTAATTGCTGGAGCCCAGAAGAGGGAAGGGCTGTCCAGCTTAGATGACAAAGACTGCTGAGGGTAATGGGCGTGTTCGTGCCTGGCCAGTGGCATCCCGGGGCTGAAGACTGGTGTTATCAACCCTTTGCTGAGGCAGGACTGCTAGACAACAAATCTGAAGGGCTTAGCAAAAACGCAGTCCCAATCCTGGAGACTGATGAAAGCTCAGGAGGTATTCCTAATAAACTGATCAGAGGAACAGGTTAAAACAGATGGTTCACAGGAACGCAGTCCCAATACTGGAGGCTGATAATAAGACTTGGAAGTTTGTTCCAATTAATAAGGCTCCGAAGAGTAATAACGTATTTCACTATCATGAAGGTTAGGATAAGTTCTGGAGGTTTTACTTTGACTATGAGATATAGACTGACTGGTTACTTAAAGCAAAAGAGCGTGACGATCCATCAACTCTGCTAAACGGAATTGAGGCTTGAAAACGCCATAGAGAAACCAATGGAACGGGGCACCCAATGGATTACATCTGGGCAAGGGAAAGAATGCAAGACATTAAACCAATTAAGGAAACAATACCTCTGAAATAGACACAGGTTGCTGGTTAGCAGGAGGAGACAATCAGGAAGACACAAGGGTTGTGACTGTTAGAGTAAAAAATAAGACAAAACAACATATAAATCAAATTTAATAAAAGCAGAAAATGAAACACAACTAATATCGGACTAGAGTCAACTTTTAACCCGGTATGTAAACTTTCAAATTTCTGTGTGTATTTTTAAATTAATTCAGTTTTGCTCAAGTATGGCTTGCCTTGGCACAGCATGTTGCTACTTGTTACAGGTTTCCCTGTTGGTGTACTGAGCAAACACAGGGCCATGCCTGCCACTCCTGGCTAAATCTGTTGATGCTTCAGGAAGAGAAAAGCCGCTCACAGAAAAGAGGGGTGTGCATCTGAGCCAGCAACATATCAGTGATTCACAAGATTGATAACCCTTATCAGGCAAAGCAGCATCAGTGCGGGACCACCAGGGAAGGAGCTGCTACGAGTTGCAACAGAAACTTCATAGGGCAAGCGGAAGCATGCTAAAGAAAACAGCAAAGCAAGGGCCACAAGCTCGGATACATTAACTCCTAGAAGCGCACAGTTGCTTTGTCATGGCAAAGACAACATATTCTCCATAGAGGAGATTGTAATGGGTGAATATTCAGACAGGATTTTACGCAGATGATATACTTTGCTACTCTCTACATCACTGGCTGTATACAGCGATATGCTGCAATCCACTTATTACTGCTACTGTAAAATGAAATGCGCATAGAATATCTGTACTAGAAATAATATGAGCTCTATGCTCCCATGCATTTTTCTGATGACTTCCAATTTGTATTGTTTTCTGTAGGAGTGTAAATATCCTTTAAAATATAAAACAATATATAACTAGAGTGATCTGCTTGTGATGCACTGTGATGTACCCTGCCCCCAGATAAAATCTAGAGTTGAAACAGTTGTATTTCTGACATATGGAGTCACGGAATTACGGATAGAGCGTAAAACAGTATGTCCTCCGCTTTTGCGGGGGACATAAATAACCATGAACAAAAACAATGCATAAAATCCCCCCAACACCATAACATGAAAAACAAAAACAAAAGGGGTCCACCTGCAGATAGTGCAGTTTGCCTATAAACTTAAGGCTAGCTGCACATACACACACACACACAGTGCTGTGAAAAAGTATTTTCCCCCTTCCTGATTTATTTTTTTGCATATTTGTCACACTTAAATGTTTGAGATCATCAAACAAATTTTAATATTAGACAAAGATAACACGAGTAAATACAAAATGCAGTTTTAAAAAGATGATTTCATTTATTAAGGGAAAAAGCTATCCAAACCTACCTGGCCCTATGTTATAAGTAATATCCCCCTAAACCTAATAATTGGTTGAGCCACCCTCGGCAAAAACAACTGCAATCAAGCGTTTGCGATAACTGGCAATGAGTCTTTCGCATCGATGTGGAGGAATTTTGGCCCACTCTTCTTTGCAGAATTGTTTTAATTCACTCACATTGGAGGGTTTTCTAGCATGAACGGCCTCCTTAAGGTCATGCCACAGCATCTCCATCGGATTTAAGTCCGGACTCTGACTAGGCCACTCCAAAACTTTCATTTTGTTTTTTTTAAGCCATTCAGAGGTGGGCTTGCTAGTGTGTTTAGGATCATTGTCCTGCTGCATAACCCAAGTGCGCTTGAGCTTGAGGTCACAAACTGATGGTCGGACATTCTACTTGAGGATTTTCTGGTAGAGAGCAGAAT
Source organism: Gymnothorax javanicus (assembly GCA_029692085.1). Taxonomy (NCBI): domain Eukaryota; kingdom Metazoa; phylum Chordata; class Actinopteri; order Anguilliformes; family Muraenidae; genus Gymnothorax; species Gymnothorax javanicus. The sequence continues at coordinate 44,390,691 of CM056201.1, forward strand.
TCATGTGTTCCATCAATTACGGCAAGTCGTCCAGGTCCCAGGGCCGGCTGCAGCCTGCTTCGACTGGTGGTGCAATGAAAATTGCTGGGCAGTAGAGACGTTTTGTTGGGGGGAAGAGATCGCATTTAATTTTGTCGACCAGGGGGGTCGCGTTTCATTCTCATTGAATTCGCATTACGCACTCCTTTTAATTGCGCTAAAATATACGTTAGTAAGTCAGGAGGCGCTGGGTGGGGGGCATAGCCCACCCCTGCACCCCCCTAGATCCGGCCATGCCAGGTCCTTAAGCAGCAAAGCCGCCCCAGACCACCACACTACCACCCACATGTTTGACTGTTGGTATGATGTTCTCTTTATGAAATGCTGTGTTAGTTTTGTGCCAGATGTAACAGGACGCACACCTTCAAAAAAGTTCAACTTTTGTCTCGTCAGTCCACAGATTATTTTCCTAAAAGTCTTGGGAATCATCAAGATGTTTTTTGGCAAGTGTGAGACGAGCCTTTGTGTTCTTTTTGGTCAGCAGTGGTTTTCGCCTTGGAACTCTCCCATGGATGCCATTTTTGCCCAGTCTCTTTCTTAATGTTGAATCATGAATACTGACTTTCACTGAGGCCTGCAGTTCTTTAGATGTTGTTCTGGGTTCTTTTGTGACCTCCTGGATGAGTCGTCGATGCGCTCTTGGAGTAATTTTGGTAGGCCGGCCACTCCTGGGAAGGTTCACCACTGTTCCAAGTTTTCTCCATTTGTAGATAACGGCTCTCACTGTGGTTCGCTGGAGTCCCAAAGCCTTAGTAACCCTTTCCAGACTGATAGATGTCAATGACTTTGTTTCTCATCTGTTCTTGAATTTCTTTAGATCGCGGCATGTGTTGCTTTTTTAGATCTTTTAGCCTACTTCACTTTGTCAGACAGGTTCTATTTAAGTGATTTCTTGATCCAACTGGTCTGGCAGTAATCGGGCCTGGGTGTGGCAAGCGAAATTTAACTCAAAATGTTGTTAATCACAGTTAATTCATGATTTAACAAGGGGGGGGGGGAATTACTTTTTTCACAGAGGGCCAGGTAGGTTTGGATAGCTTTTTCCCTTAATAAATGAAATCAGCATTTAAAAACTGCATTTTGTATTTACTCGGGTATCTTTGTCAAATATTAAAATTTGTTTTATGATCTGAAACATTTAGGTATGACAAAAAAAAAAAAAAAAAAAAAACCCAGGAAAGGGGAAAATACTTTTTCACAGCACTGTATGTATACCACCCCAATTCCGAAATAGTTGGGACGAAGTGTAAATTGTGAATAAAATCAAAATGCAGTAACTTTCAGATCACATGAGCCAATGTTTTTTTACAGTAGAACATAGATAACATTTCAAATGTTGAAACTGAGACATTTTACTTTTTTTTTAATCCACAAAATGAGCTTATTTCAAATTTTCTGGCTGCAACAGGTCTCAAAAAAGTTGGGACACAGGCAAAAAAAGGACTGAAAAAGCCAATAATATACACTGAACAAAAATGTAAACGCCCCATGTCAAATATTGATGCCACATGGAGTTAACAACTCTAAGTGAGCATAAGCTGACTTACTTGGACAATAGGGATATTTCTCTTGATTTGTGTACCATTTTTTAATCCATCTCTGTCAGTGAGCATTTGCTCAGTGATTTCACTCAGTACATGGGTGTGGCATTTCCAGACGGTGATCAGACAGAATGAGCAGTACCCAGACACTCCTTTTACTGGGGACAATAAAAGGCCACCCCAAAATGTCAAATTTTGTCAAAAGTCATCATGCCTCAGATGTCTCAGGTCATGCGGGAATGTGCCATTGGCATGCTGGATGCAGGGATGTCCACCAGAGCGGTCGCTGTGCAGCTGAATGTTAACTATCGGACAATAGGCCATTTTAGAGTTCGTTTCCGACAGATGGGCAGTACTGCAAATCTACTTAATCCACGTCGGCCACGTGTGACCACACCAGCACAAGATCGCTACATCCGGCTCGTCCACCTGCGGGATCGGCTCAGATCAGCGACATGCACAGCGGATGAGACGTTGGTCTGCACAACAGACGCATCACACCACAGTCCGTCCGTAACCGCCTGCGAGAAGCCAACTTGCACGCTCGGCGTCCTCACTGTGGTCTGGATCTCACCGCTGTCCGGCATCGGAACCGACTCGCACAGGCAAACGCATACATTCGATGGCCCTTGGCACGCTGGAGAAGAGGGCTATTCAGACGAATCCCGGTTCCAGTTTTGTTAATAAAAACTCAAATTTGACATGGGGCATTTATATTTTTGTTCAGTGTATTAGAGAATCAGCTGAAAGAATTTAGCAAATAAGTTAACTGACATCAGGTGTGTAACGTGATTGGCTATTAAAGGGATGTCTTAGAGAGGCTGAGTCTCTCAGAAGTAAAGATGGCCAGAGGCTCTCCAACCTGTGAAGGCTTGCGTTAAATTGGAATACTTTAACAATGTTCCTAAACTTCAAATTGCAAAGGCTTTGAAGGTCTCATCATCGACAGTGCATAACACCTTCAGATTGAGAAACTGGAAAAATCTGTGCGAAAGGGACAAGGCCAAAGACCTTTACTGGATGCCCGTGATCTTCAGGCCCTCAGACACCACTGCATCACTCACCGGTATGATTCTTGTGAGGTAACGTTCAGGAGCCAGTCGCGAGAACCAAGCAATGCAGTAAAACTGGATTTTAAGGAAGGGGGAGAACCCCCGCAGAGCAGGGGGCAACAGTACAGAGTCCACAATCCAAAAATCAAAATCCAGAGGGCAAAATCTGAGTCGTTACCAGGGCAGCAATCACAGTACTCGTAGTCAGGCAAAAAAGGGTTCGATACACAGATGCAGCAAGAAATCCAAAACAGAGCCAAAATTGATAAACAGGGACGGTCCAGTCAGAAGCGAATCACAAAGAATACGAGGCGAAAACAAGCATAGCACAAGGGAAACGTTCTGCAGGGAACTGCTGTGAGAAGACTGCTTAAATACACTCAAGGGAAGTCACATGCTATGATTGGGAACAGGTGAATTGGATTAGACTAATTACGAAGGAGCAAACACGAGGGAGAACCTAACCACATGAAATTGGCAAAAGCCAAAACGCGGACAGGGATCACAAGACAGCCTATTGACAAACATACAGCTCCGGTTAGGGAGTTCTAACGTGCACAGATAATGAGAGGCAGAACAGAGTTAAACAGGTGCGGAGGATCCGCTGAAACGCAGCAAAGTAGATTGAGTGAAGACAAGGGGCAGAGACTAGAATAGGGCGAGTGCTGAGAGCTTGTTAATCAATTAGTAAAGTGCAGCTATACAATCCCTAGTGCTCGTTAGTGAGTTAGTATTATATACAATGTTAGTTTAGGTTAGTAGATTTAACTAAAACAACAAACTGTTAGTAGTGGTTAGTAATGACAGAACAGCAAGGCGAAGGAAGCAAACGAGATTAGAAGGAACGATTGAAAACCCAGAAACCATGAAATCACCTGAAAGCGTGTACACATAATACTGGGGGGAAATAAGCTGTCACATAACACAAGACCAGACAGGGGAGACAAAGTGCAATGCATGGCAAAATACAAAACAATGACCGGAATCTAACTGAGGGAATGGACTATGGCAGGATATACAGGAATAAACAGAAACAAAATATGGCATGGAATCAAGGCATGGCAAAACATGAACAGAACATGAACAGAAGAGAGCAGAATCATAACAATTCTGTCATTGACATTACTAAATGGGCCGGGAAATACTTCAAAAAACCACTGTCTGTAAACACAGTCTGCCGTGCCATCCACTGATGCCACCTAAAACTCTATCATGCAAAAAGGAAGCCATTGTTGAGCATGATCCAGAAGCGCCGCCGTGTTCTGTGGGCCAAGGCTCATTTAAAATGGACTGTAGCAAAGTGGAAAAGTGTCCTGTGGTCAGACGAGTCCAAATTTGACATTCATGTTGGAAATCATGGGCGTCGTGTCCTCCGGGCTAAAGAGGAGAGAGAGCAACCCTCCTGTTATCAGCGTTCAGTTCAAAAGCCAGCATCTCTAATGGTATGGGGATGCATTAGTGCATATGGTGTGGGACACTTGCATGTTTCAAAAAGCACCATGAATGCTGAAAGGTATATAAAGGTTTTAGAGCAACATATGCTCGTCTCCAGACAACATCTATTCCAGGGAAGGCCTTGTGTATTTCAGCAGGACAATGCAAAACCACACACAGCAGCTATTACAACAGCATGGCTTCGTAGTAGCAGAGTCAGTGTGCTGAACTGGCCTGCCTGCAGTCCTGATCTTTCATCGATTGAGAACATTTGGCGCATAATTAAACGAAAAGTCCGTCAAAGGAGACCCAAAACTCTCCAGCAGCTGGAAGCCTGTATTTAACAAGAGTGGGATCAAATTCCACTGGCTAAACTCAAGAAACTTGGCTCCTCAATGCCCAGATGCCTCCACTCTGTGTTAAAAAGAAGAGGGGATGCTACACCATGGTAAACAGGCCCCTGTCCCAACTTTTTTGAGACCTGTAGCAGCCATCAAATTTGAAATGAGCTCATTTAGTGGATGAAATTGTAAAATTTCTCAGTTTCAACATTTGCTATGTTATCTCTGTTCTATTGTGAGTAAAATACTGGCTAGTGTGATTTGAAAGTCATTACGTTTTGATTTTATTCACAATTTACACTTTGTCCCAACTATTTCGGAATTGGAGTTTGTGTGTGTGTGTGTGTGTGTGTGTATATATATATATATATATATATATATATATATATATATATAGTTTTCTAAAACAGATTAATTAAAAACAAATATACATACACTTTTAAGCAAAATAACTACACTGGTAAATTCAGTGACAAGCATCTCTCACAGCCAGACATCCAAAGTCATCTGTACCACCCATCTTAACACTTGACCCATGGATAGAGACAATATACATGCCTCACTTGAGGAGATATTTGTCCCTGCTGTCCTATATCCTATATGACAGTCTCTTGTTGTGGAGAGGCAGCTGGCACCTTACAGCCAAACTGCCTTCTTATGACATTAACAATATGATGGTGAATCTTTGTCCAGAGATTCAGGATTCATGCTCCCATGCATTTTGAATCATATCTGTTATCAATTAGATTGATTCAGTTGTAAAAGAGCAGGACAGTTTGTTCAGAGAATCATTCATAACAAGACATTTCATTGCATTCTTTCTGCAGAATCAACTATATTACACAAGAAACTAATGCATTTTACACAGTCAAGACAGTCTCAGACTACATCAGTACAGTCACTATTTAAGATCAAATAGGATGCCAATCAGATTACATTTTAACCCTTGCAAACTTTTCTGCTGTTCAAGCACACTTTAAATCCCTGGTTTACGTAAAGGTTTCACTGTGCGGTCATTCCAGAAACAGCCTCAAAACTTTATGTCATCGGAAAATAATGTGCCTACTTAGTCTCCAACATAATATTTTGGAGTATTACCGCAGAGGTGTTGAACAACATCAACTTTTGCAATAAGAAAAATATGTCCCTAATCTTATAGGATCCAAAACCCCTTCATCTCTAAGGGACCTCCAGAAAACTGTTCGCCACAAAGAGGAATATAGCCTGGGAATTGTAAGACGACATTGAAGGTTTTACCCTCTAAGCCACTTTCCCACACAACATACTCGCAATTTCCATTCAGGAGCTTTATTTTAATATAAGTAGGTTGTATGTGCATATTTGGAGGATACACTACAACCTCAGCTTTACAGCATGAGATAGCATGTAAAATTCCAGTTAAAACAGAATTAAGTGATTTCTAAATGATTTTTCACCAAAATTGACCAAAAAATTGTGGTGTTTCACTCTCACAACTGTATTGATTATTATAAATATCGGGAAATACCGAATTTGATGTCAAAGCAATCGATGCAGAGGGATAGACAAACTTGAAAAGTTGTGGAATCTTAAGAAAAACACCGATTTGGAACATTTCACTGGTAAAGAGGTGAATTAAGTGACAGCTGACTAATTTATGATAGCTTATAAAATGAGCAGTCACAAAAAGAACTACTGTTCACCAGCAAGATGGTTTGAGGTTCACCACTGCCAAAAACTGTGTGAATATTAAGTCAAAAAGGTTATTGCAGGGACTTTAGGGATTTAACCATCAACAGTCCATAATATAGTGAAAAGATTCAAAGAATCAGAAGAAACCAGAATGATCTTTCAGCATATAAGACAAGGGCAAATATCAATATTTGGATGTATGTGACCATCAAGCCCTCAGATGGTAGCCTGGAATCCATACATATCAAGTGCCGGTCGCTCCCAACGGTCAATGACTGATATCAGTCTGGCCTCAGTTGTATAGCCAGCGTTTAGCCCTTACGTCACTAATGAAGTGAATATATGAATATTCATGTTTTCTGCTCTTGGCTGATTGGGTGACCTTTTGGCGAGAACCACCAATCGAATATGAGTTAGCTGGCCAGCAACAGCATTCGTGAATGTTATTTGACATGAGCTTAAAAATTAGATTGTGGCTTGCTTGCGTTTACTCTTGGAGTGGTTGTTAGGTTTTGAACAGGATAATGTTTGGCCATATCTGCATTTTGTTCATTTCAATGGGATTCCCCGGTTTGATCAAGGCTAAATTAAATAATACTCAAATTACATAACATATTTCACTGTAATTGGCATTAGCTATAGCTCGAAGGGCATGATTGCATCAGCTAGATTAAAGTGATACTCCACCCAAAAGTATACTTTGTATATCAATTACTCACCATTAGATGTCTTGAACGGACGAAGTTGTTCTTCACCTGGCGCAACTTTATGGCCACTGGAGAGTTTTGAAAACCCAAATTCCTTTTTTGCTGGAAGCAAATGGGGTCACCCAGTAGCAATGGGAAAACTCCACAAAACTTCCGTTGACAAACTTTCAAACCATCGTCCAGTATAATCCAAGTCTGCTTTGTCCACTCGTATCCTCAGAATTCTAGAAATGTGGTTATTTTTCGCTAAAAATAATAAAATACCACAGTTATGCTTCAAGTAAGCTCGCGCATTCAGCGGAAGTTCCGCCTCCCAGCTCGTTCATTGCCCAGAGACTCTGCTGCCACTCAGATGAATACTCGTATAAACACGAGCCGGGAGGCGGGACTTCCGTTGAATGCAGAACTGTGGTATTTTATTTATTTTTTAAGTCTGTCTAAAGGGGCGGGGCACCCTTGCGACTGTGAGCCAATCACAGATCTCGCATGGATTTTGTGCGAATATTTGAAAGTCAAACGCTGGTCTACCGACTGAGGCCAGACATATAAGCAAGTGACCGTTGGGAGTGACCAAAGCTTGATATGGATGGATTCCAGGCTACTCAGATGGCACTCCATTAAGAGCCTACATGCTTCTGAATGGGACATAACCATATACTTCAGAAGACCATTGTTCGTGAACACAATCTGTTGTGGCAACATCAAATGCAAATTAAGACTCTACCATGCAAAGAGAAAGCCATATACAACCCCAATTCCGAAATAGTTGGGACAAAGTGTAAATTGTGAATAAAATCAAAACGCAATGACTTTCAAATCACACCAGCCAGTATTTTATTCACAACAGAACAGAGATAACATAGCAAATGTTGAAACAGAAATTTTACAATTTCATCCACAAAATAAGCTCATTTCAAATTTTATGGCTGCTACAGGTCTCAAAAAAGTTGAGACAGGGGCCTGTTTACCATGGTGTAGCATCCCCTCTTCTTTTTAACACAGAGTGGAGGCGTCTGGGCATTGAGGAGACAAGTTTCTTGAGTTTAGCCATTGGAATTTGATCCCACTCACTTAATACAGGCTTCCAGCTGCTGGAGAGTTTTGGGTCTCCTTTGACAGACTTTTCGTTTAATTATGCTCCAAATGTTCTCAATCGGTGAAAGATCAGGACTGCAGGCAGGCCAGGTCAGCACACGGACTCTTCTACTACGAAGCCATGCTGTTGTAATTGCTGCAGTATGTGGTTTTGCATTGTCCTGCGGAAATACACAAGGCCTTCCCTGGAATAGATGTCATCTGGAGGGGAGGATATGTTGCTCTAAAACCTTTATACACCTTTCAGCATTCATGGTGCCTTTTAAAAGGTGCAAGTGTCCCACACCATATGCACTAATGCATCCCCATACCATCAGAGATGCTGGCTTTTGAACTGAACGCTGATAACAGGAGGGGTGGTCTTTCCCCTCTTTAGCCTGGAGGACACGACGCCTATGATTTCTAACTAGAATGACAAATTTGGACTCGTCTGACCACAGGACACTTTGCCACTTTGCTACAGTCCATTTTAAATGAGCCTTGGCCCACAGAACACGGTGGCGCTTCTGGATTATGCTCAACAATGGCTTCCTTTTTGCATGATAGAGTTTTAGGTGGCATCTGTGGATGGCACGGCAGACTGTGTTTTCAGGCAGTGGTTTCTTGAAGTATTGCTGGGCCCATTTAGTCATGTCAATGACAGAATCATGTCAGTGAGTGATGCAGTGGCGTCTGAGGGCCCGAAGATCATGGGCATCCAGTGAAGGTCTTCGGCCTTGTCCCTTACGCACAGAGATTTTTCCAGTTTCTCTGAATCTTTTGATGATGTTATGTTCTGTCGATGATGAGACCTTCAAAGCCTTTGCAATTTGATGTTGAGGAACATTGTTTTTAAAGTATTCCACAATTTTTTTACGCAAGCCTTCACAGGTTGGAGAGCCCCTGGCCATCTTTACTTCTGAGAAACTCAGCCTCTCTAAGACCCCTTTTATAGCCAATCATGTTACACACCTGATGTCAGTTAACTTAATTACTTGCTAAATGTTCTTTCAGCTGATTCTCTTATATATTAATTGCTCTTTCAGTCCTTTTTTTACCTGTGTTCCAACTTTTTTTGTGACCTGTTGCAGCCAGAAAATTTGATATAAGCTCATTTTGTGGATAAAAATGTAAAATGTCTCAGTTTCAACATTTGAAATGTTATCTATGTTCTATTGTAAATAACATATCGGCTCATGTGATCTGAAAGTCATTGCATTTTGATTTTATTCACAATTTACACTTCGTCCCAACTATTTCGGAATTGGGGTTGTATCAACACCATCTACAGACATAGCTAACGTACCTAAAACTTATCTGAAATTGACTGACACAAAGTTTAAAGGGGTGCTGTGGTCTGGTGAGTACATCTTTCAAATTGTTTTTGGAAATAATGGATGATGTGTTCTCAGGGTCAAAACGGAGAAGGCCCATCCTAGCTCACAGTCAGTGTCTGTCATGATCTGGGGCTGTGTTAGTGCCATCATCATAATCTTAGAGCAATATATGCCTTTCAGATATCGTCTTTTTCAGGGACGACCCTACTTGTTCAAGCAGGATAATGCCAAACTCTGCCCATATTACAGCAGTGCGCCTTCGTAGTCATGGAGTGCGAGTACTAGACTAGCCTGCTGGCAGACTCCCTTTGAAAATGTGCCGGGAATTCAAACGTGCAAAGTATGCAATGAACACTGCGAACTGTTGTCTGACTAAAATCCTACACCAAGCAAGAATGCGAATAAATTCCACTTTCAGAACTCAGGCGCAAAATGACTGCTGGGTGTCATTGAAAGGAGAGGTGATATTGAAAAATGGTGAATTGCACCTTTCCCAACTTTATTCAAACGTGTTGCAGGCATCACATTTAGCTCATATTTTCAAAAAACAATAAAGTTGATGTGTTAAAATATTATTTGTTTGTCTCTGTGCTTTTCCCAGTTGAATGCAAGTTGAAAGTGTTTTTCAAATTACTGCGAGTTCTTTCATTTATATTTCACGCAATTTCCCAATTCTTCTGAAAATATGGTTTGTCAAAAATAGAGAGAAAACCCTCAGGATGACAGATCTCCAGGAACAGGGCAAGCTAGCCAAGGCAAACAAATAGTACTGAACATTGAGGGCATAAAATAGGTCTAATGCTGCCATCTACTGTAAGTCATTCACCATTACAAATATTTTTTTCCTACAATGCAATCGTTCTCGTAGTTCCTGAATTATTACGACAGATCCAGATCAGCCACCCAGCCTTTAATACTCATTCCCAATCTTTTACTGTTAAACAGTGTTTTGTCTTCTATTAGTGCTTGCTGACAGGACACCCCTCTCCTACGACATTTCCCTCATGCTCGGCCTCAAAATCACTGCCCAGACAGGAAGCTGATACCACGCGGCATAAAAGTACATTTTGATGCTGAAAAAAAGAAGAAGAAGAAGAAAAAAAGAATTTGCTTGGTGCATAGCTTTATAAAACATGCCACGCAAAATTAGATGCAGTATAGTTTTCTAGCTTTCATAAATACGTGTATATCTAAAGGTCCCCACACATTTCTGTCATTTTCAACTCTAGTCCCGCCAATCGTCCTCCAGTAGCTATTTCCCTGTATGTCGGTCCTCGATAAGCATTAGCATAAAGGCAGGACTAGGGTGAAGATCAAATGAACACATCCCAGTTATATTAATAAAAATATTTGTATATGCACCTTTCAGTCAAACGATTTCTCTCCCATACAGAAATAATTAAAGGGGGTACTGATGGGCCATTCTTAAAAGTTTTTTTTTTTTTTTTTAATTTTCAGTTGTATATTCACAAAGACCATAGTCTGAAGTTCTATGAAATGCATTTTTTTCTTCAATGAAGACTTTTGTGCTCATTTGCATAGATTTATATCACTGTAATTATAAAAATAATAGGTTTTTTTCTTAGATTAATCGACTGGTAAATTGTATGTCGCATTAAACTTTTGTGTTTAAGTGTTGCAGTTTGTATGTTCACTCTATTTCTCAAATGAATCAACTAAAAACAATTACTTTCTTTCATTCTCAATGAAAAAATTAACAAATTAATTTAATCTACTTTAAAATGTCACACACGAGACCAAATACATGAAAATTTTATGCCATATGAAAACTTGACCTTTGATGAAAATTATTTTTTATGTCCAAAGCAAGCTCTATTTGACCTTGCTTTTGACCAAATATCAAGTAGCCAGACTATTCTACTTAATAAATACAGGACTAATTAATTGGTCACAAGCATGACCAAGTGGTCATGCGTGTGACAAAACAATCAATGAATGCACTCCATATATGCCTACCATTGCCCATCTTTCTCACCAGATTACCCGTATATGTAACGATGCAGTTCACCTAGTTATAGCAAGAATGTGGGAGAAACAATGGAGTGCTTGTATGTTATAGTTTGAGTCACACTCCACACTCATGTTCCACTCAAGTCTCCCAAAATATAACACAGCAAGGACATTGCATGGGCTGGTCATTTCTCTGAGCACTGGACAACTGATAGTTTTTCACCGCATCTCTTCACTAATTTTGTCATATATCTGAGTTGATTTTTTTAATAGCAGTTCTAAGGTGAGCACAGTATGTTACTTTCTATTATTATTATTATTATTATTATTATTAATAATAATATACAAAACGTCATTTATACAACACATTTAAACCACAAAGTACCAACCAATGTGCTTCACAGAAAGAGAAAAAGGACAGTAAAACACATGCAAAAAAAAAAGCTAATTACAATAAATATAAGTAAATAAGAAGAAGAAGAAGAAGAAGCAGCAGCAGCAGCAGCTTCTAAGAGAAAACTTTGGTGTAGAGATAGGTCTTCAAGTTCTTCTTAAAAATATCCATAGGTTCAGATTTTCTAATAACCAAAAGAAGATCATTCCACAGTCTGGGGCCATAAGAACTGAAAGCAGCCTCTCCATAAGTTTTAGTTCTTGGCCATGGAATTGACAATTGGAGGAAATCGGAAGACCTAAGGGCTCTGACAGGAACAGACTTTAATCATAGTTCATTTATGTAGTCAGGAGCAAGTCCGTGCAGAGCTTTAAAGACCAATAAGAGCAACTTAAAATCTATTCTAAAATCAACCAGAAGCCAGTGTAATAATTTTAAAACAGGATTAATATGTTCAGATTTCCCAGAATTTGTATGTACCCAGGCTGCGGCATTTTGAATTAGTCTCAGTTAAATAATACATTTTCCAGGAAGGCCTGTGAATAAAGCATTACAGTAATCCAGATGGGATGTATGCATGTGTTAACTTTTCTGCATCTTCTTGTGACATGAAGGGCTTAATTTTGGCAATATTCTTCAAGTAGTAGAAAGCCGTTTTAGTCCAATTTCTACTGTATGCAACAAAATCCAAGTTGCTGTCTGTCCTCCGCGCAGATGTAGACACCAGCGGACATGGAGCTGCTCTATATATGCACGCAGTTACACTATTTTATCAATAGATGGCACACCCAGATCAGTTATTGAATATTCTCTAGCAAGCCGAGCTGGAACACGGTTTAGAATATGGACCATAGACTGTATAAAAAGATGGACGAAGCAACCGTGACATCACCCATTGGTTTCAGCATAATATTTTCGCAATTCAAAACGCGCCATTTGTCATTTTGAAATCGGATGTGATTCCTATTGGACGAGAGCGTGAATTGAATATCCAGGGAGGAGGGAGGGGTGGATCTACGGGTGGATCTGACCAAATCAGACAAGGACCAGAACATAGCCACGCCCCTAAAGCATATTCTGGTTTTATCCTTTATTCTAGTCCAGGGATCCTCAAATCTGGACCTCGAATCCAAATCCAGCCCAGGTTTTCTGTTATCCCAGGCAAGTAAATGAACAGTTAGTGCCTCTGATTGGCCAGACTGTGTTAACACCTGACTCCCAGGTAAAGGGAGGGTGGAAAACCAGCAGTCCTTGGACTTCGTAGGGTGTGATTTGAGGACCAGGGTTCTAGTCTATTTGGGACCATAATTTACAAAAATGAACATCATTATATATCGAAGGGGACTTGAAACTTGCGATATATACCATAAATTAATGTGGAAAATCATTATTGAAATAATAAATCCGGTGGGAAATGGGGTCATTTTCTCATTGACTTCTATAGGATTGACTTTCTTTTTGCAACCACCGACGTCGCCATTTGCTGGCCATTAAATAGAATGCAATTTTTAAAGATTTCCGCATTGACCTCAGTTTTCAGACCCGGGTATTGCGTCCATCTTTTTATACTGTCTATGACAGTGCTGCCCAACCCTGTTCCTGGAGGGCTACCATCCTGAAGGTTATCACTCCAACCAAAGCAAACCACACCTGCTTTCCCAGTTACAGATCTTGACGAGCTGCGAACCCCTTCTCACTCCGGTAAAATTTACCTAAAATGCCTATCCAATGGCTCCGTACTGTTTACATGTGCTCCGGAGCTACGATTACAAATACAGTGGACTTTGTGGATATCCACCGGCTCATTTCAAATGATGCAGCAGCTGTTCTTGGATATTTACTGGTATAATAGTGTGTTTTGGACTAAATACTTTACTGGATTGGATTTACTGGAACTTTGTGGATGTAACAAGACCATGTTTGATGGGATATGTTCGACTGGAGGAGTACTAGGAGGCTTCATTGGTGAGTTACATCAGTTTTTTAACAGCTCGTTTGTTTGTTTGTGGTCTGACATAGGCGTTGATTAAAGCTGCTGTGATGATTACATTTTGAAATGGTTGGCATCAATTGAATCACAAGAATCTTAGCTTTCTGAAGATATGTGGCATGAGTATCTCATGTTACATACAAGCTGTGTAAATGGCATAGTTTGTTTTTAACTTCCCTGACGGACAAGGGGCTAATGAGCTGAATCAGGTGTGTTGAATTAGGGTTGGAGCAGAAACCTACAGGATGGTAGCTCTCCAGGAACAGGGTTGGACAGCCCTGGTCTATGATATGGACGAGTTAAGTCCCATCCCTGTTTCCCAGGAATTGTATGAATTAAACTCCTCAGCCAAGTGTTATTTTAAAACAAAAGTGATGAGGTGGACTTACTGGGTTTTGCATCTGAACTTTTCATATGTAAGTTATGTGTATGAACCATTCACTAATCATTGCTAAAGGCCAGTGGTGTGCCGTCAGGGCCAGCAAGGCCTTTTCTGCTGGCCTCGATAAATTGGAAAAATTATATTTTCCTCATATTTATTTTCATTCAAGCTGCATGTATTTTAGAAAGTTAATCGAAGTCCTCAATCATTAAATCTAAGTGATTTCACTGCTTAACTCCCTGAGTTGCGTTGCTTCCACAGTTCAGTTTCCAATAACAAGCAGTTGTGGTGAGTTTAATAAATTTTTATTTTACTTATCTTAAGTTTTGTATTTTGTTTTAGATTGTTGCTGCTGGTGCGTGAATTATGTCTCGGGCTGTACCCTTGCGTGTTAAGGCGCATGTGTTAATTCACAGCAGCTTGGCTGGTGTTCCTAGCATCTTCTAGATATTCTGCGTGGATGTGACTGGTTGCTGTGAGTTTTTTCTTGTTTCTTACTAAAGGCAGTGATGATAAATGCGATATGGCATAGTGCTTTATATGTAAATGCTGTCACTGGGAATTTGTGGGGGGTTATGTAATGACGTCATGCTGTTGCCGTTGAGTCATGGAGAAGGTCAGGTTAATTGCGGGAGGGCAACTGAAGGACTAGGTGTAAAATGCACAGCCCGCCAGGCCGCCACTGCTGTAGGGTTATACTAAAAACTAGACTACCTAGTGATTACCAGTGATTACCACTTGATTTCTCTGTTCTTTCAAGGGTTTTGTTTTTTCAAGTAATACATAAATTGAATGAACATGGGGCAAAATAAAATTTTTATTATGTCATGATGGCAATAATTGTTAAAACTGTTTTACTTCTCTGTTTATTCTTCAATGTCTAACAGTAAAATGGATAAAGAGGCTGGCCCTTCAACCAAAAAAAAAAAAAGCTTTCAATTAAAAAGGACATTCACAAAAGATGGATCTTTGCCTTCTACAACCTACACGATGCCGTATATACATACACTTTACAAAATATTTCCCATGTCACACATGTGACCGCAAAGATGTCACACACGTGACCAGACATCATCACATAACAAAATACTTTAAAAAATACTTGTAAGATATCAACTTTATTCCTTGTTATTTTCCATACCACAGAACTATGATAAATGTCTGCTAAATATATGAACATTCTAGCTTTTTAAACTTCAGAGTTTATGAAGTCAAACAGAGTTATGAAAAACCTTCTTCCTTGTGAAGTCACGCACGGGACCAGTTGTATTTGACCTCTGACCTTCAGTAGATAATGTTAATGCAACAAAATTTTTACTTGATAGACTTGGATATGTAGTACTCCGGCATAAAGTCCACAATAATGAAACTCCAAGGCGTTTAGAATTGGATTGGAAATTTTTCCACTGTTTGTTGTATTTTTGGTCACACATATGACTATGAATGGCCCTGATAGTAAAGTTTTGACTGTAGTGTAACTCATATCTGGTCAGAAGTACAGTTATTAAGAGCAAGTCTCAATATATGTGGAAGATAGAGATTTCCTAATGGACAAAACAAGCATTTGAGAAAACAAGAATGTAAGAAAGCAATTTTTCATGCCTCTAGTAGGCTAGTCAATCAGGAAGCCAACAGCTCACTGAGCTGCTGGAAAAGTCCGTCTCTCTCTTGCTCCAACCGGGAGATTTCACGGCTCTTCTCACTTACCTCCTGCAGCAGAAACACAAACTAATTATTTACAGGCACATTGATCACTGTAATATTCAATGTTCAGGCACTATGTTAAAATATTGAATTCGATATGTTTCTATTTTGTGCCAGAGAAGACATTTTTATCATAAATTATGTTTCATAAATTATAATTCAGTTTTCCTGCCTCCTAATATGGAACCACAAGTTGATATATGTCTGCTGTGAATTTTAAAGGTCACATAAGAGACAAAATAACCCTTTAAGATATTGAATACGCATGCAATAATACAATACAAATTAATGGACCTATGTGGAATCTACAATGAGAACCATTATTCATTGGACAGTGACAGTTTTTTTCCATTCTGTAATCTAGCATTTTCAAAAAAATACAATAACAAATGCAGCTGGTTTAAGTGCAGACTGTCAACTTTAATTTGAGGGGTGTTCCTCCATATCGGATGAACTGTTCAGAAATGACAGCAACTTTAGTACATAGTCCCCCTCCACCGCATTTTTGGGTGCAATATTGGAAAGTTTAATACAATGTTGAATAAAGTAATCATTTTTAACATTTTTTGTATTTCTTGGCATGCAATGACTGCTTCAAGTCTGAAAAGCATAAACATCATCAGACACTTGCGATTTTCCACCAGCCTTGCACTACAGCCATCTTCAGTGCTTTCTAGTTTTGAGAAAGTTTAGCCTCCAGCATGTAAAATGTATGTTCAATTGGATTCAGATCCGGTGAATGATTTGGCCTACAGAAAAAATATGTCACAGTCCAATAAATTACAGTGCTCACTGCATAAATACACTTCATGGAAGAGTACAATATCACCTTGCATTGAAATGGAAATAACTGGTCAATTTGCCTATGTATTTATTGAACTATATTCAACAGAATATTTCAGATCCACTGACTGAGCTAAAAATGAATGATCCTCAGTTTCACTGAACCAATTGCAATTGAAGACCCAAACATTAACAGGGACTGTCATAAAATGTCCATTTTAAGAAAATCGTGGCAGTGGACATACACCCTTGCCCAGATTAATTGAAACAAGCTGCAATTTTTTCAGTCTTTAATCCCAATTCATGTTCTGAAGCAAAAACCTGCCTTTTTGTTTTTGCATTTATTCCAGCAGGGCAAAATGAAACCATACTGCATAAAACATCTCATAATATTTGTGGGTTGTGTGACTAAAAAATTGTGCACGTGCAGTTATTACATCAACCGGTATTGCATCACGTGCTTCTTGGTTACTTGTGGTCTTTTGTTTCCCTGGCTAGTTAATTGTGAATCAAACATTGTATGTGATGGATGTGCCCCCATGAAAGAGCATGACTTTGCACAAACACATCAGCAAGTCATATAGAGATATACCAAGTACAGAGGATGTCAGTCCCTCAGTCTTAATAACTGAGGAGGTCATATTACATATGAACATGAGTAAATCAATATGATTCATCACAAAAGTCCAGTCGAAAATTGAAAAAAAAAATCTAACATTTACCTTTTTCACAGTTTGTTTATTTTAATTTGCAAGAGGGTCTAGCTAAAAGACGTTTTCCCACTCTTACCTCACAGTGTGTGAAAATATGACCAAAGTACTTTTAGCACTAGGCTCTTCAATTGTACCGCCATTCCTGATATGATAGGACAAGTAGAGAGCACTCACTTGCGTAATTATATCTGTGAACTCTGCTACAGAAATACAATGACTAAGTAGTCTAAAATTAACATCTCACAGGCACAGGCAGACTGAAGACACCTGACGCGCTGAGGATAGTAGCGGTATTTAATGGTCAGTGGAAACGCCCTGGTGACTAAACATTCTGCTGTCACCC
Source organism: Gymnothorax javanicus (assembly GCA_029692085.1). Lineage (NCBI taxonomy): Eukaryota > Metazoa > Chordata > Actinopteri > Anguilliformes > Muraenidae > Gymnothorax > Gymnothorax javanicus. The sequence goes on from CM056201.1 coordinate 44,408,167, forward strand.
TGCTGTCTCCCTGGCAGTAAGAGAGAGAGACACCAAGGGTTTAGGATTGAGTGAAAGTTACCTGTACAAGCAAAGCATTCTGCCATCTGAGGTTAGCGAGCGAATCCCCTTTCTCCTCTGGGCATGGGACAGCAGCTACCTTGGGATCACACATGAGGTTACCCAGGCTTCCATTTGCCCTCTGAATACAAGATCTGAGAAGACACGATCTGGAAGCATTATTCTAGACAGAGAGAGAGAGCCAGAGAGATGAGTTTTAGCACTAGAATTTGTTTTAGGAAGTGGAAATTTGTGAACACAGGATAAAAAATATGACCAAAGGTCTCATAGCTCACCCTGGCAAGCAATCTTACTGTGATAACACAAGTTATAAAAATTTCACATGAAGTTGACCTTGAATCATTGAAGGTCAAGTTCAAGGTCACTAATTGAAAGTTCAAATATATGTATATCACCTCATATATGTCTCTAATACAATCCTAAACTCTGAAGCAGTTTTGGTGATACAAGTCATTGAAAATTCACTATATCAATTTTGAACTTTAAAGGTCACCAAAGGTCAAATAGTGGTCACAAAATGGACTTCATGAATGACTTTCTATATGTCTCTAATACAGACCTAGGCCCTATCTGTGACCGTTTGTTGACACAAATCATTGCAATTTCACTATGTCAAGTTTGACATTTGAAGGCCACCAAATGAAAGTTCATATATGACTTCATATATGTCTCTAATGCAAACCTAGGCTCTATCTGTGTTGAACCTTCGAAGGTCACCAAATGTCAAGTTCAAGGTCACCAAATGAAACTACAGACACAACTCACAAAAAGTTAGGGATATTCGGCTTTCGGGTGAAATTTCAGGATGAACCTAAAATGCATAATAACTTTTACAGGTGAACTTAATGTGACCTTCTCTAAACTTTTGAATGCACATGTCCAACAGTTCAATGTGTCAGTACTTTCTGCACAACTTGCTGTTCTCAAACAAGGAGCTTAACGGCAAAATTCACAACAGGTGTTTGATCCATGAATCGACCAATAAATTTCCTGGTTCAATTAGAACTGGCATTTAAACAGTCCTCCTCATCATGCTGTTCACATTTTGACATCATGAGACCAAGACGACACCTAACAATTGATCAACAGTACCTCGCCATTGCGAGGCTTCAAACAGGATGTTCTCAGATGGAAGTGGCCACTGAGCTTAGAGTGTCACAGAGTGTCATCGGCAGGTTGCAACAGAGATACAGAGAGACTGGAAGAGTCACAGAAAGGTATAGAAGTGGACGTCCTTTGGCCACATCCCACACTGATGACCGCTTCATTGTGAACAGTGCCCTGCGGAACCGGATGATGAATGCCACTCAACTCCAGACACATTTGAAGGAGGTGAGAGGCACCAAAGTGTCACGTCAGACCATTCAAAACCGTTTACATCAGCGTGGTCTGCATGCTAGACGACCTGGAAGGGTACCTGACCACACCACCAGGCACAGGCGTCATCGTCTTGCACGGGTCAGGGAGCATTTACGCTGGATGAGGGACCAGTGGGCCTCAGTGCTGTTCTCTGATGAAAGTCGATTCACGTTGAGCAGAAATGATGGCCGCCAACGATGTTGGAGACGTCAAGGAGAGTGCTATCCATCAGCCACTGTCGCCACCAGACGAGCCTTTGGTGGTGGTGGTGTTACAGTGTGGGCAGGTGTGTCTAGTCAATACAGAACTGCCCTACACTTTGTGAATGGTTCAGTGACAAGCCTATACTACCTGAATAACATCATTAATCCAGTCATTGTGCCCCTGCATGAACAACACAGGCCTAATTTCATCTTCATGGACGACAATACTCCAGCTGATCGAGGTTGCATCATTAGAGAACGGCTGCTGGAGACTGGGGTACCTCAAATGGAGTGGCCTGCACCTTTTCCAGACCTGAATCCCATAGAAAACCTATGGGATCAGCTGAGTCGCCGTGTAGAGGCTCATAACTCTGTACCCCAGAACCTCAATGACCTGAGGGCCGCCCTTCAAGAAGAGTGGGATGCCATATCTCAGCAGACAATAAGTCGACTTGTGAACAGCATGAGACGTTGTTGTCAAGCTGTGATTGATGCTCAAGGGCACATGACAAGTTATTGAGACGTTCACATTTTTTGTTGCGGTATACCCACCACTGTTGTTGGCTTTTGTTTCAATAAATTGTTTGAGATGAGGAAATCACCATTACACGCTTCTACTTAGCCCTACTTTCATGATATAATACCGCTGTAGCGTGAACTTTTTACATTTTCTATAAATTTCACCCGAAAGCCAAATATCCCTAACTTTTTGTGAGTAGTGTATATGACTTCTTATATGTCTCTAATATAAACCTAGGCTCTATCTGTGACCATTTTGGTGATTCAAGTAATTGAAATTTCACTATGTCAATTTTGACCTTCGAAGGTCACCGAAGGTCAAGTTCAAGGTCACCAGATGAAACCACATTTATTAATTGGTTAAGTATATTATTGCTCGCATACAGTAAAAACAGCCTGCCAATATATCCTGTATTGGCTGACCTGCATTAGCCGACCTTAAGCTGTATTGGCCGAGTCTTGAAGTCGCGTACTTCAAGAAGTCATAGTCATAATATTGTCATGATAGCACAACAAACTTAACCAATTAATAAAAGTATTATAAATTGCTTATTTTCGAATTGCCATGGTATTGGCCCTTGGGTCGTGGTATTAGCCCTCGGCCTGCAGCCTTGGGCAAATACGGCGACCCTCAGGCCAATACCAAGGCAATACGGAAATAAGCAATTAACAAGTGGTGCCAGGCACAACAAACCCCGCCCCTCGCACATACTTTGACCTACTTGTGCGAAATTCAATAGGGATCTATTCTGGGTCAGTGGCAATCCCTATACCTAATTTTGGGTGAATCTGGCCATTACTTTTGCCGCTAGAGTGTTAACAAACAAACACACAAACACAGAAACAAACCGAACCGAAAACAATACCCCTTCCCTCACCCTTCGGGTGGGGCAGGGTAATAACATATAATATGACTTCCTACAGTATATGTCTCCAGTATAAACCAAAGTTCTATCTGTAATAGCTTTGGTGATACAAGTCATTGAAGTTTCACTATGTCAAGTTTGACCTCTGGGGAACTCCAAAGGTCAAGTTCAAGATCACCAAATGAAAGTTCATAAAAACTTCCTAGTTTTTAATTTACATATGTACTCCATCTTCAATATTTTAAAGCCTAGAAGCCTTTAAAATTTTTAACATTTTGCTTGATCTCAAGTTTGTCCTTTCAAGATCATCTGAGGTCAACTTTAACACTGCCGAAATATAGGTCAGATATGCCAATAATACAAATTTAAGCTCCATCTGCAACCATTGGGCTTCCACAGGCCATTTTTTGTATTCTCTATAAGACCCAATGTTAAAGTAAAGCCCCCCCACTAAGCCCACTTCCATTGATTCAATGAAAATGGCACAAGCACTATACATTAAGGGTACCAAGGTGTGTTGATTGCCTGGTTTATGGGACAGTTTGAGAAACAATTTTTTGAAATCTAAAGTCCTAACCTTTACATTGTTAACATTTTGCTTTGCCTCTACTTTGACCTTTCACTGTCATCTGAGGTCAACTTTAACACTGCCAAAATATAGGTCATATATGACTTTCTGTAATTCGATAATACGAACTTAAGCTCTATCTGCAACCATTTGGCCTCCACGGGCCATTTTGCATATTCTCCATTAAACCCAATGTTAAAGTACAGCACCCCCACTAGACCCAGTTCCTTCGATTCAATCAAAATGGCGCTTGCACTGTGCATTGAGGGTACTATACCACTCAAGACCAAGCGCCGCACCTGGGGTGACTGAGCTTTTTCCATCGCAGCCCCTTCCCTCTGGAGCTCTCTCCCCAAACACATCAGAGACTGCATTAACTTTTCTATGCTCAAATCACTTCTCAAAACCCACTCATTTAAAATTGCTCTTGATGTCTGATTTATCTTGTCTTGTACTTTATTCTAATTTGCTGTGTGATTATCTTGCTCTTTATTATTTTATTTTTTTTCAGTGTTTTGTCTGTGTTGTAACTTTTAAAACTCAGTAAAGCGCATTTGAGTACCCTGAAAAGCGCTATATAAATAAAATGTATTATTATTATCATTATTATTTTTTGGAAAATAATTTTTTTTAAATTTCTGTTTCTAAGTCCTATCTTCTGACATTGGTGCCAAAATTACATAGGCCAATAAAACGGACAAAAATGATTCAATCACAAATCCTAAAAAAAAAAAAAAGAAAAATCTGGAGATTTGGTCTAGCGGTACGTTTGGTGAATTTACAGGAAAATTCATTAGGCTAAAAAAAGGATGAAAAATGTTCCAGATGACGGACGACAGACAAAAAAACCACGACAATAGCCTATCGACCCATAGGGCCAGTAAAGTAAATAACACATTCATTCAATATTGATAGCAATTCAATTTCAATGCTGCAAGTAACACACCCCCATGAGCGATGTGACAAAGACCAAATTTCATAAGTGCCATTTCTGTTTAACTGAAATATTTTAATAGTACTATTTTAACTGTAGGGAAAAGGGTGAGATACAATTGCATCCATTATCTCCCATGATATAACATTCTAAAACAGGACAGAAATTACATTCAATGAAGGAAGGCTTCCATGTAGCCATGGAGTCCTGTGTCTCTGGCACCTCCTGTAACAGTTTCCACGTCTGCAGCACACAGCAGGAAACACATTGCCACACGAGCCCTCTCCAGCATAGCAGTGCCTCTCCCAGTTCTCCAGCAGCTGCCCCTCATACCATAGCCGGGCCTGCCCCAGAACCTGCAGCCCAGTCCAAAGGCAGTCCTTTTCCTTCTCCAGGTCTTTCATGTCTTTCAGCTGGAGAGAAAAGACAGGGTTTTTTCCAGCCTCATACTCACACACACACTTCTGTATGAAGCACAGGTAAAAGGAAAACATGCAACTGTATAAAATACCGGTTTTGTATAAAATACAGGAACAAGGATGCATTACGTTGAATTGCATGCAAGAGTTTCTGTGCTGGTGATTAGCAGCATAATGGCAAAGAGAACCAACTTTAAAGAATGAAGAACTGCTCTTGATTTTTGACAAAGTGCTGTGAATGGATAGACCAAACAAAAAAGAATGTGCCACTTAAGTGGCCACAAGAACAGAGAGCTAGTCATGAGTCACCGGCTGTGGTCACATATTATAAATCAGTGAAAATTAAGCAGCTTATTGCACTGCAGTAATAAGGCAGAATTACAGCATGGGTGTAATTAAATAAGAGATTCACACTGAGGAACCAGTTCTCAGCAGTACTATATAATCAGAGTTGCACTCTTGGGCAAAAAATAGACCAAGCCCAAAATGGCAAAATATGATTATCATTGGTCAGGAAATTAGCAAGAATGAAACAAGTAGATGAACCAAGTTAAATACGGGATAGCTTTTTCCTTTTTCTCAGAATGTTTTAGCCTTGTGGGTAAATTTGTTGACAGCTTTTTACAGAAAGAAGAGTTGAGAAATAACATCTGATCGTTCCTCTTTAGACAACTTCTTAGTGGTAGGAGACAACATTCTCCAGTACTCTGAAGCAGCTCAGCTTCACAGTGAAGCAGTTTCGAGCTTTTTCCCAAACAATTCACTGAAGCAAATGTTAATGAGCAAATAGTGGAACAGGAGGTCTCAGGTGTGCATTCATTTAATTCTTAGTCATTTTCTGACCAATAATTTGTTGATAATGCCATTAAAAGCTGAATATTTTGTTATTCTGGGCTTCATCCTTTTTTTTTTTTTTGCCCGGCAGTGTAAGCCTATTTTAAGTTCCATAAATCAAAAGCAAATGACAGAAATTGCATTTTATAATTCCTCCCTCACCTTTTTTGAATCAAACCAATATTTTGGGCATGCAGGAAATTCTAGGTACAAGTAAAACAGCAATCCTGAATGGATTATTGTCTGTTTCAGCTGAGATGTTTAAAAAAATGACCACTCAAAATTACTCTCAATGCTCTCACAGAGATTGCAAAATACTGACTTAGTGGAAGAAGTTTATGACTCTGTACCCATGCAGTATAGTAACACAGGTAATGAGAACTGAGCCCTGCCATATGAGTGGGAAAAAAAACACAAAAAGCAAAGCTCATGCCCTGAGAGTTTTGGAGGGTGCCAATCTGGGAGGCAGTGTGAAATCCTGGGGTGTATCATTAAAATTAACTGTTCAACTGCATTTGCAAGTCTGAAATTCACCAGCGGTAATAACAAGCTTTGTGTGGATTGACGAAGGCAATGCGCCAGTACTGCATACACAAACATGCTGATTCTTCTCCGTTCAGATCTAGCTTCTCGCTAATTCATTGTATCCAGAAAAATAGATATTTTGATGACAATCTGAAAACTATCCCCAATTCTCTGCTTTCATGACAGACCTTCTGTGCAATGATGTAAGCATTACTCAGACTTAATGCCATGCTGAGGTGTGTTCCACTAGGTAAACACACTCCAGACGACAACAAGACTGAGGCAAAATGTACGACTTAAATTGCCAATATGGATGAATTTTAAAACTCCTATGATTATTTCTTGCACAGGAAATTTTCAGCCTCCATTGAAGAGTTACAAAAGTTAGCATGACTGATGTGTCCTAGCTTGCGAGATCAAGGTCAGCGCTGACAGCAAAAGACATCCTCAAGCAGACAGAGGCAATTACGAAAATGCAGTTACACCCACTAAAAATGACCAATTAAAAGAGAATGTGCCCAGAAAAAAACACGTTATACAGGAACTCGTAGCATAAAGCCGAAGACTCCTCCACAACCTCCAATACCAACACATGCTGACACACATCATCAAATAAAAGCACGCAGGTGTTCTCCCTATAAACTAGGCTACGCTGCCAGTCTTACCCAGAGGAAAAAGCGGAGAGCGTCCAGACTGTGAAGACTGCTCTGCAAGGGGATGATAACCACAGTGTAGGACCCCGCCATTAGCCAATTCCAAGCTGAGGGCTCAAGATACCAGCAAAAAAGAAAGAGCGGCAGAAAGTGTGCAAAATACAATGAGAGAGGGAGGAAGTAAAAGCGTGTAAAGGAGTTTGAGGAAAGGAGAGGGTGTGAAAAAGGGAGGGAGAGATGGAGGCTGGGCCGAGGAGAGTGCACAGGCTATGAAGAGCTGCAGGGCAAGCTAATGAAAAATTCCTCGTGTTGTTGCGATGGCTGGTTTATTGATAGAACAAGACAGGACTCCGTTGGGAAAAAAACAGCACTGACAGAAAACAAGAACTTTAAAAAAGGATTTGGTTGTGGGGAGGCTGGTTTCTGGCACTCTTCCCTCTCAGTTCAGGCACTGGAAAAAACAGGAATTCTTATGTGAGCCACAAAATTTTCAAGTTCAAGCTGTCAGTCAAACAGGAAAATTGAGCACAGCTCTGCCTGTCCCAACATGTCGTGGTATGTGAACCTGGACCAAAAACTAACATCATGACGTGCAAAGAGGTGTAAACATTGAATGACAATAATTTTACCACAGCTCAATTGAAACTACTTAGTGAACAAACTTTAGATTGTATCTGGTCAATATGGAATGAGCAGATGACAGAGTAGAAATACAAAAAAAAAGATGGACAGACAGACGCAGGAAGACAGACAGGCAGACAGTGGAGAAAGAGTAACAACAATGGGGAGGAGTATTTCTAGTGTGTACAGGGTGGTTGCGAGGCTGTTTTTCAGGTGGTTTGCCTGGGTGAACAAAGCTAATTGCAAAAGTGAACAAGGTGGTTGCCGAGGTGTTTGAAGGTGGCTGTTAGCTTGGACAGGGTGGTTGCTAAGGTATGTGCAGATCATCGCGAGGGTCTACAGGGTCTGGTTGCTAGGCTGTCTAGGGTGGTTGCAAAGCTGTTTCTAGGTGGCTGCTAGGGTGTGAGGTTAGTAGAAAAGCTGTTTCTAGGTAGTTGCTTGGGTGTTAAGGTTGGTTGCAAGGCTGTCTCTAAAGGGAGCATCAAAAAAAAAATTCCCACTTTGAAAAATTGCCCTGAAATTAATATTCTATCATTTTTTGAAAATCCTTTTACATAGGTTGATAGACAATGGTTCACTGCTTTTTTGTGCAATTGCACATACTCAACGTGTCATGCATGAGTGAGCACAGGCTAATTATGTAAATTGCAATACATCTGTTTGGTGCGAAAAAGTGCTGGGATAAAAACAGGATCTGAGACCATAGGAAGCAACGTTAAGTATGCCCTTTGTTTATCACAAATTGCCATTACATTCAGTCCTCAACATGTCAACCATTTCTTTCCTAGCAGATTTGGGCCCTCCTCAGCATATCGTACACTGCATGGCGGATCAAAGCTCTGTCCCTTCTGAGAACATCGACTTCTGCCGTTATGCATTCCTCAAGGTCATCCAGGTCCCTAGATGGAGTAACGTACACTTTTAACTTAAGATGACCCCACAAGAAAAAGTCAAGAGGGTTTAAGTCTGGTGACTTTGGGGGCCATTCCACGTCGCGGTGTGGGGCAATCACTCGTTCTCTGAACAGTTCTGTAAGGCGGTCTGTTACAATCCTCCGTCTGTGGGGTGGGGCACCATGCTTCTGTGCCCACCACGCTCTCTGAAATTGGCCATTTCTGTTGCACCATTCTGGGGACATCCATTCATTGATTACATAACATGACATAACAGGACTGTTAGCCACCTGGAGAGCAAAGGGTTAAAGCAATTTCCTGAAAATTTTTAGGACACTTAAGGGCACACCAAACATTGCTTCTCATGGTCTCAGATCCTCTTTTCAGTCCAGCACTTTTTCGCGCAAAACAGATGTATCGCAATTCATTTAACTAGCCTGTGCTCACTCATGCGTGACATGTTGAGTATGTGAAATTGCACAAAAAAGCACTGAACCATTGTCAATCAACCTATGTAAAAGGATTTTCAAAAAATTATAGAATATTAATTTTAGGGCAATTTTACCAAATAGGGACATTTTTTAATACACCCTGTAGATGGCTGCTGGGGTGCACAGCGTTGTTCATAGACTGCTTCTAGGTGGTTGCTACGATGGACAGGGTGGTTGCAAAGGTGAACAAGATGGTTGCTAAGGTGATTGAAGGTGGTTGTGAGCATGTACAGGGTGGTTACTATGGTGTTTCAAGGTGGTTGCTAGGGTGTACAGAATAGTTATTATGGTGTTTCTGGGTGGTTGTTCAGGAGAAAATTGTAGTTGCTAGGACACTTCTAGGTATTTGCTAAAGTATACGTGGTCAGGCCTCTTGATGACCCAGGGTCTTGGGTCAAAAATGCACAAAAGCAAGTGTGGCAGGCCAAAGGAGGGCCCGGGCGGGGACTTGAACCTCCAGACTCCCAGGTAATAGTCTAACGCGCTGACCACGTCGCCAAAGAGCCAGGCCCGTTGGCAAGGTAGCCAGGGCGCGTACTTGTTAGGAGGCATTACTAGCGACAGGACCCTTCAACTGTCACATCTCTCCCCCTCTTTCAGGAGCGTGCCCTCACGCTCCATGCCTTACGCATGCTGCCATCCATTCAGATCCTCACGCTCCGTGCCTTACGCATGCTGCCATCCATTCAGATCCCCCAGATCCTGCCGATTACGCCAGAATGTGGCAGGCCGAAGGAGGGCCCGGGCGGGGACTTGAACCTCCAGACTCCCAGGTAATAGTCTAACGCGCTGACCACGTCGCCAAAGAGCCAGGCCTGTTGGCAAGGTAGCCAGGGCGCGTACTTGTTAGGAGGCATTACTAGTGACAGGACCCTTCAACTGTCACACAAGCTTTGATGCAGAATAGAGAACTGCAAGAGTCAGTGTGACGCATGAAAATTTGTAAATATTTGCCCTCTCGCCTTGAATAAATGATGCACAACCCAGTTTTCTGACCCTTCCAGTTTTTGATGCGTGGTGATCAGGAAATGATGCACAAAGTTGTTTGACCTGCCAGAGTCAGCGCAGGTGAAGTATATCCCGATTCTACATGCTCAAATGAAAGTTAATTTATGCAGCATAGTCATCCTATGCAGCGTCTCTCAATCCTGAAGTCATAATGCAGCATGACCAGCACATGATTATGTTTTGATTCTTCAGCCCATCATGAGCCTCAACAACCTCCACTCCACACCCACTCTCTCCACTTTGGCGTCATGTAATGTGCCCATCAAGAGATCAGGGTTTACCCGGGTAACTAGAGTTTACTCTGCTCTGGAGTGCGGACATCCTCATCGGCACTATTCTGACGCTAGATCGGCGTTGTGTCGCACCTCAGTCTTAACAGTCTCATATTTTCTGAATGGCTGTGTACAGTGCCGTATATAAACAGAGTCTGGACAGCTAGCTGAGTAGGAGCCATGTTGTAACCCTGCTTGCGCACCAGATGCTATCAGGCAGCATGGCTAAGGTACGACTTGAGCTGCGCGATTTACTTGTGCGCTCAAATTAACCAAAATTTAACCGTAATAATCCCTGATTATATAGACTGAAAGTTGCGGTACACGATGGGATACCACTGGAGTCAGAGAAAACCAGTTTTCTTAACGCAAGAAAATTGACACTTGGAAACTCCATTCCACTGTGGTCTTGTTTAAATGAGCATGCGTACTGCAAGGATGAGCCCTATCTCTATCTGCACTTACAGGTCTACCAAAGAAAACAGCCACGCTGTCACAAAAGTTTGTCAGATGTCTACCTTTTTCAAATAACCAGCAACACAAAACTGAAAACATGTCACATTCCCGCAAAACTTTGCACCAAAACACTTTAAAGTTGTCATATTTTCACCAGAACCAAACTCATTAAATCGCACGGCCTGTAACAAACCAAGAGACGAACCAATTACGCATGCTTGATGCCACCGGAGAGAATCTTCGAAAATGGCTGCGGATGGTGTCAGTGCCTCAGTTGGTCAGCTGAATGCCACATATTTTTCGTTTGTGATGAATTTATGCCTTAACATGAATGGAATGGCATTTCAGCTGCATTTATCTGCTGTAATTACTCCCTAAAAAGTACCTATCAAATGATAGATCAAGTATCTATCTATGTTTGTGACGGGAAGGCACCATTTTTGTTTCCCGAAGAACTGCCCCCATAGTTGTCTTAGTATTTGCGCTCCACTACGTTGACTCCCACGTGCGGCTTCACCGCAGCTAGTGATTTACTTTATAGGCTATATTACTTGAAATCGGACAAGAATATCAGTTGGTATCTGTACATTAGTGTAAATGTTAGTGTAAGCATAACAGGACATGCCCCATATAATCTGTCCCCATGCCTTGCTAAAAGAGTAAAGTATTGTCGCTGAGATTTCCGTGAATATAGACCTTTTACCTCGGCAAACAAAAATGTCCTCACTCTTTATCAACGTATTTTCTACAAACCCCAATTCCAATGAAGTTGGGACGTTTTGTAAAACGTTAAAAAAAAAAGAATACAATGATTTGAATATCTCATAAACCCATATTTCATTCACAATAGAACATAGACAACATATCAGATGTTGAAACTGAGACATTTTATCATTTAATGAAAAATATTAGCTCATTTTGAATTTGATGACAGCAACACATCTCAAAATAGTTGGGATAGGGCCATGTTTACCATTGTGTAGCATTCCCCTCATCTTTTAACAACAGTTTGTAAATGTCTGAGAAGTGAGAAGACCAATTGCTGGAGTTTTGGGTGAGGAATGTTGTCCCATTCTCGTCTGATGTAGGATTCTAGCCGGTCAACAGTCCTGGCTCTTTTTTGCCAGATTTTTAATTTTATGATGCGCCAAATGTTTTATATTGGTGACAGGTCTGGACTGCAGGCAGGCCAGTCCAGCACCCAGACTCTTCTAGTGTGAAGCCATGCTGTTGTGATGGATGCAGTATGTGGTTTAGCATGGTCTTGCTGCAATATGCAAGGCCTGTCCTGAAAGAGACGTTGTCTGGATGCGAGCATGTGTTATATATACTTTTCTCTATATATACTTTTCAGCATTGATAGTGCCTTCCCAGCTGCCCAAGCCAAAGGCACTAATGCAACCCCAGACTATCAGAGTTGCAGGCTTTTGAACTGGGTGCTGATAATAAGCTGGATGGTCTCTCCCCTCTTTAGACCGCACAACACGGTGTCCATGGTTTCCAAAAAGAATTTCAAACTTTGATTCATCTGACCACAAAACAGTGTTCCATTCTGCATCAGTCCATTTTTAATGAGCTTTGGCCCAGAGAAGACGGTGACGTTTCTGGATCGTGTTCACATATGGCTTCCTCTTTGCATGATACAGCTTTAACTTGCCTTTGTGGATTGCACGACAGACTGTGTTCATGGACAATGATTTCCGGAAGTGTTCCTGAGCCAATGCAGTGTATTCCAGTGCAGAATCATGCCTGTTTTTAATGCACTGCCACCTGAGGGCCCGAAGATCACGAGCATCCAATATTGACCTTTGGACTTGTCCCTTGCGCACAGAGATTTCTCCAGATTCTCTGAATCTTTTGACGATATTATGTACTGTAGATGGTGGGATATTTAAAGTCTTCGCAATTTTACATTGAGGAACATTTTTCTGAAATGGCTACATGATTTTTAGATGCAGTTTTTCGCAGATTGCTGAACCTCTGCCCATCTTTACTTCTGAGAGACTGATGTTTTTAAACCCAGTCATGTTACTGACTTGTTGCCAATTAGTAACCTAATTAGTTGCAAAATGCTCCTCCAGCTATTATTCATTAGTACCACTAACTTTTACAGACTTTTGTTGCTCCTGTCCCAACTTTTTTGAGATGTGTTGCTGCCAAGAAATTCAAAAAGAGCTAATATTTTTAATGAAATAGCGAAATGTCTCACTTTCAACATCTGATATGTTGTCTATTTCTTATTGTGAATAAAATGTGGGTTTATGAGATTTGCAAATCATTGTGTTGTTTTTATTCACATTTTACACAACGTCCCAAATTCATTGGAATTGGGGTTTGTAAAATGTATGCCGTGGAGGTTGATTGACATGGGAAAACATGTTACATTAAGTATTTGCAGCTGTCAAGATATTTTCTTTCATTTTCATGTTGTTGATTGTAATTTAAATTTATAAAGAGTATAAAGGTATAAAGTCGTAAAACAGTATAGAAGTATTCAGCTGGTATATACAGTTGCAATCAAAATTATTCAACCCCCATTGCAAATTGGGTTTACTGGCAAAATTTACACACTTTCAGCCGTTTGTGATAAACAGATTAAACAAGAACATTTTAAATAGCTCATACCAACTAATATTACAAGTGGTTTCTCCAATTTTAGCACAAAATGCCACTTTTAATGACTGCTGCAGTCTCAAAATTATTCAACCCCCCGAATAGAATCTGTCATTAGAGCATATTTGCAAATCAGGTGTTGTCTCAAGCACACCTAATCAAGAGCCTAATTAGTTGCATCAGGTTTGCATGAGATAGAACACATCAAATACTTGCACTCACTAGGGGTTTGTTGACAGTGACATTTGACTGCATATTAGACATATGACTATCAAGAGAATTGTCCAAAAAGCTAATAGAGGAGATCATTGCCAGGCACAAACAAGGAAAAGGATACAAAAAGGTAGCACAGGCACTGAATGTTCGTAGAGATACAGTTGGAAGCATAGTTCGCAAGTTCAAAGTTAAAGGAGGAGTGGTTACAGTATCAGGATGTGGCAGAAAGAGGAAGCTATCAATGGCTGTCACCAGATTCCTGAGGAGACGGGTGGTCAAAAACCCTCGAGTGACTGCAGTAGACCCGCAGCAAGACTTGGAGACAGGAGGCACTGAGGTTTCAGTTTGCACAGATGGGCACATACTAAACGTTGAAGGTCTTCAAGACATACACCACAACTGATCAAGCACAAGCTGCAATATGCTCAGAACCATATAAATTAACCACAGAAGTTTTGGGATACTGTTCTGTGGAGTGATGAAACAAAACTGGAATATTTTGGGCTTATGAGTCAGTGGTATGTCTGCAGGAGGAATGAAGAAGCATATGCTGAAAAGTACACCCTGCCTACATTGAAGAATTGTGGGGGCTTTTTGATGCTCTGCGGCTGCCTTGCTTCCTCTGGCACTGGAAACCTGCAAAGGGTGGATTCAGTCAAGTACCAATATATCCAAAGAGAAAATGTCATGCCGTCTGTAGGGAAGCTGACGCTTGGGAATCATTGGACCTTCCAACAGGACAATGATCCTAAGCGTACCTCAACATCCATCAAGGTAATAATTAGTTGCCTCAGGAATGCAGTTCTGCACTCAATAGGACTGTAGGCTGAGGGCTGGAGGCGTGGCCTCACAATAGGAATCCGTCATAGCTGCTGATATAAAAATGTATCCACTTTGCAAAAAATCACACGATTTCTTTTTAGTTTATTCACCTGTGTTTATTATTAAGAAGAGGCTATTTGCCCCGCAGCGCTTCGGCGCAAAAGTTAAAAGAGTGGGGCGGATTACAAAATGAAGTCTCTTTTGGCCCAGCTGTGGGGCAAATAGCAGAAGTGCTTCTCTTATCCGGCCCGCTGCGGTGCGAATAGCAGAACTGCTTCTTTTGTCCGCCAAGCAGCATTGCAGGTAGCCGATCTCTTTCCCCCAGTTCACCCCACTGCAGGGCGAATAGCCACTTCCTTATTATTGTTGTATTCTTGGTTATTGGATTACCAGCTTCTCTTACCGAGTTAGGATTCGACAGTAGACTTGGATTAAGTTTCCACTTTTCATAACTAAACAGTGCAGTAACAAGACTACGTGCAACCTAGTATATGGCTGGGCCGCCAAGTGCTGTATGAGAATTTGGGCCCAAGAAAAGGGTGGTAAATGAGGCAAAGTTCACGCAATTATATGAAGTGCAAGTCTAGTAATGAACTGGAGCCGAGAAATAATTTACAAAGCGGGTGGGGAGAGTGCAAGAGTGTGGGAGTGGGAGAGTGACAGTGTGGGAGTGTGCAAGACTGAGAGTGTGAGTATGTGAGTGAGGAAGTGAGTGTGTGAGGGAGTGGGAGGTGGGGAGGAGGGGGTCTTGAGTAAGGAAAACATATCAAAAGCATGCTATACATTTGAATAGTTTACTGGCGGTTTAAAAACCAATATAATTGACTATAATTAATAGTAGAATTACATAGTATCAAAACCATGTCGAATTTTTGTTCCAGCAAACTGATTTTTCTTAACTACTAATTGGGATACCATTGGCTCACTGTAGCTGAAGTGGTTGCTGTAGAGGACAACGATTATTTCTGTTGCACGAGATAATTTTGTTTTAACTGCTGGATAGACACTATGGTCAAGGATATAGAGCAGTTTGCACATTAGGCTTGGCTGAGGAGTTTTATTCAGGTAACTCCTGAAAAACAGGGATTGGAGTAAACTCATCTATTCTAAACCGCAAGCTCGGCTTGCTTGTGAATATTCAATAACTGATCCTGGTGTGCCATCTAATGATAGAGTATTGCAACTGCGTGCATAAATTTGCAGCTCCATGACTGCTGGCGGACACATCTGCACAAAGATACCCTGCCAAGCACCGTTGTTCTTCTCAAACACGCCTAATCCAGATCATCCTTAAATGATGAATTACATTCATATTTTAATTTGTAACAAAGTGGCCAGTGTGAAAGTAACGGTGTGAAAGTAGACTTTTTATCTTTTAGATATAATACAGTAAAAGTCCCGGTAAAAAAAAAAAAAAAAAAAAGTAAAGTACACATCCTCAAAAAAAAACTACTTAAGTGATGTAACGAAGTACATGTACACCTCTGTATGAGAATGTATCCTAAGTCCCTTCATTATACCCGATTTCTCTCATATAGGAAGATTAAGGAAATAATCCTAGTACCGGCTGCGAAGTTCAAAAGGGAGATAGGGGAATGTAACACATCGTACCAACCTATCGTGAAAGAATCTTAGCAATGGTCGGAACGTGTTTTTAATTTCCCTATTCAATCTCGCAACCAATACTGTCCTCCGAGCTTGTTAACTGTCGTATCGGTTGCGAGATTGAAAAGGGAAATTGAAAAACACATTCCGACCATTGTTATGATTCTCTCACGCTAGATAGGTATGATGTGTTATATTCCTCTATCTCTATGGAAATCGTAACCAGTACCAGAGAAAACAAGCATGGAGGACTGAAACAAACCGAACCAATCTAACGTGAAAGAAGATTAGCCTAATAATGGTCGGATTGTGCTCGTAATGCAACAAAATCGAATGGAACTTTTTAAACGACCTGGATGCTAGCTAGGGCAAGGGCAGCATATGCATCCGCTATATTAATATTTAATCCACCTTTTGCTGTCCATTAGAAGAAAATACGCAGTAATTTTTTGTAAAATGGCGACCAATACCACCAAGAAACATTCACTGGCGTCAAAAATTGCACATTGTGAACATTTTATATGTACATGAAAGTGTTTTAATTTAATAGCGCATTTGTCTGATTATTGCAGCCTGTTGCTAGACTGGATTCAAGTAGGCTACTGGTCGTAGTACATTAACGTAGTACAACCACGTAGTGAAGAAATAGCTACCTCAATGACTGGGTGTCGAATCACCTTGGCGCCATATTTTACACTTAATATTTTGTTAAATGTATTGTTTTCATTGGTGTCGGTTATAGTTGCTGTTATATAGGCTACAATCAAAGTGGCCACCGCAACCGCTTCCGTTCAAGCGAATCAACTCATGAGCACACAAGGGTATAAGGTAATTTGGAAACCAGTCGGGGCATCATACCGGTATTCTTGGAAATACTGAAACATAATAGTGCCGGCGCCACTTTAGTGTACGTAAATAGTGCAGCTATAGTCACAGTAACAGTACATATCAATTTTTTCTAACATCGTGTAAGTTAGTTCCCATGTTGGACTGAAGGATGTTTAACGTAGGACGGGATAATCACAAGCATAAATGTGAATGGCGCGTTCAATTCCACGACCAGCCAGCCAGCCAATCGTTGAAGTTCTTCCCCGCCGGCCGACCAATTGCTGAACTTCTTCCCCGCCGGCCAGCCAATCGTTGAACTTGATCACTCAGGCACTCACTCACTCACTCAGCGATAAAAATGTCTTATTAAGTTTTATTGTGTTTTTGGTAACATTTTGCAGAATATACTTTGCATTGATTTATATATTTAATTACATCCGTTATATTATCTTTACTTTTTAACTAAATATCTAGTAGCTACTGCCTATAATTTATTTGATAACTGTGACTGTATGTTGTCACTGTCTGAAAATTTTCTCCACCCATGTCAAGTCGTCAACAGATGACATTATGCCGATACAGGTTTGGTCGTAATGGTAAAGTGAGAATTTACTAATTTTGGTGACAAGTGGTGTCATATTACGTTTTCCAGTCAGACAGCTTTTTACAGCAAGTTGCGGTGACCGTGCCGCTAAAACAGGTGTACGTACTTGTCACCGAAATGAACTTCATTCGCTGAGGAGTTCTGAAATACCGCTCTCGCTGAAAAAAAATTACCGTCGCTGAGTGCCAGTGCATGGACCCAATTATAATTATTTTTCTGTACTGAATGTGGCCCAATTTTTGGTCACTGTTAGATCACATGGGGAAGAGAAGCCATGTCTTCAATTGTCACTTGATTATTACTATAATTGTTAAACGTGTTGAAGGAAAATGATTGAGAACTAGCTAGGACTAAATGTTGTCATAAATGGATTTATCTTTGCCCCCGAATTTTCAGTTCTGGTGCCGGTGTTCTGACAATTTGTGCTGCCTTGTCAAAAAATGCTACTGTAATGCAAAGCGATCGTCAAGTCTTTGTTTTCGCCTAAATATTGCAATATGAATCAGTTCACAGCAGTAACTTTGTTATTTGTTAGCTTATTATAACACAGGCAGATGTTATGAGTTGGAGAAGTCTGTTTGAAGATATATGCCCATATACGCGATTATCATCTAATTTCTGCATTTTCAGGAAAACCCAGTGTGTACTTGTAAATATATTTACGCTTACAGGTTGTAAAGCGCACTGAAAAAAAATCTATTTTTATGATTTTTGAAGATACTTAAGATATGAGTGAAGAAACAGCCCAAGGTTCTAGGTTTGCGCAAGCACAGAACCGCGAGGTAGCATATTTTAATAGGTGGCAAAATTTGACAGAACACCAGCCCTGGCATAAGTACCTGTATTTCTGAGAAAGAACATAAAACATCCTTGCCGTGTTCTATAATCCTCGGGCATTTTCTCTCCTCCAGAACTTCCCCAGGGTTATGCGCGTGCGCAGATGGTTCGTTTCTGGGTTTGTTACAGGCCGCGCAATTTAATGAGTTCGGTTTTGGTGAAAATAACGACTTCAAAGTGTTTTGGTGCAAAGTTCTGCGGGAATGTGACATGTTCTCGGTTTTGTGTTGCTGGTGATTTGAAAAAGGTAGACATCTGACAAGCTTTTGTGACAGCTTGGCCGTTTTATTTGGTAGGCCTGACTTACGTCACTGCCAAATTCAGTTTGTGTTTGCTTTTTGTCGGCTGCTAATTCAGTGGGCTCTAATTTCTTGTCGCAGCGCAGGGTGGCGCAGCGTGGTGTAGCCCACGCAGTGGTAATTTCGTCCGGTGCAGCCCGCGCAGTGGAAATTTCGTGCGGTGCAACACCGTGTGCAGCCACTTTGGCTATTTGGTAGACGGAGGTGCGCCGAGATGGGTGTGGCGGCGTAGTAGGGGGAGGTGTCACATATTCATCATGACGCAGTGACAATTTCGTGGATAAAGCCTCCGCCGAAAGTGCGCAGAGAGCTCCCCAGCTCCAACCTGGTTTACTTTCTGTGCAGTGGTAATTTGGCTGACCGGCGCACAGTGCGCACACGTCACCGAAATCTCACAGGCAGGTTTCCAGAATGTCAGGCACATTTCAATGCAATAAATAATGACAGCAACCACTCTTTAATCTAACTAGCTGAATCAGCACATGAATTATAGTATCTATATCGATTGTCCTAATGTCAGATTAAAGAGAGAGAGAGAGAGAGAGACAGAGAGAGATGTGTGTGCATGTGGGCGCGTAAGTGCGTGTGTAGGCTATGTGGGTATGTGTCCTTCAGCTGCTTTCACACCGGACACGAAACGAATTTTTCGCACGACTGAATACATTCAAAGTCAATGCAAAGACGCGAATACACGCCAGATGATGGCCAGAGGCTCTCCAACCTGTGAAGGCATGCGTAAAAAATTTGTGGAATACTTTAAAAACAATGTTCCTCAGCGTCAAATTTCAAAGGCTTTGAAGGTCTCATCATCAAAATCTCTGTGCGTAAGGGACAAGGTCGAAGACCTCTACTGGATGCCCCTGATCTTCGGGCCCTCAGACGCCACTGCATCACTTACCGGCATGATTCTGTCATTGACATTACTAAATGGGCCCAGGAATACTTCAAGAAACCACTGTCTGTAAACACAGTCTGCCGTGCCATCCACAGATGCCACCTAAAACTCTATCATGCAAAAAGGAAGCCATTGTTGAGCATGATCCAGAAGTGCTGCCGTGTTCTGTGGGCCAAGGCTTATTTAAAATGGACTGTAGCGAAGTGGCAAAGTGTCCTGCGGTCAGATGAGTCCAAATTTGACATTCTTGTCGGAAATCATGGGCGTTGTGTCCTCCGGGCTAAAGAGGAGAAAGACCAGCCCTTCTGTTATCAGCATTCAGTTCAAAAGCCAGCATCTCTGATGGTATGGGGAAGCATTAGCGCATATGGTGTGGGACACTTGCATGTTTTAAAAAGCACCATGAATGCTGAAAGGTATATAAAGGTTTTAGAGCAACATATGCTCCCCTCCAGATGACATCTATTCCAGGAAAGGCCTTGTGTATTTCAGCAGGACAATGCAAAACCACATACTGCAGCTATTACAACAGCATGGCATCGTAGTAGAAGAGTCCGTGTGCTGAATTGGCCTGCCTGCAATCCTGATCTTTCACCGATTTAGAACATTTGGTGCATAATTAAATTAAAAGTTCGTCAAAAGAGATCCAAAATTCTCCAGCAGCTGGAAGCCTGTATTAAACAAGAGTGGGATCGAATTCCAATGGCTAAACTCAAGAAACTTGTCTCCTCAATGCCCAGACGCCTCCACTCTGTGTTAGAAAGAAGAGGGGATGCTACACCATGGTAAACAGGCCCCTGTCTCAACTTTTTTGAGGCCTGTAGCAGCCATCAAATTTGAAATGAGCTCATTTTGTGGATAAAATTGTAAAATTTCTCAGTTTCAACATCTGCTATGTTATCTCTGTTCTATTGTGAATAAAATACTGGCTGGTGTGATTTGAAAGTCATTGCGTTTTGATTTTATTCACAATTCACAGTTTGTCGCAACTATTTCGGAATTGGGGTCGTTTGCAACTCTGCTATACTGACTTGAAATATGGGTTTCGGCTCTCTTTATTAGTTAGTGTTATTGGGCACCTCATCCTGTGAGCCTACTGTGTGACATTAATACTTACCTGAGCACTTGATCACCCATAAATCTGAAGATTCATCAGTCTGGGACAGGACAAGTAAGTGCCAAAATTCAACACAACAACAATGTAAACTCAACATTGGTTTTGGTAATAGTTAGCTGCTGGAGTTATTTAAATCTTTAAGCAAACAAATGCTAAACCCGAGACAAGCTTCAATAACTCAACATGAGTAGCTACAGTATGAAACAAAGAGGTAGTCACATTCTTACTCTTGGGTTAATTGAAAAGCAAAGCACATGCAAAAGCAAACTTCAGTAGAAGAGAGCAATTCTTTATGAGGAGACAGAGGGACGAGTGCATCCATATCTGGCCCCTGAAAAGTCGTGAATAAACATTTTTGATCCCCAAGTTCAGAGAGTTGATCCCTGCAATCAAGTCACTGACCCCTGACTCAAAAAAAAAAAAACAAAAACAAACAAAAAAAAAAAAAAAAAAACAGAGAGAGCCCTGCATGGTAGTTGGTCTGGTGTTTCTTGGTGGTTGTTAGGGCGTACAGGGTAATTGGTAGTGTGTTTCTAGTTGGTTACCAGGGTCTACACTACGGTTGCTTAGCTGTTTATAGGAAGTGGCTAGGATGAACAGAATAGTTACTAGGGTATTTCTTTGTGGTTGCTCAGGTGTGTAGGGCAATTGCAAGGCTATTTCTAGGTGGTGCTAAATTGTACAGTGTGGTAGCTAGGCTGTTTACTGGTGGTTGCTAATGTGTACAGGCTGGTTGCTAGGGTTTTTCTAGGTGGTTGCTTGGGTGTTCAGGCTGGTTTCTAAGGTATTTTAAGGTAGTTGCAGGGCTGTGCGCGGTGGTACCTATACTGTGTCTTGGTGGTCGCAAGGGTGCCTCTAGGTGATTTCTAGGGTGTAAAAGGAGGTACCTTAGGTGGACATGGTGGTTGCCAGGCTGCTTCTAGCAGTGGCGGCTTGTGAACTGGCAACTGGGGAGGCTCAAAACAATCCCTCAAAATTAATGATTCGTCACGACCTGTTATCAATCATTCATTTAAATTACCATAATAGAAACTCCGAAAACTCTCAACATTATCAGGTGTGGCCAGTTTTCAATTATAATGCATACCTGTCAACTCTCACGCTTTCGGTGTAAGTTTAAGATGCATATTTACATTCCTCTGCTTCCAGGATGTTGTGTTTTTAGATTGTTGCTATAGTGTTTCCTGGTGGTTTCTTGAGTGTAGAAGGTAGTTACTAGGGTGTGTGGCGTGGTTGCTAGGATGTTTCCAGGTGGTTGCTAAGACATGCAAGCTGGCTTTTTCTAGATGGTGGCCATGGGTGATTGCTAAGCTGTTTCTTGGTGGTTGTTAGGGTGTGCAGCTTGGTTGCTGGGTTGTTTCTGGATGGTTGCAAGGTGAAAAGGGTGGTTACTGCTGTATTTCTAGGTGGTTGCGAGGGTTTACTGTGTGCTTTCTATGTTGTTAACGTGGTAGCTAGGGTGTACAGCGTGGTTGCTTGGCTGTTTCTAGGTGATTGCTAGAGTATACACGCTGACTACTGGACTGCTTCTTGATGGTGGTGAAGGTGTACACGGTGTTTGCTAGGCTGTTTCTTTGTGGTTGCTATGGTGTACAGCTTGGTTGCTGGGCTGGTTCTAGATGGTCGCTATGGTGAAAAGGGTGGTTGCTATGGTGTTTCTAAGTGGTTGCTAGGGTGTACAAGGTTATTGCAAAGGCATGCAAGCTGGTTGCGAGGCTGTTTCTTCATGGTGGCTGAGGTGTGCAATGTCGTTGCTAAGCTGTTTCTTAGCGAGAGGTACTCCAGGTTGCGATGGTTTGTCCAAACAAGCAAGGGGAGACTGGAGCCCTCCAAGCAGAGCTTCCACTTTTCAGACGAGCTTCATCATCAACAGCTCCAGATCACCGATGGAGTAGTTCCTCTCAGCAGCACACAGTTGATGAGAGAAGTAGGCACAAGGGTATAGTTTGCCATTGTCAGCTTGCCAACAGAGGACAGCCCCAACTCCCACATCAGAGGCATCGATGTCTAAGACAAACTGGTGCTGGGGGTCAGGGAGCTTGAGGATGAGAGCGGTGATAAATAATTTTTTGAGATAGTTAAAGGCAAAAAACAATTGGGGAGGTTCAGGCAAAGGGTGTATTGATGGACGCAAACACTATCAGGGGGCAGCAACAGTAAAGTAGCCTCAAATCAACTGCCAGCAGAAACTTGTAAACCTGAGGAACCTCTACAGCTCCTTATGGTCTTCAGGGTCTGCCCAATCTAGCACAGCCTATACTTTTTGGTGATCAATCTTTGAGGCACCCTGCATCACAGTGAAGTCCAAGAAGGAGATGGTGGTGCGATGGAATTTACACTTCTCTGGTTTCACAGAGTTGATTCTCCAACAGCTTTTGAGGAACCAGGCGGACATGGCGAGTATAGTCCTCCAGTGTAGGAGAGACCACCAGTATCTTGTCCAAGTAAACATGGACAAATCGGGAGTCCATGTCTCAAAGGACCTCCTTTATGAGACTCTGGAACATAGTGGGTGCGCTAGTAATCCCCACCAGCATCACCAGGTATTTGTAGTGGCTAGACGGGGTGTCAAATACCGTCTTCCATTCATCTCCTTGCCACTTGCACACAAGGTTGTAAGCATTGTGCAAGGCCAGCTTGGTGAAAAAATGACAGCCCCGGAGGTTAGAGAATGCCGAGTCCAACAGAGGAAGAGGGTGATGTTTCTTGATAATTATTGAATTAAGTCCCTGACAATCAAGGCAAGAATATAGAGACCAATCTGTCTTAGCTACAAAGAATTAAACCAGCTCTGGCTGGCGACAAACAAGCTTAAATGATTCCAGAAACCAAGGACTGATTTATGAATTCCTTCATAGCCTGAGACTCCTCTGAGGTTTAGGTTTATTTTATTTGCAAAAGGACAATACACATGAATCAAGACTACTGTAAATGTGCCAGTTGGCTAATTCGCGACTGCAGTCCTTCGGCAAGATGTTATGAAACCACAGACCTAAAACAGTAACAATAAAAATTTAAATCAATATTTGCAGTATTTACAGGACAGGACACCATAGTAATACATGATAGCCAGTACAAAAAGCACAGAACAGCAACATGCAGACGGACAGCAATCTAGCCATATAGTCATCCATGAAAAGCAGCAGTATACATGCATGTAGTCAGCCATAAAGAGCTACAGTACACATACACATAGTCAGCCATACAAAGTAGCAGTACACATACATATAGTCAGCCATGCAGAGCAACAGTACACATACACATAGTCAGCCATACAAACCAGCAGTACACATACATATCGTCAGCCATGCAGAGCAACAGTACACATACACATAGTCAGCCATACAAACCAGCAGTACACATACATATAGTCATCCATGCAGAGCAGCAGTATACATACAGGGCAGCAGAACTTGAGCAAAATAAAATAAATACAATCTAGGCATTAGTCGAACTATTAGGTGTTAGTACATACCAAGCCAAGCAAAGCTGGGAGCCTGACAATGGACAGACACATTAAGTAAGTTAGCAACAGGTTATTAAACAGTAGTGAAGTACACAATTAAGAGTGATCACATTTTTGTTTTTTTTTTAAAGCCAGGTCTTAAGATTTTTTGTAAAAGTGTGATAGGTGGCACAGTATCTTATTTCAGTTGGTAAGGTGTTCCAAAACTGTGTGGCTCTAACAGCAAAGCAAGATTGACTAAAGGAGCTGGATCTGAAAGGAACGATACAGTCCCCTCTCTGGGAAGATCTTGTAGTCCTGTTATCAGATGTTTTTATCTTAACAAAAGCACTGAGAGGTGGAGGGGCCATGCCATTTACAGTTTTAAACAATAGGCAGGCGTCAGTGTGTTTTGTTAGGTTTTCCCAGCTGAGGATTTTATATTTACCGAGAATGTGACTATGACGATGAGTATTTGGTTTTCTGTCAAGCACTTTGAGAGCCTGCTTGTACAGAGAGAGGATGGGTTTCAGAGTTGCGCTTTTTAAGGTTAAGGAGTACGGCCGACTCCTGGGGAGCGAGGTTTCGGATAACAAATCGCTGGCTCAATCATAGGGTCTGTGCAGGGCAAGAGACGTAAAGAGGGCCCTAGTAAATGCCAGCCGAAGGTCATGGTAAATATCAGGAACTCTTGTCAGGTGCAGCGGCTCCTCCTAGTGGTCAAAAGAAGGAGATGCGATGGGACTGGAAGCTGAATGAAAGCAGGACTGATAACATGATGAACTCTACTCAAGGATGGATCCTCAAGGGTTAGTCCACACGAAGCTTATGATGCTCAAGCCAGGACCTTCCCAACACCACCAGGGCATGCGGTGACCTCAAGACGAGAGGCACTAATTCTTTGGAGTGGTTATTGGAGGTCAGCATGGGCACCACTTGGGTTACCTCTGTGACATCAGGAAGGGTAATCCCCATGAGATATTGTGACCGGAGGGGCATTGGCAGTGGTTCAGTTATAACCCTCAGGCAGCGAATGAGACAAAGATGGAAAAAGTTCCCACCTGCCTCTGAGTCGACTAAGGCTTGGGTGGAGATTGGGCAACAGTGCTATGTCAGTCAAACAGGAAGAATTGGACAAGAGGATGAAAGAACAGCACCACACAACACCTCCCTCTCAGATGTTACTTGCATCTGATGAACAGGGCATTCAGCAAAGGCATGGAAAGCAGTTCCACAGATCAGGCACAAATTTTTTCTCATTTGGCGCAGCCTTTCTTCAGGGGCAGCACATAAAGTCAGGCCCAATCAACAGCCATGGGTACCGAAGGAGCTAGGTGGGATGAAACTCTGAGCTGAGCATCTTGGGATGACGGGAGCACCTGCTGATCAAGCCGCCTCTCTCGCAGCTGGACATCTATTCTCAGCACCAAGGAGTATTCCAACACTGTTAATCTGCCTTGGTGCAGCTGGAGTAGCTCCCGAGTAGTGGCGTGGCTGGACCGGGACCGGTCAAACACCCTCCACATCTCCTTATGCAAAGTGGTGTAAGTAGATACTACAGGATCTCTTGCTTCCCAAAAGGTGGCAACTCAGTCCCTGGCATGTCCAGGGAGGCAACTATGACAAATACCACTCTGGAGAATTCAGTGGGGAATGAAGATGGCGGTAATTCAAAGACCATTGAACTATGAGCCAGGAAACTGTAGCAGGTGGATTGGTTGCTGTTATCGGGGACCGACATCCTGATGGACAAGCGCCTGAAGGAGGGTCTGCTGCAGAATCAAGCTGGCTGCTTAACCGGTGGCGGTGGAGTCCTGTGAAACATCTTTAATAGCCACAAGTTAATTCAAAAGGGTACCAAGAGGTGGGAAACCGGAGTACCTGGAGGAAACCCAATTACATAATAATAATAATAATAATAATACTTTGGACCTGTTACCAGACCCTGATTAATTAATCTAAAATATTGAAGAAAGACACCATCTGTATTCATACGGAACTAACATTAGCTTTTCACAGGATTTACTGACCTAAGAAATACAAAGCAAATGCAACAATGCAGTAAGGGACAGTTAGCGTGCGTGTGGTCATTACAGTATACACTTAGTACACAGGGTTGTCAAAATCAGTTGTCGACCGTCGCCTGAGATGGCTACTTTGGGCCAGGTCAGGGCTCTCATTGTTTTTTTGGAGTCAAGGGTCAGTGACTCCTGTGACTTTTTTTTGCTGGGGTCAACCCTATGAACTCAGATCATAAATGTCTATTCACAACTTTTAAGGGGTCAAATATGGACGCACTTATCCCCCTCTCTTCATAATGATTTCCTCACTTCTATTGCAGTTTGCTTTGTTTTTTCATGTGCTTTGCTTTTTCAATTAACCCGAATACAGCTTCAAGATCAATTCAAGAGTAAGAGTGTGACTGACCACTCTATATCACACTGTAGCGGCTAAAACAGAGTTATTGAAGCTAGACTTGGGTTTAGCATTGGTTTGCTTAAAGATTTAAATCACTCCAGCAACAAACTTTTACCAAAACCAATGTTGAGTTTGTAAATGCAATGGACTGGGAGGCGCTGTTTCCCTAACTGCGTTTGAATATTGTCCCATGTATTGTAGGCTAAGTCTTTGAAAATGAAATGTCAAATGCCGTTATCATTATTACTTCCAAGTGATTAGAAAACAGCATTTTCATTTTCATGTTGACCCTAAAAGAGCGTGATGACATGTATATGTAAATGCAACAGACTGGGAGTACTGTTTGGCTTATTGCATTTGAATATTGTCCACGGTAGAGCAGGTTAAGTCTTTGCAAATTAAATGTTGAATGCCATTTTCAATATCATTCTCAAATAACTATCAGAAAATAGCATTTACATTTTCATCTTGACCCTAAATAAATGCTTGCCATTCTGGACGTGTGTATAAATTTTCATGAGGTTATGACTTCGTTAAAGCCATGAAAAAGCCAAATGTAATTTGATGGCGAGGGATCAATAGTCACCACGCTGGCAGACGGACGCCATTGCTCGTAGCTTCCCAGCGTTCATAATGTAGCTTCACCAACTTATTCTGCATGTCTGAGAAGTGGATTAAAGTTGGTGGGGTGAACTATGTTGGATCAGTACATGGTAGAGTAAAAAAAGGTCACTTCCTGTTACCACCGGGGGGCGCTATGACTATGACAGAATATTGTCATGTGGACGTGTTCAGGGTGGAACTCTTATCAAGCATGTGAAGTTTGGGCAGATTGGACAATATACATTGAAGTTACAGCAACTTCTTGTTTCATGGCGAATACTGGAAATTCGACGCCAGGCCACCATCACGCCGTTCAACGATGACCGGATCTTATGATAAATTTTGGTCAGAAACTAGTCTGGATGACACACACTGATTTTGAAGTCGATCTGATATATCCTGTACAGGGTTCTGCCCAGGATGCTCGGAGTGCTGGTCGGAGAATTGTTTTATGCGAGAGCGCGCAGTGCGCGAGCTGGAAAATTTTTGCGTCAATTCGAAAGCAGATATTGCCTCTGAGTCACCAGATTACTGTGTTTCTTTGATGTTCTCCTCGGTGCGTAGCGAGATGGCTCTAATTTTCATAGATAGATGCCATATTCATAAACTTGTTTTTCTATTTTGTATCCAAATATTTTTTCCATTTCTTAATACGACTTAACTGTCATTTATGTTTCAAACATTTCTTTAGTGGCGCCCGTTGGACAGAGAATAAGGAGGGCGATAAACGTCTTTAAACTGCTTATTAGTCTTGATCTGTTTCAGTCATTTTGCTTGATAAAAGATACTTTAACTCTCCCTTCTCAGGTGTAGCTAATTGTCTTCGTTAAGTCGAGAGATAAAACTCGTCAACTGAAGGCAAAAAAGCTCAGGTGTAGCTAATTGTCTTCGTTAAGTCGAGAGATGAAACTCGTCAACTGAAGGCAAAAAAGTGCGCATTTCTTGCTTTGTAAGATGTGGCAGAAGTTAACGCGGAAAATCCACAGTAGGTTTTTTTTTTTTTCGTGAAGGGTTACCTATTAAGGCACTTGAATTAAACATTTTTATTCAATTTATTATTCACTCGCCTTGCCATTTCATTAAAAGGGAAACAGTGTACTTAACTGCAAATGGATTTTTCATATTGTTGGAAAATGTGTTCACCAAGAACAATGATTAAAATTGGGTCAATAATCTCATCCGTTTCAAGGTATGTTTTCCGGCCCCTCGGTTTTCCGTCCACCCACCACTGTTATTAAACACTGATAGATTAACATCTAAAGAATGTTACTGTCCTCGACAGAGATTTATTTAGTTCTGCTGTCGTTTATATAACAAGAAAACTTTTCTCTCGACATGCAAAGTACAGCGCTACAGAAATCAATTACCCTGCCCGATTATAATTGCCTGTCTTTCATTAGATTGAGACGACCGCACCGATCATTTCCCCACAGCCTCAGATTCAATTTGCCATGAATACCCAGCACACACGGGCTCGGATGGCACTCGGTGTTTCCATCACTGTTGGGCAGGTTTTTCAGTATCAATGAAGACCAGCGCAGACGGGGCGTGGGTCGAAAACGAAAGTTCGCTATTCTGACAATAACAAGAAGGGGGGGAGCATATTTAGGGCATAGACTGTATAAAAAGATGGACAAAGCAACCGCGATGTCACCCATTGGTTTCAGCATGCCATACAGGAAGCCTCGATTTTGGCAATTTGAATTGCGCCATGTTGTCATTTTGAAACCGGATGCGATTTCTATTGGACGAGAGCGAGAATCAAGATCCGGGGAGGGACGTGAGAGGGAGATCTGACCGTATCGGACGAGTACCAGAGGATGGCCACGCCTCTAAAGCATCTGGCTTTATCCTTTATTCTAGTCTACTTGGGACCATAATTTACAAAAATGAACATCATGAAATATCGAAGGAGACTTGAAACTTGCTATAGCTACCATAAAATGATGTGAAAAATCATTATTTAAATGAAAAATCAGGTGGGAAAGTAGGGTCATTTTCTCATAGACTTCTACAGCATTGAACTTCTTTCTGCAACCACCGACGTCGCCATCTGCTAGCCATTAAATAGAATGCCATTTTACGGTACTTCCGCATGGGCTTCTTTTTTCAGACCAGAGTGCTGCGTCCATCTTTTTATACAGTCTATGCTTTAGGGTCATTTATGTTTTGTTTCTAGCGATTTTATTGGACACTGGATGCATTCATTTTAACTGATCTTTAAAAAAATAGTGCCGGTCGGGAAAATCACTAGCTATCTGAACGGAGTGGTGGTCAGACCACCGCCGACCAGCATCGGCAGAACCCTGCCTGTAGGAGGAGTACGTTAAAATAAAAAGAGTGCAAAATGCCAAAAATGGCCACTCAATTCAAAATGGCAGACTTCCTGTCGGGTTTAGGCTATGGATCCAAGAGGCTTTTTTGTGCATCTGGGTGTGATACATATGTTTACCAATTTTCGTGCATATCGGTGAAATGGGCCTTGGAGGCCGCAGTTTAAGGGGCTTGGCCAAGCCATTTTGCCCTGCCCCATGACAAAAGCCATCACACACGTAAATTTACATGGGGACTGACCCACAGCAAAATTGGTGACTTTTTGAGTATGTTAAAGCCCCCAAATAAGCGATTTACTTTTGTCGTAATAATAAGGAAGAAGAAGAATAATAATAATAATTCCTGTGATTACAATAGGGTCCTCGCACCACTTGGTGCTCGGGCCCTAACCAGGTATTAAATTCCACTTATTTAAGCTCTAAGTGTTAAGGAACAATACTGAGCCAATACATCACTTCATGTTTAACTAGGGCATGAAAATGAGGTAACATGCATGCAATATCCCTTTGTCAACCAACACCACGCAAAAAAAAAAAAAAAAACTGTCAAGTCAAAACAGCCAAATGGTCACTGACCTTCATAAATCTGGTTATGGCTACAAGAAGATTCACAAACGATTGAATATGCCACTGAGCACGGTCAGGGCAATTATTTAAAAATAGGACCAAGGGTACTGTAGCTTACCGGCAAGCAATCTTATAGTGATGTTACAAGTTATGAAAATTTTGCGTGAAATTTGACCTTCGAATCATCGAAGGTCAATGTCAAGGTTGCTTAATAAAAGTTCACACACATTTATAAGACCTGTAATACTTTGTACAATCCTAAGCTCTGAAGCAGTTTTGGTGATATGTCATTGAAAATTCAATATGTCAATTGTGAACTTTAAAGGCCAGCGAATGGACTTCATATAGGACTTCCAATATGTCTCTAATACAAACCTAGGCTCCATCTCTGACCGTTTTGGCGATACAAGTCATTGTATTATGTCAAGTTTGACCTTCAAAGGTCACCAACAGTCAAGTTGAATGTCATCAAATGAAAGTTCATGTGTGACTTCCTATAAAGGTACAGGGTGTAACTTATTTGGCTTTTTATTAGCAAATATCAAATATTGCTATCATAAATATGTATTTACCGAAGTCTAATCACAATCGCATACAAATGAAAGCTTTCTTGTAGCTTAGAATTAGTTGTTTACAAATATATAGGTGGGGGTGCACCCACCGGAGGCTGCCATGTTGTATCGCCATCTTTGAATGCGGCAGCCGAAAGGATACAAACTTGGTTCGCCTTTTGCGTTTTACCTTTAAATCCCCGTGTTGTCGGGGGCGGGGAGGAGAAGCAAGCACAGACGACTGTGTTGGTGAAAGCGCCCTGCTGTTCATATACTTGCCCTTTCTCCTGAAATGGAGGACCATGGATACTCTTTGCCCCATGAGAGGGAAGGAAAACCACCCAAGAAAAGAAAAAGAAAACATGACCAGGATAAAATGAGAGTTTACATCGGCGTAGTTTTTCCCAGGTGGAGACAACTCATGAGCGAGAAGGACTTGAAAACGGACGCGGAGGTTGCAATCTTGCTGCTAGACAGGTAATTAAATCTAACAGTGAAATTTATTTTGGCGGAATAGAACCAGGGCAGTGTAGTCCAGCAACTACTTTATCCTCCCGTTTAAGTCGGATAATTTGCTGTTACTTGCAATATAAAACGGCAGAGACGGCTAGTTTGTTAGTTAGCTTACATTGGAAAAGCTCCGTTCTAACATGTTTTCAGTTGCTGTTACTCTGCACACAAGTCATAGTAGTAGGCGACCGTGCGTGATGTAACTCTTTCAACCGAATTTTTCCGAGAGTTTCCCTTGTGTTTCATACTAATTTATTTGAGCTGATTTGCCAAGGGAGGGGGGGCGCGGTTTATGTCCTCCCTCTAGTCAGACAGAATAGACCAAAGTGATACCAGTTTATCATCTTAGTGACTAAGTGAATTAATCACTAGAACCACAAGCATTCACGCTAAAAGTATCTCCAGGTAATAATTCTTTCGAATCGCCACGTCTCCCAACCCCCCCAGAAAACTTTCTTTTAAACAAAAGGAAGAGAAACGGTGAATGTAAACAGTGGATTAATATGCTCCCGTCAATTACTCTACAGCTGGTCTTCCAGGTGAACACGGTAATGATTGCTTAAATTTCCTGTTTTCGTGTAATGTTGTACTTGGTTGTATAACGCAAAGAAACACGCAGAGTATTTTATTTGCCGATTTTGAGCTGTGCGATGGAAACCGTTTTGTTTGTCTTTTAGTTTTCGCGGTGCTTCATGTAACTCACTTGGAAGAATAAATGTAAACGTGGACATCAGTAAGAAGCGTGGACTCTTGTGTGGCCAGTGTAGTTATAGACATATTGACACATTCTTGACTCTTCGCGCTTCCCGTAGTGGTAATAACGCGCTTAGAGGGGGAGGTGCCAGAGAGTACTACTCTGTTGTTTGCATTCTATTAGCGCACCACTAGATGGGAGTAATTCTCACACACTGCGGCTTTAAGTCTGTGATGCAAATTTAGGCTCCATCTGTGACCTTTTTAGTGATAGAAGTCATGAAATTTTCACTTGGTCAAGTTTGACCTTCGAAGGTCAATATGAAGGTCACCAAATGACAGTTCATATATGACTTCCATCTCTATTACAAACCTACACTCCATCTGTTACGATTTTGCTGATATATGTAATTGAAATTTCACTGTAAAGTTTGGCCATTGAAGGTCACTGAAGGTCAAGTTCAGGGTCAACAAATGAAACTTAATACATGACTTCTTATATGTCCACAATAGAAACCGAAGCTCTATATGTAATAGTTTTGGTGATAGAAGTCATTGAAATTTCACCTTCGAAGGTCACTGAAGGTCAAGTTCAAAGCCACCAAATGAAAGTTCATATATGACTTCCGATAAGTGTTCAATACATATATGTTCCCAATCTTCAACAACCCCAATTCTGAAATAGTTTGGGATGAAGTGTAAATTGTGAATAAAGTCAAAATGCAATGACTTTCAGATCACGAGCCAGTATGTTATTTCCAATAGAACATAGATAACATTTCAAATGTTGAAACTGAGACATTTTACATTTTTATCCACAAAATGAGCTTATTTCAAATTTTCTGGCTGCAACAGGTCTCAAAAAACTTGGGACACAGGCAAAAAAGGGCTGAAAAAGCAATTAATATATAAGAGAATCAGCTGAAAGAACATTTAGCAAGTAATTAAGTTAACTGGCATCAGGTGTGTAACATGATTGGCTATAAAAGGGATGTCTTAGAGAGGCTAATTCTCTCAGAGGTAAAGATGGCCAGAGGCTGTCCAACCTGTGAAGGCTTGCGTAAAAAAATTGTGGAATACTTTAAAAACAATGTTCCTCAACGTCAAATTGCAAAGGCTTTGAAGGTCTCATCATCGACAGTGCATAACATCATCCAGAGAAACTGGAAAAATCTCTGTGTGTAAGGGACAAGGTTGAAGACCTTTACTGGGCCCTCAAACGCCACTGCATCACTCACCGGCATGATTCTGTCATTGATATTACTAAATGGGCCCAGGAATACTTCAAGAAACCACTATCTGTAAAAACAGTCCGCCGTGCCATCCATAGATGCCACCTAAAACTCTATCATGCAAAAAGGAAGCCATTGTTCAGCATGATCCAGAAGTGTCGCTGTGTTTTGTGGGCCAAGGCTCATTTAAAATGGACTGTAGCAAAGTGGCAAAGTGTCCTGTGGTCAGACGAGTCCAAATTTGACATTCTTATTGGAAATCATGGGCGTCGTGTCCTCCGGCCTAAAGAGGAGAAAGACCAGCCCTCCTGTTATCAGCGTTCAGTTCAAAAGCCAGCATCCCTGATGGTATGGGGACGCATTAGTGCATATGGTGTGGGACACTTGCATGTTTTAAAAAGCACCATGAATGCTGAAAGGTATATAAAGGTTTTAGAGCAACATATGGTCCCCTCCAGACAACATCTATTCCAGGGAAGGCCTTGTGTATTTCAGCAGGACAATGCAAAACCACATACTGCAGCTATTACAACAGCATGGCTTCGTAGTAGAGTCCGTGTGCTGAACTGGCCTGCCTGCAGTCCTGATCTTTCACCAATTGAGAACATTTAGCGCATAATTAAACGAAAAGACCGTCATAGGAGACCCAAAACTCTCCAGCAGCTGGAAGCCTTTATTAAACTTGAGTGGGATCAAATTCCAATGGCTAAACTCAAGAAACTTGTCTCCTCAATGCCCAGACGCCTCCACTCTATGTTAAAAAGAAGGGGGGATGCTACACCATGGTAAACAGGCCCCTGTCCCAACTTTTTGGAGACTTGTAGCAGCCAACAAATTTGCAGTGAGCTCATTTTGTGGATAAAATTGTAAAATTTCTCAGTTTCAACATTTGCTATGTTATCTCTGTTCTATTGTGAATACTGGTGTGATTTGAAAGTCATGGCATTTTGATTTTATTGACAATTTACACTTTGTCCCAACTATTTCGGAATTGGGGTTGTATATTTTCAAGCCTAGAAGCCTTTCGAAAAATTTTGCCTGACCTCAAGTTTGACCTTTCAGAGTCATCCGAGGCCAACTTTAAAACAGCCAAAATATAGGTCATATATTCCTTCTTAAATGTCGATAATACAAACTTAATGTCGGCTGCTTTTAGCACTCAGCTGTTCAAACATCCCGTTTGGACTTTCCAGAAACATTGTTCTAAAGATGACTAAATCCTGCACTGATTTGGTCACGAACACTGAATTTTTTTTTTCTTTACAATGGGGTGTGATTTTGCCACAGTGATCACAGATAACCTATTTCAGTGCTGCAGAATAACTTGGTCCTCCCAGGGTTGTCCTTTGAGATAAGATCAAGCGACTTTCTTCAACTGCTCCAAGGTCCACTTCTGAAGCTCAGGTTCCCATTGATGGGCAGTGTTTTATACCAATGCGCAAAATATCCTTAAATTACAGAAGGAGCCTTCCTGTGCTCAGCATATTACATGGGATACACAGCAACTGGGGTAACTAGCTTCATTGTCTAAGAAAGCAGATTTATAACCAGCAAGCCAGGCACTGATTGCCCCGGCAATCTTTTTTGATGTTCTTACAGACCGGAACGAAAGCTTGTGAGACTAAAACTCATTGAGATTAAAAAATCTCTTTTTCAATAGTGTCCTGGCTAATACAGGCCAGCACAGTTAAAGTTTTCGACAAACAAAACAGGACAAAAGCAAAGAGCAGCCATACATAAAAACATAAGACAAGATAGATGATTATAAAACAATAAAGACATAGATTAAGAAGTAAAACAAATCAACCACAATCATAAATATACCAGGCAGAACTGCTACAGCCAGATGTGTCTGCCTTCAAGTCATTCAAAAGCACCTTAAAAGCATCTAATGAGACCAGTTCCTCAAGTTTCAGGACTTTTTGTAATTCGCTTCAAGTAAAAGGAGCAGCAAACTTTCACACTTTTTTTCCCCAGCTCAAATCTGACCTTTGGAAAAGACAGTAAGAAAAGTTCCTGGGACCATAGATCATAAGCTCTCTTCTCTATAATTTTGGTTCAAAGGTATGAAAAAAGCAGCCCTAAAACAGACTTGTAAATGAGAAAATGCCAATCTGCGGGCAGACAAAAAAAGACCAACCAACATGTTCGCACAGCAAACAATGACAGTGAGGGCTTTAAAATTAGTGATGAACGTCAATGCTCCAGGATACACAGTATACACATAATGTTAGCCTTGAGAAGAGGTGTGCATGCATAAGACATCAACATAACCCAGCAGACAACCCAGCAGACTTAAAGGTAGGATTTGATTCTGAAATAAACCCAGTTTCAGTTTTAATTTTTAGTCTGTCCTAAAATGTGAAGTAATCATGCATCCTACCTTTGAGGTTACTATCAGTTATAAAATGTTATAAACCTTAATATGAAACAGATACTACAATGCCTCTTCTCAGAAGGCACTTTTTTGCACACAAGTCAATCTCTTTGTTCCCTCATGGAGGCAACCCATTGTTCGGAGTTGGTATGTTATCAATTCTAACACATCATAGTCTGGTTATAAGGGAAGTAAACAGCACGATTTGAAGACCAAGCTCAACATTTATTTTACACTCAGGTAACCAAGGAGACACAACATTGTGTCATGAAAGTATTATAAACTGACAAGATCAAAAACAAATGTAAAATGCAAAAAACACATTATACATTTCTCAAACAGTGAATGGCAACAATAACTGTTCCAAATTCAGTGAAACAAATTAAGATAGAAATTGATCTGACATCCAAATAGGGGAACTGACCACGAAACTAAAATTAACTGCACTAAAACATGACAAAATATCTCACTTCCAAAGATCTTTCTCTTTCAACTTCTCTTCATCTTTTTCGTTGCCTTCCTTTATTGGGTAGGGGGTGAGGTCCATGGTCAGAAGACGGCTGAACATGCATTCATTGAACTGCGGAGTAACAAGCTCTGTATCAGTCTGAATTCCAGATTGATTTGGCTCATACTGACTCTAAAAAGACTCAAACAGAGAAAGATGAAATTCAGGCAACGAGTGGGAGACAAAGGTAGAAGTAGGGAAAGTGAGAGATTTTGAACAGTTTCCACAGTCTGATACTTTACCTCAGAGTAAACACCAAGCAGAGCATCAGCCTTGGAGTAAAACTCCTCCTTCAGAGAGATGACAATAATCTGGAAGTGCTCACGAGACTTCTCCCTGATATAGCTGGTCACCTGCAAAGCACCATGATGATATCTGTTTCATCTTAATGCAGCCATCAGTGTAGTTATAAATGTCGTTCTGCTACTGTCGCCATCATACAATAAAAAAGTCATAATCATAATCCTTTGTCGCTACCGTAACCAAAATCATTTAGATCATTAATATGGAAGCATATATAATGCTTGACAAATTTATTAGACCACCTGTCATAAAAATGAGAAAACACAAATATTTTATAAACTTGTCAAAAACCTGTTTAAAAACTAAAAATTTTATGTTATTTCTTTGTCAAATAACAAACTGAAACAACAAAATAGTCCTTATTGACACAGAACCCCCCCCCCAAAAAAAACCATAATATTTTGTATGGCCTCCTTTGGCCTTAATAACAGCTTGAATTCTTGCATTCAACCACTAAAACAAATTTTTATGTTCAGGAATGCAAGTAAATAACTTACTTGGCATCTTTATCAAAAAATAATAATGTGCTTAACAATTTTTTTCTGCTTTTTTGCGAAACAGTGAATTCAAAAATTCATGGATAACAACAATAATTATATTTTAGCATTAAAAATATAATTTCAATTAAAGAGCTTGTGCATACTTGTGGATTAACCATTACAAAAACATAAAAAATGATTTTGGTAAATACCAATTACTGTAAATTTAGGGCAGCTGTGGGATAAACCTTACATTGGGTGGTGGTCTGATAAATTTGTTAAGCACTGTACCTAGCAAGCAATACTAAATGAAAATACATTTCCAAGATGCAAACGCATTATTTGTATCTTAACCCCTCTGCGCAGATGTAGAAGCCAGCAGACATGGAGCTGCTCTATTTATGCACACAGTTACACTATTCTATCACTAGATGGCACACCCGGATCAGTTACTGAAAATTCACTAGCAAGCCGAGATCGAACACGGTTTAGAATATGGACGAGTTCAGTGTCATCCCTGTTTCCCAGGAGTTGCATGAATTAAAATCCTCAGCTAAGCCTGAAGTGCAAACTGCTCAATACACTTGCCCATAGTATCTATCCAGCAGTTAAAAACAAAAAGATCTCCTGCAACAGAAAAAATTGTTGTCCTTTATAGCAACTACTTCATCTATAATGAGCCTATGGCATCCTAATTAAGAAGCTAAGAAAAATCAGTTTGCGGAAGCTAAAATTCCACATGGTATTGATGCTATGTCATTCTACGATCAATTATAGTCATCACATACCAAAAACACATAATTCCCTAACGTGGATTTATGCGTAAATTCCTCCATCATCCAATTCAGCGCTCTCTTATACCCTACCACTTACTCTCATTGATTAGCCAGTCATTCAATTGCTTACTTAGGTTCATCTGCGTAAATTGCAGTTACAGCTCGCCCACACATGAAACTTCCCCGGTAATGGTCTGTTGATTGACACATTTCTTATCCAATTCCAGAGAGTATAGACTTTCCACAGTAACTGAAAGACATTGATAGGAGCATCAAAAAAGTATTTAAACCTTTGCGTAATGGCAAGTGAGGTTGTATTCTCTTAATGTTGCGCAACTGAAAATGACGCAATTGCACAGAGAAAAAGACTTGCAAAACTGGCCTGATGTGCTCACTTGTATTTACAGGATTTAAATGAGATAAGGACTTGGTCAATAGGAATTATTCCGAATGAAACAGGACTGGAGGGTTCCTTCTACCAAATAGATCTATGTCTCCAGAGGAGGAATACAATGAAGAAAGGTTTTTGATAAGTACAATTTTGTTTTTGTAAAGTACAATTTAAGATATTTTTTTTTTTACTTATGGCTAGCTGGCTAGCTGTTTTTATTCTCGGTTTACCACAGCCATGATCATCATAGAGCTTGTTTGTCAGATTGGTTAGTAAGAGTAACCATTAGTCTTTGCAAATAATATTGCATGTGGTGGCATTTTGCTCAATGTGGCTCTTTGTAATAGAATTTATACCATATTCAATGAAATCGAATGCCGAGGTTTTGGTTCGTTTAAAATACAAACAGCTCAAGCACTTCGGTAGACCCCCTACTAACGTTCGTTGCACCATTCTGTTCGATCTAGGGCAGTACATTGCCTGCTTTTCCCTGATAGTGGAATGTCTGTTCTGTTATAATAAGTTATATTTCAGATATTATTGAGTTAGTGAGTTTTACTTATTCCTTATAAGGTGTGGAAAGTGTTTATATAAGATTGCAAGCTTGGAGGAGGGAACTGCTGGCTTTTCATTGCAGGGTGAATGTTCTGACTGTTAAATAAGCAGTTCATTTAATGAGTGTGCTGGCTTGTGGGACTCCAAAGAAAAATGGACAAAATTCTAAACTTTGTCATGAAAAAAAAAAGCATGTTTTGGGTTTGGAGAGGTTACTGGTGACCATTGATGTCCAACTGCACCTATGTTGATAAACTCACGCTAAATTCAACCAGACAATCATTAATTAGGGCCCGAGCACCGACCAGTGCCAGGGCCCGGAACGGGTCCTGGCACCGAAGGTGCGAGGAACCTATTGTTTTTGAAGGGATTTTTATTCTTCTAACTTTCTAACTATTGTCATTTTTGTGCTTGGACATGCCCCGGTGGCTGTATAGCGCCACCAAACACGAGGCCATTTTGGAACGCAATTGCTCGGATTCTCACGAAATTCGATATGGCCATAGTAGTCATTATGAAGTTTTTTGTCAATTTTTTTGAAATTTTTTTGCCTCACAGGAAGTGAGCTATGAGCCATTTCCTGCGTTTTTTCAGATTTTACGAAGACATTTTAGAGGGTCTTATCATACTCGAAAACTTGCCAAACTTGGCTCATCGGTTGAAAACACGAATCTCTTCGATTTGATGTCTCATTTGGCACTGGCTGTGACATGGTGGCTCTATAGCGCCCCCTAATAGATAATTGCATTTTTGAGGGCCTCAACATGCTCGAAAACTCACGAAATTTTGCAAACTTATAAAGGCGGTCATAGGTTTTACTATGATATAGGGTTAACAGATAGGCATGGCAAAATGGCATTATAGCGCCACCTAGAAAATTTCAATGAAGCAGCCCTCGCAGCGTGTTTAACCTACATGTCTGAAATTCAGTGTCCATGTAGATGATGCCAAGCCCTAAAAAAAGTCTCTTGGTGCCATGACCCAGACAGAACAGTAAGTCCGCTATTTTTAATTGAAATTGCAACTTTTTTTGATTTTTTGCCATTCACAGGCGTCGTACTTAAACGAACTCCTCCTAGAGATTTTATCCGATCAACTTAAAATTTGGCGTATGACATCTAAAGACCTTGCTGATGTTAAACTGCGAAGCTTTTTTGGATTCATCTAACGATGTATCCGTGGCGTTGCGGCGAATTTCGATGTTCCGCCATGAAACAGGAAGTTGGTTTAACTCCCACATACTATGTGAGATTTGCCTGAAACTTTTCAAGCTTGATAAAAGTGTCCTCCCAAGTATAAATATATGCAGATATTAGATCGGGAGTGGCCAGGTGGCTCCACAGCGCCCACTAGCCACGGCCATGTAAAGATAAAAGTGCTTGAATGTTCATGAAATTTGGTTTGATCATTGAATTTGTCATGCAGGGTTATGGTAATTTTTTTGAAATTT
Source organism: Gymnothorax javanicus (assembly GCA_029692085.1). Lineage (NCBI taxonomy): Eukaryota > Metazoa > Chordata > Actinopteri > Anguilliformes > Muraenidae > Gymnothorax > Gymnothorax javanicus. The sequence continues at coordinate 44,447,875 of CM056201.1, forward strand.
TTTGGCCAAACAGGAAGTGAGCTATGAGCCATTTCCTGCGTTTATCCAAATTTTACGAACACACGTTTGAATGCCTTAGAATACTCCAAAACTTGGAAAACGTAGCAGAAATTATAACTATCTTATGATCTTCAATTTGATACACCAATTGGACCTTAATGTGGGACAATGGCTCTATAGCGCCCCCAATCATTTTTTTAAAACAATTGCCCTTTTGATTGTCTAAACATGCTTGAATTCTCACAAAATTTTGCACACTTATTAAGCCGGTCATTCCTTTCACAAGGATATTGGGAGCACGCATGGGTGTGGCAAAATAGCATTATAGCGCCCCCTAGAAAATTTTAACAAAGCAGCCCTCGGGGTCCTTTTCACCTTCATGTACGAAATTCGGGGGGCATGTGGATTATGCGGAAACCTAAAAAAAATTCTCTTGGTGCCATGACCTACACTCAACAAGAAGTCTGCCATTTTTAATTGAAATTGCAACCTTTTGGATTTCTCACCATTCACAGGCATCATACTTTAACAAACTCCTCCTAGAGATTTTATCTGATCAACGTAAAATTTTTGTGAATGATATCTAAAGACCTTGCCGTTGTTAAATTGCGAAGCGTTTTTGGATTCATCGAACGATGTATCCGTGGCGTCGCAACGAATTTCGATGTTCCGCCATGAAACAAGAAGTTGGTTTTACTCCTACATACTTTGTGAGATTTGCCTGAAACTATACAAGCTTGATGAAAGTGTCCTCTCAAGTATACATATATGCTAATATTAGATCGGGAGTCGCCAGGTGGCTCCACAGCGCCCACTAGCCAGGGCCATGTAAAGATAAAAGTGCATGAATGTTCATGATATTTGTTATGATCATTATATTTGTCATGCAGGGTTAAGGTAATTTTTGGAAATTTTTTGGCCAAACAGGAAGTGAGCTATGAGCCATTTCCTGTGTTTTTCCAAATTTTACGAAAGCACGTTTTAAGGCCATCGGATATTCCAAAACTTGCAAAACGTTGCACAAATTGTCAGTGTCTTAGAATGTTTGATTTGATATCCCAATTGGCACTTTATGTGGCACAATGGCTCTGTAGCGCCCCCTAATGTTTTTTTCAAAAGAATAACCCTTTTGAGGGTCTCAGCATGCTTGATAACTGACAAAAGAATCAAAACACTACTGGAGCCTGGTATTTCAATTACTATGGTATAGGTTTGGCACGCAGGAAAGTCAAAATGGCATCGTAGTGCCTCTAGAAAATTTCAACAAAACAGTTTTCATGGTTCAGTTCACCTACATAAACAAACTTTGGTGCAGACATGAAACATGCCAAGTCTTGGAAAAAAATTATGAAGTGCGATGACGCGAACCCAACAGGAAGTCCATTATTCTGAATTAAAAGTTCAATTTTTTTTCATGAACAGCCATCGTACTTTCGCGTACTGCACCTATTGATTTCAGGAATGGTGTTTGCACTCGACTCAGGAAAACACATTGTTCAGTCTAGCAGTGTCCAATGGATGTGAATGCACACCTGCACCCGTCAACATCTCGCCACCACCCCCAACGTGCACGAAGGATGCGAGGGCCCTTTCAACGCTGCTTGCAGCTTTAATTCATGTTGAATTTCATGCGTCAAAAGTTAATTTGTGTTAAATGTATGATTATTTCATGATTTGACAGTGCGCCATTTTGAGGGATCTGAGAGTTTGGGGAGCCACCTGGAGAGCTGTGTTATTTGGCTCCTAAAGAGTAGATAATTTAGAATTCCACACTCAGATAAAGAATAATTGTGGTCAAGGAGTTTATGATCCCAGAAATGTATACTTTTAACTCCAAGCCATATTTCAATTCTCAGTATTTTTTTTTTTTTTTTTTACAATTTCAATGCTGAATTTTCATGAAGATTTTTTTTTATGTTTGTAGCCCTTTTTCTCTACTGAAAGCATGAAAGTGAACTGAAATACAATGAAATTCTAAATGCTGCAAGTGTTATGTCTCATTTGAGCCATTCCCTTCCTCTCTGCAAAGCTGTGATCTTGAATTATAAGGCCTTAAATAAGTTGACACATAAATAGCCGGATTCGGCTTCTGTGCGAAGGGGTCAATGAAAATTAGAGATGCACCGAATTTTCAGCCACCGAAAATTTTCAGCAGAAAATGGCAAAAAAAAAAAAAAAAAAAATGCATTTTCGGTTTTCGGCCGAAAGACTTTTAATACAAAAGTCTACAATACAATACGGTCGAAACAGGATGTTGTAATGACACAAGCAAAAACCGCGGCCAGCACGCGCCTGTCCGGACTTTTATTCCGTCGATTTTGTTAAATATTTATGAGTTAAGTCAGGGGACGCGCATTACCGTCACCACGTTATGGCACTAAAGTCCGCGAGTGCTGAATTGTAATTTCTCTTTGACTTTGTCCTGATGCATAGGATAGCAACTGGTGTTGTGTCCAATTCGTTGCGCATTAAATAACGTACCACCTAAAAATGCAAAGCAATGACATCCGTAAAAGGCACAAAGTATTCATAGAAAAAGGCAATATATTTTCAAGGCATTTGTGTTCCATCAGTATTCCATAATGTAACTACAACCCCTGGAAAGAAATATGTAATCACCACACACCGAGGACATTAAATTACCTTTTTTCCTTCATAACAAAGAAGCAAATAACACATGACAAAACAATTATTGTTTATAGCATGGCATTCAGGCTTCATAAACACTTCACTTTGAAATTCAAGGCAAAACAAGTAGCAAATGCGCAAATCGGAGATGGGGGCAGAGTATTAGAATTTATTGCTTTACGATGCATCATCTCATCTGTGATACCTTTCCCAAGAACAAAATGCTTCATCTGCACCGGTGAAGTTATTTTCAGTGCAATTTTCGTAAAATAGGGGCAGCATAATAACTTTCTTAAGGGGAATGAGGGGAGCATCGTTGCTTCTAATTTCGCTACGAACAGGGTCACAGGCAAAGAAACGCATTTCATAAATGCAGCAGCTTCGGTGAACAAACGCAACCTTGTTCGAAAAGAAAGGCAACGCACAGTATATTTATCAAGCTGCCTAAAACAACACACGTTTCAAAAACACAATTTGAAGACCTGTTTCAATGATGGCAAGTGAAGCCAGTTTCCTAGCGATAATGCGGAAACAATTTGTCTTTCGCAAAGACGATTCTCTCTGACCAATCAGTTGGCTGTTGCGTTGTCACGTAACATATTTAATTTCACAATTTTTCATCAGCCAGTAATAGGCCAGTCAGTTATAGGCCTGTTGGTTATTCATGAGTGGGGCCAAGTAAAACATTTTATTTATAATTTTATTTTATTTTATATTGTGCTTTGTTGGAATGTCAGTGCTAAATGAACATTTTCATAATTTTGTAATTGATTTATTCTTTGAAGCATGAATATTAATTTATGCAATTGCAATGCCTTGACTTTAGTTAGGTAAGTACATAGTCATAGCCACAAATGCAATGGTACTAAAATTGGCGTAATAATTTCTTTCAGTGTTCGGTGTTTCAGTTTTCGGCCAAGCGTTTCTCATTTTCGGTTTTCAGTTTCGGCCAAAAATTTTCATTTTGGTGCATCCCTAATGAAAATGAAAATGTAATCCTCCACTTTGCATTTTCATTTTCAAGTCCATGCAGGCCATTTTTGTAACAAATAGAAAATTAAGATACATTCCTCATTGGTGTTTTCATTTGCAAAAATTGCTCTGCAATAACCTTAACAAAAATAAAAGGAAAAGCAAATCTTATGATACAAATACATTCTCAGAAATGCCTTTTCTTTTTAGAAAGGCAAGCACATTACTTGTATCATCGTGAAAATGATAATGTAAGATATGCTTTTTTGTTTTATTTTTGTAAGTGAAATGGCGGCACTTTTTGAAAATTAAAACGCAAATGGGGAATGCATTTTAATTTTTGATTTGTGATAAACATTGCATACATAGACTTAAATGAAAACACAAAATGGGGGATAACATTTTCATTTTGATACAAATAATCTGTCAGCATCTTGAAAACAAAAACACATTTCTGAGAATATATTTTCATTTTAATATTATTAGCTATATGCTTCCATACATTACCACTGACGTCATCTATCATCATCTTCACAAAAAGTACTGATGCAGTGGCTAAGCAGCTAGGCATGTAATCAATCACCAGATGAAATCCAAGGTGAGGCCAACTTTGATACTTAAAGAGATATTTACATTAATTGGCAGAATTTGCTAAGAAATTTGTTAATGCCCCACACTGAGATCAAATATCTATCTGACCTCCATAAACTGAACTCAGATGCTATAAAACCATGAGAAAGCATAAACAAAAAGCAGCTGTAATTGCTCAATAAATGTAGGCTTGCCTTGCCAATGTTTGAGTTATCCAAGGCAGCATCAACCTCATCCATAACGAGAAAGGGAGCGGGTCGATAGCTGTAACAAACAACAACTGTCAGGATTCCATAGTCTGCTTTCTGTGTCTTCTTTCCTTTCTTACTTAGCGCCTCCACTTGTGCCCCTCAATTGTATTTTGTAATTCCAATACTGTTTCCTCAAGTTGTCTCATTGTCCCACCTTCACTCAGCTTTTCCCCACCCATTTTGTGTCAGTTTATTTGGTCTGCATGTGTATGTGTAATCTGCCTGCCAGGTTACAAATCCTGCCTGCCTGACCATGAGCCTGACTCTGTGCTGCATTCTGCCTGCTCAGCTACATAACCTGCCCCTTTAACTGTGATCTCTGATTGTGATTCTATACTACTGCGGTTTGGGGTCTGTGCTGCTGTCTACGCTGAAAATGCCTCAGGAGTTTGCTGGCCGCTTCTGTTCAGTCCTGTGTCTGACCTCTGCTCCCTGCATTTCTATAGATCAAAAATCACTGGGAGGCAGTCTCCGCTCTGATTGATTCCAGCACTGATGTAAATTTTACAGACACACAGCTCAACTCCCAGCTGCAATTGCCCAGACAGCAGCTCCAGCAGCCTGTTCATGCCCTGACCATCAGTGGAGTTTCCTTAGTGAAGATCACCCACTCCACACCCTCATTACCGGAAACCATCGAGAGGAAATTCAAATCCCCGACTGAATGAAACAGCCACCATGTGTTGGAATAGAGTCCTTTCTGCTCCGCTCACTGTCAGAGGAATGCTGACACTGCTGTCTGCCCTGGATCGGAGACTGGGGAGGAGACTCCGGATCTGTCCTCCGGAACTCCAGAGTACCAAGGCCTCCAGGCTGCCTTCAGGAAATCCCAAGTGTCCTCCGAACTGCTACATGATTGCTCCATGCCTGGCATATCACCCCACACAGGCCATTTGTACTCTCTGTCCTGTCCAGAAACTGATGCCATGGAGAAGTATGGCATCAGTCACTAGCCATCGGCATCATCTATCCATCTTTCTTCGCCACCATAGCGTTCTTCTTCATGGGCAAAAATGACAGTAGTCTCTACCCCTTTATTGATAGTGGAGGAATTCTGGCCCACTCTTCTTTGCAGAATTGTTTTAATTTAGCCACATTGGAGGTTTTTCAAGCATGAACGGCCTGTTTAAGGTCATGCCACAGCATCTCAATTGGATTTAAGTACGGACTTTGATTAGGCCACTCCAAAACCTTCATTTTGTTTTTTTAAGCCATTTAGAGGTGGACTTGCTGGTGTGTTTCGGATCATTGTCATGCTGCATAATCCAAGTGCGCTTGAGCTTGAGGTAAAAAACTGATGGTCGGACATTCTCCTTCAGGATTTTCTGGTAGAAAGCAGAATTCATGGTTCCATCAACGGCAAGTCTTCCAGGTCCTGAAGCAGCAAAGCAGCCCCAGACCATCACACTAACACCATCATGTTTGACTGTTGGTATGATGTTCTTTTTATGAAATGATGTGTTAGTTTTACGCCAGATGTATCGGGACGCACATCTACCAAAAAGTTTAACTTTTGCCTCCTCAGTCCACAGAATATTTTCCCAAACGTCTTGGGGATAATCAAGATGTTTTTTGGAAAATTTGTGATGAGCCTTTGTGTTCTTTTTGGTCAGCGGTGGTTTTTGCCTTGGAACCCTCCCATGGATGCCATTTTTGCCCAGTCTCTTTCTTATTATTGAATCATGAACACTGACTTTAACTGAGGCAAGTAAGGCCTGCAGTTCTTTAGATGTTGTTCTGGGTTGTTTTGTGGCCTCCTGGATGAGTCGTCGATGCGCTCTTGGGAGCAATTTTGGTAGGCCAACGACTCCTGGGAAGGTTCACCACTGTTCTTCTTCATTTGTGAAGACACTGAATGTCTTCTTCATACGTGGATAATGGCTCTCACTGTGGTTCCCTGGAGTCCTAAAGCCTTATAAATGGCTTTGTAACCCTTTCCAGACTGATAGATGTCAATTACTTTGTTTCTCATCTGCTCTTGAATTTCTTTAGATTGCGCCATTATGAGTTGCTTTTTGAGATCATTTAGCCTACTTCACTTTGTCAGACATGTTCTATTTAGGTGATATCTTGATTGAAAAGGTCTGGCAGTAGTCAGGCCTTAGTGTAGTTAGTGAATTTGAACTACAAAAATGTGGTTAATCACAGTTAATTCATGATTTAACAAGGGGATGGGGGGGTCATCTCTGTCTCGAGTTATCTTTGTCTAATATTGAAATTTGTTTGATGATCTGAAACATTTAAGTGTGAAAAATATGCAAAAAAATAAGAAATCAGGAAGGGGGCAAATACTTTTTCACGGTACTGTACGTGTACATAATGTACACAATTTGTGTATACACAGATACTGATTAAATACTCAAATATGACAAATAAAAGGGTTAATATCTGCATGGAATGAAAAGGCACCAAGCTTTTTATTGGCAAAATGGAAAGCCCATATGTGGATGAAGCAGATACTGGTGAAGGTCCACCTGGGGGGCCATGTAGGTTTTTGTGGGCGTGGTTCAAAGTTGGGTGACCACGCCCATTTACCCCACTTTTGGTCCCTTATTCTCCTTCCTGCACAAAGGTCCCAAAACTTTTATTGCTGATTATTGATGTTTGGCATGCAAAGATTGGAAAACAGTTGTAATTTGTTTGGTACCTTTATGTAGGATGGAACTAGGACCCAATTTCCATGTGTCAGAAATGGCATCGCTTATGACTTCAGGTGGCGCTAGCGTCAACCTACATGGAGGTCCCAGGATTTTTTTCACTTCAGGTTGCAGTCCACCAACTCCAATTTCAAGAATAATTGATAAAAACTTGGGACCTCCAAGTAGGATGAAATTTGGAGCAGTTATATTTGTTACTGCTCAATACGGCACAGAAAAGTGGGTGTGGCCTGCGCAGCAGGGGAGGGGTAAAATACCAAGGTTATGATTGATTTCCCTATTCCCAGCCCCTAACTCAATAATTATGAAGTATGAAGAGATTTGGAGATGGTGAGTTGGCACCCTTGGGCTGATCTTAGACAAATGGCCTGTCGGCCTAGAGAGCTCCGCTGAGGATGAGTGAAATGTCAATGCCATAACTTCATTTCAGAAATCCTTCAAAACCATTGCAATATTAACACATATGGCACATTTGGCAACCAGAATATGCCGTGAACCATTTTGGTGTCTCAATTTATGTAGTATAACTGTCACACCCACTTTCTGGGCTGAGGGTCCATAGCCCTCAAAACAATTTTTCAAAATGATGGCGCAGTTGCAGACAGCACTCTGGTGCGAAAAGGTGATTTATTTTGGTTACCCACAAAGCCAACAACAGACTTTCACTCACACAAAAAAATGTCATAACCCAACAAATATTCCACACTTTACTGGGTAGGCCAGTTACTGCCACCTACACCGTGGTCCAAACCAACCCAGACTCTACTGGTAGTTGAAACCAGGACCCCTCTTGAATGGTAAGCCCCTCCCTCAACAAGGCAATACCATCATAACATAATTACAAATTATTTAATCCAGCATGATAAAACATTCCCCTTACTTCCCATCATTAGACCAGAATTTTGGCATCGTATAATATATTTAAAAACTTACATATGTGTCCCCCTTTTTACGTTAAAGGCGTTTTATTAATACATCCACCCCCACACATGGTTGCTCCCTACTGCAGAGCAAGTGCGCAGGCGTCGCAATTTCAGGCACTTGAAAAGACACCTCAATATGTTGCCTCAGTTTGGGTCCTGATACTTCGGTCGGGAAACACGGAAACGTAAGACAAACACAGAAGACCAAATTCAGACAACAAATAACACGGAGATTATGGATAACCGAAACCCTACGATAAGTGAAATAAAAGGTGCATCAAAACTAGTCAATCAGTGTATGTGTTCAGAGCTGTATACGGTGTATATATATGTGTAAATGAAACCGTCATGTATATTTGAGTTAGTTAATGTGTGCACCCACTAACCAAAACAAATATGTTACTGCTAAAGAAAAGGGAAAAAAACTCCACGCTTGGACACAGACACTAGTGCTACACCCGTGATGTATGTATGAGTGTATGCGAGTGCTGCCAGTGGTTTGTGTGTGTAGAAGCGCTACCCGAGGTTAGCGACCAAACCCGCGGTCGCATCACACCCCCCTTCTTAAGCATTGACTATGTTAGGCAATCGTGACAAGCAGTCTGCCACAATGTTCTTCTGGCCAGGTCTATGTTGTATCCTGAATTTGAATAGCTGGAGAGCGAGGTACCACTGGGTAACTTTTGGATTGTGGTCTTTCATGGTTTGAATCCATGTTTGCGCCCAATGATCGGTGTCAATGTCAAACTCTCTGCCCAGGAGGTAGTACCGTAAGCTGTCCAGTGCCCACTTGATTGCCAGACATTCCTTCTCTATTGTAGAATATCGGGTCTCACGGGGCAAGAGCTTCCGACTCAGGTAGAGTACTGGGGATTCTTCACCTTCTTCACCTTGGGCGAGGACAGCTCCAAGACCAACCGCGGAGGCATCAAGCTGGACAAGGAAATGTTTGGTAAAATAAGGTGGGACCAGAATGGGTGCGGAGTACAGGATTCGTTTCAGGGTGGTAAACGCCTCCTCGCAGGCCTCTGTCCACTTCACTGGATTGCTGCAGGCTTTAGTGGTAAGATCTGTCACTGGCGCTGCTACTGTCGCAAACTGCGGAATAAAGATGCGATACCACCCCACTAGGCAAAGGAATGATCGCACCTGGCACTTGGTGCGAGGCCTTGGACTTTTTAGAATGGCTTCCACTTTGTCTACCTGTGGTCGAATTTGTCCACTCCCCAGTTGGTATCCAAGATACCTCACTTCCTGCTGTGCCCATGCACACTTTCTGGCATTCAGGGTGAGCCCTGCCTGGTTAATCCTGTTCAAGACATCTTTGAGGTGGTGGAGGTGGTCATCCCAGGTCCTGCTGTAGACTACTACGTCATCCAGGTAAGCAGCAGTGTATGACTCTCCACCTTCTAGCACCTGGTCCATTAAGCGCTGGAAAGTTGCTGGCGCTCCATGAAGGCCAAATGGCATCACTGTAAATTGTTGTAATCCTTGGGGTGACCGGAAGGCAGTGTACTGCCTGAACTTCTCTTCCAAGGGCACCTGCCAATACCCTTTACATAGATCAAGGGTGGAGATATATCGAGCACGGCCAATCCTCTCCACTAAGTCGTCGATGCGCGGCATGGGATATGCATCAAACTGAGATACTGCGTTGACCTTTCTGAAGTCAATACATACCCACAGCGAGCCATCTTTCTTGGGAACAATGACCATAAGACTGCTCCATTCACTGTTTGATGGTTCAATGATGCCAATGTCCCTCATGGTGTCTATCTCCTTCTCCAGCGCTACTCATACTCGGTATGCATCGGGCATGCTACATAACAGCATACATTGGCCTCGCTTCTATTGTTTCAAGATTTCCAGCTAACATAATCTTAATAATACATTTGCTTGTCATTTGAAGAATACAGCTTACATATAACCTCTAGCATTCGATCAAGACTATCATATAATGCCTTTACGCGAGTCAGACGTTTGTATTGTAGACGCACGTCAGACTCCCTAAAAGACATTAGCCTACACGACAGTGTTGATCCAACAGGTTAATAATATAATTGAATGTTCTCACCGTTCATCATTCGGAGTGTGGGCATGTTCACTTAAAGCAATACATGACAGTCTCTTAAACTTTTGACTAAACAGCGCCCCTACAGTTCCCAGGTGTAACTGCACTGTCGCAAATACCCCTCAGACACTTGACGCGCATCCTCCACTGCTTCTCAGATCCGTGCACATCTTTGCACATAACAACGATGTCATCCGACAAGGTAAAGTGATTTTGCATGACCTTTCAGGAATATGACTTATGACACGCAGGTGTATTCATTTTGTCACATAAAATGAAGAGTAATAAAATATCAAAAAGAATGACAATGCATTATTTTAGCTTAAATGCCATTTGGTAACATTACTGCTAGCCTAATATTTTCGAGAGCAGCACTACAACGGGACTCACTAAAACACACGATTTCACCACAGAGAAAGTGGTGGGTTTTAGGTCGAATTTCTTGCCTAAACCCGACCAAAACGCCGTTTCAACCAGGCTGAATTCTGATGGTCGGCTCTGATGTAACACCGGCTAGTAAAGTTAGCCTTGTACTTACAAATCAAGAAGGAAAAAGCATAGCTCTGCGTCTGTCTTCAGTCCCAATCGATCCCAAACCTCTCGCCAGCGACCAAAACCCTTTCCGATGTTCACTCTAGTTTTACCTCTTGCTCGATCGGATTCTCTTTTTCTCTTCAGAACGCGTCCGTTTCGGTTTTGTTGGCTTCGCCATGATCCCCGAAGCGCATCTGATGCTTAAGCTGAACTTCCTGGTTTATTTGCTGTGCGCCGTAAAGTGGAACGTACGTGCATGTGCATTTGAACTAGTGGTCTGGGACGGACCACGGCCACTTCAGGCACTCATAGTAAAAGAACGGCTGACATTGTAGAAATGGTAGAATTATCATTTGCAATATTTTTACTCAATATAACAGTAAAATAATTATAAGGCATTTTTGTTAAGGTACAAAAGTTGTCATGTATTGCTTCAATGGTGTCGTTGGTCTGGGCTGAGGCAAAAAGGTTGGGACTTTGGGTGCAAGCGTTGCAGTAAAGAGACGACGGTGTTTTTTTGCATTCATGTGACTCAGAATCGCCTTCTCCCCCATGTTGGCGATGTCAAGCGACTTGACGCAAAGCTTGCATCTAGTTCTCATCGGGAATCGTAAATCGTTGGCTAACCAGTTTTCATATGTGGGATTGCTAAGCCATTAACCAAAACAAATACGTTACTGCTAAAGAAAAGGGAAACAAAACCCCACGCTTGGACATAGACACTAGTGCTACACCTGCGATGTATGTATGAGTGCATGCGAGTGCTGCCAGTGGTTTATGTGTGTAAAAGCGCTACCGGAGGTTAGCGACCGAACCCACGGTCGCAATAACAATAGAACCAAACTGCAAATTGCAATCATTTGCAACCAACAAATTGCAATCTATAACCTGACCTAATCTGTACAGGGGGGTGGGGGGTATTTATTGGTTGTTAGTATTGCTTGCTGGTAAGATGATTGAAATAAATGATAGCAATTTGTAGTGTGGTTCTATTGTTATACTACATAAATTGAGACACCAAACTGGTTCAAAGCATATTCTGGTTACCAAATGTGTCATATGTGTTCATACTGCAACAGTTTTCAAGGATTTCTGAAATTAAGTTATGACATGGACATTTCAGTCATCCTCAACGGAGCTCTCTACGCCGACAGGCCTCTTGTTGAGATATTAATAAAAGACTGAAAAAAATGAGCACAAACACTGATTTTCTAAGTCCAAAATGCTGAATTTCTCAAAAACCGGAACGTGGCATTTTCTAATTTTCGCAGGGGATATTCAGAACATCATAAGGAAGGCTCACAACAAATTAGACAAAAAGTTACCAGACAGTTTTTGAGATATTAATGAAAGACTGAAAAAATAAGAGCACAAACACTGATTTTCTAAGTCCAAAAAGCTGAATTTCTCAAAAACCTGGATGTAGAATTTTCTCATTTTCGCAGGGGATCATCAGAATATCATAAGGAAGGCTCGCAACAAATTAGACAAAAAGTTATCAGACAGTTTTTGAGATATTAATGAAAGACTGAAAAAATGAGCACAAACACTGGTTTTGTAAGTCCAAAATGCTTAATTTCTCAAAAACAGGGACATAGAATTTTCTCATTTTCGCAAGGGATCATCAAAACATCATAAGGAAGCCTCACAACAAATTAGACAAAAGTTATCAGACAGTTTTTGAGACATAATTTTTTTTTAAATTTCAAGTCCTATCTTTTAACATTGTAAAGATTTTCCTTGACCTTGAGTTCGACCTTTCAATGTCATCTGAGGTCAACTTTAACATAGCCAAAATATAGGTCATATATGACTTCCTATATGTCGATAATACAAACTTAATCTCTATCTGCAACCATTTGGCCTCCACAGGCCATCTTGCATATTCATAAAGTACAGCGCCCCCACTAAACCCACTTCCGTCAATTCAATCAAAACGGCGCTCGCACTGTACATTGACGGTACCAAGATAAGCTGATTGCCTGACAGAAAAAAATTTATCACGCAGTTTTTGAGAAAAATTTTTTTTACATTTCTTAGTCTATCTTTAACATTGGGGCCAAAATTTCAAGGGCCCCTAAAGCGGACAAAAATGATTAAATCAAAAATCCGAAAAAAGTGTCTGGAGATATGGCCTAGTAGTATAATACAGCAAATTTATACAAAAATTCACCTGGCCCAAAAAAAAGATAAAAAATGTTCCGGACAACAGACGACGGAGGCCACACCACGACAATAGCTTATCCGCCCTTAGGGCCGGTAAGCTAATAAAAAACACATTATCCAGGAGCAAAATTTGTGTTACATCATGTAATAATAATAATAATAATAATTTGCTGTTGATTACTACAGAAGCGCTGGAGCCCAGAAAATGGTATTACAGACAGCTCTACTAATATCGCATCCGACTGAGGCCCGCAGTTCACCGCCAACTTCTGAGAAGAGCTCTGTAAATTATTGGATGCTTCTGTCAGTCTTTTTTCAGGCTTCCACCCCCGACCGAACGAGCAAACCAGCATATGGAGACTGTCGTGAGATGGGTTCGGCAGAAGTCACGCAACGCCTGGAGTGGCTAACTCTTGTTGGTGGAGTATGCAATGAACTCTCTGCCTTCTGTATCGACAGGACTGTCCCCATTTCAGTGCTGCATGAGGTTCCAGCCTCTCTTGTTCCCAACTCAGGAGGAGGTGGGAGTCCACTCCACAGATGCCTTTTTCAGATGCTGCCAGCGGACCTGGAGGAGCACCTGGGCAGTCCTGTTAGGTGTGCCCACCGGATGAAGACTGCAGCAGATCAATACCGGTTGGCGGTCATCCACTACGTCCAGGGCCAGCAGGTGTGGTTGTCGATTCAGGACCTGCTGCTGAGGGTGGATTCGATGAAGCTGGTGCCCAGGATTATCACCCCATTCCTCATTTCCAAGATCATCAGTCCGGTAACCCTGTGGCTCTAGCAACTCCACACCCTCATAAGAATTCGCCCCACATTCCATGCGTCCCAGGTCAAGCCAGTGATCCACAGTGCTCTGGCCCCTGCTTCGCTACCGCCCTCCTCTTAATCGACATTATGCGCTGCCAGCTGAAGTTTTGCCGGCGGGGCAGAGGACTCCAGTATGCGGTTGACTGGGAGGGTCCTGGCTAGGGACATTTTGGACCCATCTCTCATCCAACTTCCCACCGAAAGACACTTCCAGGACCGTCAGAGAGCAGTAGTGGGGGGGGTAATGTTAGGATTCTGTAATCTGTTTTCTGTTCCATGTCTTATCTTCCTTTCTCTGTGTGTCTCATGCCCCATGCCCCTTAATAGTACTTTGTTATTCCATTAGCGTTTTCTCGTGTTGTCTCCTTTCTTGCCCCATCTCCACTCTGTTTTTCCCCATTTGTTTTGCGTCAGTTCATTTAGTCTGCGTGTACATATTTAATTTAACCTTTATTTAACCAGGGAAGTCCCATTGGATTGAAATCTCTTTTTCAAGGGAGCCCTGGGGGGTTGAGGTGGATAGGCAGAGGACAAGTTGCACAGCCAATTAAATCAGGGAATGATTAGGTGGCAGGTTGAAAGACCCAGGTTGGGAATTTAGCCATGACACCGGGGAACTCCCTACTCTTATCAAAGAGTGTCACCGGATCTTTAATGACCATAGTGAGTCAGGACCTCGGTTTAACGTCTCAGCCAGAAGACAGCGTCTCCTTCAGTACAGTGTCCCCATCACTGCACTGGGGCATTGGGGATTATTCCACCAGAGGGAAGATCGCAACCTACTGGCCCACCAATACCTCTTTCAGCAGCAACTTGGTTTTACCAGGTGGTCTCCCATCCAAGTACTAACCAAGCCCACACCTGCTTAGCTTCAGCCACACAGCTGGAGCAGATTGAGATGTGGTATGGCTGCTGGTTCCGTTTCTTTAATTCTGTGCTCAGTTGTCGCTTTGCTTGTGCCATCCAAGGCAGCAGCTTCGCTCCGTTTTATCTCTTTTTTTCCTGAAAAAAGTCTGTTTCCCAGTATGTTCCTGATCTCCCTGGTCAATCCATGCATCTGCCTCTGACTACGTCTATCGAACCTGATTCTGTGGTGTAATCTGGCTGCCCGGTAACGAACCCTGCCCGCTTGACTACGCCTCCAGATCTCAACTCTGTGCTGGATTTTGCCCACCCAGCTACAAACCCTACCGTACTACAACTTCGGACTGTGACTGTAATGTTGCCTGCAATTAAATACTCTGGTTTGGGTATATGTACTGCTGTAAGAGCTTGAGTATTCTGTGTGTCCTGGCAACAACAGAAAATCAATTAAATACACACTAGGTCTCTTACTCCCAAAAAATAATTTATACATGATTCCCTCTCCCAACAGCCAAAGCTGCACAGAAGTAGAGAGACAGAAGGGGTCTATATATGGCTTTGAAAGGGAACACACAAGACTTCAAAAGACCTTTAAGACCAGCCTTAATTCAAAGTATTGGAACATGCTTTGATTCAAGACTCCAGTCCCCATTGTGTGAAGCACATCATTAAGGTATTTAGGAATTTTTGAACCTCCGACAGAGCATTACCTGTGAATTGCAAAGACCAAGGCCAGTGCAGCCACGGACTTCTCTCCCCCAGAGAGGTTGTCCATAGCCATGAAGCGCTTGCCTGGGGCAATACAGTTGTAGTTTATCCCATCGAGATATGGCTCGTCTGGGTTCTCAGCACCAAGGATAGCCTTAGTAGTTAACACGCACACAAACTCTTTAGTAAACACAGCGATCATTAGAGGTAGCAGCACATGATCCTGGTACAGTTGTGGGAGGGAATGATTTCATTTGGGGCTCACCTGTGCACTGCTGTTCCTGCAGAGTTCTTTGTAGATCTGGTCGATGACAACTGACACATGCTCAAAGCAGTGGCTGAAGAGATGGAAGCGTTTAGCCTTGATCTGCTCAAACTCCTGACTGCATTTTCTGGCAACTTTTGTGCTGGTTTCAAAGGCTGTAGTACAGAACGTAAGGAGCACACAGTCAGGGTTCCCACTGGAAATCATTCCTATGTTCCATTAATTAATTAGTATATAAGTATATTAATTAGTCACTTTGCATTCTGCGAGGTAATGCTTACCTTGCTGAATATCAAGTTTTGCAAATGGCGCCAATTCAATTGTCAAGCATCTTTGGCCGACGTTTAGCAAACGAGCTGATCAGCCTTGTCAACGCATAGCTGACCTAGCTACGTAGCTAATTCATATCTATTTGCTCATTCAACATTAGTTAAGTACTGAAATAATTGCTATTCACCGTTTCTAGTGATTTATATTCACCAAATAAGGCTAGCTGAGCAAGGAAATGAACTGTTAGCAGGCTAACTTGGCCAGCGAGCAAGTTCACTGACTTGGTTAGCTAATTTCATATTTGGTGCATGTGGTTAAATGCCAGCTAGTAAAATGCTCACAGCTCAATGCTAGCTAAGTAGCCATATAATGGCTATTCACCGTTTTATTGACTTAACTAGCTCGCTAGCTCAGCTAGCGAACTAGCTAGCTATTTTGCTAGCTTAGCTAGTTATATTTACTGAATAATCAAGCTAGCTAGCTTGCCAATTAACAGTAAGTGACAGTAAACTAACCATTTTCTGTTTTCTATCCATTTAGCTATATGCACCAAATGTAATTAGCTAACCAGCTGGCTGGCAGCTAGGCAGTTCGCTGGCATGGCTAGTAGGGATCTACAAGCTTCTGCTTCCCTCTACTCCTTTTTTGAACAGGTCACAATTACTTTTGGTTGTATTTTTTGTTAAATTAATTGTTATTTTCTTTGTAGACAATCTCATGATTGTTATTCTCATTGTCTTGGCAAATTTCAATATGGACATGTTCAAAAATAAACTTCATTCATTCATTCATTCATTCATATTTGTTGCAAGTAACTGCTTAGCTAGCAAGCTAAATGGTGAAATAATAGCTATTCACTGTTGTCCATTCATTTCTAGGCATGCGGCCAGCCAGCTGATTGTGGTCCGCTGTGTAGTAATGGTTGCACGGAGATACCCAACAGCAATTTAGGTCACTGCTCGGCTTCTGTTGAGTTACATTGTGAATGTTTGTTGAAACTGTAGTACCCCATTGGTCGGGAACAAATCACAGGGTACTGACCCGTTTGTGTAGAGGATATGTAGTTCGCAAGAGTGGACCACAAACTGGACTACAAGTGCAAAGGCACATCATTTTCGGCAATAAACAAGGAATTTAATGTGATCATTTGCATCCGTATACCCCGTAAGCTAATCTCAGAGCGAGCCGGCTCAAAAAATTATTACGAGTTCGGGGTTCGAGTCCTAACCCCATTATAAATTTCCATAGGGATTTTACTTCCGATATCAGAAGCTAAGTAGCTGTGGTGTCATCACTTCACTGCTCTATACAGGGCATCTGACAGGATACCTTGGGGCAGATCCCCATAATTCTCTAATATCAGCATCTTTCCATATAAAATGCAAAAAATTGCCCAGTTTCGGCGATAAAGCATTTAAATTTCTGACCTAAATTTGAGCATTCAAATATTAATTAATCTTACCAGCGAATAATGCTAATGCAAAAAAAGTTCATTCCCTTTCCTGCACCAACCTACTTCCTCTGTCACATCCATGGGTTAAAACTGGTTTTGGCTGAGTATGACTTATGTGACACACTTTAGTCTACTCTGAATGGCAGCTTTTAGCACTAGCTAAGCTTATGCGAAGTCTAAAAAATAAAATAAGATAACATTACATCAAAACATGTATGGCTGCACTGTAAATACAATCACAGTCACAATGCTAATTTCTGTTACCACCTTAGTGGTAATTCCTATTATATGTTAGCATTGAGATAACTCCATCACTCAGCTTCTCAGTGAGTCATGAACATCCCCGTTTGCAGGGTTGGCTCCCTGTTGTGGTGCTGCTAAAGGCCCGTTCACACATAGACGCCGCTTCTACTACGATGGAAAATTGGCCGAGAGCGTGGCGAATCGTGGGCTAAATGTGGGAGGATCTCCGTGAGCGTGGTTTGGTTGGGGTGGGATCTCCTAGGTCGGGAAGCTGCACGCTCTCCCCAAGCTTATTTTGAACGTGCACAAAATAAGCGTAGCTGGGTCGTGGCCAAGAAAAAGCGGGGCAAAGTCTTATTACTCGGGCCGGTAGGCCACGAGTCTAGGGCTGTGTCTCTAATCGCGCACTTCCACACTTCGAATACCTATTTTGAATGCATAAGTGCATTCACACTGACAAGTACAGCAAAAGGCAGTGCACTGCAAGTACCAGGATGATGCACTCATTACAGACAAAAAGTTGAGTGCAGAACGTTGGACACTTCTCACCCCTCAATCGTCGCCATCTTGCCTACGTAGCGGAAGAGGAGGGACTTTCAGCTTTTGTGATAATGGCGGCGAGGAGGATGCGGTGTTCGCTGAAATGCACAGATGTAAGTTTTACATACGTTCACTTCCCCACCAAGTACCACTATATTGTTATCAGATAGAAGCCTTAGGTGTGTAGCTACATTGCGTTAATATAGCTGTTTATGGATAATAATTTTGCACCGCAAACGAAAACGCAAATGCAAGCTAACTGGCGGCAGTACAGTTTGATCGGGCATTGACGTTAACAGGCACGCTCGTTAGCTAGCTAGTCAGATATTGTTAACAGTTACATGTGTAGTGACATATGTTTCTTGTGTATGCGTGTTAAAAGTATCGTGAATATTTAATTAGCCGGGAATATCTGTAAAATGCGGCTTCTATCATTAGATCAGTAAAGTCAGCCGGTAGTTATCTGGTCAGCATCAGACACCACACACGTATCAACAGTAACTTTTTCGTGAATTGTTTTCGGCTCTGATAATAAGTTATCATTTCTGGTATTTTTAGGGGACGGACGACAATTCGAGGTCTTTCATTTCATGAGGCGTTGATAACGCTATCCTGTTCACAGGGAGGCAAAATGATGCCGTGAATGGTTACGAGTATGTGAATACATATCGGTAAAATATGTTAACATTATTATGTACTATCATGAAGCCTTCCCTATATCGGTACATTACTGTATCTAGACATTGATGGTAGTGTATGGGGTGTCACTACATTGGTGTAACACAATTATATTTATTTAGGATGTACATTGCTGTTCCGGACCTGGAGTGGAGGGTGATCCCAGCCTTCTGTACGAGTTGATGAAAAGGTGACTTTACCATGTTGGGTGTAATGCTGTATTTATGTCAAGCCTGCTGAATGAATGCATTCATGATGAAATTGACTGAAATGACTTGGCTACTTACTTTTTTGCCAGTGAAAATAGTTGGTAGCCATGAAAGGTGACCGAGGCTTTCAATGACCCTCTGATAAGATATATATAAGAATAATGTAATACTTTACCAGTGTTTCCCGTGTGTGGATTCCACAGCAGTGGCAGGTCGCCAGCACTGAGTTAGTCCTGCTGTTGAAATTTTATGACTTATTATGCATAATGTTTGGTCCACTCTCAGTTTAAAGTGCTCATGACACAAATTAACTGAGGATGACTTTATCACTGACATTTTGTCATACTTTTGGCCAATTTACCATTTCTGTTTAGCACAGAAGCTCTTCTGATTAAAGAAATCAAAGGAGAAGCATGAGTTTGGAAGGTAAAAAAAATGTGAAAGTTTCATCTGAAAACAGGATATTTTTTCATTTTCTTAGCTGTCCTTCCCGTGCAAGACCCTAAATGCCCCAGAACTGGAGTCGGCACTGAGGGGGGCGAGGCCACTGCTGCACAAGCCTGGCAGAGGGTATTTCTACTTGTAGTGGATGGTGGTGTCCTTCAACAACTTCGCATCACGTGCCGACCCAGGAAATGCCAATGAACACATCAATGAACTCTGTTATGTGAACTGAGCAACCAAGCCGGCAGATATAGTTTGGGTTCAGATTTGTTGCATCTGTGATTAAATAGAAGAAGAAGCGGCCGCGATCATCATTTCCGGTCAGTGCACGGCGACAGGGCTTGATTTGGAACAGCACCACCCAGTCGAAATAAGCGCGCTTCGCTAGTGCACACAGTGTACTACTGGAAGTGCGCGATTTGAGACGCAGCTTAAGTTTTGGCTCCGGATCTTCTTTTTTTTCCGGGTCGCGATTGTCCTGCTCATATGCGCGCGCGGTTTTGCGATTGGCCCATACACAGAACACTACATTGCTGATAGGGTACGCTCAAGTGAAGCATCTGTTCCAGGAGCATATACACCGGGAAGTTAAATTCGCACATACACTCCCATTCATTTTCGCCTACTGTAAAATTATATTTTCAAGAACACTTGCGTGCGAGTCGGGGTGATTTTGGTATCGCTGTGCAGAGCAACATTTTCTCTCCCTAAATATGCGCTTTTTTGGAGGATGGAAAGCGGCACACTTACTAAAGGGAAGATCGAAATGTTACTCGGTGTCAACGTTCAAGTGCGAGCAAAAAAGTTCAGTTAAGGTGACCGAGGCTTTTAATGACCCTCTGATAAGATAATTACTTTGAAGTTTTCGCTGTTATAAGCAACGTTGATGAATGTCCGTGTACATTATCAAATTATGCGCTGGATTCCTCACTTCATTGTACCCTGATCGAGCATATTTGCTGTTGACCGAATTGTTCATACTGAATCATATGGCTAATGCCAACATTGTTAAAAGGAAGCGCTAGTTAACTCTGGCTACTCCTTTACTAAGCTTCATCTTTGCCCCTGTCCCATTATAACACTGCTCTCAAAAAATAATCACTGCACAGCACGGATCGAGGGGATAGAGAAAGGTTTTTTCTCCTGATTTCTAACAGCCAAGCCTTTCTCCCCTCCTTTTTGAACTGTATAAACAGACAAAGCGACTTTTCCATTGTTTTAAATATTATGCAGGTAAGAAATATTGTCCTTGAATGTCAATTACAAGTAGCTAGCTTGTTAGCCACCTTGTTCATTTTATTGACTGCTTAGTCAATGCAGTCCCCGAGACGGTAAGGGTACTAAGGTAGCTCGCTGGAGACCGTTATCAATCGCTAGCGTTTGCTTTAGTCAGCAGTCTATTTAAGTCAATGGGACGGCTAATTAGCTAGCTAGCAAGCGAACGCGATTTTTTTCTATTAAAGTGACAAATTTGCGTTTCACTTACGCATGAAACATTTTATTACAGCCCTTCAAATGACTTGCTGCAAAAGGCAGCCGCACATCTCGCGATTTTAATGCTCATATTGACTTATTTGAAATTGGCCTCATTACAAACCATTCATTTTTATGAAGAAGTTGGGTGTATCAATATGGCGGCCGGGTGCTTCACTTTGGAAAATGTAAATATGACATCATTAGCAATCTACTGTTCTAAATATATATTTCTATGGATTGGCCCAGGCCTAGACCCGGCCCGAGTACAGGCTCTGAGGAGCCTCTTGTTTAGAACGTAGTGGGAACGCCATTATCGTACAAGCAGCATGATAGCATCGTGGTGAAACCTCTGTGGCCATAATAAAAACGCAGCACTGTTCTTGTTGGAGCAGAGCCAGCTGAATCAAATCAGCATCAGGTCCGTTCATCTTCGATGTTGGGAAAGAACTGAAGAAATGCTTGAACACCCCCGATTTATATAGATGTAACCCTCGTTTCTCGATTTAGGTAGCGTGCTCCAGGTCCCTGGGCTGTGGGAATGAGCGCTACAATTGGTGGTACACAAATCAATCTTTAATCTTCGTTAATCGCACCAATACAGTACTGTACAGCTAACGTTACATCCAACAAAACGGATCGCTCAACTCAATCGTTTTTTCTGCTACTTCTTTTTTCCCCACCACGCTCCTTCTTCCACAGTAAAACAATTATAAGTAGGCACTAATATTCAATCGAACCAAGAGGACATGAATTATAACTTAAATCAGTGCACAAAATAATTGTACAATGTAAAAAAAGTACAATGACTTTTGCTTACTGCATTGTATTTTCTTCACTCACTGTATTTAGCTTACGCACCACAAAATCAGTTGAGCAAGTATAAGATACTCCAAAGGAATATAATGCATACAGTAATTACAATTACATAGACATCGTGACAAATCGTACTAGAAGCGTAATATGGTCAGCATTAGCATAGCGACATCGTCCTACAGTCTTCTAGGTCTGTGTAACAACGTAGTATGGTCCTGTACATCGTAGGGGCAACGTAGTAGAAAGGACCGCTTGGTCGGATTTGGTCTAGGTGTAATCGTAGTGCCAGCGAGTCAGCAGCGCTTTTGAGGTAGAAGCATCGCAGTACAGTCGTGATGTAGTCTTTAATTTCCCAAATTGCTGGATTTTGACGGCGATAATACCCCGATTTGATAACTTTTTCAGATCGGGGTGATTGGCATGGTCTTCGTAAGGTCGCAGAGCTGTGTGAACGGGGTTTAACAATACATTTAAACGTTCTTAGGTATGTAATCCATCCAATGCAATAAACAGCAAGATAGCCAATCAGTCACATTAGCTGTGGAAATAGCCTACACTCAGCTCCTCAAACCATCCCAGTTACACCAATCAGGCTTTTTAGGGCCTATAACAATCACAGATTTTTTTTTTTTTAATGGTGTGATCAGCCAATCACTGATCCAATCACTGAAGGAACTGAATTTTCCACTTTCTAGCCCACCAACAAAACATAAGTGGTTGAGTGGACAGCAGGCATTAGGATAATTTAAAAAGGTAAGTGAAATTCCAATAGTGAATAAACTATTTCACAGATGGCGCTCATGCCTGCATGACATGACTCACTCACATGACTCACAGTTTCACATGCGTGATGGTGGATTTCACATATAATATGAAAACCGATTATGACTCCAGACTCCAGAATTGGAATTAAATAATCATGAAAATACAATTAGGTAGAGCAGGATGTGCTCACAGCAAACACAAAAGTTAACATCGTAGTTTATCGTTTTGCAAAGTGAACAAAATATTTTTTCCTCTAATCGTTGCACACATTGCATTAAGAAAGCAGTGCTTTTTACTGCCGATGGCTAATTTTTATTCATTGGAAAACTTGTTCATCAAGCAAAATAATTGACAACAGGTCAAGAATTATTAGCACTCATTTTTTTTTAACTTAACAAGGAGAACTGGCGACACCTGATTGTCCTTAGGTTTTTTGGAGTTTATGTAAAGTTGTTTTACATAGGTGTGGCGGCTTTTATTTTGCTGTGGCGGTGCGCCACGATCAATTACATGTAGCGGAAACCCTGCTTTTCATAAAAAATTATGTTCTAGCATGGAAATTATCTCAGTATTAACAGGTACTATATCCTGATCTCATTTTTCAATAATAGAGGGCAGCTGGGAGAAACATCCAGTAAATGCGTAGTACTTTGTAGAAATTTTCAGTCCGTTTCAGTTCAAAAAGTTCTACGTCCACTTGTCGAATCAGGGAGCTGGATATAGGGTCACATGATCAGGATAACAAGATGGCTTGAGCAAAAGCCTCATCACTCCACCATTTTTAAGCAAAAACCCTCTAATATACCAAATAGAAGGCTGTCGGATGATAGAAGATGAAATCTGGGATATTTTAGATAGGTAGGTACCATAGCACTTGTATGAAGTGTCCATCTATCTAAAAACCCATCATGTCTTTTTCCAGGGGGCCATTAAAGATAGCACCACTTCAATCTCATATACTATGCATTGCAAGATGCATGTGTATGCACATGAACAAGTACAATATGATGGACATGGTACGAATTGAAATCAAGCCCAAGGCCAGAGTTTGTATGCTATGTATTGTGCATCATGGCTGCATTAAATGTACTCAAATGAACTTGTACTGGCTATGGAGATGGGACCAGTTGTCACTGAATACCCTCTGGACTCCATAGTTCATTTCATTCAGTATTACTAGTTGAGACTAGTTGTTCAATAGAGAGTTTGTTTGCATCATCATTTTCTGAAATAGCACTCAAAGATGTTTGATTTAGAAACAGTTCATTCTTTGTGTTATGGTGGAAGTTATAATTCCTAAGCTATGAGAAGCTTTGAACTCAAATAGGAGGTGGCTGCCCATATTCTGTGATTACTATTGTTAAATACTCTGTTTTTTCTTTCAAATTCTGGATTACCTTTTACCATGAACATGTAATTTGCAGATTTTGGTTGAGTTACATTGTTGTGTTTTTTTAAAAACCACAAGGCTGTACATTAAACTTTGTGGCAAAACATTTCTGGAAATACAAGGAGCCATCTAGGAGACAGAATCATACACATGCGAAATTTATGACATTTTGAAAATTCCAAAGGTCTGTCTCCATTTACATTTTCATACATACACCTACATAATATTTTACCTTTCAGTCCCAATAACTCCCCTGAATATAAATATCTGAAAAGTATACTTGGAGTGAGAAATTATGATGCAGCAAAATTTCACATTCCTTTCTCCATTTTGTAAAAAGTGGAGATAGGTCCAGTTAATTCTCAGCCCACTAAATGTCGCCCAACATGGTTCCATACTGCTTCTGGGCAGGTAAGCTACCGAGCTAAATTTCAAGCTGCAATAGCGATATGGATATTAATTAGCTATCTCGGTTTGTTTACTTCGCTAAACTGGCTCATCATTTTTACATCATGTGATCGGCTCACATGATTGGCCATTTGAAACGTGATCGGCCAGTCACTGATCCCCTATTTAGAGCTTATATCGGCCGATAGTAATTGGTGGCTGATCAATCGGTGCACCCCTACCTATATATCAGTTATAAATCCATAGCACAAAGAATAGTCCAAGAAAGTTTAATGTCAAATAATATTCAAGAAAGACATAGGCTGTCAGAATTAGATCCATGCCTGTTCTGAAACAGCTCACAGCCCTAGTAGGATGCTTTGTGTTGGACTACACGGCTCTGGGACAAGTAGCCTTAATATAGCTAAGAGTATATTCAGTGCAAGAATAAACCCAACTACAATGTTGTGGTGATCAGCAGGTTCCATTTACAAAACAAAAATGTCTCCTGAGTTAATAGCCAAATGGTTGTACTATTCTACTTTCACACCACGTAGGCAAATTGAAGACCTAATTACATACACAGCTGCCCAAAAACGTCACCAGAGATGTGCTTCAGGGCTAATGATTGAATCATTATGCAGTGACTATGCAATTTTACTGCCATTCACTATTATGTTCTTGAATTAAAATTGGATCAAATGGTAAATTTTCGCTCTCACGCTTGATAGCCATTACAGCGGCAGTGTTAATAGGTGACGTCACGTGAATATTGTCAATATGAAATCATGATTTCAGCCTGTATTAACAGAGCAATAGATAATTCCTTGTAAAACTACCTTCAGTGAATGTGAAATAGAAGAATCTGTTCTGAAGACATCGGGCCCTATCTTACGCCAGAGTCCCTAAACCCGTTATTTGGGGATTTAGCACTGCGTAAGAGGCGTTCCCCCGCAAAAGTTGCTATCTTGCACACCTGCCTATATCCCTAAAACACCTGCGCTACCCGTTATATTATGTATAGGTGTGGTTTGGGCATTACGCCAGTTAAACCAATCAGTGTGCCAGGTGCCATTGCCTTTAAGAGCAGGCTGCGCTATCCCAAATCCTCAAACCGAAACCCGTGATGGAGAGAGGAAGGTCGCACGTTTCTCCGAAGACGAAGTTCAATTGCTCGTGCATGAGGTCAAATCCAGACAGGGGAGGATCAAAATCCCATTTTAGAAAATACCCACAGCCAAATAAATGCCTACATTGACTGCAACCATTTACACTTTTTTCTTTATAAAGCGACTTTGAGTATTTAATAAAACGCTATATGAATTACATGTATTGTTACATTATTAGTAGCCTACTGATCGCACAAATTACTTACCAGGCAGGCTGCAGATGACATGACTAGCGGTGTTACAGCTCTGCTGCCAGCTGGTCCCTCATTGCCCCTACTACTGCTGACACTATATCAGCATGTGGAGTCGGCACCTGCATTTCAGCTTGCCGCCTTCTATAGTCTGGTAATAATCTATCCTCAAACTCCAGCATCGTTCCATGGCGTAGGGCAA
This sequence comes from Gymnothorax javanicus, assembly GCA_029692085.1. NCBI lineage: Eukaryota > Metazoa > Chordata > Actinopteri > Anguilliformes > Muraenidae > Gymnothorax > Gymnothorax javanicus. Next base: position 44,473,548 of record CM056201.1, read on the forward strand.
TGTTGTACAGCACATAACATGCCACAAAGAAAGATGCTACTTTCTGAGGACCATGCTGTAAGACCCCACCTGACATGTCCAAACAGCGGAACCGCATTTTGAGCACGCCAAATGTTTGCTCAATGACAACTCGTGCACGTGAGTGTTTTCTATTGAAAGCGAACTCGCGCACACTTGTTGGCGTAATGTATGGCACCATGCACCACGTCTTTAATGGATGGCCATTGTCACCCAACAGTCGCCCATCCAGAGGGGGGTCCCTCTGGAAGACTGCAGGAATGACCGACTGTTCCATAAAAGCGTCGTGGCTACCTCCAGGATGATTTGCATATACATTCAAGATGTAACCCCATGCATTGCAAATCACCTGGACGTTGATGGAATGGGTTCCCTTACGATTCACATAGGCGCCACTGTTCAGAGCCGGAGCCCGAATCAGCACGTGTGTGCAGTCGACAGCAGAACCCTAGGGAACACATATCTTGCCAAAAAATCCCGCTTTACCCTGCGTTGTCTCTCGAGTGTCACAGGGATGCCAGTGATGTACCTACTGTCATGTTGGACTATGCTGGCAGTGACTGCAGTTATAGCCGAGCTTACGGCAGATTGGGTCATGCCTCCAACTGAGCTGAGTGGGTGTTGGAATGACCCACTGGCATAGAAAAATAGTGCCACAGCAACCCTAACAGCAACGGGCAAGGCATACGGACAGCTGGCAGCAGTGTCTACATCATCTGCAACCAGGTGACATAATTCCGTCACTGCCTGAAGGGAGAGGCGCAGTTTTGTCACGCATTCTCATTCTGTGGGAAATAATACTTGTATTGCATTATAATTTTAGAACATTATATATAGTATATATCATTAATATATATTATATATAATAATTATATATTATTATAAAAGCGGAAAAAATGATTGATACAAAATACAAACAATATAGACTTACCTGAAAGGCCCAGGTAGCTGGTGCGCTGGCGGTACACGCGTTCTGGGCGTCTTCTATTATTTAACTGGCGATCAAGGCGATTTAGTACTATCTCTGCCATTTTCTCAGGGGTTCAACTGAGGCTAAAGCAAGGTGGCTTTTTATAGGCAAGTTAATTCGGGAAGTGGAGCCGCATGTGCACATCCACATGTGTCCAAGTGGACGCGCATTGAAGCCGCCTGGGCGCGCTCTTGTAAAAGCCCAAATGGGTGGCGGGTGGTTTGAGAACCCGCTATATGCTTTCTCTAACGTGTGCGGTCAAGATAGCAATTGTAGGGAAAGCGCATAAACACGCCCATGGGCACACCTCCAGGCGCAAATGAAGGAGTCAGCATAATGTATAGCGGGTAGTGTGGCCGCAAGATACCGTTTACGGATAGTGGAAGCTCCTGAATGCGTAATTCACGGGTAGCGGGTAGTGGCAATGGGTAGGGCAGTGTGAAAGACAGAGCCCATCATACTTAGAGTGTTTCAAAGAGTTAATGTTTGCCAAGAAATCTGTTGTGTAGTGTAGCCAGTTTGTTAGAAATGCTAGAAAATTCAAATCTACCGTCCACGACCTCCTGGTACATATGTTTGACCTCCTTTATCTTCTCCAGGGCTTTAAGATTGGGGGCAGTGGACCGCTGTAGCACTCCTTCCAGGGAGGAGACCACCTCCTGAAGCCTTTTTGATTCAGTCTCCACCTCCTCCACCCCTTCCAGATTCTGCGAAGTGCCACAATCATCACCAGCTTTCACCACCTCTGATAATCTCTCACCCAGGCTATATAACGGGTTATTTTTTACTTTTTCCATTAATGTTTAGGACATTATCAAAAAATAAAAAAAATCTGCTCTACACAGATGAGAATATACTGGTTAGGCCAAAATATTACACAGAGATGAATGCTTGCAAGTGTCTTGTGTCCTTGAATAAGGGCAAGTGAAAGGACTCCTATGACTGTAACATAACAAAAGACTGGTGAGATAGAGAGTGTCGACAAGCACCCTGGTCTCTTCTTTCAGGTCTTGGTAATCAATCTGCAACAGTGCCTCTCTCTCATAGATGTCCAATGTAGCATCAGTACTCTGAGACTCTGCATCCAGCTGTGGAGGAAGACCCATATCTGTCAAGGCCGGAGTAGGTCCTTTCTTTTTCTCTTTCTGTCCCTCCTCCCTCCCTCTCACTCTCTCCTTCTCTGTCTCTCTCTCTCAAACCCTTACCTGCACCTCAGTGATCTGATCCAGCGAGCCAGATAGCAGAGAGATGGGCAGGCCCTGAATCTTACAGCCAAGCAGCAGATTATGCCTCTCCATTCTCTTCTGTTCCAGATCAGTCTCCAGGGAGATGACCGCCTTCTGAAGCTTAACTAGCACCCTAGTGACAACATCCAGTAAATCACTACTCGCTGGCATGCCAACTCAACCAAAACCACACCCTCCCCTCATGTCACTCATCTCAGCACCATAAGACAACATAATGGTCATGACCTAACTGGGCCAGTGAGGTTCCAAGTTATAATTCCACACAGGGAAGACTAGTAAGCAGAGTGCTATGATTGAAGACAATGTATTTCTTCAGTGAAAATCTAGTTGTTTAAATGGATCATACGCTAAAAACAGAGCGAAGCAAGCAGCCTTGGATTAAGTATGTCACTAAAGCAAATAAGTTATGCAACCCTATTCTTGTAAATGGGGGCAGTATTCATGCCTGAGCAAGAAGCATGCCTTACTATGGACAGCCATCAGGTCAAACAGTCAATGGGAAAAGCTAAAAAGGATTTTTGATGCTATATGTGGTGGTTTTAGCATCAATAAAATTACTAGCAAGTAATTACAAATGGCATCAAGTTAGCACCAATTCTGTACCTAAAACTGCAACAAGGATGAAATACTCAGACCCTCTGCCACGGGATGGCTGATACCTGGCCTCAAAACAAAACACTGAGGATGGACAAACAGGCAGACAGAAGGACAGATGGAAGTACGAAAATGCACATCTAAACATTAAGTTGTAGCCTAAAATCAAATTTTGTAAGCAATATTGGACAGTTAAGGAGTTCTGGCCCAGAAAAGAATGGGATGGCTGATATCTGGCCTAGAAATAAAATGCAGTAGAGGGACAGACAGATGGAAAAAAGGACAGACGGAAGCATTAAAAGGCATATCTACACAATATGATGTATCCACATATAAAACTATGTTGAGAAATATGAAACGGTATAGGAGTTCGGCATGAAAAAGCAGTGCATAGCTGAGTTCAGTTATAACTTGCATTCCAAACGATATTTCAAACAACAAACTTAAATAGAATCCTCATTTCCTCCAAATCAAGGCTTCATAATTAATGGCACCCTTAAAGATCATTGCAAATAACATCTACCAAAATCATATCAGGTGTTAAATTCAAGTTATTTTTATTTTTATCTAAGTGTTAAGGAACTATATTGAGCCACTACATCACTTCCTGTTTCACAAGGGTATAAAGAGTTATATTAAAGGTATAAAATATCCCATCAGCTGTTTAAATTGCTTGGCGATGAGCATCTGTCACACGCCAATCACACTAAAGTTTGTCCAAACACAAATTATGGATTAGAAGGTCATTCTTCTTGCCAGGATACCCCTCCCTTTATTTACTGATTTATTTATTCATTTATTCATCTATCGTCAGCTTATAGCAAGCTCACTGTTGTCTGCATTTTTACAATAATTCAGCTTGAGTGCTTGGCAAAAAAGAGCTATCAGGAGATGGCGTATTCCCCCGGCCCTAGGTCATCAATTTCGGATTAGCAAAAAGCACCAAGTCAGGCCATGATTAATGTGCACAGCAAGTTTTGTGAAAAAAATATTGAACGGTTTTCAAGTAATGCTCCGGAAATGAAATGTTCACAGACAGACGGACGGACGGACAACCGCACCCATGACTATACCCTCCGCATTATATGCCAGGGGGATAAAAAGTCTTAGGCGCTGCGCCTGAGCCTTTTTCTGGTAGAGAAAACCCTGCTTGTGTTAACTGTGCAGTAGGCCATGAAGATATAACAGTGTGTTGAGTGGCATTTTTTCTGCCACATGTTAGGCCTCTTAATGCGAAGAGAATGTCATTTAAATATGACAATATGCCAAGACCAACCATGAGCATGCCTTTATTACCAGTCTAGCCTTTGCCACATTTGTATTTACCGCATGTGCCAAGTCAAATATCACCTCCAGCTGGTTCCACATGGCAATGACTTCAGTTTACTCTCATGGCCAGCACTTAACCCATTAATGACCACTGTCCCATTTCTGGGACATGGCACATTTTAACCTCTGTAACCCAAGTGAATGCGTTACTGTGACTAAGCTGCTGCAGCTTAATCAAGGGAAGTAACTCGCATCCAGGAAAAGTGCTTATGAGAGTAGTCTCCCTTTACAGCAGTGGTGGGGGCCGCCATTTGCATGAATTTCTTGAATCTGTAACAGCACTATGTGACGCTCCAAGAGGTGTGTGCGTCATTTTTTCTGACTGAGGCACATTTTTATATCACACTAAAGACAAGAATTGGAGATCCAAATATAAAGAAGAAACTGGAGCACTCGAATCACCAGCATAAATTTATTAAGGTGCCAAGACTTGTCTTGGCACCTTAATAAATTTATGCTGGTGATTCGAGTGCTCCAGTTTCTTCTTTATATTTGGATTTACTGTCCTTTCTGCGAGCACCGACCTCCACTGACAGAGGGGCTGAAGCGCAAGGGGTTCCTTCATTTTACAAGAATTGGAGATTATAGCATTGTCGAAATATGTTTTTCTCAGAATGATGATTTTTATGCTTTCAACAATCTGTGTACATTCGTAAAGGAACATACATACTTGGGGTCCTCGATGACAAAATAAATATTTTTCCCCAGAATATAAGTGTTGAATGTTCATTGTACGCCATATCCGATAGTAAAAGGTAACTTTTACTTTGAAAAGAAATTTGGGCATTAATGGGTTAATCCAACAGAGCAACTTTGCCATGAGGTGGAATGCAAGGCTTACAGCATAAATGTGCGGAGAAACAATATGCAGGAACTGTATGACGCTATAGAGTCAGCATGGACCAACATTCATGAGTAATGTCTGAGGCATCTTTTTGAATCCATGCCACGAATTATGGCTGTTCAGGAGGCAAAAGCAAATCCTTTATTTTGTCAAATGGGTATACTAAATGAAGCAATCACTGAGCATATAACAAACAGTATTTTAGACAGTTTATTATACGGAACATCAACCTTCACTAACCTGGACTTCTCCTGCATGGTCTTAACTTTCTTATCCACCTCAGCCTTGGCTTCTTTCACTTGGCTGCTCTTTGCCAGACGTTGATTCTTCAGTTCCTGTATCTTAGACAGGGTCTCATCCACAGCCTTCAGTAGCTTCTCTTCCTCCTGTCAGGGGTAGGCATTTAACATGACAGACATATCAGAATGCACTGTCAAACCTTCCTTAACACCATCCATACTACCAGTAGACTGCGGGCAGCCTGCCACTGAGATTGGCCAAGCCTCATACTGCAGGTAGTTTATAGGCTGCATACCACAGCATTTTCAGGCTGCTCAGGGGACTGAGGCTGCCAATGGTATTAGTCTTTATATTGGCAAAGTTCTTTGTTTGACAGTCCCTGTGACATGCCTTCTGATTGGTTGATTCATCATTCTTTAACAGGATTACCCTTACTGGAACCAATCGTAAGTTGTTTGACACAGGACTGGGCAATTAACCGAATCACGATCATTTTAAGCACAATAAAAGTAACTGTCACTATGAGGCAGACAGACGAGCTTGCTTATTACCTTTTCTATGACACATACCTAATGCGGTGTTGAATGAACAGCAGAGGCCATTTGAAATGCTTCTGAGAAGAAAACTGCAATTGGAAGTCTGCTAAATACCAACGCGGATAGACAGCCTCCATTGCCTTGGCATAATTAGCTTACCTTATATCAATTCCTGTTTTACATTTGGCCTCTGCGTCCGAACGCGATAAAAATTTACGTCACGTTCGATGCGCTTAAACAAAATGTTTTCACTGTAGGCTATTTAGACGCTCAAAAGTAACAAAAATCAAGAGCTACGAATTATTTTATTTCAAATTCATCTTGTTCAATTATCAAATAAAAAATGCAACATATTTGCAGCACAGATTTTCCTGAACGAATCTGCAAAGTCTTTGCTGCGTTTGTCTATTGCGTGCAATGCGAAAATAATTTCTCTCTCACATTCATGGTCAAAATGCTTCACAAAATGTTTTCCACTTCACGTATATATTAGTGGTGGGACGCGATTAAAAAAATTAATCTAATTAATTAGAGGCTTTGTAATTAATTAATCTTGATTAATCGCATTTTTATCAAATACCAAATTTTGACACAATAAGCAAAGTTTTTCAATTCAAATAAATTTTGGTTGACGACTGAATCAATGAATAGACATATACATGAACTTAAACAACAAAAATGTTTATTTTTCATCTATATTTATCTTTGCATTTTTCATCTATGTACTACATTCACTGATTAGTGCAAACTCAAAGTGCAACTAGAGCTGCGCTCAGAGAGCGCAAGTACCTCCGCCAATGTACTCAATGTTATTTTTGCCAGTATTAGCTAGCAACCCGTGTTTATGCAGTCCTGTAGTCTTCGCACAAATATGTTTTTAATGTGTTTTTGACCTTTTGCATGCCCTTGACCTTTGACCTTGACCTCCCAAAATTGAATCGCCTCTTCCTTGAACAATACTTAATCATTCCACCAAATTTGAGGAAAATCCATCCATGACCTTTTGCGTAATCCTGTTTACAAACAAACCAACAAACCAACCAACAGACAAATGGTAATGATCACATAACCTCCCCCAACTTCGTTGGGCGGAGGTAATTATAGCCATTATATTCAACATTTTAAGACTTTAGGCGCATTACCGCCACCTACCGGGCTAGAGTGTGTGCATCAGTGTTACCGGTGTGCCAGAAATGAGGGAACTGGGAAAGGTGCGATTAAATGCATTATTTTTTTAGCGCATAATTTTTCCTGTAATTAATTAATTGAAATTAATGCGTTAAAGTCCCAGCCCTGGTATGTATTTTTAAACACTTAAAAATCAGGGCCATGTTAAAATGATTTTATTTTTAAGAAATCTTTTTAATGATATGTAAAAATTCTATGATGAGAGGTGGAATGCAGAGGTCAGCTATTTATTCAGATTATCTACATTCTTTCGATCTAACACGGTAGCCTGGTTAGGTCTGTCTGCTCCTCATTCTCTCTTCTTAATCATTATAGGCCACATTCTGGTTTTGATTAGTCAGTTGGTTGAATAATTGGCTTGATTGCAAGTTAGGCAAAGTACACAGAAATTGATTTAAGGTAAGCTAACAGGGCTCTCAATTACATCACCGCTACGACGTAGACGTCGTAGCGAATTTGGCATGCGCCCAAAATAAGAATTGGCAAAAAACGCGCCCAAATTATGGGAAACGCGCCCAAAATCAATAATGGTCACAAAAAAAATGAAGCATGTTACTAATCTCATCTTACACGAACTATTCAGCCAGAAATACCGCCAACAAACCCGAGAGAAAACCGATATTTCTCTCGGGTAGTTTCCGTGGCTCGCGCAAGACTACAGTATTCTCCCAACCTTGTCACCCGCTGGTTTGTACTCGCGTGTATTGCTCCAATGTATTTTGATTCTCACGCCGACCGAGGATGCTTCTAGAATTTCCTGAATGCAAATGGCGCTTTAATCATGCTGGGACACCGTGGAAGACCACGAAAAACTACCAAAAGCCACAATAAAACTAGTTCTACATATGTAGCATAGCATCGCGAAAAAAACGAAAGGAAGTGCCAGATGCCGGCTCTTTAGATCATTTTTTTCAAGCAAAAAGACGTAAGTACAATGAAATTTTCTGACATTTTGCCGTCATGTCTGCATACATTATCATTGTTATGCTAATTTTATCAACAGCTCATCCGCGGTCATGCATACAAATCTGGTCGAATTGTCGGAGTTGTAGCTGATTATATGAGACCTAGAATTTAAAATACTGCATCCTGTCAAATGTTATTGCTAGCCAAGAAGGAAATTACCATTATTAAGTGTTCAAATGTAGTCTGTAGGGCCACAACAACGTAATTCGTTGTCAGTGAGGTGGGTGTGTCTGCGTGACGTAGGAATCATGTAAAGTTGTTTATAAACAGTATACCATGTGCTCTCTGTGAAGATTTTATAATGATCCTTCTTTCAAGATTAAATTGTGAAACTGGACTGGTATATCTCATGTCTAATGCTGTAGGTAAATCATTTTACAGAAAACCATATGATGTCAGTTGTCAGAGGGAATATTTAAATAACAGATTCATAAATGTCACTAGTCACTTACTTCCCATTGTGTCAGAATGAAACTAGTCTTGCCAATCTGTTAACTGTGGTACAGTGGTACTGCTGCTGTCAGAATGAAACTAGTCTTTGACAATCTGGTACTGCTGCTGGCTGCTACATATAAAATAATTTTAAAACACAAATTTGTTTATTGTTAAATCTGTCTTTATTAAACTGAATTTTAAAAGGAACAACTGGTCTCCACCACTCTGTCTCAACCCTGTCTCCACATTCCAGGACCCACCATAACTTTCTTGATGGCAGAGCAATAATAGGGCTGTCCAATGGTTCTGCCACCTCGAAAGTAATGCTGGCTCTCCTGACGAATTTCCCAGTAACCATGGTAAACCCCAAACAACCATTTAACTTGCTCCCCTGACACTTGGGACCATGCAGCAGGGTAGTGGTGCACCCTAGTGGGTGTCAGGGTGTGTCAAAATGGGGATTTGGGCTTTGGAAACGCCCCAACAGCAAGTTGGATACGGTGCAAGAATGTGCCCAAAATAGGACCTGAAAAATAGAGGGTGTAGCCATGGCTGTGCAATTGAGAGCCCTGGCTTATTATGCCAAGGTGATGGAGGCTGTTCAACCTTCAACCTGGTAATTAACGGATTTCAAACCAGATTTCTTCCCGGAAGCATTAAATTGGCCTCTGCTGTTCGTTCACCACCACATTAGGTATGTGTTATAGAAAAGGTAATAAGCAAGCTTGTCTGTCTGCCTCATAGTGGCAGTTACTTTAATGGCGCTTAAAATAATTGCGATTCGGTTAATCGTGCAGCCCTAGTTTGACAGACCCTGGATTTACGCATATATGCGTCACTGGGGTTTCCCATAATGGCAGTAGACACGCATTTCTGCGGCAGTGGTATTCTACCATATCAGCTAGCAGCACATATATGCGGCAGAGGGATTTCGCCGCATGGCGAATTCAACTCATATATGCGTGTGTGGTATGGATAGTGTTAATTGTGCCTCACAATAACATCCTTCAGATCAAAGTAACAATATCTTGAAGAGTTTTTGCCTTCCTCTGGCCAACAGCTTTTTCTTCCTCTTTGTGAATGGTCTCCTCCAAAGCCGCAGCCTTTTTCATTTCTTTCTCCAGCTGGTTCTGCTCATACTCAAGCTGGGTACTCAGGCGGGTCCTCTGGGTCTCAAACTCCAGGCTGGGTCAAGGACCGACAGGAAAGGAGAGTCACAAAATGAGTACCTGAGGGACATTCAACAGCATGTTTGGAGCTCAAACAGTGGTCAGGCGGGGCTCCCAACCAAAAAGGCAGACAGAGAGCTCGGGAGGGGACATGATTCTCATTCTGTTACAAAATATTTCACTGCAAGGAAGAATCATGTCCATGTGATGAGAACCATTACGACAAAGGAAACAAAGTCAGCATGGCAAAGTTAATACTAGAGTCCACAAAATGGTTTATCAACGTCTCTGTTTATTTCACAAAAGGAAATGGTGGAAAAAAACAGACTGGCACGAATAGGAAAGCTGAGAAAGAATGCAAGTAGGTAAAGGCATAATCAAGGTACTAACAAAATACAGCAAACGTATCATAATGTGCAGCTTAATGCCCGAACTGCAGTGATAGCAACCCAAAACTTAATTTAGTTCAAAGAATATCATCCAATAGAAATTATTTCTATACTACAATCATGCTTGCTTTGTCTGTTCTGCCCATCAATACATACAGCACAACTTTAAATATCAGTTAAATAGCTAGTGCTAGGTTCTAAGCTGCAGCATTAACCTCGCCTTAAAATAGCAGCTAGCTAAATTAAGAGGAAATACCTATAGCCAACAACTATTTACTGAAGCTTGATAAAAGTGCATTCAGCTCAGTGATAGGCATTACCTGCCTAGCCTTATTAACTTGGCGTAGGCAAACTAGCGAGCTTACAGGCTAGCTAGTCTAGCGATCATGGTGGTCTAAATTTTAATGTTTACAGCGATGAGTTTGAACACAACTTTTAGTCAAACAGGACCAATTTGCTTTAAATATATAGTTTTGTTCTCCATTGACACTGACCCAGGTATTGTATAGCACTGTCTTGTGCCATTAAAGCTAATTCGGTGGTACCACTAATAGCATAACACAGAAATCAACACTCACAGTGGTACATAACACATTGAACTTGGTGGCAAATGACATGACTGTAACATGTGAAGCAATCAATAATCCTTCATCTCATATAAATTATATGCATGGTGTGTCAATAAGAAAGCGTACATGAGGCCATTGAAGTTGGGTCAAACACCCACTGAAAAGAAAGATGGGGGATTTATTTATTTAGTCCTATTTTGAAGCCAAAGTGCCTTCATATGTTATTCTTTTCCTTAAATGACAAAGAGTAGGAATGATACGACCGCGTTGAATTTATTTTGCTTGCTGATTTGTTTAGACTCCATACAATTCAACTGACTCCTTAATGGTTTTCTGCCACCATATAGTGGGTGCGGGCATCATTGTTTATGAACATTAATACCGGTCTATAGGCCGCTGAACTTTCAAGAGTATCCTAAATGGACAGGCTACCAATAGCCACGTAAGAGACAGAAAAGCTAACCGTTTCTTGTCCAGTTCCTGCTGACGTTTGAGGTGTTCCTGCTCGTACTCACGGATGTTGGCAACCCCAATCTCAGCACAAAACTCCAGGAACACCGTGTCCTCAATCTGGTGGGGCAATGGAAAGAGTGAGCACAGCAAAAAATATTAAAAGTTCAAAAATCAATAACTGCTTTTGACAACTGGTAGAATTAAGGGAGTGAGGATAGTACTTGCTCATTAAGTGAATCACATAATGAATATATACGACCCCAAATCATGAAAAGTTGGTACATTGAAATTAAGACTGAAAGCAGTGATTTTAAATTATCTTTGACTTGCATTACATTGCAAACAAGTGGTGCCAGGCACAACAAACCCTGCCCTCGCACATACTTTCACCTACTTGTACGAAATTCAATAGGGATCTATTCTGGGTCAATGGCAATCTCTATACCGAATTTGGGGTGAATCTGGCCATTAGTTTTGCCACTAGAGTGTTAACAAACAAACACACACACAAACACAGAAACAAACTGAACCGAAAACAATACCCCTTCCCTCACCCTTCGGGTGGGGCGGGGTAATAATACAACAACTAATTTATTTGATGTTTCAACATGTGAATTTAGATTTTTCGAAATCAATTTTGATTCCTGTAACCTAAACTAGGCGTATGTCGATGGCGCACCATCGCAAATCTCCGCGCTCCGCAACGAATGTTATGGGAGTGGTATTAATGTGTCAGAGGGCAATTCACTGAACTGGCATTCTGCTGTACAAATGATATCCTGCTTGTTGCAGTGACAAAGCACTGATACTGATCAGAGTTATAGCAATGTGATATAGTTGGTTAGTTGGATAGAGTACTTTTTGAGTGTCAGTTGAGGGCATAAATTACTCTTCATTTTGAAATGAGAGTATTATGAAAGGACGTACGGTACAGCGATTGGCACACCTGACACCATTTGACCTAGAAAACGGTCAAAATTACATCAAATCAAAAACCCGTCTAATATGTGATGAAGGGTCATCCCATGCACCTCCCATAAAAATTTCAGCACCTTAGCTCAATGCATAAGGAACTTCTGGCCATTTTTCAATTTTCACATAAAGGCCCCTGGTGGCCAGAAGAGGAAATGAATTTAAATTCTAAATGCGTTGTGCGCCCCTCTGGGTCACTACCTTACACACACCAAAATTTCAGGTTGATTGGTCCAACAGCGTAGGAGGAGTTACTGTTTTGGACGGACGGACGGACGGCCAGACAGACGCCAAACTGTATTACAAGATCTTGCTTTTTCGAAAGCGCGGAGATAATTAAGAAAGTATAAAGTATTTACCACTGTGATGTTTCCAATACTTTGAAGAACTCTTAATAAACGTTTTGAGATAGAAGTGACAAAGTTATTAAGTGTTTTAAGCAATTTTGTCCCATTCTTAGTGTAAACGAGCCCTAATGTGTGCAACAGTAATTACGAGGTCTTGGTCACATTTCGCGTTTCAAAATGTGGCACAAGTTCTCTTTTGGGAACAAGTCAGGATTGCAGAAAGGCCAGTCCAGCACCCGCACTCTCTTCCCATGCAGCTTTGCATTTGTAATGTGCACAGAATGTGGTTTGACGCTGTCTTGTTGAAATATGCATGACAGTCCATGGAAAAATATCACTTTGAAGACAGCAAATAGTGCTCCAAAATCTTACAGCACGTTCAAGCATTAATGTTGCCTTCACAGCAATGCAGGTTACCCTAGTCAAGGGCACTGACAAAACTCTCACCATGACAGAGCTTGGCTTTAGGACTTGTTGCTGGTAGCAGGGATGGTCCTTTTCTTCTCAGATCTAAAGCACATGATATCCATCCCTTCCAAAAAATGACCTCAAATATTAATTTGTCCAACTTCAATGCATGTTTCCAGCATGTGATGGTCCATCACAAATGCCTCAGGCAAGAGAAGTCAACAGCGCCTCTGGACACGGTTCACCTAAGGCTTCAGTTTTGCGCAGTAAAGTTTTCACTGGTGTTTATGAATATTACTACGTATTTTAGTACATGACAAAGGTTTGCCAAAACAATTCTGAGCCTATGAAATTATACCACTCTAAGATAAATGATGGTTCTTCTTGCAGTGCCGCCTGAGTGATGGGAGATCATGGCAATTCATGAATCTTTTAACCCCTTTGGGCAGAAGTCAAACCTGGCTATTTATGTTTTATCTAATTTAAGGCTTTATAATTCAACATTGGAGCTTCACAGAGAGGTGGGACATAGCCAACTGAGAGAAGAAACTTGTACAGGGCTCCCATTCTTTTCTAGAGATTATTTTCCAGGACTTGTCCAGGACATTTTCAGTGATGATCTGGCCAGTACAGTATAACAGACAGGGATCGTGCAATACACTTATCTGTGGAAGCCTGATTTAAAAGACGTGCAATCTATAGCTATAACTTATCTCTTACATGCCTGTACATGATTACGAAGTTATTGTAGAATAATGAAAGCACACCTTCAGATGTACTATAGTTCACTTTATCATAACCATGGTAACTATACAATGATAGTTTGGGCAACTCTGAACTCAGCTTTCTTTTTTCTCACTTTCTCTCCCATGTCTTTCTCAAAATAATAATAATACTATTAATTATAATAATAATTGTAAAATAAAAATTAGGCTGAGAAAAAAATATACCCAGCTAAAGTATCTTGCACCTGCCTTACTAAAAAGAAAGAAAAAAGCAAATTAAATAAATAAATCAATAAATAAATAATAAAAACAGGAGGATCAGTGAATAGCCTAACACAAAATGGCCTAAATTGATCTAAATGACATCCAATGTCTGAGGCCACATTCATTTATAAGTAACTAAAATATACCTGCCGTATCATGGATAGTCATCCTGCAAATTAAAAATAAAATTAAAGCTGCAAGCATCGTTGAAAGGGCCCTCACACCTTTGTGCACCTTAGGGGTGGTAGCGAGATCCAGATGGGTGCTGATGTACATTCACAACCATTGGACTTTGCTAGACGGTGTAAAATATTATTTCCTCAGTAGAGTGCAAACACCATTACTGAAATCCATAGGCGGAGTTTGTTAAAGTCTGAAGCCTGTTAATTAAAACAAGAGGCCTGTCGGCCTAGAGAGCTCCGCTGAGGATGACTGAAATGTCCATGTCGTAACTTCATTTCAGAAATCCTTGAAAACTATTGCAATATGAAATGCTGAATTTCTCAAAAACCGGGACGTAGAATTTTATAATTTTCGCAGGGGATCATCAGAACATCATAAGGCTCACAACAAATATGACAAAAAGTTATCAGTTTTTGAGATATTAATGAAAGACTGAAAACTGCTGACTATTGTCACAGCGCAGCTAAAAATGAGCACAAACACTGATTTTCTAAGTCCAAAAGGCTGAATTTCTCAAAAACCAGGACGTAGAATTTTCTAATTTTCGCAAAGAATCATCAGAACATCATAAGGAAGGCTCACAACAAATAAGACAAAAAGTTATCAGACAGTTTTTGAGATGTTAATGAAAGACTGAAAAATGAGCATGAACACTGATTTTCTAAGTCCAAAATGCTGAATTTCTCAAAAAACGGGACGTAGAATTTCTAATTTTCAGTGAATATTCAGAATATCATAAGGAAGACTCGCTCCAAATCAGAAAAAAGTTATCAGACAGGTTTTGAGATATTCAAATTTGAAGTGAAAAGTTGACGCCGGACGGCAGACAGACAAACAGACGGACGCCAGACGACTCGGCATTAGAAAAGCTCCGCTGACTGCTGACTATCTTCACAGCGGAGCTAAAAAGTTGCAATTTCAATCCAAAATGGTGGACTTCCTGTTGGGTTTGGGTCATGGCACCAAGAGACTTTTTTTAAGTCTTGGCACGTTTCATGTCTCCACTAAGTTTTGTTCATGTCGGTGAAACAAACTGCGAGAAAAGTATGAGTGAAATTTTCTTGGGGGCACTATGGAACCATTTTTCCACAGCTGTGTGCAAAACCTGTACCTTAGTAAAAGTAACAAATAATAATTATAATAACAATAGTAATAATTAATAAATTAAATCATCATTTAAAAACTGCATTTTGTATTTACTCGGGTTATCTTTGTCTAATATTAAATTCTGTTTGATGATCTGAAACATTTAAGTGTGACAAATATGCAAAAAAATAAGTAATCAGGAAGGGGGCAAATACTTTTTCATAGCACTGTATGCAGCCCTGCGTTTGAAGAGACAATGCGAGCTAACTAAATAATGTTCCGTTGGTCATTATTTAGCCGGTATATTGGTTTAAAGAGCTTAGGACATGCGCTGAGCAAGTTTATGAATATAAGGGGGTACAAATAAAAGAATTCCCATCATCTGCCTAAAAAAAATGTAGAAAATTATTTTTAATAAAAATCGCAATTTTTTGTTACTTTCCCCGCCCCCCTCATTAACAAACATTCTGAGCAACACAGAAAAGCGTTTCTCCCACTCCTCTGTGTGGTCACGTCATAAGTAGCACACGGTGGGCGATTGTGCGTCCAACAACGTTGGCATCCGAATCAGATTCCGATAGTTCCTCAGAATTTTCAATTGAATCTGTCCATTTTGATGAAGAAGAGTACTTTTTTATGGAAGATGAGGAAACTCTACATAAAGCTGCTTTCACACCAGACGCGAAACAAATTTTTTCGCGCGACAGATTACATTCAAAGTCAATGCCAAGACGCGAATACGTTTCGCGTGTATTCGCGTCTTTGCATTTACTTTGAATGTAATCTGTTGTGAGAAAAAATTCGTTCTGCATCCGGTGTGAAAGCAGCTTAACACGGGATTCAGAACCATAAAACCATACAGATTCCAGCCTGAGTACTCGAGCAATGAAGACAGCTAATTGTCAGTGTCTCCGCCTGTCCCGAACTGTACAACGCTTACCAGCCAAGTAGCGGAATGATTATTAATCCGGTTCTACAATTGTGCCTGTGCACTGCGTGTTGGATAACCAGCCTACTCACTTTTCAACCTTAAGTGAGTTCAATAGACCTGACGTTTGGTTACCTTACCAAACAAGACCATAATATATTAGGCTAAGTGGTGGTTGAACTCAGGTTCTAGCCAGTAGTGAAATGATAATGTTCGCGGCTTTACTCATTTCTGTGCACTGTTTCATGAGCTCTCGAAACAATGTGTGTAAGCCGTATGTACCTCGCAGCTTGCTGTTATTAGCTAGTTAGCGAGCGAACACGCAGTGCGCAGAAATATAGAGCCATGAATGATATCACATGTGTAAACCAGATCTTGCAGCTTGCCATTATTGGGTAGTAAGCTAGCAAGCACACATTGCTCAGAAATAAATACAGCGCCGTGAATAGTATCATTTCACTGCTTAGCTGGCTAGATCAAACTGAACAGCGAGTTGGCTGGCTATTGAACAGGCAGTGCAGAGAAACGATCTGGGTTCCGCAAATAATAATAACGTTATGTGAAAACATGAACACTCGAAATGTTGGCCGCATATCGTAGGTTTCAGTGACCCGGGCTTGCCAGGCCCAGCAAAGTCGGCACTAGTACGTTGCACTTGTTTTGTCCATATTGTCGATATCTCTGCATCTTTCGGCCACAGAAACATTCCATGACCATATGCATGCGTTGCACTGCATCCCCACACTACATTGTTTTCCGTTCACTCTCGGCGATTTTTTGTTGGTCCATTCTTTAAGATATTCTCCATCCAGACCAGAGTCCTACACTACGGCTAACTACCTAGGCACAATCCGTGTACAACTTAAGACGTCACGTGGCTGAGCTGGCCCACCGCAAATGTTCTCGACTGAGGCTAAGGAGATGTTCCCTGAAGTGGATAATTGAGCAGATAAAATGCGGTTTTTTAAACATTGCGTAAAGTATGCGATATTAAAACCATCACTAATTGTTCAAGATAGGTACATTGTAGCATTTTAGCACATAAAAAACAGAGCTGAATTTCATGTCCTAAACTCTTTAACTGATGGCCCTCAGTGCGTTGGCATGACGTTAGAAAAATAGCAAAACATTGGGTTAGTCCAACTATAACCAGACTTTTAAAATACATGTAAACATGTTAGTCCAACTGCAATTGTGCTAAATTAAATTTCTCATAGTCCGACTAACACACCCAGATTATGCAGTGAATAGTCCAATGATTCCTCCATGCGCAACACTTGAATCGAACCGAACTAGACTATGCGCTCTGAGCATGCTCCACATTCTTCGTGCAGAGCTTTGACCTGAAAGTTTTGCGGTCATGTAAACACCAAACTGATTAGCGACAACTCTGCCCAACTAGCAAGATTGCACTGAACAGTAGCATTCCTTGTCTGCAAGGGTATTGGTGCTTGAACAGTCAGGCCTTGGGGGCTCATAACTTCTACCATTAATCCGCATGATTTATTGAATGACTTACGCGTCATCTGAAAATTTTCCTTCCATTCGCTATAGGAAAAATGACACTCTCCCACTAGTCATTACTTCTGACCCCAATCCAACATGCACGGGAAGCCTGGGGGTGCGTTTCTCAAAAGCACCGATGCTAACTTACATAGTTGGAACCATAGACTGTGAATGGACGAACTATTCTAGTTGCTAGCAACTACGCGTCTGGGAAACGCACTCCGGGGTAGTAGAAAGGGAAGTAGGTCGGGCATAGCGCTGTTTCGGCCTAGTTTCGGCTAACACCATAACCAACGGGGATAGCGTGCGAAAAGCATAGCGTACAGCCCATATTAAAAGTACAGAGCCGTAAAATTGTCCATGTTCTAGCCACTAGACATGCCACTAGCTTGACGCCAGCTAACTTGTTTGTCAAATGTTTGGTCTGAGATGAAAAAGGTCAACTAGAAAAAGATGCAACACGAACAAAATGAAAGGGGGCATATCGCCATCTATCGTAGCGGAGACGAATATGCTTTGGTCAATAAATCGAATTTGCTCCTGCGCATTAGGGCTGTAACGGATCACACATCTTGGGGTTCGGATCATCTCACAGTTTTTGAGCCACAGATCGGATCATTTTTCGGATCATTAAAATTTTAAGAAAGAAGGGGGTGAATATTATTTTGTTTTCCATTTTCCATTTATTAGTAAAAGAACACTTAAAGCAAGGAACAACATTCAAGAGGTCAAATATTTGAATATTCTTAAAATAAAATGACATGCCATTTTAAAAGTGCCAAAGACGCATCAGGGATGGTACCTGCTTAAATTACAAGTTTTGCTACAAAAAACATGTCTTCTCTTATATAAAAACATTCATTCAAAAAGGAAAAAAAACAATACTCAAAGGGCTTGATCTACTAAAGCTTTGCGTGTATAGAAAGACGTGCAAATGCCATATCACCCGCAAATTAACCTGCAATCTCATCTACTAAGGGTCAGCACTGAGCATTGCATTGTTGAAGTGTGCAAATTTGCACATTCTATGCAGTTAGCACTTTTGACCATAATGAATATGTAATAAGGGGCGTGCCTATCCTAACATGCAAAATATGGGAGGAGAAAATGCAAATACAAAATTTTAGCAGAAGCATAGTGACTTATCAAGCCTGAAAGCACTTTCAGTGATGGTGATTGCGTTTGTTATTTAATACCTTTGAAGGATAGGTACTAATTGAAGACCACAAAGGAAAAACGAGTCCAAGTTTAGCATTTTTGTATTTTTTATATATTATTATAATATTTTATATATTTTAAATTTTTGAATATTTTTTCAGTGCTTTGTTTCTAAATTTTTTGAATTTTTCATTCATCATTTCTCCACAATGTGAAAATGTGACTGATCATTTTTCCATTGTGGTCTTCAATTGGCTCCACATAATTGCGCACAGACATGGCTGCCGTTATTGTCGCAAGGAGAAGACATAGGCGGCGCGTACGCTGAGAACGGGTGTTCTCCATCCATGTGATAATGTTTGGAATGTCGGAGGAGAGAATAATCCAGACATATCGCCTATCCAGCAATGCCATTTTGGAGCTGTTAGATGAAATAAGGGCTGATTTGGAGCCAGTCACAAAAAGTCATGCCATACTTGCAATGACAAAACATCTCGCTACTCTCCATTTTCTCGCAACTGGTTCATTCCAGCGTACAGTAGCTCTCACTGCTGGGATCTCCCAAAACAGTTTCTCGTGTGTACTGCCTTAAATACTGGACGCAAAGTTGCGCAGGATGGGCCAGCACTTAAAGTTTCCATCCACACGGGAAGCGCTGAATGAAACCAAACATGAGCTTTATGCATTTGCTCGCTTCCCGAGAGTAATCGGAGCGAGTACTCATGTGCAAATTGTTCCCCCCTCAAACACTGAGCATGCACTGTTATAAACTTGCACCTTTTTTGCCAGTTATTTTAACTGTAATTTTACAATCAGTTTATAACACAGTTTCCGGGTATGTTATCAGTTTATAACACAGTTTCCGGGTATGTTAACTGTAAACCACAGTTAAAAGCGCGCAGGACTCTACGAACAGTTAAAATAACAAGGAGACAATGCGTTAATTTAACCCTAAAATTCAGTCCATTTATGACAGTGTATTTGCTTCTTCCGCAAGCACCTCCAACTCCATGGAGTCAAATTTCATTTTATGTTTGCCTTTGTCCTTCTCCTCCAAACTGTCCATGGTGGAAATGGCTGCAGCAAGCTAAGTCCTCATTTAAATAATGCTGTTTGGACCAGCAGTCATTTAGGCAATTACTCTTAGTAGATCACCCGCAAAATGTAAGCAAACCAAACGTGCAAAATGTTACCACGAGCACGCAATTTAGCGCCCTTTAACTGGGATCTTAGTAGATCAGGCCCAAAGTGGAATAAAACAAAGGTGCAATACTTGAGAAACATATCTTTATGACCATGGCTTTTCTTAAACCAGATATCCAAATGGATTTAAAAAAAAATCCAATCCTCAATAAATTTAAGTACACAGGAGGCACGGTATGCGACAGAGGCAAACGCACTGCAAAACATCTCCAATAGAAGGAATGCCGTACAAAAACAGGAATGTTGCATATCCACGTTGACACAACGTAAATGCTTCAAGCCGTGCCAAAGAGAACGGCTTTTATTTATGACAAATAACCGTGATAAGTCATAACTTCACCATTCAGTTAGCTAAATAGAATTCACATACTTCAAATGTAACTAGCCAAGTCAGCAAAAAGGCTTCTTAGTGAGCTAAAATTAGTTTGCTTGCTTAGCTAGCTAACAGTTCAATTGGGTGCATGTAATGCAAATGAAAATAAGTGAATAGCCATTATTTTGTTCACTAGCTTAGCTAGAGTTGAAGCCCGAGAATTTAGCTTGCATTAGTATGCATTGTTTGCCAGCTACATGCATTTCAATGCTATCTTGCTAACTAACTGGCAACGTTATAGCTATTCACTGTTATCAGGTCAGAAATGAAAGCTGTTCGAGTTGGCGCTGCTCGGAGCACTTGTGTTGTATTGACGGGGATATGCGTTTCTGCGCCGTGTTTCTCCAATTGGAAATCTTTTGGGTGGTTGCAGCGCATTCATTTCTGTTTTTGAGGTGCATGTCTCCAATGGGGACCCGCCCGATATCTAAAAATAGCCTCTACGTAAGGTGAACGTCATTCTCCGAACCCTGAAGTCCGGCAAGCAAACAATAGGAGGCAATGTGCCGAGTTAGAAAAAGTAGGTTTTTAGGTGATTTTATCAACTTTTATTTTAGATCTAACTTGTGTTGACAAGGAGGACCTGGGGTGCGTTTCCCAAAAGCATAGTTTTTTAACTACGCTAGCAACTTACGTAGTTCGTCCATTCACTGTCAATGGCTCCAACTATGTAAGTTCGCACCTGTTCTTTCGAGAAACGCATTCCTGGCTCGGCAGAGCAGACCGAGCAATAGCAACAATGGCTCTGAAAAATTCACTTCACCATCGACAGATAACAGGGAAACACAGATAAGGGGCAGTCCAGATAACACAAACCGCGACAATAACAACCCCTTTTTCGTTTGCGCTTAGCCAGCAACAGAAATGCAAAAGCAACGTGTTCAATGCTGGAATCACGGCAGGATAACAGGGGAGACTTCGTATTCATATTTTAATTTGTGACCCCTGTGACAGGTTTGTAATGACAGGCTAGCTTGGCAACAGTTCGTTAACCTACTTGATAATACACTAGTTGTATGATTCTATGCTAGAATTTGAAGTTATTCCACCTATGTTGTTAGGATTTTCTTTCGCAGTGGCTGCGATTCATTTGTCCGGTATTGTTCATTTTGGTTCGAAAGTAGGCATTTTTAGATCGCAAATATGATGCAATACCTCTTATTTCAAACCTCGCAATGTATGTAAAATATATTGATGTTCAAGAATAATGCTAGGTAAGGGAACAAAGCTTGTGAAGACTACTAAAGGAGTTTTGTACACCTATCGCTGCTAGTGGGTCTACATAAGTATCAGAAGGCAGCAGGTTAACCAGGTTACCTGGGCGTAAGTCCCAGCCCGGGATGTGGGAGAAAGGGAGGAGTGTGACTAAATTTACCGCTCGTCATTCGCCCATTAATTTAGTGTGATCAGTTAATATTCATCGATATATGCCTCAGAGGAGTAATTCTATTTTTAAACTACCTCTGAGCACACATTTCCATTTCATTCCATGGAGAAAAAACGAATAACAGTTTAGTGCATCTCGTTTTCAGTGGTTCTCTATGGCAGATGCCCGATGCTTGCCTGACATCCGCATCACGTGACAATTTTTCACGTTGTTCGTGATGTCATCCGGACGGGTCCCCATCGGAGAAGTTTGGGGCTATTGAAGTGCGTTAAACAAAGAATGTATTTTTCCTTGGCATAAAACCGTCAACTGTAAAGAAATCAATCCATGGCTCATGTGACATGCTGCGGATCGGGGAGTGGTCCGCACGGATCACGGATCATCCGTAAACCATTACAGCCCTACTGTGCATGTATACTGGGACAAGGACAGTAGACCGATTAAATGGCCTAATCGAGCTTCTACCATAGCTCGACTTAACTGGGCAAGTAAACGTACTGCCTGTTAACTGGCGACTTTCAGCCGAATGAGTTTGCAGTTGTCCCGATTCCTCTTTGAAACAACCACAGTGGAATTAGGCTTAAAGTCGCCAGTTAATGTGGTCACTACAGTTAGCTAACATTGGTTAAACCGAAACACCAATGTCTGACTCAAGTAATGTTACATTTGGCTCCCAATCACTGTTTTGACCCCGGTTTCCTAGTCATTATTATCCAGCACTCTCAACAATGTCCAACATACATTTGAAACCATTGCTCCTGAGCAGAATCACAAACCTTTGCAGGCAAAACAAGCTAGCAGGAATGTCAACTTTAGCAACTGACCGAAACATGCTAACAACCAATTTAAAATTATTCAACCGTTTAAAACAAACTGGGATGAAGGCAACATTAATCTACAAACCTAATAAATGCTACCACAGTTACCAGAACAACGGCAACACAGTGGCTTAATAAGTTACATTATTTGGATTTCCAGCTATTAACCCCTTTGCGCAGATATGTCTGCCTGCGGACATGGAGCTGCTCTATTTATGCACGAAGTTACACTATTCTATCACTAGATGGCACACCCGGTTTAGAATATGGACGCATCCCTGTTTTCCTGGGGTTGCATGAATTTAACTCCTCCGCTAAGCCTGATGTGCAAACTGCTCAATATACTCGCCCATAGTATCTATCCAGCAGTTTAAAAAAACTAGAATTCTGCGAAGTGGATGTGTCGCCTGCAAAGCTGTCTGTAGAGAATGACAGAACAATGAGGGAAGTGACAAGAAAAAAAATTTATTGAAAAAGTAGTACAGTGAAGTGACTGTTGTAGTTGTTTGCACCTCGACAAATTTTGTGGATGTGGATGACCTGCAATAAAATAATGTATAATTATCATATCTCATGGGTATGTCTACCCACGAATACCACAATAATCTCCGCTCTCAAAATCTTAAGACCTAGTCAACAACTTAAAATTCAAATTTAAAGAATGTTTCCTGATACTTTTATAGCTAGAAGTTAATTAACCGAGATACTTATTAACAACACTTGGTGCTCTGGATATATATTCATATAAAGAGCATTCAACCCAAACCTGATCAAAATCCGTCACTTACAACAGAAGATAGAGCACGGAAACCCAACAACTAATCAGATTGCAGTATGCAAATGAGTTATGGTTGAAACCATTCCAAAATCTAACTCGAGCGAGGTATCCATATAAAACGCATCCAACCCAAACCTGATCAAAATCCGCCAACTACAACAGAAGATAGAGCACGGAAACCAATCCCCGGACGCCGACGCCACCGACGCCGCCAAAGCAACCCCTATGTGTCGCCTGCTATCGCAGGCGACACAAAAATGATCGCTTGCGACAAAAAAAAATCGTTGTCCTCTGTAGCAAACACTTCAGCTACAGTAAGGCAATGGTATCCCAATTAGTAGTTCAGAAAAATCAGCTTTCTGAAGCAAAAATTCGACATGGTATTGATACTATGTCATTCTACTATCAATTATTGTCATCACATATAAAAATGCGTAGTTCCCTACCATGGATTTACACGTGGATTCCTTCATCGGCAAATTCAGCGCTCCCTTATATTCTCCTAAGTACTGGTGTTGATAGCCAATCACTCAATTATATACTCGGGCTCATCTGCGTAACTGCACAGTTGTAGTTCACGCCCTGGTGAAGCTTCCCCGGTAACGATGTATTGCTTGACTCATTTCTTATCTAATTCCTGAGAGTTTAAACTTTCCATACTATCTGAAAGACATTGTTTGGACAATCAGAAGAGTATACAAGCCTTTATGTATCAGCAAGGTAGGTTGTATTCTCTCGACTTGCGCATGATTGCGCAGCTGAAAATGACGCGATTTATAGGAAAAAAAGACTCCGGCCTGAAGCGTTCAGTTACATTCAAAGGATGAGGTATGGATATGGTCAATGGGAATTATTGCGAATGAAACAGGACTGGAGGGTTCCTTCTTCCGAATACATCTGGAGGGATTCAATGAAGAAAGGTTATGCTGCTACTGTGGTTGCATTTTGCTCAATGTGGCTTTTTGTTTTGGAATTTATACGGTATTCAATGAAATTGAATGCCGAGGTTTTTGCTCGTTTAAAATGTGAACTGCTTGAGCACTTCGGTAGACCCCTGGCACGTTCATTGCACCATTCTGTTCAATCTGGGGTAGAATGTTGCCTGATTTATCCTGATAGTGGAATGTCTATATAATAAGGTATATTTCAGATACTGTCGAGTTAGTGAGTTATACTTGTTCCTTATAAGGTGTGGAAGGTGTTTATATAAGGTTGTAAGCTTGGAAGTAGGAACTGCTAGCTTTTCATTGCAGGGTGAATGTTCTGACCGTTAAATAAGCAGTTCCTTTAATGAATATGTGTGGTGGCTTTAGGACTCTGAAGAAAAATGGACAAAACTCTAAACTTTATAATGGAGAAAAGGCATGTTTTGTGATTGGAGAGGTTACTGGTGACCACTGATGTCCAACAGCGCCTATATTGATAAACTCATGCTAAATTCAACCAGAAAATCATTATTTCATGTTGAATTGCATGCGTCAAAAGTTGATTTGTGTTAAATATATGAATATTTTATGATTTGTTAGTGCACCATTTTGAGGGATTTTAGACTTTGGGGACCCACCTGGATAGCTGCCTGGCTCCTAGAGAGTAGGTAATTTAGTATTTAATGCTCAGATGAATTACACTTGTGGTCAAGGAGTTTATGATCCCAGAAATGTATAGTTTTAACCCCCAGCCATTTTAAATTCTCAGTATTATTTTCTTTACAATTTCAATGCAGAATTTTCATGAAGATTTTATATGTTAGCAGCCCCTTTTCTCTACCAAAATCATGAAAACAAACTTGGCCCAGTTGAGCCATTCCTTTCCTGTCTGTGAAGCTGCAATCTTGAATTATAAAGCCTTAAATAAGGTAACACATAAATAGCCACATTTGGCCTCTGCGCAAAGGGTAAGTTGTCATGTCTTCCAACGTGCAAACGCCACCATTGTGACGTGACTTGGAGGTGTGGGCACACCGTTTCCACAACATAACCAATGCACCCTATTCAAAATGCTTAAACTAAAATCTGAACGTTAGCATGATCCTGAACATTTGAGCTTTCATGGATAGCCTAGTGGTTCATTCTCAGCTAAAGCAAAATAGGAGAGTGTCAAAATAATTTTCCAGGACAACACACAATTTTCCAGGACATTTTACTTTTTCTCTCATTTTCCATGTGTTTTCCAGGACTAGAAAACTATATATATTTCTAGGGTTTCCAGGTTTTTCAGGACGCGTGGTAACCCTGCTTGTAGCATTGAGAATTCCATCGTATTTCAGTTCATTTTCATGATTTTGGTAGAGAAAAAGGGCAGCAAAAATAAAAAAAATGTGCTTTGTGGGGGTGAAGGCAATACCCCTCAGCCCCAACACACTGAATCAAAGGTGAAGGTGTTTGAACCAGAATGAAAGGGCACTGTGGTGCAAACGTCCACATAAGCAAAATCAAGTTCCTAACCCAAGTGGTTTGACAGAAATGGCCCAGACAAAGTTTTAAAGGAGAAGGTCACTGAGCCAAGGTCAAACGTCATTCGGGTACGAAACCATGACAAGGCGCACCTACCCACCAAGGCAAGTCCACGTATGCAAAATCAAGTTCTTACCCCAAGCGGTTTGAGAGAAATGGCCTGGACAAAGTTTTTAAGATGAAGGTCAGTGAGGCAAGGTCAAAGGCCCTTCAGGTATGAAACCTCGACGAGGGTAAAGCGAGTCCACATATGCAAAATCAAGTTCTTAATCCAAGCGGTCACAGAGAAATGGTCCGGACAAAATTTTCCCACCCGCCACCCGTAAGCTCGTCCGCCCACTTGTCTGTGAAGGGGACGACAAAATCTTCATGAAAATTCAGCATTGAAATTGAAAAAAAAAAAAAATAATACTGAGAATTGAAAAATGGCTGGGGGTTAAAACAATACATTTCTGGGATCATAAACTCCTTGACCACAAGCACACTTCATCTGAGCATGAAAGTCTCCAAATTATCTACTCTTTAGGAGCCAAATAAGACAGCTTTCAAGGTGGCTCCCAAAACTCAAAGAGGCCTCAAAATGGTGCACTGTCAAATCATAAAATATTCATATTTTTAACACAAATCTACTTTTGTTGCATGAAATTCAATATGAATTAATGATTTTCTAGTCAAATTTAGCAAAAGTTTATCAATATAGGCGCAGTTGGACATCAATGGTCTCCAATAACCTCTCCAAACCCAAAACATGCCTCTTCTCCATGATAATGTTTAGAATTTTGTCCATTTTTCTACAGAGTCCCAAAAGGCAGCATGCATGTTCATTAAAGGAACTGCTTATTTAACGGTCAGAACATTCACCCTGCAATGAAAAGCCAGCATTTCCCACATCCGAACTCCCAACCCTATATAAACACTTTCCACGCCTTATAAGTGACAAGTGTAAGTCACTAACTCAGTAATATTTGAAATATACCTTATTTTAACTTAGTTTGGTGCAAGTACATTTACTACTCAAGCAAACTGGGTACTGGATGGGAAACCGACAACAGCGCCGGTCATAAACCAGCAAAGACACTTGCATCACGTTCGGCGCTGCACTGTGCCAGATGTAAGATAGAGCCCCAGGTGTCCTGACTGACAAAATGATTAATATAAATTTTTATCTTTTGTGATCTAGAAGTTTCAGAGAAGATTTTTAGATAATCATAAAATTTACTGGCAAATCCTAATAACATAATTAATTAGGGTAATAATTACCCTAAGTGGCGATTTTCAATACAGCCACTGAGCTGTGCGGCTTCCGACATCCCGCTGCGTTGGACTTTTCTGCACTTTGTGCGAACAACGACACTCTCACACACTCAAGAATACGACAACGTCGTGTGAGCGTGGTATCCTACAACCACACATTCTCCTGACATGAAACATCAACTCACATTATGCTTCATGCACAAGCAATGAAATACTGTATGTGTAAGTATAGAAGTTTTTTTTTTTTTTTTTTTTTTTTCAGGTCACCCAGCACTGTATTTTTAGCCGTGAACGAGGCATGGGATTTCCTAAAAATAATGCTTCAGACTACTTCCCGGTCAAATTGGGACATGAACATGGCATCGCAGTACAAATAGCCGGCATTCTAGCCGTGTTTCTAAACGTAAATATGGATGAAGTTTTTGCTTTATTGAATGACTCTGACGATGAGTTTGAATATTTTTGCCAAGCGATTCTGGAGAGGATTAAAACATAAAAACATCAGTTATGGGAAACTTATTATGAGATTTGGTGTTATTTTATTGTTATTTTGAATAACAATCATATTTTAGTAAAACCCAAAATTAATCCGTCCGTGGGGGTATGCATCTGGGCCAAAATTTGCCCGAAAGGGTTAACTGTCAGTTCTATATTTCGAAGCTAAAAGGCATTTATGCACAACTGAGTGACAATTGTAAGGATGGCGAAAATAAATGATGCAAAGTCAGCAAAAGTTTTGGATTTTTTGCATTTATATTGCCGTCCTTACAATGCCATGTCAATTCTATAAATGTAGACAATAGGCATTCACTTTTTCATTATCATTTCTCTGTATCAGCACCAGGACTGGAAATTTGGGGGCTACAGAACATCCTTTAAACATCAGTTAGCTGGCTAGTTCTCAATCATTTTCCTGCATTGACACATTTTCCAATTATAGCTGGGCAACAAAATAATGGGCTAAATTCACTACAAAAAAAATAGTTTACTTATAAATAGGCCTAGGCTTTATGAAAGACCAAATGCTCTGAAACTTCAGTGCAACCTTTTCTGCACATTCAACTTACTGTAACTTGTGCTTCATGATAGTTTAAATTAATCGATGAAAAACCGAAAAACCCATGCATTAAGCATTTGTGTGAGAATCTCTTAGCCAATCTTGCCCTGCTGGCTGGGCAAAAAGCTTCGACCACTGCCAGTTTTTATCCCATCCTGGCAGTCCCTTCCCAATTTGCAACCCTGCAGCACTTAGCCAATCGTGCCCTGCTCTGAAAAAGCTTCCGACCACTGCCAGTTGGTATGACTGGGGCTCAAAACCGTGCCGTGGTGGTCACTACTGCTCATAAAAGCGGGCCTTAAAGGATCCATTACCTGGAAAACAAATTTTTCCCAGTTATTGCATGTGTACATTAGTCATCCCTCACTCCGATAAAATCTGAGATGTTTTGGAGTCACAGCAGCTTCCTTCCTCCCTTTTTTCCTCATCCGGAGGCATGAAAATTGGAGATTTCAGTTCGGGCATAATGATGACGTGTACCTGCGCAGAGGAGGAGTCAAGGTGTGGCTTGGGAGTAGCGAACTGCGCCCACTGTTTTCTGCAAACATGCCCAAGTAAAATGTCGAGGAAGGCAAGAGCTACAGGTTTTGGTGGTCACAAATGCTCTGTTGTTGGCTGCCAAAATCTGCATAAAAATGTTTTTAATATTTCATCGGGCGGTGAATCGCTGAGGGACAAGTGGATTGCATTTATTTTTACCGACAATGTTCCTGCAGCCCCTGCCACAAACCTAGTCCGGTGTGCTCAGCATTTCACGTCAGACTCTTTCTCCAACTTAGCCCAGTACAAAGCTGGCTTAGCTAAAAACCTGCGCCTGCAGAAAGGTGTTGTTCCAACACTACGGAACGTGCCACTTTAATATTGTCTGTAGATGTCAACTTTCGCATTAGCTGACAACTTTGTTCCCCCAACTTCAATGATATCATTACATTGCTGTAAGCTATTGGATGGAGTGTGGAGTACTTCAAAAGAAACTTGGCAGTATACCCAATTCGTAAACGTTACCCTCACGACCCGAGGGTTCTCCCAACATGCCGTATTTACGAGGCTGTAGCAGGCTCAATTTCAGCGAAGGGGAAGATGCACACATTATATGAAACTAGACAACCTAAGGAATCTATAGATGCCAAAAACACTATGCTATGATGTCACTAAGCAGGCGAAATAATGCTCCAAACATACGCTAAATTTCCACTAGCAAAAAGCTAAAGTTAGCTAGCTAAGTTAATTTAGGCCAGCAATAACCATGCACATTGTTAATTAGTTGATGGGTTGTTGTAGCTATCGTGTTGTCATTTCATGCTGTCCAAATGCAGTGTGTTACTCTTGATTTTATGACCATGGAACTTAGATGAACTAACATTAGGTTGTACCCAATACATAAACGTTACCCTCACAGCCCGAGCGCTCGCCTGACATGCCGTATTTCCGAGGCTGTAGTGAGCTCACTTTCAGCTAAAGTAAAGATACACACATCATATGAAACTAGACAACTTGAGGAATCTACAGATGCCAAAAACTCTATCCTATGATGTCGGTAAGCAGGCGAAATAACGCTCCAAACATACGCTATATTTCCGCTAGCAAAAAGCTCACGTTGGCTAGCGGAGTTTACTTAGGCCAGCACCGTGCATTCTGATAATTTGATGATGGATGACTGTATATTATTGTCTTTTTATGGTGTCCAAATGCAGCATGTTACTCTTGATTATATGATCATGGAACTTAAATGTACTAACATTAGGTTGCATGTGACATTTATATTCCCCCTGTTTTTAGGCTAGTTTGCTAGTACATCTCAAGCAGGGCCCAATGCATCGCACTCAGACAGCAGGAGCACATCTATGCCACCCAGAATGGTCGATAGATTCAGCCATGGTGAGGTCACACGTTGTGTTACTGTGCACGCGTTGCTATGGCTGTGCTTTCAAGCCACTCCTCCCTCCTCCCACCCTCTTCCCTCGCACCACCCCCTCCGCCCAGCCATGCCTCTATCTTCCAGCCGAGTCAAAATCTCAAAATTTTCTCGCGAGAGCAAGAATGGCTTTATAAAAAGGGCAAAATAAATATGAATGTTGCGTAATTTTTGCAAATTACTGCAAAACATTACGTTTTAGACTCAAATCACTTTTTTTTTAGCGAGTGTAAATACCAGGTAATGGATCCTTTAACAGAGTGAGCTAACCCGGCAGCTTTTATAGATGTGTTTGAGAGCAGTTTAACCTTTGAGAGTGAGCTGGAGAGAGCATTCACGAACAACATTAGCAGGTGCAGTGCGTCCAGTGCTGTGCCAGACTGCTCAGCAGTAGCAGTCCATCGGCAGTAAGAAAGGCCTTCGGAAACCCTCACCTTTCCATGCTTGAACCTCTCGCAGTTTACTTTTCCCGGTTAGCAACATTTGCTCAGATGAATAGGTAGAACCAACGAGAGTCTAATTTATTTTCAAAAGCATTGTTATACATCGCCCCACAAAATTGTGGCGTTTTCTTCCGCACATAAATGACCACCTAAAATATCAAATGTCTTAATATTGATATTTTAAAAATTATATAATACATCATTATAAATTATAATTATTTATACATATTAAAATATCAATACGTGAAACAGCACAGATTATCATAAATTAGTTTGCAAGGCTCATTAACCCTTTCGCAGGCACAGCGACATTTTTGTCGTTTTAACCAACGTGTTTTATAAAGTCTTCTTTAAATTCCCCGATTGCGGGAATTCCCTTGTTAGTTACACTCATTACCATTGGCTGTCTCTCAGGTCACCCAGCACTGTATTTTTTAGCCGTGAAGCGAGGCATGGGATTTCCTACGCTAAATCTGAGACTACTTCGGTCAAATTGTGGGACATGTGAACATGGCATCGACAGTACAAATAGCCGGCATTCTAGCCGTGTTTCTAAACGTAAATACAACGTGGATGAAGTTTTTGCTTTATTGAATGACTCTGACGATGAGTTTGAATATCCAGAGAGCGGGAGTGACTTGGATCCAAACGATTTTAGCGATTCTGGAGAGGATTAAAACATAAAAACATCAGTTATGGGAAACTTATTATGAGATTTGGTGTTATTTTATTGTTATTTTGAATAACAATCATATTTTGGTAAAAACCCAAAATTAATCCGTCCGTGGGGGTATGCATCTGGGCCAAAATTTGCCTGCGAAAGGGTTAAGCAATAAGCCTCGAAAATCAGTTCTATATTTCGAATGTAGTCGCGGCTAAAAGGCATTGTTATATGCACAACTGAGTGACAATTGTAAGGATGGCGAAAATAAATGATGCAAAGTCAGCAAAAGTTTTGGATTTTTGCATTTATATTGCCGTCCTTACAATGCCATGTCAATTCTATAAATGTAGACAATAGGCATTCACTTTTTCATTATCATTTCTTATTATCTGTATCAGCACCAGGACTGGAAATTTGGGGGCTACAGAACATCCCCTTTAAACATCAGTTAGTCCTGGCTAGTTCTCAATCATTTTCCTGCATTGACACATTTTCCAATTATAGCAATAATCCCTTGGCAATTGAAGACACGGCTTCTCTCCCCATGCAATCTCACGGCAACAAAATAATGGGCTAAATTCACTACAAAAAAAATAGTTTACTTATAAATAGGCCTAGGCTTTATGAAAGACCAAATGCTCTGAAACTTCTGTGCAACCTTTTCTGCACATCAAGCAACTTACTGTAACTTGTGCTTCATGATAGTTTAAATTAATCGATGAAAAACCGAAAAACTTCCATGCATTAAGACTTCAATTTGTGTGAGAATCTCTTAAATACGCGTTGATTGAATAATGAGTTATCTGCATCCCAATGAAATATCGCCTTTCACTCTCGGTAAAGGGTGGGTTCATTAAAAAGTGGGACTGGGCAATTAACTATAACACTCTTTGCCAAATTAAAAATTTTTTAGTCTTCAGTTTTGTTATTAAGTGTAAGACTACAGCGTGAGCACGTGATATGCCACTAAAAAGCGTCAAACTCATGCCATATGCGTGAGAATTGATGGGTAAGCAATTTTGAATAACGCTGATTTAAATGCACCAAATTACGTGATCACCAAATGACCAAATGAATGATTTCTGTCACACCTAAAGGGTGAGAATTAGCAGCACCTGATAGTGTGGAGTGCACTCGGAGTGAATCTATTGTTAATTATGACTGAGAACAAGTCAGGACTAATAATTGTTTTGAGCAGTAGAGTTCAACGTCATTCCGGGGGACCCACGGTGTATTCTGGTTTTAGTTCCAACCCCACAGGATTTTAACAAGCTGTTGATTTGTCTTATTTAAATGCATTTAATGTTTAGAGCAGTTATTTCCCCTCTTAACCCACATGTTAACAGAAATATTTGTGTATGCCATCAAGAATAAACAAAAAAGTACCACACCCCATTTGCGCTGTATGGGAAATAACAGTGTAAAAGGAGAGAAAACAATGTAACTAATCAAATTAAAAAATTTGTGGGCGCCTAATTGATGAAAACTAATTGGCAGATTATGACAAACTTTTTCGACCAGCAAGTCTATCTATAAAGCAAGAAGTGTCTGTCTGTGTGTCTGTCTGAGGCTCGCATATCTCTCTGACTGTTTGTCTGATCGGCCTAAGCTTTCGAATGTGGCTTGCGCATGGCACGATGGTGTGCATCCTTCATTTTGAAGCTTTTTCGATTAATTTTAAAAAAGTTACAATCCCATACGCCTGTGTAACCTACCTAGCCTGCCGCGTTCTCGCTCTCAGCTATAGCCACGCCTCAGGAAAAAAAGTTTGCGCTCTCGCTCTCAGCTATAGTCACACCTCAGGAAAAAAAAGTTAAGAGAGTCCCATAGTGCTTTGCTATACTGCTCTTGGTCACCGGAAAGTTTGCATAGGCTTATGGGATTCTCATCTGTAAGTAGGCTATGGGCTATTCGTTGTTTTATCGCATTAATTTTAAGACCACTGTCCATTCTCTTTCCTGTGATTTCACTTGCTAGTGTTTCTAACCTATTACTAGATACCGTTCGAAATGCTGCGTTAGCAGTTTATTTTGTCCCTGTCTTCCTCTGACAAATAAACGCTGGTCTCAGAAGCTAACACAGCCTCAAGTTTCACCACGCTGTTCTCATCTGTTCATCGTGCTTGCTGACATGGCTAGAACATGGTCTGATTGACTAAAACATTGCCTAAAGTTCCCATACCAAAGCATGTTTTCAATATTTTATTTTCATGTCCACATCTTCTTTACGATTCAAAGTACTGCGTATGTGCAGTCTTGATTGATACTCCCGGAGTTTTTTATAGCATGTGCTTGTGGATAGGCTATTCGTTGCTTTATCGCATTAATTTTGAGACCACTGTCCATTCTCTTCCCGGTGATTTCACTTGCTAGCGTTTCTAACCTATTGCTACATACCGTTCGAAATGCTGCGTTAGCATTTTATTTTGTCCCTATTTTCCTCTGACAAATAAACGCTGGTCTCAGAAGTTAACACAGCCTCATTTGGCCATCCATGAAAAAGCTACTTAAGCTCCCACTTTTCTATAGGAATACCTACTTCCTATGGGCACTGCACTCGTGATAAATGAGTCAAACCAGTTTTGTGTTATGTTAATCTAATAATTTCACGTAAATTTTTTGTTTGCTGTTTTAAATGCTATATTACTTAAAATTACTTGCACTATAGAAAAAAAACATACTATCTTCAATGGTATTTTATTCTTCATAGCATGTATGGTTGTTTCTATAAAATTTGGATAAAGAGACTAACTCTAAACATGAAAAACACCTAATTAAAATATAAACAGCTTGTTAAGACCCTGTGATTACCATTGTGGTTGGAACAAAAACCAGCATACACAGTGGGGCGCCAGGAACGACGTTGAAAACCACTGCTTTAGAGGGATGTTCTGTGGCCCCCAAATTTCCAGTTCTGGCGCCATCACTGCTTATTATGGGTCATGGATTGGTCTTGATTGTTCAGTCGATAAATTGATGAAAGTTGAATAAAAAATTTAACAATTAAAAAAAAAAAAAAAATTTGGTTTTCAATATATTGTCTGTCTCCTAGTAGTTGATTTATACTATATATATCTTCATACAGTGTATTCATCACTTATTTTTCTTGCAAAATCGATTAATTTGCTTTTGGCCTTTGGAGCCCAAAATTTTGGCCGAGATGCCCCGATTTAAAAAGGCCAAGTGGCCTTGCCTTAAAAATAACTTAATTTGAAGCCTGCATATGTGTCAAGAGGGAATTTTCAAGACGGCCACCATGGTATCCATATTTAAAATGTGATCAGAATGCCCTCAATAAACTTTGATGTACTCATGGGTAGGAACCTGCATGCCAAGTTCTAGCTTCCGTGGTGAAGCAGTTACAGAGAAGAAGATTTTTAAAGATATTAATGAAATCTAGGGGTGCGGCCTTATGACAGAAGTCAAATGAGGGTCAAAATGGAACATACGTTGTACATGAAAACCCGGAATACATGCATTAAGCCTTGGTGCTCAATATGTACATATCACATTTCGGCTGAAATGCCGCACATATGATTGACAAATGAGGAAATATGCCATTTTAAAAATGGCTGCCATGGCGGCAATATGTGAACTTTGATTAGAATACGTCAAACAAACTTCGATGTACTCATGGCTAGGATACCAAGTTTCAACTTCTTTGGTTGTCTACTTTTGGAAAAGAATATTTTTAAACACAGTCCAGAAATGAGGCAGAGTGGCCTTATGACAGAGGTAAAACTATGGTCAAAATAGTACACCAAGACCTGGAATGTATGCGCTCAGTCTTAGTACTTTGGATGTTTATATTACATTTCAGCTGAATCAAAAATGATTGCCAAATGAGTCAAAATGGCATTTTCAAGATGGCCGTCGTGGCAGCCATAATTGTAAATGGATTGGAATGTCTCAAACACACTTTAGTGCACACGTGTAGTAAAATGCATGCCAAGTTTCAGTATCCAAGGCCAAGTAGTTTTGGAGAAGAGTTTTAAAGATATTCATGAAATGTTGGGGTGTGGCCTCATGACAGGTGAAATCAAGGTCAAAACAGAAGGTACGTCATAACCTGGAATGTATGCGTTGAGTCAGGCATGGCCAAGAGAAATTAAAATGAATGAGGAAAAAAACCAAGGGTCCTGTAGCTTATCAATAAGTAATCTTATAGCGATGATACAAATTATGAAAATTTCATGTGAAGTTCGACCTTCTAATCATTGAAGGTCAATGTCAAGGTCACTAAATAAAAGCAGGCCTCGAATTAAGTTATTTTTAGGGCTTTTTTTTTTTTTTAAAGATATTTTTATAGAGGTTTTTCCAAAAAAACATACAAAACACACACTACAAACAAACAAACAAACAGAGGCTAGTTAACTAGTTAACTAGTCTTGCAAGGTATTTATTCGGTTTATTGCCACACTCATATAGTCTTTGTTTAGCGAGTCTGATACTTTGCTCGGTTCTATGGGTAAGAAGAGAATTCAGAGATGCTCTTGTGGCCAACACTGCCTTCATATTCGCCTCAGATGGGCATTTAGCATACGTCTTTTCAAGATTGGACAGTTCATCCTCCAATTTCCTTTGGGCTTCTAGAGATTTGTGTTTTTTACTCCTTGTGTAGGAGATAATTAAGCCCTTAGCATACGCTTTACAGGTTTCCCACAGTACTGAGGGAGATACATCTGGCGTTTTATTTATTGAGTAAAAGATTTTAAATTCTGACTTCAAGTATGAAATAAATTTGGGGTCGCTGAGTAGGTGTGGGTTAAACCTCCAAGAGTTAGAGAGGCTCTGCTTCCCATTAACCAGCAGTTGTAAAAATACTGGACTATGATCAGAAACAGAAATAATCCCCATTTCACAGACACCACGGAAGGTAACATTAACTTGGGAATAAAGAGGTAGTCTACTCTAAAGCTAGTTTTGTGAGCGTTGGAAAAAAAAGTGAACTCTTTTGAATCAGGATGCACAGTTCTCCAGATGTCAACAAATCCAAACTATTCACATGTAGCTGCTAATGCTCTAGCTCTAGCCCCAGTTTCTGCTGGCAGTCTATCCAAAGATGGATTCAAATGACAATTAGAATCGCCACCTACTATAGAACATTCAGTCTCAAGTTCAGCAAACTCCAAAAATGCCTTCGCAATAAAATCAGTAGGGTGATTGGGTGGAGCATATATGTTGAGAATTGAGATGTATTTTCCATATAGTAGCCCTTTAATTATAAAGTAGCGTCCACTACTGTCTTTAACACAAGATTCAAGTTTGAAGGGTAATTTCTTCTTAATTAGAATACACACTCCTCTACTGTTTGAGGTGTAGGATGAAAAAAAGGTATCGCCGACCCAGTCTCGTTTCAGTTTAAGATGTTCCTTATCCTCCAGATGAGTTTCCTGCAATAATGCAATCTCAACCCCTTCTTTTTTAAGAGAGGTGAGAATCTTCTTTCTC
This sequence comes from Gymnothorax javanicus, assembly GCA_029692085.1. NCBI lineage: Eukaryota > Metazoa > Chordata > Actinopteri > Anguilliformes > Muraenidae > Gymnothorax > Gymnothorax javanicus. Next base: position 44,509,867 of record CM056201.1, read on the forward strand.
TTTACTGGGTGATGAATACCCCGTACATTCCAAGTACAGAGTTTGATACTAGAAATACTCATAACTTAATTGAATAGACTTTAACATATCGCAAGTTGTTGCTAATCCTCACTGTCATACATATTAAAACACTAATCAGACTGAGCGCATTATAAATTTGTAACAAAGCAGTGGCCAACCCTAAAGCAAAACTATTTACAAACACCAACACTAGGTCCTTCACCGACCGTACCAAGACACTTAAACTCAAAAGTAAACGAAGGGTAAGCTCAAACCCTTCTTCAAAGTGAAAGACCCCTCGCCTATCCCTAAGTGCAAGCATATTTCTTATTGAGCTGGCACAATTAATTAAAGTGACAAAGAATATATGAGTCTCCCTACCACTGATGAAACCAAAGTAGAGAGGGAGCCCATTTGGTATGTTAGGTCCTAAGTCCTGATAACAAGTAAAAAACAAAAAATTGAATAAATGAAATAAAATGACAGTGGGGTAGTAGAATAGGATTAAACAGAAATCCCTGTGTTAATAAATAGGGAAAGCAAAGCAAAGCAAAACAAAGCAACTGTTATTGCCTAGCTAGCAGTGAGCAAACAAGGTATGAATAATCACTACCTGCATTTCTCTATTAACTGAAACCTTCTAAATAAGAAAAAAAAAACAAAAAACATTTTTAAAAAACGCCAGGGTGTCCACATGAAACGTATAAAGACGCATCCTGAGCCAACTCAAAAGACCCCAAGCAAAGTATGCTTCTAGGTGGAGCGGTCGTCCTATAGCTAGCATCTCACCTTAAATGAGGAAAATAAAATTACCGGTTTCAGTTACATATTTTATGTCCGTTAGAGAGAGTCAACATACGCAGCGGCTTGTTCTGGAGAGTGAAAAGTTTTAACAGTGTTATTCACCGTGATCCTCAGGGATGCAGGGTAGATCATGGCTTAGTGAGCCCCTCCGATATTCTGCAGCTTCCTCCTCACCTGGTCATACTCGCGGCGACTCTTCTGTGTTGCAGCAGCAAAATCCGGGAAAAAGTGGATCCTCACTCCCTCAAGTCGGATGTCTTTCAGTTGTCTGGCTGCATCCATCACCCGCTGGCGGTCGCTGAAGTTATGAAAGCTTACAATCATAGCGCGAGGAAGCCTGGACATCTCCGGTCCCTGGAGCCTGTGTGCCCTCTCCAGCTTGACGCGTCCCGCTTTGGTATCGAGCTGCAGGATCTGGGGTATCCATGTTTCCATGAACTTTGTTGCGTTCGTCCCCTCCAGGTTCTCCGGCAGACCTATAACCCGTAGGTTTTTGCGTTGGCCCCTGTTTTCGTAGTCAAGACGACGCTCCGTTAACTCGTTAGCCGTCTTCTCCAGAGCTAGCAGGCGTTTTTCAGCATCAACCGAAGCGTTTTCCACCCCCAGGATCCTCTGCTCCGCCTCGCCGACGCGTTCGGTAACTTCTTTCAAATTCTGGGAAATGTTGGTTTTGATGTCATAAGCCATCTTCTCCAACTTTTCATCCATCATAAGAGCAATATTCGCCGTCATCACTTCCAAAGCTCTGGTCAAGCCCGAGTCTGTTTCTGCTTCCGCGCTAGCGCACGGGGGGCTAGTTTCAGCTGCTAGCCTAGCATCGCCAACAGGAGGAGAGACTGCCGGTGTATCTTTCTTCCTAGCCGCGGTTTTTGGAGGCATTTTGCCAGCAGCTTTGCTCCGCAGCTGATCCAGGGACATCACCTGGAGTAAATACTCCGCTTTGCTTAAGTTTAACGTCAGTAGAAATGTTTAAACAGGATAGTGTGCCAGAGCTCCGAAAAAGCGTGGCTACCCAAGTGCTTGCATCACCCAGGGCAATTTTAAAATTGGGGCATCACGGCCAAAATGTAGGGCACCCAAGGCCAAAACCAAATTAATCAATTTTGCAAGAAAAATAAGTGATAATGACATTGTATGTAGATAAAACAGTATAAATCAATAATTAAGAGCGCATTGAAAACCAATATTTAATAAATTTTTTAAATTGTCAAATTTTTATTCAACTTGCAGCAATTTATCGACAGAACAATCAAGACCAATACATGATCAATAATTAGGAATGATAATGAAAAAGTGAATGCTTATTGCCAACAGTTATATAATTGCCACTGTAAGGATGATAATATAAATGCAAAAATCCAAAACTTTCGTTGACTTCGCGGCATTTATTTTCGCCATCCTTACAGTCGCCACTCAGCTGTGCATCATGCCAGACACAACCCTTTAGCCATGAGTACATTCAGAATATAGAACGGATTCTCGAGGCTTACTGCTTAATGTGCCTCACAAACTAACTTACGCAAATCTGTGCAGTTTCACGAGCTACACAAGCAAAGAAATTATAAAGACACATTGATATTTTATGTCGTCATTTATGTGCGGAAGATATGGTGTAATAAATAACAATTCTATCGAAAAAAAATTAGAATGCTGTCATTCTACAAATTAGTCTGAGCAACTGTTGCTACCCAGGAAAAGTAAACTTCGAGAGGTTTTGGTTATCAAGCATTGAAAGTAGAGGTTTTCGATGGCTGGACGCTCTTCGCAGGCTAACGTTGTTAGCGAATGCTCTCTCCAGCTCGCTCTCAAAGTTTAGTTTCTGTCGAGGAAAGTTATATACTCAGAGGCAATGAAAACGCAACACTAGTTTGGATTCAAATAATTTTGTGACTCAAATTTATTTTCTTATTTTAACAATTCAAATATGTTGGGTGGGTTGACTTTGATGAATTAAATGTGTTAATGGGCCGATTTGGACAATAATAAACAGATGCATTAAACATAACGAGCACAAGTTGAAAATGAAAAATCACAACAAGACTGAATGGAACACACATTTAAAAATGAACTCAAAACAGTCAGTATCGGGTGTGACCCCCACGAACATCCACACAGGCAGTACAACGTCTCCTCATGGACCTGACTAAGCGTCTTAGGTTGTCTTGGGGAAGTTGTCACCACTCTGCCTGTAGTGCATTCTGGAGTTGCTGCCTGGTTTGAGGTCTGGGTACTCTCGATGAAAGAGCTCGTCCCAGTTGGACGTACTACACCCAAAATGTACTGATGCTGGACATACTACACCCAAAACGGTGAGCCACTTGCCGGGCCCTTACTCCCGCCTCTAGCATACCCAGGGCCCTGTTCCGTTGTTCAGTCGACAGACGTGGCATTATGACACTTAAAAATGTTTTTTGTGTGGCTTTTATCATGCCTTTATATAGGGAAGACAACCAACCCCTCCTTCATTTCAACCACTGTACTTGCACAACTCCTAATCCCATATGTTGTACTCAATATGGATTTATGAGAGTCCAACTCACACTGTTGAGTTACATGATGATCATTCATGTGTAACGAGGTACACATTGTGACCCCAATGGTCACTTAAGAACTCAAATTGGACTACTCAGGTCCTGAGTAAAAATAAACCAAAATTTAGAGTGTTGTGTTTTCATTGCCTCTGAGTATACAACCACTGTTTTCACCCAGCCCAAAAACACATCTATACTTGACACCAACAGTATTTAATTGCTTGTGCTTAAAGCATAATGTGAGCTGATTTTTCTCTAGCCAGAAGGATGTATGGCTGTAGGATACCAACCTCACACAACGTTGGCGTATTCGTGAGTGGGCGTAACGTTAGTCGCACAAAGTGCTCAGAAGTCCAGCGCAGCGTGATGATGGGAGCCGCACAGCTCAGTCGCTGTGTCGAAAATCGCCACTTTGGGTAATATTTGGGCACAACAGCCACTTAAAAAAAGGTCAAGCCAAACTGGCTGTTTGAGTAGTCGGGCATTACGGCCACACAGGGGGGCAACCACGGCAATTGCCGCTCGGCTGTGGTATAATTCATGCGCTGAAAAGTTTGCACACATTTATAAGACCTGTAATAAAATCCTAAGCTCTGAAGCAGTTTTGGTGATACAAGTCATTGAAAATGCAATACGTCAATTGTGAACATTAAAGGTCACAGAAGGTAAGTTAAGGCCAGCGATTGGACTTCATATATGACTTTCTAAATGTCTCTATACAAACCTTGGTTCATTCTGTGACCATTATGGTGATAGAAGTCATTGTAATTTCACTGTCGAGTTTGACCCTCAAAGTTCACGGAGAGTAAAGTTGAATGTCACCAAATGTTTATATGTGACTTCCATTTCAGTGATACAAGTCATTGAATATTCACTAGGTCACATTTGACCTTTGATGGTCAATACGAAGGTCACCGAATGAAAGTTCAAATATGACTTTGTATATGTCTCCAAAACAAACCAAGGCTCCATCTGGAACCGTTTTGGCAATACAAGTCATTGTAATTGTATTATGTCAAGTCTGACCTTCAAAAGTCACCAACAGTCAAGTTGAATGTCACCAATTGAAAGTTCATGTGTAACTTCCTTCAAGTCTGTGACACAAACCCAGGCTCCATCTGTGACCTTTTCAGTGATAGAAGTCATTGAATTTTCACTAGGTCAGGTTTGACCTTCAAAGGTCAATATGAAGGTCATCAAATGAAAGTTCATATATTACTTCCTATACGTATCCAATACAAAAGTACGCTCTATCTGTAACAATTTTGCTGAAATAAGTCATTGAAATTTCACTGTAAGGTTTGGCTGTTAAAGATTACTGTAGGTCAAGTTCAAGGTCATCAAATGAAACCTCATACATGACTTCCTATAATCTCACAGTACAAACCTAAGCTCCATCTGTAATAGTTTTGGAGATAGAAGTCATTGAAATTTCACTATCTGAAGTTTGACCTTTGAAGGTCATCGAAGGTCAAGTTCAAGGCCACCAAATGAAAGTTCATATATGACTTCCTATAAATGTTCAATACACATATGTTCCCAATCATCAATATTTTCAAGCCTTTTCTAGAGCTCAAGTTTGACCTTTAAAGGTCATCTGAGGTCAACTTTAACACATCTAAAATACAGGTCAGATATGACTTCCTATATGTCGATAATACAAACGTAATCTCTATCTGCAACCATTTAGCTTCCACAGGCAATTTTGTCCATTGTTCATAAGACCCAATGCTAAAGTACAGCGCCCCCACTAGATCCACTTCTGCCGACTCAATTAAAATGGCACTCAAACAGTACATAAAGTGTGTCAAGGTGAGTTGATTGCCAGATTTAGAAAAAAAGTTATCAAACAGTTTTTGAGAAATATTTTTTTGAAATTTCAAGTCCTATCTTTTAACATTGTTAATATTGTCCTTGACCTCAAGTTTGACCTTTCAAAGTCATCTGAGGTCAACTTTAACATAGCCAACATACATGTCATATATGACTTCCTATATGTCGATAATACAAACTTAATTTCTATTTGCAATCATTTGGCCTCCACAGGCCATCTTGCATATTCATGAAGTACAGCACCATCACTAGACCCACTTCCGTCGATTCAATCAAAATGGTGCTCGCACTGTTCATTGACGGTACCAAGGTAAGTTGATTGCCTACTAGGGCTGAAACGATTCCTCGAATAAATCGAGTAACTCGATTACTAAACTGCATCGAAGCAAATTATATGCTTCGAGGCTTTGTTTAAATCTGGAACATAACACTCTTTCAGACGGACGCATATTTCTGTGGCACAGTACCTTTGTTAAAAAAAATAAGAGGTCTCACACAGAAGCGCATGGGCCTATGTTCGAATATAGGCGCACCCTTCTTATTCACTAAAAGGCACACGCAAATATTAAAAATAGCTTCGTGCATTTTTCACAGTTGTACATTGTTTTCAAAGTCTAAGAGTCCGATAGAGACCCGTAGCTGTTTGGCTAATAAAAAATGCAAATCTTGAGTGGATGTATCCCTGTTACGTTTGTACAGCTATATATTATGTGACCCCCATGCGCACAACATTTTGTATTTTGAAGACTGGTCGGCTGACAACAGCATCTGCGCTAATAGGAACGGCATCCTCCAATAGAAATGCACTCCCCCCGAGGCGCTGGGGAGCACAGCAACTGATACCTGATTTAAACTGAAATCCATTTTGTTCAATCATAATTCAAAATTGTTTGGGAAGTGCCTGTATGTGAAAATGGTTTTGTGCAGGGAAAAATGTAGTTGGTCGCAATTATAAGCGCGTGCGCCTGTACTCAACTACAGGCGCATACTCACTTATAGGCATTGTGCTTATATGCGCATCAATACGGTAGCTGTACCGTGAATGGGATGGGCGCGAGTGCCAACTACAAAAATCACGGAGGATGAGAAAAAAGAAAATTGCGAGTAAAAACATCAGGCACCACAGCGAAAAAGACAGAAAAAGTCGAACGTTTTTTCACAACACGTAGAAAAAATATAGAGCAGTGTCTACTGTAAAACAGAATGAGCTTGCCTCAAAAGCACTTACTCAATGCTGCAGCACTTAAGCCGAAAACATCCAGTCTGTGCATTTCAGCTCTGTGTGAACGGACACAACAAGGTAACAAACCTAAGCAGTTGCATTTCACATAAATTAATGTTTTGTTTGGTCGTGATTAAAGCTATTAAAGACTGCGAATTAATTAAGGCAATGTTTAACCACTGGCCAAAGACGTAAATCAGTTTAGTGGCTATGCGTCCCTACATAAGCAAAGTTTTGTTCAAAAAATTAACATGCCACAGAAAATAAAACCCTGCAGTCAATTTGTTCAAGTAAGAGCTTCATTTGAGTTGTAATTAGGTTAGACGCACACACTCTTGTCTCTTGCTGCCCTTTGCTTCTGATAACTTGCAGCGTGTCAGACATCGCGGGTTATCACAGGGAAAAAAGTGTGATGGTTAATCGTCAGAATATTCGATAGAATGCTCGATTACTAAAATAATCGTTTAATGCAGCCCTAATTGCCTGATTTAGAAAAAATCTATCAGTTTTTGAAAAATAATTTTTTTTAAATTTCTCAGTCGTATCTTTAACATTAGGGCCAAAATTTCAAGGGCCCAAAAAACAGACAAAATTATTTCAATCAAAAATTTAAAAAAAAAAACAAGATGTGTTTGTGAAACACTGATGCCCCCGGATATAAGCATAGTTTGGATTTATTATATGGAAAAGGACCAGATGGAATCGCTTGGACTTGCAAAGGGTTAAATAAACGAACAAATTTTTTTTAACTTTTCCAGGAAACTATTGAGAAATCAAAATGACGTCAAGGTGAAGGTCACAAGATGAAAAATTATGACCTCATCCGAAAGGTCTGGTGTCAAGGGATACACTTGTCAAGTATCAAAGATCTATCACTGACCAATGATAAATTATGGCCAAGGTTAACGTTTTCGGAAAATGTGTCCTACACCAAGGTCAAGGTCACAAGGCCAAAAATGATGTCCTCATCCGAAAGGTCTTGTGACTAGGGATATACTTGCAGTGTTCCTACACATTTGGAATTTCAAAATTCCATACTTTTCCATACCCTAATTTCCAGACTTCTCAGCGTTTTTTTTTTTTTTTTCAGAGAAATATGCTACATCTGAGTAAATATATCAGTGTATCATAAATAAAACATCTACTTTAATTTAATTATTATTAATATCTTTATTTTAACACATTTTAACAGTTCAATGCTTACAATTTTTTTGTGTCCCTCAAGTGTCTGAACATAAAACTTTAACTAACCACACACACACACACACTGAATTATGTGCAATTAATTATAAAAAAAAAAAAAAAAAAAAAACTACATACATACTTATACCTAGGTTACATGCAGGCAATTCTGGTTGTTCCACTTAAAGTTGTACCACAAAAATCAATCATGACCTTGTCACCGTCAGCTGAGTTGTGCACACCGCAAATTTGGAAATGCCCCACAATACGCGAAAATACAAGTACACTTGCTGGTTTGCTGCAGAAGTCTAATAGTCTATTTAATAGGCCTTGGCTTCGGTGACTAATACTGAAAATCGGAGTGCAAATTTCGTGATATCAGACTAGCCGTTTTTTTATTTACCAGTTATAATTATTGACCAGTTTTTTCTTTGTTTTTTTTTTCGCTATTTATTTTTTGCGCATTTCTAAGGGTAATGGAGACGCACACAGAGAGTGAGGACGATATCCGACGTTATTAGCCCCAAGAATCACAGTCTGCTTCGTGACCGTAGACAGTTCGTGACACAGACTCATATTTCAGGCATTGCGCTGATAAGCCTTCTGGTCGCAGGAGTACATTGGGGAGGCGTTACCAGTTAGTTTTTGAATCAGTTTTGACCATTTGCTGTAATCGACAAAATATCATTCTACTGACAGCTGGCCATTATCGGAACCCCAAGTAAAACACAACCGGACTATAAATCTATAAGAACCGCAGCTTTTCCCATCTTTATCGTACTCCAATGAAAATAAATAATCTTGCACTCGGGCCAATCAGTCACCGATTTCATACATATTGCGTGAATAATCATGTACACGAGTAACTTCAGATCATAGTGGAGGAGCGCATCCAATCTAATCTATCAGGAGAGAAGGTTAGCGACTGATGCTGAAACGCTAAATAAAACCATTTGCCACTGGACGCATGCATCCATGGCTGGTATCAACAAGACTCAAAACAGGAGTCTGTGTCAGGAACAGTCTACGGTCACGAAGCAGACTGTGATTCTTGGGGCTAATAACGTCGGACATCGTCCTCACTCTCTAGGTGCATTTTCAATACCCTTAGAAATGCGCAAAATCTAAATAGCGAAATAAAAAACCGGTAATAAAAACACTATCTGATATCATGAAATTTGCCCTCCGATCTGCAGTATTAGTCACCGAAGCCAAGGCCTATTAAATAGACTACTGGACTTCGGCAGCAGACCAGCTAGTGTACTTGTAATTTCGCGTATTGTGGAGCACTTACAACATTACTGTCAGACGAGCATTTACAAATTTGCCGCGTGCACAACTCAGCTGACAGTGACTTGGTCGAATGCTTTGCCATTCTCATCGATGCATGAGTAGCTAAAGCCGAGCTGTGATTTGCTGATGGCACGTAGAATGGTATCACAGCCGAGCTGTGATTGGCTGATGTACGTAATGGTATCAGCCGATCTGTAAAAAAAAAAAAAAAAAAAAAAATTCGCGACCCGGCATAAAACACGATCCGGATTGATAAAATTTTTGGAAATACCTAATTTTCTAATTTAGAAAACAGTATTTTGGAACAGTCGTAATATTCTGGAAACATAAATATTTTTCCATACTTTATTTTTCATTTTCCATACTTTTTAATACCTGGAAATTAATCAAATTTATTTCCATACTTTTCCATACTTTCCATACTTGAGTAGGAACCCTGTACATGTCAAATATCAAAGGCCTACCTCTGACCAATCAAAAGTTATGGCCAAGGTTAAAGTTTTTTCGGAAAATGTGTCCTAAGCCAAGGTCAAGCTCACAAGGTCAAAAATGATGACTCATCCGAAAATTCTTGTGACATGGGATACACATGTGAAGTATCAAAGGCATATCTCTGACCAATGATAAGTTATGGGCAAAGTTAACATTTTCGGAAAATGCATCCTACGCCAAGGTCAAGGTCACAAGGTCAAAAAAGATGACCTCATCCGAAAGGTATTGTGACAAGGGATACACATGTCAAATATCAAAGGCCTATCTCTGACTAATGAAAAGTTACGGCCAAGGTTAGTTTTTGGAAAATGCGTCCTACGCCAAGTTCAAGGTCACAAGGTAAAAAATGATTACCTCATTTGAAAGGTCTCGTGACAAGGGATTCACATGTCAAGTATCAAAGGCCTATCTCTGACCAATGAAAAGTTACGGCCAAGGAAAATGCGTCCTACGTCAAGGTCAAGGTCAAAAGGTCAAAAATGATTACCTCATTTGAAAGGTCTCGTGACAAGGGATACACATGTCAAGTATCAAAGGCCTATCTCTGACCAATGAAAAGTCACGGCTAAGGTTAAAGTTTTTGGAAAATGCGTCCTATGCCAAGGTCAAGGTCACAAGGTCAAAAATGATGACCTCACCTGAAAGGTCTCGTGACAAGCAATATACATGTCAAGTATCAAAGGCCTATCTCTGACCAATGAAAAGTTACGGCCAAGGTTAAAGTTTTTGGAAAATGCATCCTACGTCAAGGTCAAGGTCACAAGGTCAAAAATGATTACCAAATTTGAAAGGTCTCGTGACAAGGGATACACATGTCAAGTATCAAAGGCCTATCTCTGACCAATGAAAAGTTACGGCCAAGGTTAAAGTTTTTGGAAAATGCGTCCTACGTCAAGGTCAAGGTCACAAGGTCAAAAATGATTACCAAATTTGAAAGGTCTCATGAAAAGGGGTACACATGTCAAGTATCAAAGGCTTATCTCTGACCAATGAAAAGTTACGGCCAAGGTTAAAGTTTTTGGAAAATGCGTCCTATTCCAAGGTCAAGGTCACAAGGTCAAAAATGATGACCTCATCCGAAAGGTCTCGTGACAAGTGATATACATGTCAAGTATCAAAGGCCTATCTCTGACCAATGAAAAGTTACAGCCAAGGTTAAAGTTTTTGGAAAATGTGTCCTCCGTCAAGGTCAAGGTCACAAGGTCAAAAATGATGACCTCATCCTAAAGGTCTCGTGACAAGGGATACACATGTCAAGTATCAAAGGCGTATCTCTGACTAATGAAAAGTTACGGCCAAGGTTAAAGTTTTTGGAAAATGTGTCCTACGCCAAGATCAAGGTCAAAAATGATGACCGCATCCGAAAGGTCTCATGACAAGGGCTACACATGTCAAGTATCAAAGGCCCATCTCTGACCAATCAAAAGTTACGGCCAAGGTTAAAGTTTTTTTGCTGCGGCAAACAAACAGACAAACAGACAGACGGACGGACGGACAGGTGCAAAACGATATGTCCGCATAAAAAAAACATCTGGAGATATGGTCTAGTAGTATGTTATGGTAAATTTACACGAAAATTCATCAGGCCAAAAAAAGATAAACTAGAGAGGCACTCGTAGAGTGCAAACCTCCGCCAAGGCAGCACAATCCAAATGTGCATGAGTGGGAGCAAAGTTGAGTTATTGCGTGTGATAGGATTTCAAGTTGGCTGCCGTGGCGGCCATATTGTTTCACTGATCGCAGTCAAAATCTATAGGCTCCTTGATGTAATAGCAATCCACCCACAAAATTTCAGATAAATCCGTGCATTACTTTTTGAGTTATCACGAGTGACAGGATTTCAACATGGCTGCCGTGGCGGCCATATTGTTTCAGTGATCGCGGTGAAAATTAATAGGGTCCATGCTTGATGTAATAGCAATCCACCCACAAAATTTCAGACAAATCCGTGCATTACATTTTGAGTTATGTTGTTCACAAACAGACAAACAAACGGGCGAAAACATAACCTCCGCCCCAACTTCGTTGGCAGAGGTAAAAATGTTCTGTACAACGGACACCACAACACAACAATAGCTAAACAGCCCATAGGAGCGGTACGCTAAAAATAGAGAGGGAGAAAGAAACTAAAGTAATGTACTTTTGATTATGCTACTGTAACCCCTGTAATAATTTCTGGCAGGAGTGAAATTAATTTGCTCATGAGCAGCTTGACTGACACTTGGCAAGGAACAGATCAATATGGATGAAATGAGAACAAAAATAACTGCTGGAGATTGTTAACATCTCATCCTCAAAGGCAAAGTCAGATGTATGGAAGACATTCGATTTAACAGTCTGAGAAAACAATTTCATCTGTTGCTTTGTTTGCTAAAAAAGCCATATTTTAAGGCTGCTTTGATTGACAGCCTAACTGGAAATTATGATCAACATGTTTCAAACAAAGTACAGAGTTATGTATGTGCTAGCAGGCCATGATATAAGCCCATTGGACCTTTGGTCCAGATGAGTTCATTAAAATAAATGGCCATTTGTAAAAAAAAAAACAAAAGAATTGCTGAGTTAAAACATTAATAATTTTGTTTTTGTACTTCCAATTGAAAACCGATCGAAAGGGATTCCCAAATTTTATTTACATTTTACAAATTGTCCCACTTCCTCTGGAATCAAGGTTGTAAAATAATATATTTCAAATGTAACATGAACCCTAATGAAGCGGTGTCCAAGTGTGCTCCCTAATTCACTCGCACCAGTACAATCTTCAGAAGAACCACACCCATAAAACAGCTGAAAGCAAAACAAACAGAACAAAAGCCAAAGGAGAAAATTGCATCCTCACTCTACCTGTTTAACACGGTCATAGATTTCAGTCATGCTGGCATCTTTCTTCTCAACATTCTCTTTCTGCATTTTAATAACCGAGTCCAAATTGGTAAGCTCACTCTCCAGTCTTGATATCTCCTGTGTGAAAGACAAAATCTCTTTGCAGTGTACACTGGTCTACAGCCAGATTACTAGGCTCCGTTTAGCACACTGAACTGAGCAAATGGTGTGGCATGTGAAAAGCAGTGGCTGACATTCATGAATACTGCGATTTATATGATAGAAAAAAGTGGTGACGAAAACCATTTGTCACTCATTGTGATGACAAGTACTACTTGCTAGAAATGGTGTTTATTTTAATGAAAATAGTACAGGATAACACAGTGACAATGCTCTATATAAGAAAAAAGGAAGGGTGAGAAGTGATTTGGGTGCAATCTTGACGGAACGTGTTGACTGAGATGTGGGTGGCAATGGCCTTTTGAAACTGAGAGGTTTTATTGATAACGGGAAATGGACTGGACAGGAGTTGTTGACAGTGATGAGGGGAGGCTACACCGACAGAAGTAGTTCGTCATCATTTTAAAGGGGCTGGTTGTATAGGGTACCGCTTGGCAGGCAGGGATGTTCTTCCTGCAGATGGTCTCCAGCTCACTGTTGGAATACTTCAGCCGGGTATGAATGCCCAGCACCTGAGCCTGCACCTGCTTCAGTTCTGCTTCCTTCCGCTTCAGCTTCATCAGCTCCTGAGACATACATCACACAAACTTCCATACAAATAAAAGCCTTCAACTAGCAGCTTCTTAAGCACCATCCACTAGAGGGCAGGAGCTAACTTTGACTAGAGGTAGGAACAGTCAAATAGTACTTTATGGCCACTGCCTCAGGACAGAACCAGAGACCATATTCCTGACGAGTTGCTGTTGTTTTATAAGTTGCTAGATTTTCATTTCTGGCTTGTGTAGTCTGAAATACTACAGATACAGTACATCAGCTGGAATACATAAATATCCCAATGTTTCACATCTACAGTGGGGTGCAAAAATTTGGGCACCCCTGGTTTAAATGTTTGTTACATTTAATCTCCAAGTGATTGAAAGCAAACCTGAACACTAACGGGTCGGTCACAATCAGGGTGCTCAATGGCATGTCACTGTCATGAAAATGATTTCTCTGCCCCAAAAACCTGAAAACACTGTTAATGCTAAGCGCACACATTTGTGTTACTGACCTCCAAATTTCAGGTACAAATCTTTTGTAGTTTTGCAGAAATCAACATTTAAACATATGCCTGTCAGGGCGTATATTTATGTCACGGACACTACCATAAATCAATCGTCTTGTTTCACTAGATTTCTAACATGTTGTGCTCTATTTGATAAAAAAGAACACTGTTCAAGAACATTCTTATACACATGGTATATTAACGGATGTATATAGACATGGGAATTAACTGACAGCAGGGATCCTTTGTGTCACGGACACTACACGCGTAGTGTCCGTGACAGACGGTTATTCCCTACTATAAGGAACGGTATAAGATTGAACTACATTTATGACCAAAAGGTGTCTTATCATCTAGCTTGACACAATGTGAAAAGATAACCCCTTGGCATAAATGTTGTTGGGTCTATTATGGAGATAAGAACATGTCACGGACACTACAAGTTTTTTGGCAGATCGATTGTCTTCCAGCTTGAATGGTTGTGATGAAAACACATGCATTATGCGCATACAAAGCTCACTATACCATAAATGCCAATCCTTTGTTAATCAAAATGAGACATAATCTTGTTGTATAAGGTATTTTAAACAACACTGAGTAATAACACAGTGATACATGTCAAAATTGGTGACATTCTATAACAAAATGCACAATTTCCATAAATGCACGCCATTTTGGATATTTCACTCCGATTTTGATGATTTTTTTTGCATGTATAAAAAACAATATATAGTTACAAATAAATGTTCAAACTATAGCAGGTTTACCACACAAAACAAAGAATAAACACACAAAAATAAGCATTAACACCTGGTGACTCGTCATAACGCTAAAATGCCCGATTGCAAGGCACCTTGACCAGATCCACGCCATCACCCAAAAATGTCTAGCATCAAGTATAAATACACCATTGTGGCGTTCACAAAAAGTATAACCCAAAACTACTTGTAATATGCTATTTACATATTAAATAGTCATGTTATAAGACTATAGCATCCAGTAAAACTGTAATGCACCCTGACTGTGACCGACCCGTAAATGATAGGAAGTTAAACATGACACATTTCATCACATTTTAAAGCAAGAATCATTTTTATTTTTTAACTTTTTATTTATTTATTTATTTAACCTTTATTTAATCAGGTAAAAACCAGTTGAGATAAAAAAATCTCTTTTACAATGGTGACCTGGCCAAGAAGGCAGCAAATAATTGCACATCAGAACAAGCTGAATACATACAAAGAAATACAAAACAATATTTTTGGGTAGAACAGATTTGCGAGTACACAAAGGCACATAAAAACAAAATAGTTTCAAAATAAAAAAAACAAGGAAAAAGGCCTTTTGCAAAAGTTTGGGTACCCTGTCAGCTAGTACTTTGTAACTCTTACTCGGGCAACTATAACAGCTTGCAAATGCTTCCTGAAGCCAGCTTAGAGTCTCTCAATTCTTGTCTTTGGAATTTTTCCCCATTCTTCCCGGCAGAACACCTCTAGCTCAGAAATATTCTTCGGCCTTCTTGTATGCACGGCATGTTTGAGGTCTCTCCAGACTTTCAATAATATTCAAGTTTGGGGACTGTGATGGCCATTCCAAAACCTTCATCCGTCTTTCCTTGAGGTATTTCCTGGTGGATTTTGAGGTATGCTTCGAGTCACTGTCTTTTTTTTTTTTTTAAAAGATTTTTTTTGGGATTTTTTCCTTTATTTGACAGTCACACAGTAGAGAGGGACAGGAAAGCTCGGGAGAAGAATGGGGAAGACATGCGGCAAATGACCCGAGCCGGAATCGAACCGGGTCGCCGTGGGAAGGCCTCAGCCTGTATGGTGCGCGCGCTTAAACCGATATGCCACCGGGGCGCTCCTCGAGTCACTGTCTTGCTGGAATACCCAACGTCTCTTCAACTTCAATTTCTGGACTGAGCTTTGAACATTAGCCTCTAGAATGTCTTGATATTTAGTGGAATCCATTCTTCCTTCCACCCGCACAATATTGCCTGTGCCCCCAGCTGCTACAAAACCCCAAAGCATAATGGATCCACATCCATGCTTAACTGTCATGGTGTTGGGTGCAGTTGCCCACTTTAGCCACCTGACGGCAATCTTACCTGTTGTGACTTGATCGTTTTCACCTGTCTGAATTCTCGGCTGGCTGATTGTGCGCACCTATTTCAGCACTGCTCGTCTTTCATTCAGCATTCGAGTGCATCCTTACATGAGAGTCGGTTTTCCACAGACTGGTATTTGTCAGAGGTACTCATTCTTCTACCCTTTAGTTGCATTCTTTCCATTTTAGGCATAAAATTGCCATGGGACACTAGGGCTGTCTCTTTTTCTCGGTCCGTAGCAGGTTCCTTCCTGGGGGCTGAATGAGTGGAGCTTCTTTCCTATCTCCGAGTTGGGTTATGTAGTAATTAGTTCCCTGGGACTAGGGTTTATTTTTACCAAGTCCTCGCTCTGAACAGTTTCTCTAGCTGAGTACTGTTTCCTCATAGCTTTCAGTTGGGAGTCCTGTTTCGTTTCTCGGAGCACTAGTATTTGTGAAGCAGAGATCTATTTTATTTGTGAAGCAAAGATTTATCTGTTTTCACGCTCGGATTGGTTCCCCTATTTGGAACAGTTTTTAGTTCCAGAGCTTTCGTTATACTTTATCGGCTAAGCGTCCGTCAGGCATTTTTTATTCTGGTAATTATCATTCAACTTTCCTATCCTATGGTTCTCCGATACCAACCACGCTGCTCACAATAACTGCTGGCAACGTGTTCTTCTCTACAAATGCTTCACCCTTTTTTCTCCAAACATACCTTCTTTGGTTGTGGCCAAAAAGTTCAATATTGGTTTTGTCAGTCCAAAGCACATTGTTCCAATAGGCTCGAGGTTTCTCAAGGTTCTCTTTTGCATACGTCAGACGCTCAATTTTGTGTTGAGGTCGTAGGAAAGGCTTCTTTCTTGCAATTTAGCCATGTAGGTCTTTGTTGTTTAAGGTACGCTGAATCGTTGTCCTGGGAACCACTAGACCTGTGTCTGCTACTCTTTTTTGCAGCTCTTTTGCAGTGATGTGTGGATTCTTGTGAGCATTTCTCATCTGAAATTCTATCTGAAATTTTTCTTTGTCTTCCAGATCTTGCCTTGACTTCAATTGTTCCATTTCTTTTTCCATTTTCTTACAATGTTTCTGACAGAAGAAATGGGTAGTTTGAAACATTGCGCGAGTTTTTTGTAGCCCTCTCCTTGTTGGTGGAAGTGAGTTATACTGATTTTGACATCCTTGGATTACTGTTTAGAGGAACACATGGTTTTTAACACCAGACACAACAGCCACCACAGTCGGATACTTTAGAAGGCATGGGGTTACTTCAGAATATATAGTTCAACCCTGGAATTATATTCACCTGACTCACTGAAGCCTTGATGAGTAAATCACCTGGGGCTGGGCCTTAGTAATCATCTTCTTAAAAGGTAAAAAGAATAATCCGAAAGGGTTCCCAAACTTTTGCACGGGGCCCTTTTTCCTTTCTTATCATTTAAAAACTCTGAAAAATTAAAATAAAAAGAACCTTGCTTTTAAATTTGCAGAAAGGTGTCATGTTTAACTTTGTAGCACTTAGTGTTCAGGTTTGCTTTCAATCACTTGCAGATTAATTGTAACAGACATTTAAACCAGGGTTTCCCAAATTTTTGAACCCCACTGTACATCAGGATAAAAAGTAGAAAAGCCCATTTTTTGTGCAAACAAACATTTTCCTCACTCTGGATAGATTCTTCTTCTTATTTGAGAAACTAATTGTGCGTAGCAAAACTGATGGTATATGCAGTAATGTGCAGTAATGATTATACACTTAACAAAATGAAGATAAATCAGAAACCAAGTACCATTCAAGTATTCATTTCATGTAATACTGGATCATATCCATAAAAATATGGAAACAAATAACAACCTATAGTAAAAACAAAACAATAATGTCTTTTAGAAAGAAAAAGTCAATATCTAGTGTGGCACCCTTTGCTTTGATTACAGGCATAGGTTTCACATTTTTTTTAATTTCCTCACTCACTAAACCATTCCACATGGTATGAAGTTCATTCCGAAGAGATTCTTTCGATGTTACAACAGATTTGCTCAATCGGATTAAGGTCTGGACTTTGAGCAGGCCAAATCACCACTTTTATGGCACAAGATGTTTCTTTCCGACTGAGATAATTCTTGCACAACTTAGAAGTGTGTTTCAGATCATTATCTTGTAGAAAATAAAATCCCTGACCAATGAGTCTCTTTCCAGATGGAAATGCATGCCTCATAAGGATGCTGTGATACGTCTTTTGATCCATGATTCCATCCATTTTTATGAGATCACCGGCTGCTTTTGGGCAGACTGAACCCCAAACCATAATATTACCACCTCAATGTTTTACTGAAAAGGTTACACAGTCATTTTATTAATGTTCTCCAACTCTACGCACACATAAGCGGGTGAGGAAATTTTGATTTGGTCCAAAGAACTTGTTACTGGACCATTGGTGTTCAATCCTCGAAGTTCTTCGCAAACTCAAGTCTTTTTTTATTGCTGTAAGCTCTTGGCAGCAACGAGACCAATCAGACCATTTTCACATGGGCGTCTGGAAATAGCAGGTCTTGATATTTTCATCTATTCACTTCTAGCACTATTAATATCATCATGGGGTTGTAGTGCTGTCAACCACCATTTTTTCACTTGTCAAACACAGATAACAAACATCAGAGGCACTTAACTTGTGTTTTGCAGCTCTACTGTCTCTAGTTTTCAGCGAACTGGTCTCTTTGAGACGCTTGATGGTGTTTCTTAGTGCCATGGCAGCATTTAACATCTTCAGCATCAGGTAAGGACACAATGCGGCTATGAACAGAGAGCTCCTCCCGTCATGAAATCATGTTTAACACTGTGAAACTGCTGAAGGTTCATGTCACCTTATATACTGGAACAACTGACCATCAGAGGTAATTTTACAGAATTGCGGCCTCAAACCAGTTTGAAGAAATTTTTTAGCATCAATAATCATGGAATGAGCCTTCAAACAAGCATTAAGGCAATGCAAGATGCAACAAAATAAAATTTGTAACACCTTTTAACCCCTTGGCGCAGAGGCCAAATATGGCTATTTATGCGTTATCCAATTAAACGCTATGTAACTCAAATGCAACAAAATAAAATTTGTAACACCTTTTAACCCCTTGGCGCAGAGGCCAAATATGGCTATTTATGCGTTACCCAATTAAAGGCTATGTAACTCAAAATGAAACAAAGACACTTGTTGCACTGAGAATTCCATCGTATTTCACTCTCTTTTCATAATTTTTGTTTATGGTCAGGGCCACAAACACAAAATATCTTCATGGAAACTCAGCAATGAAATTATTAAAAAATAATGCTGAGAACTGAAAAATGGCTGGGAGTTAAAACGATACATTTCTGGGATCATAAACTCAGTAAACACAAGTGAATTTCATCTGACAGTGAATTTTCAAGAATTATCTACGACCCTAATTCCGAAATAGTTGGGACGAAGTGTAAATTGTGAATAAAATCAAAATGCAATGACTTTCACATCACATGAGCCAATATGTTATTTACAATGGAAGATAGATAACATTTCAAAT
The DNA here is from genome assembly GCA_029692085.1 of Gymnothorax javanicus. Taxonomy (NCBI): domain Eukaryota; kingdom Metazoa; phylum Chordata; class Actinopteri; order Anguilliformes; family Muraenidae; genus Gymnothorax; species Gymnothorax javanicus. The sequence goes on from CM056201.1 coordinate 44,528,906, forward strand.
GTTGAAACTGAGACATTTTACATTTCTATCCACAAAATGAGCTTATTTCAAATTTTCTGGCTGCAATAGGTCTCAAAAAAGTTGGGACACAGGCAAAAAAGGGCTGAAAAAGCAATTAATATATCAGAGAATCATCTGAAAGAACATTTAGCAAGTAATTAAGTTAACTGGCATCAGGTGTGTAACATGATTGGTTATAAAAGGGATGTCTTAGAGAGGCTGAGTCTCTCAGAAGTAAAGATGGCCAGAGGCAATCCAACCTGTGAAAGCTTGCGTAAAAAAATTGTGGAATACTTTACAAACTATGTTCCTCAACGTCAAATTGCAAAGGCTTTGAAGGTCTCATCATCGACGGTGCATAACATCATCAAAAGATTAGGAGAAACTGGAAAAATCTCTGTGCGTAAGGGACAAGGCCAAAGGCCTTTACTGGATGCCCGTGATCTTTGGGCCCTCAGACGCCACTGCATCACTCACCGGCATGATTCTGTCACTGACATTACTAAATGGTCCCTGGAATACTTAAAGAAACCGCTGTTTGTAAACACAGTCCGCCGCGCCATCCACAGACGCCACCTAAAACTCTATCATGCAAAAAGGAGTCCATTGTTGAGCATGATCCAGAAGCGCCGCCGTGTCCTGTGGACCAAGGCTCATTTAAAATGGACTGTAGCAAAGTGGAAAATAGCGCGCTGTTGCGAGCGGGACCCCTCAGCCTTGCGCATTATTGGCGGCCATATTAGTAATCGGAGCAGGACACAAATCGATAGGGAGCTTCCTGTAACCACCCCCAACATACCACCAAATATTGTGAACATTTGGCCAAGGTGTTTCTCAGTTATCTTCCGGAAACGAAAATGAAGATAGCTGGCCGTATTGATTATCGGAGCAGGACACAAATCAATAGGGAGCTTCCTAATCACCCCCAACATGCCACCAAAAAATGAGTGCATTTGGCCAAGGCATTTTTCAGTTATCGTCCGGATAAGAAAATGAAGATAGCTGGCTGTATTGATTATCGGAGCAGGACACAAATCAATAGGGAGCTTCCTGTAACCACCCCCAACATGCCACCAAAAAATGAGAGCATTTGGCCAAGGCGTTTTTCAGTTATCGTTTGGATACGAAAATGAAGATGGTCGCAGTGGCGGCCATATTGATTATCGGAGTGAGACACAAATCAATAGGGAGCTTCCTGTAACCACCCCCAACATGCCACCAAAAAATGAGAGCATTTGGCCAAGGCGTTTTTCAGTTATCGTCCGGAAACGAAAATGAAGATGGCTGTCATGGCGGCCATATTGATGATCATAGTGGGACACAAATTGATAGGGAGCTTCCTCTAACCACCCCCAACATACCACCAAAAATGTGAACATTTGGCCAAGGCGTTTTTCAGTTATCGTCCGGAAACGAAAATGAAGACAGCTGGCCATATTGATTATCGGAGCAGGACACAAATCAATAGGGAGCTTCCAGTAACCACCCCCAACATGCCACTAAAAAATGAGAGCATTTGGCCTAGGCGTTTTTCAGTTATCGTCCGGAAACTAAAATGAAGATGGTCGCCGTGGCGGCCATATTGATTATCGGAGCGGGACACAAATCAATAGGGAGCTTCCTGTAACCACCCCCAACATGCCACTAAAAAATGAGAGCATTTGGCCTAGGCGTTTTTCAGTTATTGTCCGGAAACAAAAATGAAGATGGCTGCCGTGGCGGCCATATTGATGATCATAGTGGGACACAAATCGATAGGGAGCTTCCTCTAACCACCCCCAACATACCATCAAAAGTGAGAACATTTGGCCAAGGCGTTTTTCAGCTATCGTCCAGAAACTAAAAGTTAAAGGGGACCTATTTTGCTATATTTCCAAGGTTATATTTTAATCTTGGACTCCCCTAGAGTACTCCTGATCGTTCAAAGTCCAAAACAGGGTCCTTATTTAGCTCATACTCCTCAAAAAAACCCCATTTGTAGTCCATTGTAGTCTCTGCCTGAAACGCCTCATTGGGGTGGCTCTTCTATGGCCCCCACTCCCCGTGTGCCCACTTTCTTCTGACTGGCCGGCTCTGTGGAGGGCGGAGTTGGGCAGGACGAGGGTGCAGAATGCAGTTTTCCGGGTCCGCCTCCCCAGAGTGAAACGTGAGACACGTCTGCCATCTGATAAAGAAGCGGCGGGCAAATTCCGCAATCTAACTCTATACTTGAATATAGATCTAATGAAAGGAACTTGTTCTAATAAACGCAGCGGCGAAAGTGGAGGACGCAGTGCGAAAATCTGGCAGCTCAAGCTCAAATTTGCTATTGGCTACAGTTCGCTACGGCAACAGTAGTGAGTACAGCAGTTTTTCTACTTAATAGCTAGGATGCAGGGAAAGCTAGAATCCACCACATATAGACACATTTGTAGAACGGGTCAACATACCCACGTGTTGACCGGAGACCGTAGAAATCCGGTGGGTCTGAGTTCAGAGGGAAACATAGACAGTGAGGAGCAGCTAAACGTGGACCAACTGCTTATGGACTGCTTCGGTGTGTATTAGAAGGACCTGCTGGTTCGTGTGCATAACTGTGGTGTGTCGTTAGCATGGAGAAACGAACAGCTTCTGCGCTGGTATATGACGGAGGGGCGAAAGCTCCAGGCTAAACGGCCTTTTCGGAAATTGCCCATGGTAATGGTTACATACTGTGTTGGAATGACTAGCGTTTCCTCGCGGAGAATGGGCGCGTTATGGACAGTACGCAAGAGCTAGATAGAGCTCCGGTTATGTTATGAGCATAATACAGGTTTTACCGAATTGAATATTTAATCGCCGATTTAATATTCAATCGACGGCAATACAGAGAAATCGTTTGTGATCCCAGACACGTTATAGCCTGTGCGCTTCCCTATTGCTTTCACCAGTAGCATCAGAGAGCTTGCCCAGGTATTGGAGAGTCAGACACCAGTCATGGATAAGAAAAGCGATCGTTTCACAAGCACCCAATAACGCACCCCAAGCTTTGCAAATCCTACGTCTGGTCTAACTGCACCTCTCCGGTTAGCTTCAACTGTAGTGGCTACAATAAGGCAACGTTATGATGAAACTGTCGCATTGATGCTTACTGAAGTAACACAAGCATACCGATCAGAATTGCTGCATATAAGTTAACCAGGAGCATTTTTAATTAGCAGAGCACACAAACTAACATGCAGTAGCTGATAAGCGGTCATGACTTTGAATGTAATCTGTCGCGCGAAAAATTCGTTTCGCGTCCGGTGTGAAAGCTGCTTAATGCGCCCATAACGCGTGTATTCGCGTCTTTGCATTGACTTTGAATGTAGGCTAATCTGTCCCGCAAAAAATTCGTTTCGCGTCCGATGTGAAAGCAGTTTTATGGATAGCCTAGTACGCGACAGCTAGAGAGAGCTCGGTTATGTTATGAACATAATACAGGTTTTACAGACCGTGAGTTCCGTTAGCGCGGACAAGTTGCTTATGTGGAGCTAGCGAATCGATCACTTCTACAGAAAATAATTTCCTATTTAATCTCCGCTTTTTTCGGCTTTTTATTAGCCACAACAACTTCTAAAGGGGGATGAAATTATGTCACGGTAGTGCAGAGAAATCATTTGTAATACCAGACACGGTAGAGCTTCTGTGTTTCTCATGGCTTTCTCGGTAGCACCAGAGAGCTTGCCCAGACATTTGTGAAGTATCGGCTGATCCCGGTCATGGATAAGCAAACTCAGCAAAACCTACGTCTGGTCTAACTGTGCTTTTCAGCCTAACTTTGCGGACACATACAGCACCTCTCCGGTTTGCTTCAACTGTAGTGGCTACAATCGGGCAACGTTATGATGAAACTGCCACATTGATGCTTACCGAAGTAACACAAGAATACCGATCAGAATTACTGCATATAAGTTAACCAGGAGCATTTTTAATTAGCATGGCACGCGAACTAACATGCAGTACCTGGTAACTGAGCGGTCATAACCACAGAGACAAACCCTTGCAATACAGGTTTTACAGACAGCAGGTTCCGTTACCGTGGACAGTTGTACCAAGCATCCAAATTACAAACAAGTATTGAAAGTTAGCTTCAAACGAGGTTTATGTTCACACACCTCCTGTAGAATTTCCCCTGATATTACTCCTGCATATTTAGGACACAAACATTAGCAACAGTAACTTGGCTATGTTAGCCGCAGTGCTACAGCCACAATCAACTGGCTACCATGTCAGGTTGGCTTATGTAGTAAAAGCAACTTGCAGCTTCTGTGTCTGTGAGTCACGGACAGTCGCGACCGACACAGGCTTTATCTTCAGATATTTTACAAAGCCTGCGCTTGAGGCCAGTTGTTAGTGCTAACTATCGTTAGCGGTCCTGCTAGCCAGCGTAACACGTTAGCTTCACTTACATTATTTGCAGTTATATCGTTATTTACAGCTTGTGGCTACGAGCGCTTGATCGATGCAGCTGCTTCAGGTTTGAGAAGCAGCTGAAACGCTTATCCTTTGTGGAATTATCCTTTATTAACAAAGCTATCTTTGGTGAAATGCTGAGCACAAGCAGCTAACGTTCCCTTTGGCCGCAGCTATTTGCTGCCAGCAAACAAAAAAAGCTACCAACTGATTTCTGGTGGCATCGTCTTTTGGAAGAGAAATAGGTGTTTTTCTTCGCGTCCAAAAGTAAACGAAAAAGCAGCTTTGGGAGAAATACTGACAAAACTGCACCTCAAATGATCTGCGGTTCTTCTTTTGTATTTCCAAAAGTGTAGACGCTACTAAGGCATAGTATGATCTGCCGTTGTTAGTGCCTGCTAGAATAGTTTCCGGTGTGGGCAGGTCCAGCACCGTGGTTGGCTCTGGCTAGGTCTGTATTAATTGGACGGCACAACCTGACGTCAGGTTTTGCCTAGATCTCGTGAAGATCTCGGGAGGAGCTGTTCAGAGAGGAAATCACGTTCACGAAATCACGTTCTTGGATTACGGCAAAACCCCTGTATCTTATGTTTAGAAACTTTTCAGAGGTTGAGTATGGACAACCAACATTATAACATTACTAATATGTATTAAAAGAAGGATCAGCATAATAAGTCCCCTTTAACAGACAGACGGACGCCGCGCGTCACCCCTCCACCGACTTTCGTCGGCTGAGGGGTAGAAAGTGTCCTGCGGTCAGACGAGTCCAAATTTGACATTCTTGTTGGAAATCATGGGCGTCGTGTCCTCCGGGCTAAAGAAGAGAAAGACCACGCCTCCTGTTATCAGCGTTCAGTTCAAAAGCCAGCATCTCTGATGGTATGGGGATGCATTAGTGCATATGGTGTGGGACACTTGCATGTGTTAAAAAGCACCATGAATGCTGAAAGGTATATAATGGTTTCAGAGCAACATATACTCCCCTCCAGACGACATCTATTCCAGGGAAGGCCTTGTTTATTTCAGCAGGACAATGCAAAACCACATACTGCAGCTATTACAATAGCATGGCTTCGTAGTAGAAGAGTCCGTGTGCTGAAATGGCCTGCCTGCAGTCCTGATCTTTCACCGATTGAGAACATTTGGCTCATAATTAAACGAAAAGTCCGTCAAAGGAGACCCAAAACTCTCCAGCAGCTGGAAGCCTGTATTAAACAAGAGTGGGATCAAATTCCAAAGGCTAAACTCAAGAAACTTGTCTCCTCAATGCCCAGACGCCTCCACTCTGTGTTAAAAAGAAGAGGGGATGCTACACCATGGTAAACAGGCCCCTGTCCCAACTTTTTTGAGACCTGTAGCAGCTATCAAATTTGAAATTAGCTCATTTTGTGGATAAAATTGTAAAATTTTCCAGTTTCAACATTTGCTATGTTATCTCTGTTCTATTGTGAATAAATACTGGCTGGTGTGATTTGAAAGTCATTGAGTTTTGATTTTATTCACAATTTACACTTTGTCCCAACTATTTTGGAATTGGGGTTGTACTGTATCTCTTTGCATTGTGTATCTACTCATCCTCTGTGTATGAGAATTCTATTTATTATTATTTATTCATTAAACATTTTGATATACTTTGTATCTAATCTCTAGAGGAGATTGCCTTTGGCTCCTTGTATATTTTTTGAGTCTCCTATTAGTGTCCTTGCAGTGTTGTATTTTTAGGGGTTCAAGCCCGTAGGGCTGAAACCCTATTGTTTTTGTGCTGGTTTATTTTTATTATTATTATTATTATTATTAGGGGTTCAAGCCCGTAGGGCTGAAACCCTATTGTTTTTGTGCTGGTTTATTATTATTATTATTATTATTATTATTATTTTTTTTTTTTCTTCTTCAGAAATGTTTTCGCAAATTCCCGTGAGATGGTAAATGGCAGAGACCTGAAATTTTGCACATTGGTTGGAAGTTGTGTGTAAATGCTGACCAAGGCATTTTTAACTCAAGGTCTCAAGGTCATTACGACCATTTGACCACTTACAAATACCTTGTCAACATGATATCTCAAGAACGGTTTGACCGATTCCATTCATCTGTCAAGGTGTATTAGGGGCGGGGGATATAGAATTCAGCTCCATCCGTCTGGCCGTCCGTCCGTCACGTCCCGTTTGTTGTGAATGCAAAATCTTGAGAACGCTTTGACCGATTTTATTCATCTTTTGGCTTCAATATGTAATTTTGTGATAGGCCGACCCCAGTCGATTTCCGTCACCTGGCGGGGGACATGGCCACGCTTAGTGGCAACACTTGTTGATTAAGCTGTTAAAGCTTTCAACTACTAATGGTCTTTCGTGGCTTGAACCCCGGAATTGCCGCTTGCGGCTATATTTATATTTATTTATTCTTATATTTAGTCTGTTTCCGTTTTCCTGTCAATTAGCACCTGATGGTTTAAGTCAAGTATAACACATGTCCATAACAAATATGAAAGTAATAGGTGAAAAATTACTGCCTGTAGAGCATCCATAATGCCGCCGCTGGCGGCGACGAAGCATGGATCCATAGTGGCCACCCGACTTTGTCAAGGGGCTACAATAAATTAAGTCGTAAATAAAAATATAATCTGGAAATGAACATCAAACTCAAATTGTTAATAAATAAACATGGAACTGAACCTCCCTCTCAAAGTAATAAATACCTCAATAATTAAAATAAATGTATAAATCTGGAACTGAACAACTAACTGTGAAAAAAAAATCCTGGTGGGTGCAATTTCTGTCGCCATTATGTCGCCATTATTTTCATTTAAATGAAAATTACTACTAGAGTTTCATAAATTTGATAGTTCGTTCTCATGAATTTGAGATTATATTTATCCCATAAATGTCCGCATCGTATTACGTAGAAAATGGAAAAATAGCGTTTAGCTTCTAGTTTACAGTTTATTCAAGTTAATAGGATGAAAAATTTGCTAGCTAGCACGCTAATGCTTTTCGCCATTAAATTATGAAATTCAAGTGTTCACAATAACAGTTACATGTGTAACTCATTACGGGCCGAAAGGGTTAACATGCTAGCTAACGAATTATTCATCCCATTGAATTCAATAGACCGTCAACTAGATGCAAACACCAGCGATGGTGAACGTTTCCAGAAGAATTGCCCTAGTGAAAATATTAGTTGACGTTTGCCAATGAACGGAATCTGAACAATTGTGACACGAGAAAGCTGTATTACACGTGTGTGATACCAAACCTTTATCTAATGGGTTGTACCACACTGAATAATTTCTGGGATAAACGTCATTATGCCGCTCGGCTGCCTCTGGGGCCCTGTAAGCAGTTTTTTTAATACGCCATTTTCTTTACTTAAGCGCCATTTGCGCACGGCCTTCCCAATCTGTGCACGTGTCTCATTTTCACAGAAAACCTGTATTTACGCCTACTAAGTGATTTATAAAATCCTTGTCCTTGTCCATTTCTATTGTCTAAAGCACAGAATAACTGGATACAGACCTTTAGTTAAGATGATGCTGCTTCATGAAAATTGAAATTGAGCACTTCAAAAAAGCCTGCCTTCATGGTCTTGGAAATGATAGAAGTACAATAGCATCATGGGTAAATTTTGCCCTGCTGCAGCTGCCACCTCTGAATAATTAGTGGAACTATCATTTATTCTAGAAAACTGAAAGAGTATAATAAAACCCAGTTAATGTTGCAAATGTTGGGACAGTCTTTGACAATCTTTGACAATCAAATGACAATCTGAGTAAAACTTCATCCTTTAGAAATGAGCACAGTTACACATTTGAGCCCCAATTCAAGCACATACATGGCAAAATTTCCCTCTTTCCCTTTTATTATCTCAATAAGTTGAGCACTCCTCTACTCTCTAGGGGCGTGACGGATATTACAGGACCCCTTTTACTGTGACGGATGTTACATGTGACGGACGTTATGGATTTTGATCCCCTGCCAAATCTTACGTGTCGAACTTTAAGGCAGACTTTGTCCATTATTGACTTTGACTTGGCTACAGTTAAGAGAATTGAAAAGGTTAAGTCAATATTCCATCTCAGTTTCTTCCAATAAAAATAATTCAGAATTTTCGTGATGGACGTTACATTGACTAGGATAATTAAGTCACCCCTACCTTCTGGCCAGCAAACTTCCACTTGAGGGATCAAGCTCCCCTCTACTTTAAATTGACGCTCTTGGTATAACAAATTGAAAGATATAAATAGCCAGCATGTCGGCGTAGCAATTCTCGGTATCGCCAATACGTAAAAAATGCCCGGATGTAGCATTTTCAGCAAAATATCTTGCTACGTCCGACACCCACTTACTTCCGATGCATTGCTGAGACTACGGCAACGTTTAGTGTCAGCTCACTGCGACTCTGGTAACCACGCACGCATACATATAATCGGTCATTGTGTGTATAAGTCTCTAATCCAGGGGTATTTCTGAAATTTTTTCCGCTTATTTTCGTTCGACGAACACATGGCAGTTTCACAGTAACGACCCATGGCCTTAATGACTACAGTTCAGTTACTGTTGGGCTCTGCAGAGAAAGGAAGCAACTGGGTCACCGAACTATCCCATGATGCATCTGAAACGGGGCACGAATGCAACATCCGGGCATTTTTTGCGTATTGGCGATACCCTCAATTGGTTGTTCAGCTGTCGATCTCAAGCGTTGCTAAAGGTTCTGCCCTGATTGGAGCCTGGTCGTGTGGTGAAGAAGAGTCCCTCCCAACCTATCCCTAACCCTAATCTAAATACAGAAATGTGTCATCACTGTGTTATAATGGCAACTTATCAAAACACACATCTCTGACTCCTGGCACATATTAGTAATGAGTTATAATATATTAAATGGTTTAAGGCAATTGGGTTACTTAAATGGATCAAATGACTGGATTGATAGTAAAGTCCCTATATTAACATTCGTCACTGCTCAAATGGAAAAGTAGTATTTTCATACTTAATTTCTGTCAATCTTAAGTAATTCTTACTTGTCAAGATAACTTAAACAAATGAGTAAAAAGAAATACTTCACTCCAGTTTAAGTTTGGTGAATGTAATAAGTATAGTATACTTATAACTCAGTTAAATGACTTATCCTCACTTAATTAAATGAGTTACCGAACTCAAATGATTCAAGGCAATCGGTTTACTCAAATAGTATGGGTTAAGTTAACTTCCTAGGTTTTACAAGTGTTCTAATGTTAAAAAAACAGCCTTAATCAAGCGTGACATCCAACAAGTGCTTATATAAGTAATCTTTATGTTTTTAATGCATAAGTGATTAGTTACATTTGTTCATGAGTACATTTCCACATGTGAAGGGACTAACCTATTTCGATTGATGTGCCACTTCCCTTTGAAAGTGGCTAGTCGCAAGACGCCTTGTGGCTAATTTCCAATCGGATATTCACAAGGCAGCTTGTTGAAAGCAGGAAGCAACACACAGTGCAGTGGGTAAAAAAAGACAGCAAGTCCGTGGATCATGGAAATTGAAAAGTCTGAGATGCTGCACCGCAGTATGATGAAAAATGTGTTTATCGTTACGGGCGGTTTGGATGTAAGCACGGAGGGGAAAGGGGAGAGCAAGGGCCTGGAATACAGCCAAATCAAAGGTAAATACTTTAGGTCATGAACTGATGGTTGGACATTCTCCTTCAGGATTTTCTGGTAGAGAGCAGAATTCATGGTTCCATCAATTACGGCAAGTCGTCCAGGTCCTGAAGCAGCAAAGCAGCCCTAGAACATCACACTACCACCACCATGTTTGACTGTTGGCATGATGTTCTTTTTATGAAATGCTGTGTTAGTTTTTACACCAAATGTAACGGGATGCACATCTTCCAAAAAGTTCAACTTTTTTCTCGTCAGTCCACAGAATATTTTCCCCAAAGATTTGGGGATCATCAAGATGATTTTTGGCAAATGTGAGATGAGCCTTTTTTGTTCTTTTTAGTCAGCAGCGATTTTCGCCTTGGAACTCTCCCATGAATGCCATTTTTGCCCAGTCTCTTTCTTATTGTTGAATCATGAACACTGACTTAAATTGAGGCAAGTGAGGCCTGCAGGTCTTTAGATGTTGTTCTGGGTTCTTTTGTGACCTCCTGGATAAGTCGTCGATGCGCCCTTGGAGTAATTTTGGTAGGCCGGCCACTCCTGGGAAGGTTCACCACTGTTCCAAGTTTTCTCCATTTGTGGATAATGGATCTGACCATGGTTCGCTGGAGTCCCAAAGCCTCAGAAATGGCTTTGTAGCCCTTTCCAGACTAATAGATGTCAATGACTTTGTTTCTCACCTGTTCTTGAATTTCTTTAGATCGCAGCATATTGTGTTGCTTTTTGAGATCTTTTAGCCTGCTTCACTTTGTCAGACAGGTTCTATTTGAGTGATTTCTTGATTCAACAGGTCTGGCAGTAGTCAGCCCTGGGTTTGGCTAGTGAAATTGAACTCAAAAAATGTGGTTAATCATAGTTACTTCATGATTTAACAAGGGGGGGGCAATCACTTTTTCACATAGGGCCAAGTAGGTTTGGATAGTTTTTTTCCCCTTAAAAAATGAAATCATCATTTAAGAACTGCATTTTATATTTACTCGGGTTATCTTTATCTAATATTAAAATTTGTTTGATTATCTGAAACATTTAAGTGTGACAAATATGGAAAAAAATAAATCAGGAAGGGGGCAAATACTTTTTCACAGCACTGGAGCTGTATATAGTTGGGGATCCAACACATTTGAGGGACTTAAACTGTTGTTTGTGGTCGACATTTTCTTTGTTCCAGTATTTCTTCAGGCTCTTTCCATTTCATGTATTAATCTTCAATGATGAATTATATACTGATTTTCACTGTGAAACCAGGGACAAAGATTTGGTACGTCCCATCCTGAGCATGAGTGATCTTATTACCTTGCGAATAGCCTACTGTGCATTAGCCACAAGGCTGCCTTGGGAATAGCCACTGTCCTGCCTCTGTTATTCAGATTACCTGATTAGTCTGTGTTTATTTCTTAGACAATTCAGTTGGTTCTTTTAAGTAAGCTGTCCCTTTAAGACCGCAGAGTAGGTCATGTGATCAGACTCAGGAAGTAATGCAGACTGGTGAATGCTGCTTGATTTACTCCTCATGTGTTCCTAGCAAAACAACTATTTACATCTTGTGCTGTTCGTGGCATCGTTGGTATGTAGTCTTCCGTTATGTTTATTAGTCTCATAGTATCTCATTTAGTTGCGCAAAGTTTATGTTTTACGATGTTAGGCGATCTAGGATTATATCTAGCGTCATGCTATCTAGTATTAGTCACATGCTGTTCATTTGTGATCGTCTGCCGCCATCTAGTGGCCGTTTGAGTCATGGTTTTCGCTATGCAGGTTAATACGGCTCTTCAGGTACAAAGAGGTTCCTTTAATAATAACAAATACTGTGTGTTGTGACAGAGTGAATTTGACTGTTCAAGTCACTTGATTTTCATGCTTGATAGTTAAATCTATCTCTGCGGATTGATGTAAACTTATTAATATCATTGTATTCATTTAATTCATGTAACTGATTATACCAAATATGTTTGTATTCCCTCAGTTTCACCCTTTCAATTGTCAATAAACCTGGGCTCTACTGGTCAATCTGGTGTCCAGAGTCTTGATGAGAGGAAGGTGTTGAGCTTACTGTCGTCGTGCACAGTGTGCATAAGGAGGGCAGGATAGTGAAACAACGGCTTCATTGCAGAAGATAACACAGTTATACGCTGGACACGCACAATGGATTTAAAGGAGCAGTCACGGAAAACTCGATCCTACACATCGGGTTCCACAAAATCATCTGCTGGAAATGCTGCTGCTATAGCCGTGCCAAAGCAGAGGCGGCAAAAAGCACGACTGGCCTTTGCAGAGCAAGATATGATCCTGAAAATGGAAAAGGCACAGTTAGAGGTGAAAAAAAACACAATTAGAAGCACAAATGGTAAAAGCTGTCTCTGGAGAGAGATGCAGCTGCAGCTGAGGCAGAAGCAGAGGTCCTAGAAGCAGCTGTCAGCGTCGATGGCAGTGAGCAAAGTAGCGGAAGCTCCAACTTGACGAGACTCCCTCAACCCTCTAGAGCGGACCAGAGAATATGTCGCTGAACAGTCAAAGGAGCATTCAACCGCAGCTCTAGAAGAACATGCTCAGGATGAGACTGGTCAGCTATACACAGAGTACACATCGACACCTCATCTTCCCCTCAAGATGAAACCAGACACCTGCATGTAGACCCAGTGCTTAGAAATTCTACTCAAGCTCCACAATCCAAAGCAGTGGAGAGTCCAGCTGATGCCAACCTCACCCACATAGCAGCGAGCAGCATAACTGCGCTTCAGCCACAACCCACTCTGACCACGCCTCTAACCCCCAGAAATACACATGGTTATCAAAGCATGTGTGGAGCAAGGCCCAGTAACCACAGTCCACCACATCACACCATGTCCAGCCACACTCCTCAAAATGCTCATCATGACCAATCAGGTATGAATGATGTCGTCAGATGAGCTCGACGCGAGCTGGTTACTACGGGTATGACCCAATTCGACGACCAGCCAGAGAGCTACAGAGCTTGGCAACAGTCCTTTCTGAACGCAGTGAGAGGACTCAATCTGACATCCAGTGAGGAGATGGATTTACTGGTCAAGTGGCTTGGGAAAGAGTCGGGAGCGCATGCGAAACGTATCAGGGCTGTCAACGCTAATTATCCTCAAAGAGGACTCCAGATGATATGGGACAGACTGGACTCATGCTATGGAGCCCCTGAAGTAGTCGAAGAGGCTCTCTTCCAACGCATCAGAAACTTCCCCAAAATCACCTACAAAGATTATGCAAAACTTCACGAGCTCAGTGACCTCCTGATGGAACTTCAGTCGGCCAAGGCAGACGGAACCCTTCCAGGCCTTTACTACCTCGACACAGCCAGAGGAATCAGTCCTCTGGTCCAGAAGCTGCCCCCTAGCCTGCAAGAGAAGTGGCTGTCTCTTGGGTCCGACTACAAAGAACGCCATCAAGTCTCATTCCCTCCCTTTGGAGTTTTCGTGGACTTCATCTTCCACCAGGCTAAAATCAGGAATGACCCTAGCTTCAACTTCACTGGCCAAGCTGACATTCCAAAAGCAGACAAGTTCTTTAAAACATTCCGACAAAGGAAATCTCAGTCCACAAGACAGGCGTCTCTCCTACAGAACAGAACGCTGAAGCTGAGAACCCCGATCGTCATTGCCCCATTCACAAAAGGCCCCACCTACTACGGAAATGTCGATCTTTCCGGGAGAAATCCATAGAAGAGAGGAAAGCATTCCTCAAAGAGCACAAGATCTGCTTTAAATGTTGCACATCTACAAAACACATGGCCAGGGACTGCAAATATACAGCCACATGCACTGAATGCGGTAGTGAGAAACATAACTCTGCTCTTCACCCTGGACCAGCACCACGGGCCGAGGAGCCATTCCCCTCTACAGAGCATGGCGGGGAGCCAGCATCTTCAGAAGTTGCAAGCAGCTGCACTACAGTCTGTGGTGGTGATCAGAGCGACAGATCATGCTCTAAAATCTGTCTTGTTAAAATCTACCCTGTCCATCGTCGTGAGAAAGCAACGAAGGTCTACGCGATCATCGACGAACACAGCAACAGATCCTTGGCTCGTTCTGAGTTCTTCGACACTTTCAATGTCCAAGGCCCCCCCTCTCCATACTCTCTCCGTACCTGTTCAGGAGTGACAGAGGCCATGGGGAGAAGAGCTTCAGGCTATCAGATCGAATCTATGGACGGGAAAGTCAGTCTTCTCCTACCAAGTCTGGTTGAATGCAACGACATCCCGAACAACAGATCAGAGATCCCAACTCCCAAGGTTGCATCCAACCACCCTCACCTGAAATCAATCGCTCATCTCATCCCAGAGCTTGATCACAGCACACCCATCATGCTTCTCCTAGGGCGAGATATCATCGCTGGCCCACAAGGTTCGCAAGCAGTTGAACGGCCCTCGAGATGCTCCCTATGCGCAGAAACTCGACCTGGGGTGGGTGATAGTTGGAAATGTCTGCTTGGGAGGTGTTCACAAGCCTGAGACCGTAAACGCCCTGTATACCAGGACAACAGAACAGGAACGTCCTTCCATCTTTGAGCCCTGCCCATACACCCTGCAGGTAAAGGAGAGGTACAGTCAGTTTCAGGGTACCGGCCATCCTAAACGACTGACAACAGGGAAACTTACCTGCAGTGGAGAAGCAGAGCAATTGGGCTCTACAGTGTTTCAGCAAACGAGGGAGGATAACAAGGTGGCTCCATCTATCGATGACATCTCGTTCCTGAAAATCATGAAAGACAACTTAAAAAAAGATGAAGAAAACAGCTGGGTAGCTCCGCTGCCATTCAAGTCACCGAGGCGTCGTCTCCTGATAACAAGGTTCAGGCCTTAAATCCACTCTCATCACTGAGACAGAGTCTTGAAAGGAAACCATCATTGAAACAGCATTTCCTCATATTCATGGGAAAGGTGTTTCAGAACAATCATGCTGAAGTGGCACCTCCTCTGAAGGAGGACGAAAGAGCGCTGGTACTTGCCAGCCTTTGGCGTGTACCACCCCAAGAAGCCCGGAAGCATGCGCGTGGTGTTTGACTCGGCGCCCAGCATGGAGGAGTCTCACTAAACGATGTCTTGTTGACCGGGCCCGACCTCAACAACAGTCTGTTCGGAGTACTCCTCAGGTTCGGAAGGAAGCTGTAGCAGTGACAGCGGACATCGAACAGATGTTCTACTGCTTCCTCGTCAGAGAAGAGGACCGCAACTTCCTGAGGTTCCTGTGGTTCCAGGACAACGACCCATCGAAGGAAATCATCGAGTACCGCATGAGAGTCCACGTATTTGGCAACAGCCCCTCTCCCGCAGTGGCTATCTACTGCCTCCGGCAGAGTACAGAGGTCGGAGACCCTGACGTCAAACAGTTTGTCAACCGAGACTTTTACGTGGACGACGGCTTGAAGTCCTTCCCTACAGTGGAAGCAGCAGTTGACCTGCTCAAGAGGGCGCAAGACACCCTCTCAAGATCAAACTTGCGACTACATAAAATTAATGGAGGCCTTCCCATCCCAAGACCACGCTAACGACTTCAAAGATCTGGATCTCGGCTCTGACGCTCTTCCCATGCAGCGCAGTCTGGGCCTCAACTGGGACTTAATGTCAGACACCTTCATCTTTAAGTTAGGGGATGAAAAGAAACCCTTCACCCGCCGAGGTTTTCTGTCAACTGTTAATAGCATCTACGATCCTCTAGGATTCATCGCCCCGTCACCATTCAAGGTAAAGCCATCCCCCACGAGAGCTGACGAAAGACCACAGTGACTGGGACTCCCCCCTCCCACGAGAAATGGAAGAGAAGTGGGTCACATGGCGATCCTCTTTGGATGATCTTAGCAGTTTCAAGATACCTCGGACCTACGCAGAAACCTCTCTCTCAAAAATGTCGCGCAGGGGAGTTATCGTCTTTTTGTGATGCCTCGACTAAGGCTATTGGTGCTGTAGCCTATCTCAGGCTAACAGATGCAAAGGGCACCATCCATGTGGGCTTTCGTCATGGGAAAGGCTAGGCTGGCCCCCTTTCCGAACACACAGTGCCTAGACTTGAGCTCTGCGCAGCTGTCCTTGCAGTGGAACTTGCCGAGCTCATCTCCTCAGAGATCGACATGCAACTGGGCCGAGACTATCCTTTACAGCGACAGTAAAGTAGTACTAGGATACATTAAGAAGCGAGACCAGGCGGCTTCTATGTGTATGTGAGCAACCGAGTTCTACGGATAAGGAGGTCTTCTCGTCCCGAGCAGTGGCAACACGTGCCTACAGAACTGAATCCGGCAGATATTGCCCACGAGGTCCGTCACTGCTGCACATCTCTCAGAAACCAGCTGGTTGTGTGGACCTCCGTTCCTGAGAGAGCCCCTGAAAGTCCAGCCTGAAGAAGACACCTTCGAGCTGGTGAACCCTTCGTCAGATCCAGACATCCGTCCCTTGGTGTCTACAATGAGCACAACCATGTCAAGCAAAAGACTTGGGTCTCAGCGCTTCTCCAAGTTTTCAAGCTTGAAGTCGTTGACCCAAGCCGTTGCTCGCCTCACCCATGTTGTTGCACGCCTCTTCCGGAAGGATCATGCTACCAAAGCCAGTGGCTGCAAAGGCTGGCATTACTGTCACACAATCTCCATAGATGAACTCTCGCAGTCTGAAAGAACCATCATCCGCGCTGTTCAAGAGGAGACCTACGCTCACGAGTATGCTTGTCTGCGGAAGGAGGAGAATCTTCCTAAAGACAGCCCTCTCAAAGCCCTTGATCCCTTCATTGATGCTGATGGCCTTCTGAGAGTTGGAGGTCGTGTAAGAGAAGCACAACTCCTACAAGAGGAGAAAACCCCACTCATTATTCCTGGCAAGCATCACATAGCAACACTCTTGATCCGACACCACCATGAGAAAACTCAACATCAGGGGACGACTGTTCACTGAGGGCTGTCTGCGCTGCGGTTTCTGGATAGTTGGTGGTAAAAAGCGGGTGAGCAGTGTGATTCATGGGTGCGTCACATGCCGCAAGCTACGTGGCACCCCTCAGACACAGAAGATGGCCGACCTTCCAGCAGACCGCCTCTCTACTGAACCTCCATTCACGAACGTCGGCATAGATGTGTTCGGCCCATGGACTGTGTCTTCGCGCCGCACGAGGGGTGGCCTCGCTCAAAGTAAACGGTGGGCAGTCTTATTTACTTGCATGAGTGTAAGAGCTGTCCACATTGAAGTGATTGAATCTCTTGACACCTCGAGCTTCATCAACGCCCTTAGGCGTTTCCTCGCTGTTAGGGGCCCTGTGAAGCTCATCCGTTCTGATCGAGGAACTAACTTTGTCAGTGCTTGTAAGGAGCTAAAGATCCCCTCGAACATGGATAACGCTTCAGTTGAAAAGTTTCTCTTGGACCAAGGATGTGCATGGCAGTTCAATGTTCCACATGCTTCTCATATGGGCGGTTCATGGGAGAGGATGATTGGAGTTGCACGAAAAATCCTGAACTCCATGTTCCTCCAGCTGGGAACTTCAAGACTCACCCACGAAGCACTCACTACACTAATGGCGGAGGTCGCTGCCATCATCAACGCTAGACCTCTAATTCCAGTGTCTACTGACCCGGATGACCCCCTTATTCTTACTCCAGCGACCCTCCTCACCCAGAAAGTGAGTCTACCTTCAGCCCCAGTCGGAGACTGGATCAAAAGACCTCCACAAGTCCCAGTGGCGCCAAGTCCAACATCTGGCCCAAACCTTCTGGGATCGATGGAAGAAACAATATCTTGCATCACTTGAAGGAAGTGGCAGGCTCCCACCCCAGACCTTCAGCCTGGGAGCATCGTCCTTCTCAAAGACAACCAGCTCGTGAGGAATGAGTGGCCTCTGGGACTGATTACTCAAGTCTTCCCCAGCAAAGATGGTAAGGCACGTCAAGTCGAGGTCAAGGTCTCTAAGAAAGAAGGGACTAAACTCTTCCAGCGTCCCATCTCCGAGGCGGTCCTCCTCCTTGCCCTGATAAGAAACAGTAAGGACTGTATGGACCTTTAGGTGGTGACATTCAATAATGCCAGGGGGGAGTGTCCTGCCTCTGTTATTCAGATTACCTGATTAGTCTGTGTTTATTTCTTAGACAATTCAGTTGGTTCTTTTAAGTAAGCTGTCCCTTTAAGACCCAGAGTAGGTCATGTGATCAGACTCAGGAAGTAATGCAGACTGGTGAATGCTGCTTGATTTACTCCTCATGTGTTTCTAGCAAAACAACTATTTACATCTTGTGCTGTTCATTGGCATCGTTGGTATGTAGTCTTCCGTTATGTTTATTAGTCTCATAGTATCTCATTTAGTTGCGCCAAAGTTTATGTTTTACGATGTTAGGCGATCTAGGATTATATCTAGCGTCATGCTATCTAGTATTAGTCACATGCTGTTCATTTGTGATCGTCTGCCGCCATCTAGTGGCCGTTTGAGTCATGTTTTTCGCTATGCAGGTTAATCTGGCGCTTCAGGTACAAAGAGGTTCCTTTAATAATAACAAATACTGTGTGTTGTGACAGAGTGAATTTGACTGTTCAAGTCACTTGATTTTCATGCTTGATAGTTAAATCTATCTCTGCGGATTGATGTAAACTTATTAATATCATTGAATTCATTTAATTCATGTAACTGATTATACCAAATATGTTTGTATTCCCTCAGTTTCACCCTTTCAATTGTCAATAAACCTGGGCTCTACTGGTCAATCTGGTGTCCAGAGTCTTGATGAGAGGAAGGTGTTGAGCTTACTGTCGTCGTGCACAGTGTGCATAAGGAGGGCAGGATAGCCACTTCCTTTTCTTTTTTTATAGTAAGCTATAAATTTCACCTTCATATAGTGCCGCATCTACATCAAACTCGGATGATCAAATGGACGTCTGCAATTCCAGAGATTCACCATCGGTTACAGAAGGGAGAGGAGTTATCATCGCCGTTCGCCATCGTGCTGATTATTTGTGTTCCATACGTGATGTCATCAATTTGTGTGCACAAGTTTCCCCGATGCGCAGATTGCTTCATTAGGGTATTGCCGTTCAGGTAAAAAGCTGAACTTCCACCTGCCATAACTTTGTAACCGCTTAACCGATTTTCAAGCGGTTTTCAATATCGTAATCAGACAAACACAGGGAGCATCGATTTTCAGTAAGTTGAACACTACAGTTACACTTTAACAAAGACAGCAGCAAGAGTTTGGCAGAAAAGCAGTTAAAGTAAACGATAGTCTGATACATTAATAATTCAATACTAAAACCGACAACCCTGCCATGATCATAATTTGTGAATAAAGCTGTGTCATAAAGTTAACTTTTATTTAAGAACAAATTATTTCAGGTACACATTACCTGTATGTCGTGCATGGCGACTCCATACAGAAGGCAATGCACGTGATGTACATCCCGGCCTGAGGCTGCACAGCCATCGGCCACTATTGGAGCCCAGATCCGCCGATGACATCAGCTTGTTTTAAGTCCTATCAGGGCCGATTAATTGGCCAAAACAACTCTACCTAGCATTATTTTCAGAAGAGTTAACCATTTGGCAATTGGGCTTAAATGTGTTGCTCAAGGGAGCAGTACTGTAGCAAATTAAGAGCTAGGCTTTTTGGGCTCTATCTTTCACACTGCCCTACCCGTTGCCACTACCCGCTACCCGTGAATTGCGCATTTAGCAGCTTCCGCTATGCCTAAACGGTATCTTGCGGCCACACTACCCGCTATGCATTATGCCGACTCCCTAATTTGCGCCTGGAGGTGTGCCCGTGGGTGTGTTTATGTGCTTTCCCTGCAATTGCTATCTTGACCACACACATTAGGGAAAGCATATAGCGGGTCCTCAAACCACCCGGTACCCATTTGGGCTTTTACAAGAGCCGCCCAGGCGGCTTCAATGCGCGTCCACTTGGACACATGTGGACATGCACATGCGGCTCCACTTCCCGAATTAACTCGCCTATAAAAAGCTACCTTGCATCAGCCTCAGTTGAACCCCTGAGAAAATGGCAGATAGTACTAAATTGCCTTGATAGCCAGTTAAATAATAGATGACGCCCAGAACGCGTGTACCGCCAGCGCACCAGCTACCTGGGCCTTTCAGGTAAGTCTATATTGTTTGTATTTTGTATCAATCATTTTTTCCGCTTTTATAATAGTATATAACTATTATATATAATATATATTAATGATATATATTATATATAATATCAGGGCCGGCGCTAGACCTGAAAATTTGGGGGAAAATATCCATCCCTTTATTGACTACAATTAGTCCTGGCTAATTCTAGATGGTTTTCCTTTATTAACACGTTTTCCAGTTCAAGAATAATCAAGTGGCAATTGAAGACACGGCTTCTCTCCCCCATGCGATCTAACAGCGACAAAAAAATGGGCTACATTCAGTATAGAAAAATAATTTAATTATAAATAGGTCTATGCACTGGTACTCAGCAACAGTAATTTTTTTTCCAGCGAGAGTGGCATTTCAGAACTCTCTTGCGAATGAAGGTAATTTCGGCGACAAGTACGTACACCTGGTTTTGCAGCACGGTCACGCAACTTGCTGTAAAAAATAGACAGCTGTCCGATTGGAAAATGTAAACGGATGAAACCACGTACTTGTCACCAGAATTACCTTCACTCGCTGAAGAGTTCTGAAATGCTGCTCTCGCTGGAAAAAAAGTTACGTCACTGAATGCCAGTGCATAGACCTAGCCTAATTTTATTTTTCTAAAATGGGATTCTGTTCTATGCTTCATTTCAGACGGGAGAGGGAGTTGGAAGTGCATGGCGAAAAGCATTTTTTTCTTTTTCTTTTTGAAGTTTCCATCACAAAAGGGGTAGGCTTGATGTTTTTTTTTTAATTACATACCAAACATTAAGCAATATGTCAATGTCTCATAATAATAATAATAATAATAATAATAATAATAATAAAATAATACAATTCATGATTAACTTAACAAAAACAGACCCTCCCCTGTCTGGATTTGACTTCATGCACGAACAATTTAACTTCGTCTTCGGAGAAACGTGGCGACCTTCCTCTCTCCATCACGGGTTTCGGTTTGAGGATTTGGGATAGCGCAGCCTGCTCCTAAAGGCAATGGCACCTGGCACACTGATTGGTTTAACTGGCGTAATGCCCAAACCACGCCTATGCATAATATAACGGGTAGTGTAGGTGTTTTAGGGATATAGGCAGGTGTGCAAGAAAGCAACTTTTGCGGGGGAACGCCTCTTACGCAATGCTAAATCCCCAAATAACGGGTTTAGGCACTCTGGCGCAAGATAGGGCCCCATATGTCCTCAAAAGTATGTACGTATAAAGTTTCAGTTTTCCAGGTCCTAGTATTTCAAATCTTTGCGCGAACGATCTGCCGTCCGCGTAAATACAGAACTGTGCAACCCACAGTTAGGTAACGGAAAATAAATATTGTGTAACTGATCGCTTGAGTAAACAGTGATGCATGAATGAAAGGTTTCAGTTTATGCTGCAATTACTGTACCTACCCTGATCCCCTTTTTGCTGGTATTACCTGGAAATTTCAAATGTTTACCCAAGCTATGATCTGATAAAATCAAGCCCGTTTACCACAGTTGTTGCTTACTGGTTAAAACTCCGACCTGTCAGTAGCCTAGCTTGGCGTCTATGGAAATAGCCAGTCCTGACAATCAGAATGACCTAACTGCGCAACATTCTCGTCTCTTAAAATGTTTAGAATACTCCACAAGTACATGTATTTAATTATGAAAACTGACCAAACTGGCGAAGACAAACAACTTTCAATCTTTTGACGCCAATGCATTGGTAAATTAAACCCCAAAAGAACAGTTTCCGTAAACCTAGGCTGATATTTTCGACATCTGTAATTTTATGGCCCTATATGAAAGTACGAAATAAACGTTGCCGTTCTGCTCTCAGGTCTTCGAAAGAAATAGATTTGTTGTTTTTACTTGGTCACAAGTGTGTCACTTCCCAGTAGTGTTGTCCCGATACCAAAAATTTTGTTTCAATACCGGTACCAAAATGAATTTCGATACTTTTCGATACAACTGGATACTTTTCGAAATAAAGGTGAAATACAAAAATGTCATTAGTTTTCTTTATTTTAACACAAACTCTTCTAAAACCGCTGAACTTCATTGAATGTGTATGGATAATAGACGCTTCCAGCACAAAAATGCTTCCTGTGGACATGGGCCCTAACACAGCCTGTGTTACTCAGACAGCCTGAGTTACTGCTGTGTTTCAGCACTAGAATGTAGGCTAACGTTATATACTTGGCTTTTCTAAAGGCTATTTTTTATGAGCATAACAGGGGACTGAATTAGTCCACTAATTACCTGTCGGTCTTTAAACTCTTTGAACTGGTCTGGATGCCTGTCTTTCAAATGTTTCGCCATGTTCGAAGTGTTGCCACCCTTGGCGAGACAGGGTTTGAAACATATCTTGCAGATAGGAGTCTGTGTTTTTGGGGTCCCCCTTTTCGTTGGGCTTGAAGCCAAAATATTTCCATATGGCACAACGGGTGCCTTCCTTGTCCACGAATTGTGGCATTACTGTCGCTGCCGCAGCTGCTAAAGGAAGGAAGACTCCTCATCGAGGAGTAATTTGTGGTATCAGTCACATGGGTGCCCCGCCCCTTTAGATAGACTTGCAGCGGGTTCCGAATGAATTTATTCCAATGCAAAGAAGTGAACGTGAGCACAGATTATCACCGATTATTTTGCCCCATTGTCACATAATTAAATATTGGACTTATTTTTCACAGGCCACGTATCTTCCAAATATTCTGCCGCTGCAGTGGCGTTTTAAGACCAACAGATCAGGAGAAAATGAACTTTGTTCGAGACCTGTGTCTCTCTCAGCAGCACTCAAGCAACATCTGGCAATACAAAAATACAGTATGGACTGCGAGAAACCACAAATTAAAATTTTGAACTGAAATAATGTTTGTGTTTATATGTTCAGCAATACTGTTATTGTCATTGATGTTTAATTGTTTTTAACGGGAAAAGCGAATATATTTGATCGCTATGATCTTGTACTGGATTGATATCAGATATTAAACAAGCAGGGGAAAGCGGCAAAATAAAGGCAAAAAATTAAATGTGAAGTGTAGTCCTATCTTGCATTGGCCATCCTCATTAAAAATGCAAACTCTGTACAGCAACAGGTTGCGATAATAGGAACAAGCTATCTATCTTTTCTTTACTAAGGGCGTAAACAGGTAAGGAATAAATTAGCAACTGTCGTATTACAAACCAGCTTCATAGGCTTAAACTAGCCGATGCAATCCCTTCAAGCTACAGCCTATGCCAATAAGTAATTACAGTAGAATACTTTACGTAATTTGAGTATTATGTAATTTAGCCTTTATTATAATGGGGAGTCCCACTGAAACAAAAAAACAGACCTGGCCAAACATTATCCTGTTCAAAACCTAACAACCACTCCAAGAGTGAATGCTAGCAAGCCAAAATCTAATTTTTAAGCTCATGTGAAATAACATTTGCGAACGCCGTTGCAGGCCAGCTAACTCATATTCGTAATGCTGAGTACAGCCGTAGGCTGTGTTGTAAAATGCCCGATGTAACAAAGTTAAAGGCAATATACATGCAACATGCAGATATAATATACTTATTTATCCCAACATTTAATTAGCTACCACTTCTGACAAGATGCGACCGATAACCCGGTCAGCATTCATTCCGCAAATACAACGCGCGCAACACTTCTGCGACGGTGCCCACTTAGGAGACAGGAAGCGTGACTAATTTCTTACAATGGGGGTCTATGGGGGATAAGGAGTTTTGCTAAACTGTCTTTGCCTACTCTCAGCGCTGTCTCTCACTTCTGTGTTCCTCGGCTCATATTACAACACGTCGATTGCGGCAACGTCACACAGCAGCAGAGATGAGTCAAGCAGGCATTCTCATTAAAGAATAAGTACGAGTGCCGTTTTTTTCCAAACGCAGTATAGTATCTTTTTGAATGCTTTGGTACCGTGGTGCTTATTAAGTACTGGTATACCGTGCAACACTACTTCTGAGTTTAACAAGCTAGCTGATCTTTACATGCAGTATAGCTCCTAAAATGCCTCTTTCACTGAGGTGTTTAGAGGCACCAGTTTTAGCTAAAAGAAATGAAGAGAATCCCCAGAAGAGCCCTTTGTTTCGCCGACAGCAAACTCCACTGCCAAATAAAGATCTACTGTCGTGCAAATTTCAGGAGACAATTGTTAGACAGCGGGGCTATGAGTACACTTAATGAGAGTAACACTCCTGTTTTAACAAGCGGACTAGTCACATCTCACTTTCCCTGGGTTGCATGTAAATTTTGTGCAACGTTATCATGAATGGATATTTCTACACCAATGCAGCCTTACCTCGCTGGGATTAAATAAATATTTGGAGACAGTGTTACAATAGAATATGTGCAGCAAAGCGCTTGGAGCAAGACCGGAGAGCCTTAAATGGTTAGATTGTAACCATTCAATCAGTTATTTGCTGCAGGTTTTGCCTTGGAGAGGCGAGGGAGGGTGAAGGGGCCATACACGCACATTTCTGTCCAGCTATCCTTAGATCTTGCTTACAAAATCAACAAACACAAAGAGGGAAATGCCTAGAACATGATAATTAAAGAGACCATACTGGATATTTTCCACAAAAATCAGTCGAAACGAAATCAAGTAAGTTTTAAGAATATTTGTCATAAGGTCCATAATATGAACTTTCGGAAAATAATGGGTTCCAGAATGTTCAATTTACTACCTTAAAATGTGGCCAAAGTTTATAAAATCGATTTAAATTCATAAATCGCCCCAATTTATAAACTTCAACAGTATTTTTCGATGGTAAATCAGACGTTCTGAAGCTTGATATTTCCTGAAAGCTCATATTTCAGGCCTACTATAAAAGAACTCTATTTTATTTCAATCAACTTTTTGGCGAAACTCTCCGGTATTGTCTCTTTAGCTGAAGTGTCACTGTGATGGAGTTTTAATTTACCCAGTACTGTCATTCTGTCCCGACAGTAAAGACATTGGCCCAATTGTGGGGGAATGGAAAAGGAAACAGAGTACTGGCCAAAGAAAATCCACTCTCCATGACAGAAGTGACAGGTTTATAGACCTTCCAGGGCTCGACATTCCCTTTGATCTGATGGCCCGGCAACGTTTTTTTTTAGGCCTTCCGGCCGGTATGGACCATAGACTGTATAAAAAGATGGACGCAGCACCCTGGTCTGAAAAAATGAAGCCCCTCTTGAAGTACCGTAAAATGGCATTCTATTTAATGGCCATCAGATGGCGACATCGGTGGTTGCAGAAAAAGTTCAATGCTATAGAAGTCTAAGAGAAAATGACCCTACTTTCCCACCTTATTTTTCATTTAAATAATGATTTTTCACATTATTTTATGGTAGCTATAGCAAGTTTCAAGTCTCCTTCGATATATCATGATGTTCATTTTTGTAAATTATGGTCCCATATAGACTAGAATAAAGGATTAAGCCAGAATATGTTTTAGGGCGCGGCTATCCTCCGGTCCTCGTCCGACACGGTCAGATCCAGAGCCACGGTCCTTCCGGATCTTCAATACACGCTCCGTCAATAGAAATCACATCCGGTTTCAAAATGACAACATGGCGCAATGCAAATTGCCAAAATCGAGGCTTCCTTTATGGTATGCTGAAACCAATGGGTGACGTCACGGTAACCGTCCATCTTTTATACAGTCTATGGTGTGGACCACCACACTTCGCATTTCACTGGTCGGTTGAGCCACTAACAAATAAAATCGCTTTCAAAAATTTATTCATCTTACTGCGGCATAAACCACGCAAAAACGCAGCTCAAACTTGACATCACTTCATCCATCTCAGCTCAAGAAATTAAAATGGGGTTAGGATTATTCCATAAGATCTTGCCGCATACGATATCTTGTGCATGAGGATCATTGAGGGTTTATTGCGAGGAACTGGACCAGCGGTAACAGCTTCCTTATGGGCGGTTGCGTGATAACTCCTCCAAACATGAAAGCGCTTTTGAAACGGTAATAGTTGGAATTCTCATTGGAAAGGAAACTAGGGGGTACAATTTGAAAAAAAAAAAAAAAAAACCGACGCATTTATTCTGGCTCGACGAAGCAAACCCAGAACAAGCTAGCGTAATACGTTAGCTTGCTAGCAGCACTACGCTGGGAATCGAGAATGCACCACAAGCTTTAATTTAACATGTTAGCTAGCCAGCCTAGGGCGCGTTTCCCAAAAGCTGAGTCGCTAATGATATCAGCTACTAAGCTGCATAGGCTGAACCATTCGATCACAGGTTGGCAGCCACAGCGTTGTTGGGAAATATACCCCAGGTTACTTTTCTGTGTTTCTAAGTTATGACTTCTCGCAATTGACCATGGCAATTTATTTTTGTTTCTTTCACTTGTTAAAGGCTTGGTTGAGCGAGTGAATATAGCCAGCTAGGATTAGAATTAGTTATAGGAAATGTCTATTTAACTGTCCGACGGATCGATCTTTTCTGCCACTTTGCAGTCTCTTCCGTTTTTTCATGCACCAATTGGCACAGTTAAAAATAATCAAGGAAACTAGGTAGCTAATATACTTCGGAGATACTGATATTGAAAACTGATCATTTCGCTGGCGTCAAATTAGCCACAAGTAATCGGACTAATATCTTCACGAGAAGCATCAGGCGTTATTGCACAACACTTCCTATCAGATATAAAATACAGCATTGTATATAAAGTTAGATTGGTTACTGGAATTGGCATTCATATTGTGACTTAACAGCCCGGTAGCTTGATTACTGACAGCGCCTATTGTAGGCTACGTTGTAAATTCATGCCAATCGCCTTACGTATAGAGGGATCATCAGTCTGCGTCACAACACAAGTCACCCGCTCTACTCGCATGTCGACTGCAGAAAGAGAGCAGGAAGAGCAGCGACCATGGCTTAAAGTGGAAATGAAGCAGTCAAATAAAACAGATGTCTATAGCACCAGTTAATTATTTAAATATACCATAAATAAAAAACATAGTCCGAAATATAAGCCATTTTTAGAATAAAAGCACAAACAAGTAGCATTAATGTTAATGCTTTCAGCCTGGGTGCCGCCATCTTTTGTTTTCAGAACATCATGACATCACGAGAATGGTTGTTTACAACATTCTATGTTGTTTACATTTGGGTGAATGCAACATTTAAGCCCAACGCCCACTGGAGGCGTGAGGCGCGCGTCAGATTTTTGACTTTTGGCCACTGCTCAATTTCTAAAGGGTCAACACAATAAAAACGCATTTGTCTTTTAGATTACTTAACTATTTCACCTTGTCATTTGTGGCACACATTTAGCGGCAACCTCACATGCAGTTGTCAACCTGCTTTTTAACCAAGTCACAGTTTTGAAAGGAAATCCGTTATTTTGCGGGCATTTAAGTTATCGAGCGATCTACAGTTAGACAGTACCTAAATCAAGGTACACTGATAAGAACTTTACACTGCTAAGTTAGCTAGCTAGCTAATTCGTTGCTAGGTAAAGTTAAGTGAATCTTAATTTACTAGGCGGCTAAATTTGGGAGGAAAATTATGCCTATATATAACGTATAGTGCATAGTAACCTGGCCGTCGCACTTTGCCATCACTTAAAATCAGCTTTATCGATAGGTTTTTTCAAAATTAAACGTTGTCTTGTTTAATATTTTGAGAGTGACACCCATGGCTTGCTTCTCGGTGCTGTTGTCATCCGTTATTATTGATGCAACAGACACTTCTAGTGGGCGTTTAAAAAGCGTTTGAGTTTGACGCGGCGCTTCACGGCCAGTGGGCGTTAGGCTTTAGCCCGGTCCACAGGGGGCCTGAGGCGTTTCAGTGCGGCAGTTTAGGCTTGTTCACTGGAATAACATGAAAATGAACTGATTTGCCGCTCTCTTTTACCCGATAATATTCATTTGAACAGCCAGGGGCAATACAAAATGATCCCCCTGTGCTTTTTCCAAGACCTGCCATGTTTATTTGATAGTTAGCTTAATGTTGGCAAGCGCTAACGTCAAGCTAATGGCAAGCTAAAACATCCATAAACGTTAACCATTCTGATGGCGTCGCCTGCATTTTTAAAACATGGCTGCGCCCTAGTGGCGAAAATCGGAATCAACATGTAATTTTCCAGCGAAACTACTTGAATTTCAGGTTTAATGAAAAGCCATCCATTCCCAAAAATAATAAAGCAACCAGCAAAAATGGTCACAGTTTTAATTACTTCATTTCCACTTTAAAACGCATAAGTTTTACAGACTTCGAGCACCAGTGCTGCAGCATGCCCACAGCATGACCCCAAGCTGAGAGAAAAAGAACATTGTTATTAATTTCGAGCAATATAATATGTTAGACTCATTGGTTTGAATGGTGAAAAAAGCTAGATATGCCCGCAGGCACAGCTGTATAACTGCAGCAAATGAGTTGTGAAATGTTTACTACAATAATGACAGTGACTGAAGCGAGGTTCCATAGCAATGGAAAAGAAGATAAACTTTATTGATCCCACAGTGGGGAAATTTCATCGTTACAGCAGCTCAAAAGATAGATATATGAGAGGGGGGAAAAAAGCAAATGTAAAGCAAGTACAAAGGAAGCTAAAGATTAATTTGTAACGTTATATTATTCTAAATTACATACCCAGCCATGCAGGTGCAGTTCGGGTCAGGATGCAGTTGTTTTTCTTGTTCAATGACCCAGACTTAATCCATATTAATATTATTTCAGAACTGAGGAGTAATTTGTGGTATCAGTCACATGGGTGCCCCGGCCCTTTAGATAGACTTGCAGCGGGTTCCGAATGAATTTATTCCAATGCAAAGAAGTGAACGTGAGCACAGATTATCACCGATTATTTTGCCCCATTGTCACATAATTAAATATTGGACTTATTTTTCACAGGCCACGTATCTTCCAAATATTCTGCCGCTGCAGTGGCGTTTTAAGACCAACAGATCAGGAGAAAATGAACTTTGTTCGAGACCTGTGTCTCTCTCAGCAGCACTCAAGCAACATCTGGCAATACAAAAATACAGTATGGACTGCGAGAAACCACAAATTAAAATTTTGAACTGAAATAATGTTTGTGTTTATATGTTCAGCAATACTGTTATTGTCATTGATGTTTAATTGTTTTTAACGGGGAAAACGAATATATTTGATCGCTATGATCTTGTACTGGATTGATATCAGATATTAAACAAGCAGGGGAAAGCGGCAAAATAAGGCGCAAAAATTAAATGTGAAGTGTAGTCCTATCTTGCATTGGCCATCCTCATTAAAAATGCAAACTCTGTACAGCAACAGGTTGCGATAATAGGAACAAGCTATCTATCTTTTCTTTACTAAAGGACGTAAACAGGTAAGGAATAAATTAGCAACTGTCGTATTACAAACCAGCTTCATAGGCTTAAACTAGCCGATGCAACGCCCTTCAAGCTACAGCCTATGCCAATAAGTAATTACAGTAGAATACTTTACGTAATTTGAGTATTATGTAATTTAGCCTTTATTATAATGGGGAGTCCCACTGAAACAAAAAAACAGACCTGGCCAAACATTATCCTGTTCAAAACCTAACAACCACTCCAAGAGTGAATGCTAGCAAGCCAAAATCTAATTTTTAAGCTCATGTGAAATAACATTTGCGAACGCCGTTGCAGGCCAGCTAACTCATATTCGTAATGCTGAGTACAGCCGTTAGCTGTGTTGTAAAATGCCCGATGTAACAAAGTTATAGGCAATATACATGCAACATGCAGATATAATATACTTATTTATCCCAACATTTAATTAGCTACCACTTCTGACAAGATGCGACCGATAACCCGGTCAGCATTCATTCATAAATACAACGCCACAAGAACACTTCTGCGACGGTGCCCACTTAGGAGACAGGAAGCGTGACTAATTTCTTACAATGGGGGTCTATGGGGGATAAGGAGTTTTGCTAAACTGTCTTTGCCTACTCTCAGCGCTGTCTCTCACTTCTGTGTTCCTCGGCTCATATTACAACGCGTCGATTGCGGCAACGTCACACAGCAGCAGAGATGAGTCAAGCAGGCATTCTCATTAAAGAATAAGTACGAGTGCCGTTTTTTTCCAAACGCAGTATAGTATCTTTTTGAATGCTTTGGTACCGTGGTGCTTATTAAGTACTGGTATACCGTGCAACACTACTTCTGAGTTTAACAAGCTAGCTGATCTTTACATGCAGTATAGCTCCTAAAATGCCTCTTTCACTGAGGTGTTTAGAGGCACCAGTTTTAGCTAAAAGAAATGAAGAGAATCCCCAGAAGAGCCCTTTGTTTCGCCGACAGCAAACTCCACTGCCAAATAAAGATCTACTGTCGTGCAAATTTCAGGAGACAATTGTTAGACAGCGGGGCTATGAGTACACTTAATGAGAGTAACACTCCTGTTTTAACAAGCGGACTAGTCACATCTCACTTTCCCTGGGTTGCATGTAAATTTTGTGCAACGTTATCATGAATGGATATTTCTACACCAATGCAGCCTTACCTCGCTGGGATTAAATAAATATTTGGAGACAGTGTTACAATAGAATATGTGCAGCAAAGCGCTTGGAGCAAGACCGAGAGCCTTAAATGGTTAGATTGTAACCATTCAATCAGTTATTTATTTGCAGGTTTTGCCTTGGAGAGGCGAGGAGGGTGAAGGGCCATACACGCACATTTCTGTCCAGCTATCCTTAGATCTTGCTTACAAAATCAACAAACAAACAAAGAGGGAAATGCCTAGAACATGATAATTAAAGAGACCATACTGGATATTTTCCACAAAAATCAGTGTAAAACGAAATCAAGTAAGTTTTAAGAATATTTGTCATAAGGTCCATAATATGAACTTTCGAAAATAATGGGTTCCAGAATGTTCAATTTACTACCTTAAAATGTGGCCAAAGTTTATAAAATCGATTTAAATTCATAAATCGCCCCAATTTATAAACTTCAACAGTATTTTTCGATGGTAAATCAGACGTTCTGAAGCTTGATATTTTCTGAAAGCTCATATTTCAGGCCTACTATAAAAGAACTCTATTTTATTTCAATCAACTTTTTGGCGAAACTCTCCGGTATTGTCTCTTTAGCTGAAGTGTCACTGTGATGGAGTTTTAATTTACCCAGTACTGTCATTCTGTCCCGACAGTAAAGACATTGGCCCAATTTGTGGGGAATGGAAAAGGAAACAGAGTACTGGCCAAAGAAAATCCACTCTCCATGACAGAAGTGACAGGTTTATAGACCTTCCAGGGCTCGACATTCCCTTTGATCTGATGGCCCGGCAACGTTTTTTAGGCCTTCCGGGCCGGTATGGACCATAGACTGTATAAAAAGATGGACGCAGCACCCTGGTCTGAAAAATGAAGCCCCTGCGGAAGTACCGTAAAATGGCATTCTATTTAATGGCCATCAGATGGCGACATCGGTGGTTGCAGAAAGAAGTTCAATGCTATAGAAGTCTAAGAGAAAATGACCCTACTTTCCCACCTTATTTTTCATTTAAATAATGATTTTTCACATTATTTTATGGTAGCTATAGCAAGTTTCAAGTCTCCTTCGATATATCATGATGTTCATTTTTGTAAATTATGGTCCCATATAGACTAGAATAAAGGATTAAGCCAGAATATGTTTTAGGGGCGCGGCTATCCTCCGGTCCTCGTCCGATACGGTCAGATCCAGAGCCACGGTCCTTCCCGGATCTTCAATACACGCTCCCGTCCAATAGAAATCACATCCGGTTTCAAAATGACAACATGGCGCAATGCAAATTGCCAAAATCGAGGCTTCCTTTATGGTATGCTGAAACCAATGGGTGACGTCACGGTAGCTTCGTCCATCTTTTTATACAGTCTATGGTGTGGACCACCACACTTCGCATTTCACTGGTCCGGTTGAGCCACTAACAAATAAAATCGCTTTCAAAAAATTTATTCATCTTACTGCGGCATAAACACGCAAAACGCAGCTCAAACTTGACATCACTTCATCCATCTCAGCTCAAGAAATTAAAATGGGGTTAGGATTATTCCACATAAGATCTTGCACGCACGATATCTTGTGCATGAGGATCATTGAGGGTTTATTGCGAGGAACTGGACCAGCGGTAACAGCTTCCTTATGGGCGGTGCACGTGATAACTCCTCCAAACATGAAAGCGCTTTTGAAACGGTAATAGTTGGAATTCTCATTGGAAAGGAAACTAGGGGGTACAATTTGAAAAAAAAAAAAAAAAAAACCCGCACGCATTTATTCTGGCTACGACACGAAGCAGAACCCAGAACAAGCTAGCGTAATACGTTAGCTTGCTACAGCACTACGCTGGGAATCGAGAATGCACCACAAGCTTTAATTTAACATGTTAGCTAGCCAGCCTAGGGCGCGTTTCCCAAAAGCTGAGTCGCTAATGATATCAGCTACTAAGCTGCATAGGCTGAACCATTCGATCACAGGTTGGCAGCCACAGCGTTGTTGGGAAATATACCCCAGGTTACTTTTCTGTGTTTCTAAGTTATGACTTCTCGCAATTGACCATGGCAATTTATTTTTGTTTCTTTCACTTGTTAAAGGCTTGGTTGAGCGAGTGAATATAGCCAGCTAGGATTAGAATTAGTTATAGGAAATGTCTATTTAACTGTCCGACGGATCCCGATCTTTTCTGCCACTTTGCAGTCTCTTCCGTTTTTCATGCGCAATTGGCACAGTTAAAAATAATCAAGGAAACTAGGTAGCTAATATACTTCGGAGATACTGATATTGAAAACTGATCATTTCGCTGGCGTCAAATTAGCCACAAGTAATCGGACTAATATCTTCACGAGAAGCATCAGACGTTATTGCACAACACTTCCTATCAGATATAAAATACAGCATTGTATATAAAGTTAGATTGGTTACTGGAATTGACATTCATATTGTGACTTAACAGCCCGGTAGCTTGATTACTGACAGCGCCTATTGTAGGCTACGTTGTAAATTCATGTCAATCGCCTTACGTATAGAGGGATCATCAGTCTGCGTCACAACACAAGTCACCCCGCTCTACTGCGCATGTCGACTGCAGAAAGAGAGCAGGAAGAGCCGCGACCATGGCTTAAAGTGGAAATGAAGCAGTCAAATAAAACAGATGTCTATAGCACCAGTTAATTATTTAAATATACCATAAATAAAAACATAGTCCGAAATATAAGCCATTTTTTAGAATAAAGCACAAACAAGTAGCATTAATGTTAATGCTTTCAGCCTGGGTGCCGCCATCTTTGTTTTCAGAACATCATGACATCACGAGAATGGTTGTTTACAACATTCTATGTTGTTTACATTTGGGTGAATGCAACATTTAAGCCCAACGCCCACTGGAGGCGTGAGACGCGCGTCAGATTTTGACTTTTGGCCACTGCTCAATTTCTAAAGGGTCAACACAATAAAAACGCATTTGTCTTTTAGATTACTTAACTATTTCACCTTGTCATTTGTGGCACACATTTAGCGGCAACCTCACATGCAGTTGTCAACCTGCTTTTTAACCAAGTCACAGTTTTGAAAGGAAATCCGTTATTTTGCGGGCATTTAAGTTATCGAGCGATCTACAGTTAGACAGTACCTAAATCAAGGTACACTGATAAGAACTTTACACTGCTAAGTTAGCTAGCTAGCTAATTCGTTGCTAGGTAAAGTTAAGTGAATCTTAATTTACTAGACGGCTAAATTTAGGAGGAAAATTATGCCTATATATAACGTATAGTGCATAGTAACCTGGCCGTCGCACTTTGCCATCACTTAAAATCAGCTTTATCGATAGGTTTTTTCAAAATTAAACGTTGTCTTGTTTAATATTTTGAGAGTGACACCCATGGCTTGCTTCTCGGTGCTGTTGTCATCCGTTATTATTGATGCAACAGACACTTCTAGTGGGCGTTTAAAAGCGTTTGGAGTTTGACGCGACGCTTCACGGCCAGTGGGCGTTGGGCTTTAGCCCCGGTCCCACAGGGGGCCTGAGGCGTTTCAGTGCGGCAGTTTAGGCTTGTTCACTGGAATAACATGAAAATGAACTGATTTGCCGCTCTCTTTTACCCGATAATATTCATTTGAACAGCCAGGGGCAATACAAAATGATCCCCCTGTGCTTTTTCCAAGACCTGCCATGTTTATTTGATAGTTAGCTTAATGTTAGCTTGGGCGCTAACGTCAAGCTAATGGCAAGCTAAAACATCCATAAACGTTAACCATTCTGATGACGTACGCCTGCATTTTTAAAACATGGCTGCGCCCTAGTGGCGAAAGTCGGAATCAACATGTAATTTTCCAGCGAAACTACTTGAATTTCAGGTTTAATGAAAAGCCATCCATTCCCAAAAATAATAAAGCAACCAAGAAATGGTCACAGTTTTAATTACTTCATTTCCACTTTAAACGCGCAAGTTTTACAGACTTCGAGCACCAGTGCTGCAGCATGCCCACAGCATGACCCCAAGCTGAGAGAAAAAAGAACATTGTTATTTATTTCGAGCAATATAATATGTTAGACTCATTGGTTTGAATGGTGAAAAAGCTAGATATGCCCGCAGGCACAGCTGTATAACTGCAGCAAATGAGTTGTGAAATGTTTACTACAATAATGACAGTGACTGAAGACGAGGTTCCATAGCAATGGAAAGAGAAGATAAACTTTTATTGATCCCACAGTGGGGAAATTTCATCGTTACAGCAGCTCAAAAAGATAGATATATGAGAGGGGGGGAAAAAAGCAAATGTGTAAAGCAAGTACAAAGGAAGCTAAGATTAATTTGTAACGTTATATTATTCTAAATTACATACCCAGCCATGCAGGTGCAGTTCGCGGTCAGGATGCAGTTGTTTTTCTTGTTCACAATGACCCAGACTTAATCCATATTAATATTATTTCAGAACTCTTTTGCGAATGAAGGTAATTTCGGCGACAAGCACCTTGCAGCACGGTCACGCAACTTGCTGTAAAAAATAGACAGCTGTCCGATTGGGCAATGTAAACGGACGAAATCACGTACTTGTCACCAGAATTACCTTCATTCGCTGAAGAGTTCTGAAACGCCACTCACTGAAAAAAAAATTACCGTCGCTGAGTGCCAGTGCATAGACCTAATTATAATTAAATTATTTTTCTGTACTGAATGTAGCCCATTATTTGCTGTTAGATCTCATGGGGGAGAGGAGCTGTGTCTTCAATTGCCATTTGATTATTCTTGAATTGGAAAACGTTTTAATATAGAAAAATCATCTAGAATTAGCCAGGACTAATTGTTGTCAATAAAGGGATGGATAACTGCCCCCGAATTTTCAGGTCTAGCGCTGGCCCTGACCCGCCATTACGAGTTATCTCATAGTTGGCAGTCAACGTGTTAAGACGTATCCCATTCACTTATGTTAATTTAGCAGCATAACTTGTTTTATCACTCGGTGATAAACTGTTGTAGTACGCTGACAACATCGCTAGCTAGCCAACATCGCAACTGCAACAACAATGACAACCTGTCAAACAGTTTAAAGGGGCTGCTCTTTCTGCAGTCAAGTTGCGCGCGCATCCGTCGTGTTGATAAAGAATTATAAAACGGGTGCTTCTCATCCTTAAATATGATTGGCTGAGCCGCGTTCCATGCCGGTATAAAATCAGTGTAACCCACTGTATTCTGAGGCAGACCGCAGCACAAAATATCCCTGCGCGCCTGGCCTAGCAACCAACTACTCTGTGCTCAACTGACTCGTTAGGTTACGTTTGTTTCAAGACTTTTAGCTCGCTATTTCAGTGTTGGCGAAGTTTAGCCTTTTAACCCACTAACTAGTTGGCTATCTACCTAGCTAGCAATAGCATTATAGAGTTCGATATTTAGCTTGCTAGCGACATTGCTAACTAGCTTGCTATTTCAGTTTTAGTGGTAAGTTGTTGATTTTTTTTTCTTGTGAGTTTATTTTATGGGCTATGTGTAGGGTAACCACATCCATTGTAGTGAACGCTAGCTAGTTGACAAGCTGGCTAGCAAACTAATGCACAATTCAACATATTTTCCTGGACACCAGCAAGTGTGGAGGACAAAAGTCAACCTTGTTCCCTACTCTCGCTGCTGGTTGTAATGATATGGCCGATCGGCGCAAGTTGAGAACAAGGAAACTCTAAAACCGAAACAAACGTAAAATTATTTAACGGGGCCTTCGGGAGACCGAAGGAGACATTCCAAATAGCCTGCTTTCATAGTATATCTACATTAACCAGCCGAAATAGCCTGATGTGACATGATAATGTGACATGCTAGATGAAAAAGCAATCTTAGCGTCTGTGTTGCTTGCCAATCATTCTGTCCACTCGATCTTGCTTGGTGGAAGAATGAATAGTTCTCAATTTTATTGTTGCATTATTACCAATAAATTGTTGATTTTTTTTTCTTGTGTGTTTATTTAATGGGCTATATGTAGGTAACCGATTTATAAAAGCAGTAAGCCCCTTGAAGAAGTGATTTTATAACCGAGGGAGGGGCATAAAAATCACTGTAACCCACTGCTTCTCGGGGCTTATTCCTTTAATAATCCCTCTATGCTGACTAGCTACAAGCATGTCGCACGCAGAAGAAAAAAATCAAATGACAGTAAAATGATCCAATCATATTTCCCCTATGAATGGGAGGGCTTTGTTATTGCTAATATTATGACAAGTTCCGCCCACTGTCCCCCAGGCGAATAACAAGCTAGCGGAAAAAAAAAAAAAAATCGGCGGTAAACCACTTAGCGAGCTAGCCTGAGTTGTTGGTTCGTGATAGATGTGAATATCGTTTTGAGTTTATTAAGCACGTTTTCCAGATTAATATTCAAAGAGAAATTGGAGTTGATCAGCTTGGGAAAACCTACACCAGACCTTAATTTGATGCAAAAAACCGAGGCTTTTGAGAGGCATTTCAACACCAGCAATTACACGCGATACCCATGGATGAAGGAGGAAAATCTGAATTGCTGGGATTGGGTCCTGGGCCAAAGATGGACTCTCTGAGCAGGTGAAAAAGGCATTTAAATGGTCATGAAACGGTAAGCTATTTTAATAGGACGCTGTGCCAAGTGATTTTTGCCATCGCTGCCTGTGTTTTGTGCATGTTATAAAATTTATTTGGGAAAACATTACGCGGCATGACTGCTGAGATGGTGAAATAGATCAACCGTTAATACAGCACGATGCTTTTACCCAAATTAAGTTTACTGGGGAAACGGAAAGAAACTTCTAGCCTCTGAAATAATTTATGAGACTTCACAGAAGCGTAAGAGCACAGCGTTAATTATTCATTAATTAGATCCTCCCGACTGATCCTGGCATATCTGGAGATTTTAGTGTTTTACAAGCAAAAAAAAAAATCAGTGTATATTCATTTTCTCTCGCTAGGACGGTGTGAGAACAGTATTAGGCACATGAAGCCAGTAGAGAATTTCAGCTAGTACGACAGTACTTGGACGTATTTTTCTAATAAACCTCTCTGATTAGTTTTTCTTGCCTCGGTACACTGAAGGTAAAAATGGGCATACTACACTGCCGTCTCGTTATACTAGTGTTGCGCTGTGACAAACTGCCCAAAGTGAAGAATTATTCTGGGCTAAAGAAAAAAAAATACTCGGAGCTACGTACGTCTTCGAATACCCCGGGCAGATGACGCCACTGTTCTATACCCGTCACTGATGGATTAAGTTCGTCAATGACGGTAGTGATGAGCGCCAGCGGGAGCTCTGCATTAGCCCATGTAATAATGCGTTTGCAATAATCCGGGCCGGTGAATTTTGAGTGTGGCCAGTGAATATTTAAATCTTCTGGCCCGGAGGCCAAGAGCCTTTTTTTCCGGAAGGTCGAGCCTTGCCTTCCCACAATATGACCACAGACAGACCTGAGGAAACTTGGAAACAGGCTTGAAGTTCCTGACCATAGATCATTCCATCGTAATAAACTGAAACATACTTCATATCTGATATTGAGTAACTGTAGGCCTAATAATAATTCTGAAATACAGTGTGTCACTACAGTTTATCAGTCAAGTCTTACAGCCTTGAAAGAAATAAAGTGAAGATAAACTTCATGCAAGTTTCTTTTCATTTGGAGCATAAAATCATGAGACTTGGCCCTGATAACGCTTTTTCACGCGCTTAAAGATGGTACCTGGGGGCACCCCAGTGGCACATCGGTCTAAGTGTGTGCATCATAAAGGCTGTGTCCTTTCTGCGGCGACCTGGGTTTGATTTCGGCTCAGGTCATTTGCATGTCTTCCCCATTCTTCTCCCCAACCTTCCTGTTACTCTCTACCGCATAACTATCTAATAAAGGAAAAAATCCCTGAGAGGCAGATTTGGAACTCTGATTTGGTTAATAGACGTCATCTGTACAAATTACCAATGTACAATGTTTAGGTCAATATGATTTCCGACTAAAAAATTTTGTTGTGAGTAAGTCCATTTTGGTGTTCAAACGTTACCATTAAAGCTATTTCAAATCAAATCAAACTTTATTTATACAGCACTTTTCACACAAAAAATGTAGCACAAAGTGCTTTAAAAATTAAGAACAAAGACAGTAAATAACACCCCTTCCCCATCAGCCACCCACTTTCCCTGCCTCAACTTGTCCCACCCCGAAAGAGACTTAATGAGGTAAGAGGATGAGGAAACGCCATCATGGGGCGCTGTCCACAACAAGAGCTGATCATAGCCCATAGCCGCAGAGATGCCACCACGGAGATCACCCCACTCCTGACAGAGGGAGGAGTCAAAATCACAACCATAAAGTTGTTGTTGATGGAGCGCCCCCCACCCCCACCCAACCAGAGGAGCCAGGAAGACCCCCACGACAACATCCCCACAGCCGGAGCCAATCACAGCTCCCAGTGCAAATCATATTGTCAATATTGTTGACAATATGAATCCATAGGCTCTAGCAAAGAAAAAAAGTTTAAAACATAACCCGAGAACTCTGAAGTTAAATAACATATTTCCGCAGTATATTAAAGTCACGGGACTATCACAATAAGGCTTGGAAATGCTAAGTACTCTGACAGACTACGGCATACGCCAAAGCTTCTAATGAATTTATTGTTTACTTCTCTGTTGAGACATTGGTTTTGTAATTGACTCCTTTGAGGGAGATCAAACATAATTGTTGAATGAACACATGCATGAGAGAGTACATTCCGGTCGGCTAGATCAGTGGTTCCCAAACTCGGCCCTGGGGACCCACTGTGTCCGCTGGTTTTTGTTTCAACCACAGCTCCAATCTTAGAACGCTAATGAGCTGTTAATTGTTCTTAATTGCACTATTCTTGCTCACACTGAATATTTATCCTTTTAAACCACTTCAAAAATGGTCATGATGAAAAACAATACATACTTCACTGTGTTACTTCACTTGGAAATTTCTTCTCTAACATAAAAAAGGTGGAAATTTGCAACTGATAACATGAATCTATGAATTGGCTTCTAATGGATAAAATTGTGGACCCAAGGTCATTAAAGCTAACTATTATTAGGCAATTAAGAATTCAAAGACAAAGCAAAGGATGAGTCAAAACAATAATGAGTCAAACCTGTTAAATGTCACTTGTTTGGTTTCAGGAAAGAACCTGAACACCTTCATTCAGAACCCGAGTCACCAGATTACTGATTGATTGCAGTCTTGCATTTGCTCACATAAAACATATTGCCACATTGGCTTGGTGTGCTTATGTGGAATACATCAAAATAAAAAATATGAATGTTGGACTTTGAAATCTCATGGAATGCGTAGCCATTTCTGTCATAATGTGGTTTAAGGGGATAAAACATCTCTCTAATCTGACAAGCAACTAATTAAAAAATGAACAGCTTGTTAAAACTCTGGGATCATAATTGTGGTTGGAGCAAAGACCAGCATATACAGTGGGTTCCCAGGACCGACTTTGGGAACCACTGGGCTAGATGACAATTACCGCACGCATTACCGACTGCTGTCGTCTTGGCAACAGACAGGCCAAAGTTCCACAGCATGTGGCAGGTTCACCAGTGTTTGTATCTTGACATAATGGCTGGACAGGTTTATATTGCACATGTTAAGCTGGTATTAATGGCGAATATGCGGGCCTACCGTACGTACACACGCAAATTTTATCATTGCTTTCAATGAGCTGCAGAATTTTGCATGAAGAGCGACTGTTAGCGTGAAATTGAGTTTGCATAACCTTCATGTAACCTGAATGATGGTTCAAGCCAAAAATTAAGGCCTGGCATTCTAGCTGCTTTCAAATGCTCTCCAGCATGATATAGCAATTTTAAATATGGCCGACTGGCAGCCAAGTTCGATATTGAGTTTTGACACCTCAAACAAATTTTACTCTGTACATCCATATGTACCTTCTCACCAAATCTCACATTGATCCCCTCAGTGCAGATCAAAGTTAACGCAGACGCTGACCCCTACGCCAACGCTGCCACGTGATCCCATAAGGTCCCTTTGGTCTGTTGGACCAAGCGAGCTAAAATTTGACATTTCATGACACTTGGACTCGTTTGACTTCTTGCTAAGGTTATCTGCATGTACCCAGGGCTCGAGACTAACGCCGTCCCGTCGACTATAGGAAATGTGTTTGGGATGGTCAGAGACGTCTCTCGGGACACCTCCGGGACGAGTCTCCGTTTATTTTTTTGTTTTTTTTTTATATGCTATATATATGTTTAGTAACCGTTACTTAGCAAATGAAAACTAAATCTTGTGCTGATTTAATCAGCGCGCGTCTGTTCATGTGAATATGATCACTCAAGAAATGTTCCTGCCGGCTTCCCGCGGGGCCGCAGCACCGGTCCATCACTCATCAGTGACGATTCATCATCGCAGTACAGCACCATGTTGTGGTGGTTAAATCTAGAATCCACCCTGGGTGGCAGTGCTGCTGCTTCGCTCTCAACAAGCTCCAGTCAGCCCGAGTCAGAGGTAAGGATGCATGATCTAATCTAAATGGAGTAAACGTTGTTTATATTTTGTTTTTTATCCACTTTAAGATGGCTAAAATGACACTGTTGACGAGTGTGGCTAACGCTAGAAGGTTACAGGAGAGCTAGTTAGCTGTTACCCTAGTTATTTGTAAGTTAGCTGGTGTCCAACTGGTATTTTAAGTTAACGGTGTAACATTACTACCGCATGAAAGGCAATTAATCTCTGTATTTTTGAACTGCAACACCTACATTCCCACATTTCCCCATAATCTGTGGCTTAATGACCGATACAGATAACATGCGGATGAATTTGTAACGTTTACGTTACCGCCAAATTGCGGCAGATTGTACCGTACACGGCAAAAATGAAAGCCCCTTGCCCTCATAGGTTAGCTTTAGCTACCACGTTATGTTGAACCAAATTTTCTCGTTCCTTAACGTATCAATAGCCCGTGGTGAACTCGTGCAACAGGGCTATGGGTTGAATAGCGCCGAAGTAATTAAGAAATGGGCTGCATGTAATTTCTGCATTCGCCCGATAACATCAGTGTTATGCGTGTGAAATACCAAGTGCGGCGGGTGAGAGTGTGAAAAGGTTAAAATGCGTGTGTCACACACTCAAAGCGCGAGACTTGAGAGCCCTGTAATAATCAAACTATTATTAACAGTATATCTCTATGTTTGTGTCTTTTACTGTGATGTTTTTCACAAGTTATGAATGAACTTGTTTCACAAAATTAATTATACTCTATTTCTCTACAGAAAAAAAGACGCCCTGGCTATGAAGCAAACCGGTAAAGAAAATTTATGCCCAAATGGGGAAAAAAGCTACTCATTCGTTGACTATGATGATGCTGCACACCTCATGTTCTGTAAAACAGGTCAGAGCTGCCCAACTCAGGCAATGGGGAACAGCCTGTTCCACGGTGTCACAGGTGACAAAGTAAGTGTGAGAAGCATTAAAGAGCACGCTGCTACCACAGCACACAAATCAGCTGAAGATGCTTTTCGAGCAAGAGTACATCCAGAGAGGGGAGCACTTGTATCAGCATTTGAGAGAATAGATACAGCAATAAAAGAGAAATATAGCCTACTTTATTGCTAAAGAGGAGGCTGCCTTCACCATGTTCCACAAGCTTGTGGCTCTCCATCATACAAATGGCCTGGACCTCGGCACAACATATTGCAATGACCAGGCATGCCGAATGTTTATCACAGCCATAGGTTTGTGCTTCACCGAGGAGCTTCAGGAAAAGCTGCGATCTGTCAGGTTCTTTTCTGTGCTATCGGACTCTTCTGCTGATCGATTGGTGAAGGACCAGGAGCTAATCTACTGCACCTACCTCCACAATGGCAAACCTGTGAACCAACTCATCCTGATTGTTGCCCTGGAGCACGCCCATAGCCAGGGCATTTTGGATGCTATTCTGGCTGGACTGTTAAAGGCTGGAGTGGCAGAGGAGGACCTGAGGCAGCGTCTGGTTGGCTTTGGGTGTGATGGAGTTGCTGTCATGCTGGGTGTGAACAACGGAGTGAGTGCCAAACTCCAACGTTTGTGCCCATCTGTTATCCCAATTTGGTGCGTGGCTCAACGTCTAGAGCTAGCAGCTCTACACTGTATGAAACAGGTTCTACAGCTGCAAGACCTCAAGCAAACCCTCTGTGCTATCCACAAACACTACACCTGCTTTGCCAAGGCCACACGGGAGCTTCAGAAATCAGCAAGGCGATGGAGATTTCCACTGTGAGACAAGGCAACACTGAAGGTACTCGCTGGCTTCCACACGTCACACGCATTAGAAGCCTTAATGAGAAACTACAGGCCCATTTTGGTGCACTTTGAGTACCATGCCAGTGACCCTAATGACAGGGAAGCGAGTGCAGCCATGAAGGGGAGGGCTAAGCTTGTGACCCGGTCACTTAAGCAGTACAATACACTGCTGTTCATTCACCTCATGCTGGATGTGTTACAAGAACTGAAGCACCTCAGCCTCTTATTCCAGCAAGAAGGCCTCACACTGCAGATGGTCTCAGATGGACTGCAAACGACAACACTGGCTCTTGTGGCCATGCAGGCGAGAAGTTATTGTTTATTTATCGTCATTATATGTTAAATGTCAAGCAGAAAATGTTATCTGTGATTGACACATACATATTTAATTATTTAATTACTTAATTTCATTTAATGTCACAGCTCAACATGATTAAACTTTTTAGCGTGATAAAAAAAACCATTTAAAATTGAATTATTAGTTCATTTTTATCTTCTATCTGCAGAAAAACCCAGGACCAAGGTTACGGCAGTTCATTGATGAAGCTGGGGCTGGAAGCACCTGACAAGGCGTCCAGATCTGCAAGACTGATGCAGATGACAGCAATTTTAACACCCTCAAGCTTCGTCTCACCGATGGCTTCTGTGAATTTGTGTCAGAGCGATTT
This sequence comes from Gymnothorax javanicus, assembly GCA_029692085.1. Taxonomy (NCBI): domain Eukaryota; kingdom Metazoa; phylum Chordata; class Actinopteri; order Anguilliformes; family Muraenidae; genus Gymnothorax; species Gymnothorax javanicus. The sequence goes on from CM056201.1 coordinate 44,572,407, forward strand.
AAGACTCAAGAGACTGGTGTGCTCAAAGCAACCTCTACACTGTTTGACCTGTCCAATTGGCCAGAAGACACCACCGAACTGGCAACATTTGGCACCACTGAGCTGAATGTCTTTATGGAGTATTTCCATCCTGTGCTGGAGACGTGAGAGATTTGAATCAGTGGAAGCAGCAAGGCAAGAGTGGTTTGACCTCAAGATTCTCGTTGCCCGCCACTACAGGCACCGTAATTCCCAGGTGCTATGGCAGCGGCTGATTCAGGGTGCCATTGGAAGAGAGGGTCAGTTCCAGCACATGCAGGTGGTAGCAGAGATCAGCCTCGTCCTTCCCATGAGCTCCTCTTGCTGTGAGTGTGGCTTCTCTTGCATGAATTGGATCAAGTCAGACTGGAGGTCCTGTCAAATGAAATGCTCAACTACCTCCTCCAAATATCTGTCCATGGTCCTCCTGCACAGCAGTATGACTTAGAGAAAGCAGAGACAATGTGGTGGAGAAGCGGATCCAGGGCACGAAGACCCCAGTACATGGACTGAGAACTGAGACTGAGACACAGAATGTTTATTTTCTATTACTTACATCTGTGTCTTAGATTTTCTCTTCCTGGTTTAGGGATGGTTTATGAGTATTTTCATTTTCGAATGATATGCTGAATGTTTTCATCACGTTATCAACCTTTCAGTCCATGAAATGCTCAAAACCGTGAGTTCGTTGTTGAATGATTTCAGTATCAATTTTTTAGTCTATGAAATGTTCAAAATTGTTTAGTACTATTTCCCAAACCCAACGCCACTTTTCTTTGAGTAAAGCAAAATAAATACAATTTATTTCCTCATCCCAGAGTTGTTATGTAATTCCACTAACAACAGCTATATTTAATGATAACAAAAAGAAAGAACATTTTGATTTTTTGGGACGGTTCGCATTCACTTCGAGACAGTTAAAATTGTTTTTCGGGACGGTTCCGGGACGGTGATGAAAAAAGTCAGTCTGGAGCCCTGTATGTACCCATAGAGCATATGATGTCAAAAAATTAGTGATTCATCAATTAGTTTCAATGGAATCATATAAGGAGTAAACTGTCATTGCAGAAGTAAGAACTGCCCAACTTTGACAGCCTTCATCTCAAAATCAGTAAGTGACAAGAAATGTCAATTTTTACTTGATACATTCACATATGAGTGATAATTTGTTAATGTGTTATTTTCGTATACCTTGTGTTTTCTCATGCCAAAATAAAAGATTAAATTAAAAAATCTGTGCTTTTTCACTTTTTCGTCACTTAATGATATCCAGAGAGATAAAATAAACAAGGGGACGCCAGAGTCTGCACTACATTCCAGTCTGTGACAGATGTCAAACAGGGATGTGGTTCTTTTTTAAACAGAGATTTGTGACAAACTGTGCAATGCTATTTTGCACCCCCGAGCTGTCTTGATGCCACCATAATCAGAGGCATTCCATTGCTAATTGATAGCTGCTTAACTAAACTTCGTATTTCTCAATACAACCTCTGTGAAAATCCCCTAGTAGACTTTTTATCAGGAGTTTCTCAACCGTTAACGTGCATGAAGTTTGTCCGTCAACAAGCTCGTGGTTGGGGTTCCTTTCAGATGTCCTTTTATATAGGGTTGCGATGAGAAGCAATAATCGGAAATACGAGCCTCACTGGGTTTTTCATTCAAGGATTTTTTTTCACAACATGCATTCACAAAATAAACCAAGTAAATGAAAATCAAATTTGCCGATGAAGTTTCTGTCAAACATTTACTCATGATAAAACCTGATCAAATACCTAATTAGAGTATGAACAGGAAACGCTCCACGTCACAGAAATCTGGGGACGTGTAATACATCATCACTTCATGTACTTCTTCATGGCTGGTTTTGTAATGGCGGATGAATCACTGCTGTTCGCTCTCTGTCAAGGTTTGAACAAAGTTTATTACCAACGCGTGTTACAAATATGTTCTGGCAGCTGTTCACGAAGACTCTCCGTGAACTGAAGCGTGTGATTAGATAAGTTTTATGGCCAAATATGCTCTGAATTTCCCGATGCGATCGAATTTTCTGGCCACATTTCCATGAGCAGCCGCAAACAATCAATGTGCGTGAAATTTTGACGGATTCTCGGCTAACGTTCGTCGATTTTGACGGAAATTCTTCCAGTTCATTGCAGCCTTTGTTGACAAGTTGAGATTGGTGTCAGAATGTAAAGTCCCGATGATTTGGGGATATATTTTATTGCACAGGATCGGCCACTGGAGTTTGTTGATAAGCACTGCCAACTTTCAATGCAGTCACCTTGGTGTGCACTCCAGAGGTGAATAGTAACAAAGTACATGTACTTCGTCACAGTACCCAAGTAGTTTTTTTGAGGATTTGTACTTGAGTTTTTTTTTTTTAACCGGGACTTTTACTTTTACTCTACTACATTTAAAAGATATAAAGTCTACTTTTACTTCGTTACTCGTTACAAATTGAAATATGAATGTAATTAATCATTTAAGGATTATATGGATTTGGCGTGTTCAAGAAGAACAACGGTGCTCGGCAGGGTATCTTAACCACTTTCAGCAGATGTGTCCGCCAGCAGACATGGAGCTGCAAATTTACGCACGCAGTTACAATATTCTATCACTAGATAGCACACCCGGATCAGAAGTTCCATGTTTTAACGCTAAATTTGATAAAATAAAGGGATTCAAGAACTGTTCATGGTAAATAATCGCCATTTTCCGTCAAATTCATGTACTTGAATTAGCTTGAAAATATGGTCTGTGAGTGCCATGTCACTATAATAACAGTATGAATGTCAAGTCAAATTAGAGATTAAGATGAACAAAACCAAGGCCATCCACAATTTTCATAGATTTCAGATAATGTGAGGCCAGGACATATAATCCAGATAACAAACAAGTGAATTTCAGCGTAAGCCGTTTTTGAAAATCCAAAGTTTGCCCTAGTTCTTTGTTCCAACTACTCTTTCTGTGATTTGGTTTCACAAACATAAACAGCTCAATACAGCCTAAAAAAAACCTTGGGCATACTTACTATCTTGGGGTAAAATGCACAAAAACAACACAAAAAAATCCGTCAAATTTATGCACATGAACCATGGTTTTCGGTCATTTGAGCAACGATTTTCAGAAATATGTGAAGTTCTTCTATCTTTTGCTGTGGAAGGTGCAAAAGAGTATTATACCGGCTTTCTATTACCACAGTGGCATGTCTGAAGTGTTGAATTGAAATTTATGTCCTGTTGTCCCACATTTGTAACAACAGCCAATTGTTACTTATATACGGTCTACATACTGTCAGCGATGAAATACCAGCCAATGTACATTTGGAAACCACTGCTCTCTGTTTTAATTTTCCATACTTTCCCAACTTTTTCCAAGTTAGGGTTGTACATTGTATAGGCTGGCATGATAAAAATGCAACCAGATGAGGCAAAACTGAAAGAAAAGTATAGAATGGTCAGGTTTCCCTCAGTCAGCGTTGGTTCACTCACACGCAGCTCAGTCGTCAGCTGATCCTTGCTCTCTTTCAATTGGCTCATCACTTTCTCTTCCCAGCAGCGGGCCTTGCTACGCAGGTTGAAGGAGCCCCCTGAGATTTCCCCTGACTTGGAGAACATCGTTCCATCCAGGGCCACCGTCTGTTTATATCAGAGCAAATCACCATGCCTTTACCAGGGTCATCATTTTAATCATCATAATCAATACAATGGAAACTTTAATTCCATCATCGCCGCCATCGTACACATTGCTTGAATTCCGGGAGTGGCCACCAACTACACAGCAAAAAAAATTATCAACCATTTTAATCTTGTATTTAGACTTAAAACATTTATTTCAATCACCTCTTTTCTCAAGGAAAAAAGTCTGCCACTGATACACCGTCTTTACCATCTCCCCTGTCATCGTTATAAGAATTCTCATTTTCTAGAACTATTGTCATATCATGGAAAAACTCATTATTACTTACTGTTGGCAGTGGAGGGGTCAGGGATCCCACTGAGATCCTGCAATGCTATATATTCTTAATTTGCACTCTTCCTTCCTAATAGGCCTATTTCACATTTCCGGGTATACAAACCGGAAAGCAGGTAAACTGACTTCCGCTAGTTTATACTAGCTTGATGCTCCGTGAATCAACAATGGCAGAGTGTTAGTAGTCGGGTGTTCCCGGTCCTGACTGCTCAAACTGTAATTCGAAGAAGCAAGCCGACCTCTCTTTTCTCGGTTTGCCCACCGAAGACGACGTGAGGAGATGGATTTTGTCCATAAGAAGAGATGACAGAGGAAGATTTACAATTATGAGATGTAGCTAGCTAGGTACCTGAGCGTGCAATGCTCACTAAGCTGTATCATTCAGATCCATGTGAACTGGGGCATGAAAAAAATGAGTGACGGCAACGGCGAAGAAAGGGTTCTGCGATGGAGTTGGGCTGAAAAACCAATAAGAAGACGGATTCACCTGGTGCAGAACTTTTGGAGCATTGACTATGATTGCTGTCCTCCTGCAGGTAACTAGCTATCTTACTGCTTCTTGCAAATCACGCAGCTAACTTTAACCCTGTGTTTAAAAATTGAGGCAAAAAATAGGATCTGCAAAGCCAGTTAAATCGAAAAATTTTAGAGTTATTGGCCAATTGACACAATATTATGGCATCAACAATTAACTTAATGGAACATGCACTCTTGGAATGGAACATGGGACCCCCTTGAAAACGAGATGCTGCATCTCAAGGGGCTATCCTACATAAATTGAAATTGAAACATAAAAATACTAGCATTAGCTTGCTACCTATCGTTCATGCTGTAATCCGAGGCTAGTTTGCTAGTCTTCTGTGTTCTCTCAAACTACGCTAGTATCAAAGATATCTTGCACCATTTAGCTGGCGAACATGCGTCTATGAATTTGTTTTCTAGATATCACGTCTCCGAAGTTGCTTATTACCGGTTTAGTAAACGTCAGTAAGCTGTGGTCGAGAATGGCTTGTGTGGGTAACGCATTTGTACCGACCAGTGTTTGATAATTATGCTTAAAGTTTTCCAAAGATTAGAATAGTCCTTTGGCAGTTTAACACTCGTTGTTCTTATTTCTGCAATGCTGCAACATTGTAAATTCAACTAAGAACATTGTTTTAATTTAGTAAATAAAAAAGTGAAATAAAAAATTACACCACTCTGAACTTCTGTGCTCGCTTTTGGCACATCCTGCAATAAAGGCTATCCAACTGGCGCTTAATATTTTCAGTCTATTGGCCACCGCTTAATGTAGATGTAAGGGATCAATTTGTTCAACTTCTTTTGTGATTTCAAGAAGACAGTGACAACCTTTAGCTGCTTATTTATGACTTATTGGTACTACTTGCTTCAATCTTCGCAAATTTACCAAGGTGTTTTATTAGTGTTTAGTGGTCCTTTGCGCTATTACCTTGTAATATACAGTCCTTCGGATAGTACTCCAACTACTCATTTACTATTGCTCTTTTATCATCTAATCTCCTTGGGTTTTTACACTGTCTTTGTGCCATATTTCTTATTAATTTAAGAAGATATATTTTTATTGTATGGCATTCTATACATAAATTGCTTTGCCTTTTTTGTTTTTATTTCATCAGGTGCACTTGCTCACCTTTGGAAAGGATCTGAGAACTGGAGGACATGGGGTACATCTTAAATCTGTTATTTGATACTTCCTTGCTCCTCACTTGAAGCAGAAGTTTTCATGTATCAGCCATCTTGCAGGTCATATCAAAGCTCTCATTTCTGCTGCGAGGAGAGAGCTCTGAGGAGCCATGAGTGAGTGTTCACAAGGACAGCCACCCTGGAAGACTTCAGCTGAAAACCATGCAGTCAGTCCATAATGACAGACACTGACAGCAGATTCAGCTGTGTGCCATCATCAGAATTGGATGTGGATTCATGTGATTCTTCAGAGGAAAGGATTCCTTGTGTCTTCCCTCCTCGCATAGTTTCCTTGCATCTCTCCATGGTGGGAAGGACTGAGACGCTAGGAAAAGACTAGTGAGGGAAACATGGATGCTATTTAAGAGAATTGAGATGTACCCATGATGTCACATCTTATCCACTCAGGACCCCTTTTTGGAAAGTCAGTTCAGTGCTGACAAGCCATCACTAATCTTTGCTGTAAGCAGCTGTGGTCGAAGGCAAATTATTGATGCTGTTGCAGTCAAGTTGTCCTTGTTAGGCAGTGGTCCAGAAACATTTGTGTGTGAAGTTTATAGTTTTGCAAATATGCAGATTTGGGATAGTTACTTCTGGATGCACGGTAGTGTTGACTGCACAGAATTTGTACTTGAGGCTTTAGAATTGAGCACTACAAGTGCATCAGCTGGCTCTGAAGCAGTGCCCTAACAAAGTACATTTTTTCAAATAAAATTGGTTTTTGGTTTTATTAAAGTTTTTCATTTTCATTCATCTTTGTCCGGTAATGACTTGAGTTACTCCCTTTTTACATGAGCATGGGGCCTGTGCCAAATCTGTTGTACGCTCATGTAAGCAGCAGCAGGGACATATTTGGAACCAAGGGTGCTGTAATGGGCTATGATGTGAACTTTGTTTGACATCTTAATTTCACAAGTCCTTGAGATTCATTGAGTACACCCTGGGTAAATTTAATAAATAAGGTGGCCAGACTTCTTAAGTCTCAGACTGGGACACCTGGCAGTTTACGCATGCCACCCAGTTGGGCTTCTTTAGCTTACTCATGGATTTTACCAACAATAATGATATTATAGTGACAATTTCATTCATTCACTGCTGTTAGATGTCTGGATGTGAAAACCCCATGGGTGTTCAATTTCCTTGATGGGGCATTTATTTCAGAATGTCCCACATATGAGAACTGACTATAAAAAAAAAAAAATCACATGAGCAAAATAAGATTTACTCTTGATCGATATTTCTAATACATAAAGGGAGTAAAACATAATTTTGCTTTTCATTTATGCAGTATCTCTGTAATCTATTTTACAACGTACATCATTTACATATTTACCAAGGAAGCAATAAAAAAACATTATAACTGTGTTGTTCCGAATATAAGAGGATTTTGGATTTAAGGGCCGTGATATACTTGCTGCAAACAACGCGAACGCGAGCGCATCATGGCTGCCACGCGTTACCTGCGTAGGTTTGAGGCATCGGACGCGGCCGGTCGCACATCTCGACGCGAGGTACCGCGACGCATGCGCGAGTTGCAATATCGACATGACCGCTAGAGGCGCTCGTGCGAATAAACACTGTTTACAACGTCCCCACGACAGCGACTGGCATCCACTACCCAGAAATACCGGCTTTTCATTTCCAGATTATATTTTTGTTGTCTGCCCCAAGTGGAGACCGCAGGTATTGTGCGTTTTGGCTGTGTAGTGCTGCAACAAGTATATGCACACACCAGCACAGAGGCGACCCGACGTGTACGTTCGATCAAGTAGCAAGTATATCACGGCCCTAAGACAACCCCCCTTTCTCAAGAAAAATTTTTGGAAAAAAGGGGATTTTCATGACATCTTGTTTTAATCACGAATATATATATTTGAAAATACTGATAAAACCTTGAGAAAAACCAATATAAAACAAGGCAGACTGTTGTTCGGCGCCATCTATTGTTGTCAACGTATATTGACTACAGGCTCTAAAATACACAGAATCACTGATTTTGACTAAAAAGCCGAGTCCCCAAAAATAAGACGAACCCACTTTTTCAAAGGGGATTTCCCAGGAAGAAACATCGTTTTATATTCAGAACAGTATGGGTAATTTATTTATTTATTTTTGGTTCAAGACTACACCTCAACCAACTCTGCGCAGGTATGGTCTATATTAATTTTGTTGATAATCGGCGCCTTGACAGAAAACTGCATTTTCGCCTTTTTGGGAATACTGCTTCTGGAGAAGAAAGCGCTGAGTTGGCGAAGGTTACTGGTCTTTCACTAGCTACCCCAGACAGAATGCCACGGTGTCTGTTGAAAACGCAAGACGCAGCAGCTGCAGTAATCAAAAAGAAACGTCAGGTAATGGTGGTCATGAGTCAGCATGCATTTGCAATATCTTAATTTACTAGCTAGCTAGATAGCCATCTACTGCGAAGCAAGTTACATTTAGCCAGACTTTCTTTGCATAAGCTGGCGGGGCAAACCTCAAGCTCCCTATCAGATACCATTGCTAAGCATTCTAGCCCGAATAAAACCGAGCTATGTTCGTGACAAAAAATAAAACATGGCTTCAAGCCCAACACAACTCACCTAGCTAGCGAACCCCCAATCTCGCCTCATTGGAGCTACAACCTTGGTACAATAGCAGCCTTGCCAGATGCAATACCCTCGATCGCCAGATGGCGGTAATTCTGTATCCGGGGCGGTTCAGACCCGTGCGGCAGATCGTTGTTTGTCCGGATCGCATTCAGACGCATAGAGGAACACTGTCTATGAGCGAACCCCCCAGGATTTCTTGAATTGTTTGTATAATTTCGAATGCACAGCATGGTAAGATCACCAAGTATACATTAAAGATAACAGCTGTCCATGTAAAGTGACTTAAAACTGAAGGATTCTTATCTATATGCCCGGTTTTAATGCTGGAAGTTCCCACGTCCCCGCATGGCGACGTAATTTCTTCACACCCAACAACACCGATTGTCATTTGAGGCCATTTGAGAAGGATGCATGAGACGACCCCCAAACTACATGTTGCTTGTAGGCCAGCTGATGCGAGGCCTATGGCCATCGGCCGGGCACCGCATGGCTTACGGCTGAATATCCTACTTTTTTAATAACAAGTCAGACCACTTAAATGAACCAAAAAAGCCAATCGTGCATGCATGTTTGGCACAAGAGACATGTATCAGTCAGAAAATCTAATTTTTTTCCACAAAGAAAGACGGTTAGAGCCCAAAAACTGCTGTTAAATAATGTAAACAAACCGGCGATTTGGTTATTCTCCGCTATTGTGCCTTTGCATATTCGTTACTCGGGGGTTAGCCCACTTGGACTGTCATTATAATGACAGTCCACGCACGATGTGGGGGGAAAAAAAGCTTAGAACTTTTTAGGAAAGTGATAGCGCCTTCTGTATACAGTTGACTGCAAAAACGTTGTCACCGCCCGATAGTTCTAATGTTCCTCTAGTAATTAGCTAACAAACTAAGACGATTAGCTGCTTTACTCACTGAATAAATCCAGGTTTTCTCCACGAATCCAATAATCTTCTCAAACAAACTGACAGTTTAAAACAAACTGGGCATGCGCGGTAGAACATCTTCCCATTAAATTGCTCTCAAGCGGAAGAGCGCAAAATTAAGAAACTGAAAACAAATATATTTTTTGTATCCCAATCGATTGACATATTTATTTCAAAATGTAGCTAATCGAAGGATAACAATCTTGAGTACCTGGAGAACAAGAATTTATGGGAAGGTAGGGACGATTTCTATATTTTACGAGACGTTTTCGAAAGTCTAAGCTTGATAAACCCATTACGATCCTGGGCTGCCATTGTATACAATGAGCAGCACCTAGGCTACCCGGGGGTGTTTATCGGCGGAGGAATGCATTTAATATTCCAAAATGCCCATTTTTCTGCCCAGAAGTTGATAGTTGGAGTCTTCATCCATGTATACCTCACTTACCAGATGTCTCTGTCACACGAACGACGATAGAAAAGTCGATGAAAGCTAACAACAAAATTTCTCGCATTGATATGTAAGCGGCAGTTCATAAAAGCTAGACGGCCGACCGCCCCAGATATCGTGAAGGAAGGTGAGGACATCGAGCGGCAGAAAACTGAACTGCGCATCTGGCAAGGCCGCTATTAGCTAGCTTCTCAAGCTTCCTCAGTGACTGAACGATATAACATCCAACCCTAGTGACCACTATGCAATGTCTCAGAGTAGACATAGCCAGGTAAAGTTAAAAAAAAAAAACCAAACAAACATACAAACAGCGAGTTTTACAAACACAGGCATTTATTAAGTCATAAAGTCCTATGCTAGCTAACATTTTTACAGGCAAGCTAGCCAAATTAGCTGAAATGCCAGCTAAGCCATACCTATACAATCAAAAACGAATTAAAAAAAAAGGCTAACCTAATAACCTTAGACAAATTTATACCTCCTCACGCTCCCCTGTAATTCTAAAATACGGACCACAACTGTAATCATCTCAAGACGAAGAAAGAGGAGATTGCCAGAAGACAAATTGACAGTACATGCCTCCACACTACTGTCGTGTTAGCCACAGGAAGTGTTTTTACCTGCTTTCCGGTAGGTGTGGCCATCTTGTGAAATAGGCTAATCCTTCCTGTTTCAGCAGTTCAGAATCTAATTCAGAACCCAAATCCAATACTGTTTGTAAATATCTTTGTGTAACACTTCATTATTATAGAACTATGACTCAATCAAAATTTTTCAGTGTGGGCAACAGAGTAATGGATGTGTGAAATGGTCTGGAAATGGTTGTGAAGCTTGACTGTAACCTCAGGCAACCAATCTATATGGTAATATTTTGACATGGAGCAAAATGCAAATTTTGTGTATTCGTGTGTGCCTTTCGCGTCACATTGTATTTCCCGCATGTTATGTATCATTACCAAATTTGTATTTTCTTATTTTGTTTAGGAAAGCAGAAGAAGTTGTAGCTCATTAACTATGCTGATGGCAGCAAAATCCTGATTGCTGTCGACTAAAGTGACAAATTCAACTTTCGCCGTTTTCCTTTTGTTCGTATTGAATCAAGCTCATGCGAGAGGCTAAATGAACAAATGCCAAAGTTGTGAATTAGATTGAACTAGTCTTGGTGAGAATACTCCCTAGACTCGAACCACAAGTGTAATAATATATTTCTCACTAAATAAAGCTGACTTGTTAACAAAATCTTGTCTTAAACCCTATTCACATGGGATTAGTATTGCCTGGGAACCTCCAGTAATTCTTAGCAATTGCAGAGGTTATCTGTGATCTTAATCCCATATCTGTAATTTGTTAAATAAAATTTCCAAGGCAAATTACCCACTATATTTCGCCAAACGCAGAGATCATGCGATTACATTATTCCCTCGTGCATTTTATCCCAATCCAGGTTCGTGTGCAAACTAGCTTGACTCTTTGAAAAGCAAAGTTTGTGTGATTTACACTTTCCATTTATTGAGTTCTTGAAATTGTAAAAGTTTTAAAATACCATGAGAAAGTAGTTGGATAGCATTTAAAGGCCACAGCCAGAGGAGTAATGCCCACACAGATTGAACTTCAGATTTTTGAGTTTTCTTTTTTTTTCTTTTTTACTTTTCCACTTTCTATTGGTAATTTATTTTTATCACACAACTTCGTTGCAGACTCACCACACTGTGTTTTCATGTAATTTTGTCTTCAATGCATAGTTAGATGTCTCATTGTGTTTTTTCCCAATCCACGGTACTATGTGCAGCAGGCACTGGTGTGCTCTAGTAACCTTGACTAGAGCACACCAGATAACTGGCACTCTTTCTGGAGAAGACATATTCTTTTGAGCAGAGATGGCCTTCATCCCAGCCGTTATAGTACCAGCATGCTGGCAAAAAATATTCTGAGACACTTTGATATGTGACTACATGAGGGATACGCAAGCGCTGACCGCCAGTCTTGTGATTTTAAAGGCCCCTTAATATCGGTTTTACCAAATGCTTTTACCATTGAGACCATTATCCACAAAATGAGCTTATTTAAAATTTTCTGGCAACAACAGGTCTCAAAAAGTTGGGACACAGGCAAAAAAGGGCTGAAAAAGCAATTAATAAATAAGAGAATCAGCTAAAAGAACATTTATCAAGTAATTAAGTTAACTGGCATCAGGTTTGTAACATGATTGGCTATAATGTAAATGTCTTAGACAGGCTGAGTCTCTCAGAAGTAAAGATGGCCAGAGGCTCTCCAACCTGTGAAGACTTGCATAAAAAAATTGTGGAATACTTTAAAAACAATGTTTCTCAACTTCAAATTGCAAAGGCTTTGAAGTTCTCATCATTGACAGTGCATAACATCAAAAGATTCAGAGAAACTGGAAAAATCTTTGTGCATAAGGGACAAGGCCAAAGACCTTTACTGGATGCCTGTGATCTTCGGACCCTCAGACGCCACTGCATCACTCACCGGCATGATTCTGTCATTGACATTACTAAATGGGCCAAGGAGTACGTAAAGAAACCACTGTCTGTAAACACAGAGCGCTGTGCCATCCAGAGCTGCCACCTAAAACTCTATCATGCAAAAAGGAAGCCATTGTTGAGCATGATCCAGAAGCATCGCCATGTTCTGTGGGCCAAGGCTCATTTAAATGGACTGTAGCAAAGTGGCAAAGTGTCCTGTGGTCATACGAGTCCAAATTTGACATTCTTGTTGGAAATCATGGGCGTTGTGTCCTCCGGGCTAAAAAGGAGAAAGACCACCCCTCCTCTTATCAGCGCTCAGTTCAAAAGCCAACATCTCTGATTGTATGGGGATGCATTAGTGCATATGGCGTGGGACACTTGCATGTTTTAAAAAGCACCATGAATGCTGAAAGGTACAGTGCCGTGAAAAAGTATTTGCCCCCTTCCTTATTTCTTACTTTTTTGCATATTTTTCACACTTAAAAGTTTCAGATCATCAAACAAATTTTAATATAAGACAAAGATAACCCGAGTAAATACAAAATGCAGTTTTGAAACGATGATTTCATTTATTAAGGGGAAAAAGCTATCCAAACCTACCTAGCCCTACGTGAAAAAGTAATTGCCCCCCTTGTTAAATCATGAATTTACTGCGATTAACATTTTTTGAGTCCAATTTCACTAACCACACCCAGGCCTGATTACTGCCAGACCTGTTGAATCAAGAAATCACTTTAATAGAACCTGTTTGACAAAGTGAAGTAGGCTAAAAGATCTCAAAAACCAAAATGTCACGCTGCGAACTAAAGAAGTTGAAGAACAGATGAGAAACAAAGAAATTGACATCTATCAGTCTGGAAAGGGTGGCAAAGCCATTTCTAGGGCTTTGGGACTCCGGCGAATCATGGTGAAAGCCATTATCCACAAATGGAGAAAACTTGGAACAGTGGTGAACCTTCCCAGGAGTGGCCGGCCTACCAGAATTATTCCAAAAGCGCATCGACGACCCATCCAGGAGGTCACAAAAGAACCCAGAACAAAATCTAAAGAACTGCAGGCCTCACTTGCCTCATTTAAAGTCAGTATTCATGATTCAACAATAAGAAAGAGACTGGGCAAAAATGGCATCCATGGGAGGGTTCCAAGGCGAAAACTACTGCTGATCAAAAAGAACACAAGGGCTCGTCTCACATTTGCCAAAATACATCTTGATGATTCCAAGACTTTTGGGAAAATATTCTGTGGACTGACGAGACAAAAGTTGAACTTTTCGGAAGGTGTGCATCCTGTTACATCAGGCGTAAAACTAATACAGCATTTCATGAGTAGAACATCATACCAAAAGTCAAACATGGTGGTGGTAGTGTGATGGTCTGGGGCTGCTTTGCTGCTTCAGGACCTGGACGATTTGTCGTAATTGATGGAACTATGAATTCTGCTCTCTACCGGAAAATCCTGAAGGAGAATGTCCAACCATCAGTTGATGACCTCAAGCTCAAGCGCACTTGGGTTATGCAGCAGGACAATGATCCGAAACACACTTAGCAAGTGCACCTCTGATTGGCTTAAAAAAACAAACTGAAGGTTTTGGAGTGGCCTAGCGAAAGTCTGGACTTAAATCCGATTGAAATGCTGTGGCATGACCTTAAACAGGCCGTTCACGTTCAAAAACCCTCCAGTGTGGCTGAATTAAAACATTCTGCAAAGAAGAGTGGGCTAAAATTCTTCCACAGTGATGTGAAAGACCTGTCTGTTTTTAAAACAAATATGGTGTGCTTATGAGAAAGTGGCGTCCATCTGATGTTTCTGCAGATGAAGAGTGGATGATCACCCATCAGATTGTTCTTCCTAAGTCTTATTGTCAAGAAACTCTTAGTCTGGCCCATGACAATCCTATGTCAGGTCATTTGGGTATCAAGAAGACCCTTCAACGTGTCAGGAATCATTTCTTCTGGCCTTCAATGAGGTCCGATGTACAGGAGTACTGCAAATCCTGTCATACTGGTCAAATGGTTGGGAAGCCGAACCAGAATATTCCAAAGGCTCAACTTAAGCCCATTCCCGCTTTTGAAGAATCTTTCAGTCGGATCATCATTGACTGTGTTGGACCATCACCAAAGACTAGATCTGGTTGTGAGTACCTACTGACTATCATGTGTGCTTCCACCCGGTTTCCTGAGGCAATTCAACTTCTTAATATCAAGGCGAAGACCATCATCAAGGCTCTTACCAAGTTTTTCTGCTTTGTTGATCTTCCTAAGTAATATGTTGAAATATTTCAACAAGTTATGCATGAGCTTGGTATTAAACAATACAGGTCATCAGCTTACCATCCTGAGAGTCAAGGTGCTTTGGAGAGGTTCCATCAAACCCTGAAGAACATGATAAGGACCTACTGCCTTGACAGAGAAAGACTGGGATGAAGGTGTCCATCTTCTTCTGTTTGCTGCCCGTGAAGCTGTTCAGGAGTCTCTTGGGTTCAGTCCTTTTGAGCTTGTTTTTGGGCATACAGTCCATGGACCTCTGAGGTTTCAGAAGGATAAGCTGCTGGCCGAAGATGACGTCCCAATGAACTTGCTTCAGTATGCCTCTGACTTCCGTAATCGTTTCTCTAAGGCTTGTGACTTTGCTAAGTCTAATCTCAAAGAGGCTCAGGGCAAAATGACAGCCAGATATGACCCTCATTCCCAAGATAGAAGTTTTAAAGCTGGCGACAAAGTCCTTGCGCTTTTGCCAGTTCCTGAAAACCCTCTAAGAGCCCGATATTTCGGCCCTTACACTGTCCTCAAAAGGGTCAGTGATCTACATTACGTCATTTTAACCCCTGGAAAGAGGAAACAGAAACAAATGTGTCACATCAACATGTTGAAAGAATACATTGGCAGAGACACTTAGCAAAAGCCAGTCAATGTGGTAAATACAATTGAACTGGAAAATTCTGAAGAAGATTGTGATTGCCCCTTGGAAAATGAACCTGGTCCCGCTAAACTTGAAAATTCAGACATTCTTCAAAATACTGACAGCAAGTTGTCCCACCTGGACCCTTTTCAACAAAAACAGCTAGAGCAGCTCATATTTGAATATAGTCACATATCCCCTGACGTTCCATCAAGGACTGATATGGTTTACCATGATGTCATCCTACAAGATAACGCCAAGCCTGTAAAACAGCATCCTTACAGAATGGATCCAAAGAAGTAGAAATACCTTAAACAAGAAGTCACAAACCTTGTGAAAAGTGACTTTTGTAAAGCTACAGTTGTTTACTTAGGTCATATTGTAGGACAGGGTCAAGTCAAACCAATTGATGCAAAAGTAAAAGTTATCACTGAATTTCCT
Organism: Gymnothorax javanicus; assembly: GCA_029692085.1. Lineage (NCBI taxonomy): Eukaryota > Metazoa > Chordata > Actinopteri > Anguilliformes > Muraenidae > Gymnothorax > Gymnothorax javanicus. The sequence goes on from CM056201.1 coordinate 44,587,896, forward strand.
GAGCCTGCAACTAAAAGACAACTAATGAGATTTCTAGGGATGGCTGGCTACTACAGAAAATTCTGTAAAAATTTCTCTATCATTTCTGAACCTTTGACAAATTTACTGAAGAAAAATGCAAAATTTGTTTGGGATGAAAAATGTCAAAATTCATTTGACCAACTGAAAGCCATCCTCAAAAAGCCAACAGTTCTCTTATCTCCTAATTTCAAAAAGGAGTTAAAGTTGGCTGTTGATGCCAGTGATAGTGGTGCAGGCGCAGTTTTACTGCAAGAAGACACTGATGGAGTTGATCATCCTGTTTGTTACTTTTCCAAAAAGTTTGATAAACATCAGAAAAACTATTCAACAATTGAAAAAGAATGTTTGGCACTTGTTTTGGCTTTACAACATTTTGAAGTTTATTTGACTTGTTCAGCCACTTCCATCAAGGTCTTCAGTGATCACAATCCCCTCACATTCTTGCATAAGATCAAGAACAAGAATCAAAGATTACTGCGATGGAGTTTACTTTTGCAAGAGTATGATTTAGACATTTCTCACATCAGGGGAAAAGATAATGTTATTCCAGATGCACTTTCACGCATGTAAAATTTACTTCTCTATTTGATTGTGAAAATTGCACTGGTTGTTAGGTATGTGATTGTTATAATGATCAATGATGCTTTATGTGTAAAGTTCAAGATTATACGGATTATACAACCGTGTTAATTTTAACAAAGGAAAGCTTTTAGCAAACCTTTCTTTTCTTAAAGAGGGGAGGTGTTATGTATGAGTATTTTGTGTACAGCACTGTATATCATTTGTAAATGGAGATTTGTTAGATACCATTTGTGCTGCCTTACTGGTCAGCTATTTGTTTATTTTGTTCATCATTTAGCACCCACATGATCTGATGCAATACCACTTGTTTGTGATGAAATAGACTAGTGCTGTCAAGAAGTTTCTGGCATCTTCTTACCTGAAGAGGGCCAGATCACCCAGGAATCCGGTAGATCTTTCCAGAATGTTCCTAGTCTTTATAAATGCTGTGATTTTGGTCAGTTAGAGAGTTTTTGTATTTGCATCAGAGTTACATAGTGGCATTAAGAGTTTATTATAAGATTACACAGTGGATTATTTATAGAAATATTAGGACCTAATCAGTGAAGAATAAATTTGTTTAAGTTGTCATTGCTGGTTCTCTTTTGTTGTGATTTTCAAGTCATAACACACAACATTTGGACAAGCCTATGAAATACTGGGAGAATATAGTCTGGTCAGATAACTTTTTGGATTTTATAGCACACACCATATTTGGGAGGACAAACGGCACTGCACATCACCCCCAACACACCATACCAACAGTGAAGTCTGGAGGTGGGAACATCATGGTGTGGGGCTGTTTTTCAGCATATGACAGACTCGATATAATTGAAGGAAGGATGAATGGAGAAATATATCGAGACATTCTTGATAAGAATCTGCTGCCATCTACCAGGATGCTGAAGATGAAACGAGGGTGGACATTTCAGCAAGACAATGATCCCAAACACACAGCCAAGGAAACACTCAATTGGTTTAAGAGAACAAAAACAAAGCTGCTAGAATGGCCCAGTCAATCATCCGACTTGAATCAAATTGAAAATCTATGGAAAAAACTAAAGATCAGAGTTCATAGAAGAGGCCCCTAGAACCATCAAAATTTGAAGACAGTTTGGTTGGAAGAATGGGCCAATATCACACCTGAGCAATGCATGCGACTAGTTTCTCCATAGAGGAGGCCTCTTGAAGCTGTCATTACCAACAAAGGCTTTTCTACTAAGTATTAAATAAATTTCAGTTAGCGTGTTCAATACTTATTCCCTGTGTCATTCCACTATATTACACATGACTAAAAGAAAAAAGGATTTTCAGTTAATAACTGCTCATGAATTCTTCATGAATTGTTCTTGAAAGCTTCGCAGGGGTTGAGGTCAGATGAGGTTAAGTGTGCAGTCTGGGTGATTTGTAATCCCCTCCCAGTAGAGCACATGCTTACTTTGTGGCGCACGGGTCCTCCAAAAGCAATCTGCTGAGCGTCTTTGAGGGTTTCACAGACAAGGGCATTGCCACAGACGAACTGAACCACCTTCTTCAGCTGGGGCAGGTTGGTGGCGTGCTGGACCACGTCCACCACCAACTTTGCCCCTCGAATTTCCCTCAGCCGCTCATTAAGAGGGTTGACCTATGCAGGGGACCATAAAACCATGTACCTCAGGTCAAAATTATTATTATTATTTTTATTATTACAGTAATAAATTTTATATAGCACCTTACATTCAAAAAAAATTCAGCTCAAAGTGCTTTACATACAGGAATAAAATCGAAACAATTACAAAGTAAAAAGACAAGACAGTTTTAAGAACTAATCATACAGTAGACTGTATAAGTAAAATAATACAGAATTAAAATCATCAAAACAGTAATTAAATGGAAGGAAAGAACAAGAAATAGTGAAAACAATCAAACTTAAAAATAACCAAACTAGAAGGGCACTCGGTAGAGCACATACCTCTGCCGCACCATATGCCTGTATTCATAGGCGTCGGTTTAGGGGGGGACGGTGGGGACGTGTCCCCACCACTTTTTGTCAGAAGTCATTTTGTCCCCCCCACTTTATCTCGCAGTGGCTTTTTTTAAAAAAAATAATTATTCAATGAAAAAAACATTTGTCATACATATCATTTTATATGAGAGACCGCAAACGGCTACTAAATGTGCCTGCATAGAAACAGGACTGGCTGCGTGCATATCGCAACATCGTAACAACTTCAGCCAGAATAACACAGTTGCGTAGACCTGGACAGACTAGAGTAAAGAATTCAGACTAGAATTAACAGCAACAAAGTAACTGCGAGGATGAGGACAATAATGAGCTGAGTCGCCAATAGGCATGTTCTCATCAGACCGAAGTTTTAAACTAGCGCGCTATTTTGTGGTTTTGAAATTAGCCCGATGTAAAATTAATCAGCTATTCTTGCTGTTTGAAGACACGAATAGCGCGCTATTTGATCGGGAAAATGTCCCCCAGAATCTTGGTCAAGTTCCCGAAATAGCCCGCGAAGTCGGCAACTCGCCAATTAGCCAGCTAGTCTATTTGTGTTCCATCTTCATAAGAACGTTGATGTAATTTATGCTCTAATATTTGCATTGATCTTACACCAAGGTACTCCACAATCTCTTCGTTCAACAAACCGATTCTGCGTATAGACGCCTTCTGCTATCTGTCCTGATATGAATTAACCTACTCTTGTCTCGTACGCCGCAGTGAAATTCTGCATATAAACCCTCATGAAGCCAAGCTTCTCTCTATCATGGGTTTATTATTAACAATAATTTAGAGCATTTTATGACAAAGTTACATGCTTAATCTACACACATTTTAAAAAATATTAATTAAATTAACAATTTTCTTATTTGATTTTATTTTTCTTACATACTGATTTGCAAATGTGTTAAGGTGATTGCTGGGTAATGTGTTGTCCAATGTCAAGTCTGTATTTGATTTGATCATGTGACCAGGGTGACAGCTGATAGTTCGAGCGCAAAATGTCAAGATCAGACTTATTAGCAAATTTTCAAACTTCCATTCAAACATAAAGCAGTACTCAATCAAGAAAAGAAAATAAAGAACAGGAGGGTAGCAAAGCTGCCAAAACTAAGTTCATTCAGCTTTCTTCCTAGCAGTTGCCGCACCACGGATGACCCTCCCTCAAGTAACGATGCAGCCAGCTGGTAACAGATCAAGCTAAGATAGCATATGCCCTAAATAATGATAACTTTCAAGGCTATTGTAAAAATTTCAAGACAAGTCGAGAAATTTGCTCTATGCAAAGCTTGCCAAATGCCATTTAAATAGGTAAGTAGACCTACAAGTGACTTTTGTTTTAGTCCAGAGTTGATTTTTTTATATAGGATATATGGCAGAAATAAGGCTGTCTGTGCAGTAAATTGATCATTTTATGGGGTTCATGCCAACGGTGTTCAGCTGGGCCATTTGGGGGACATGGTGGCGTTGTTTCAAATATATTCAAATATTGTCAAATATTGCAGCTTTTGTCCATCTCGTCGTGTGCTTTTTCAAGTCACTATCATATCCTGCCTTTATGTCAAATAATGCACTAGTGAGGTTGCTGCACAAAAATGCAAGTTTTCGGATGTTTTAAGCGACCCAATTATCGCGGTAGAGGAGAAAGTTGCGCATGCCCTAGCAACCTGATATGTCATCAGTAACATGGCTGTTGCTATTAAATGCTATGACTGCGTACAGCAGCACTAGAAATTAAACTCTAAATTTTCTTGACTGGATGTAGTCAACACACACGAATGCTTCTCTGGGTACCCAAACATCAAGGTGAGCCGAAAAAGTACTGATTTCATTTGACATTGGTTGAATATGGAATTCCTTCCCAGCTAATGACCAATTTCGTTTTTGTTTTCTTCCCAGAAATTTGACTTCGCTTGTGCCTCTATGAAATATTACCTGCGGTATTAACTGCTAACAATGGTATTCGTACAACATTTCTCGCAGTAACCCTGTTAATGACCGCGCTGCTACACACTTGTATTTATGCACGTGCAAGTGACCTGTTTTAGTAGTGGTGCCCACCGGAAAATGGGGGGCTCCCCCGAAAGCCAATGTGTAATTCGAACCCTGATAGTAACTGTTACCCCTTTCCTACTACGAACTGTGTAATCCAGGGATATGCCGCCCCGCGAGGTAAATCCTCGTTAACTCCGATATGTGTTCCCATTACGACTCATTACTCCAGTGTTTTGGTGTTCGGTTTGTGCCTTGAGATTTCCCACTTCTGCTGTCTAAGTTCATTGATAAACGCCAATTTCTGCAAAATACTTCATGAGTTCTGCTGGTAACCGTTCACCATTGCTGGCGTTGGCTTTATCGACAGTTTATTCAAACAATGGAATGAAATGTAATTTCCTGGTATCAATCATGCGATCGAATTCCCTGCGGTTGAAAAAAAAAAAAACTAGGTTTATCTTCTAATTCAGTGCATGACAGTAGTCGGGTTTCCATCGCACTATTTTTATGTGCATTTTTTTGGATCAAATTGCGACTTCCTCTTCTTCTACTGTTGTACTGTACATGTGGTACATAGGTTACAAGTGATTTATTGCTATCTTGTGGAAAACCTGGCTTAATACATTGGAGTTTATTTGCTCCAAGCCGGTTGATGGAAACGCAGGTCATTCGCATTTCCTCTGAAGCGAATTGTCTAAAATTCGCCAAAAAAATCGCTTGATTTGAGATGGAAACTCGACTATTGACTTAAAACATGAAATACAGTGATGCATGTGATGGTAGCGTTTCACCAAAAGTGAAAACATTTATTAATGTCATTGTCCCCACCACTTCTCAAAACGCACTCATTCTAATAGTTATCATCCCCACCACTTTTCAAAACAAACTGACGCCCATGCCTGTATTAGTTCTGGATCCACAAGAATATTATCTAGATCACTAACAACTATAATCAATTCTACAGTAGTGCAGATTCTATACTGAACAAAAAATGAAATGCAAGTTAATTAAAGGCAGACTGGAAAATAAGTTTGCCCGTAATTATTTTAGAAAATCAAATTTATTACTAGCGCGTGCACATTTACACTCATTTCATCAAATTTTTCTTTATTTTGCGGTCACTTTGACTGAGTAACCAAAAGAGTACATTAACTAACTAGCTAACTTGCATTTCTTTTGTTGCTCAGTATATCTATTGCTTAAATATTATGAATATCTGTTCACTACATAAAGGGACAATCAGCCAATTCAGGTGTATGTTAAATTCTTCCGGATCCACAATGCAAAATATACTCAGTCAAAAAAGAAACTTCACACTCATAAATTTCTAAATATTTTCTTGAAACTTAATACAAGAGATATTATTATTATTATTAGGGGTAAATGCGTTGTCAAAGACATCATGACACACAGCAACTCCGACGTGCACAAGCATGCAGCACGTGCGAGCATACATCAAGGTAAAAGCATGTTTCCTCGTGGTCCTTGTCACGTGACCTTATGAGACACGTGCAATTGAGCCCACATTAGCACGGTAGAGTGACATCTCGGAAAAACAAGTTCTCACAGTCAATTATCCGTTGATTTGCAATGCCACGACTGTCAAACATTCGTGAAGCGTGCCATTGGCATGCTGAATACGGGAACGTCGGTCACTGGCGTTGCCAGGGTTATGGGATGCAGTCGACGGACTATCCATGATCTTCGGACACGTCTCCAACAAACTGGCACCACAGCAGACCGACCTCGTTCGGGTAGACCACGTGTGACGACACAAGCAGAAGACTGACAAATTGTCTTACGTCATTTGCGTAATCAATTTCTCACTGCAACGTCCACTAGGAATGAATTGTTTAGAGGTCGTGTGACTGCCCAAACCACCGTATGTCGCCTTCGCGCACTGCTCGTCTCCATGCACGTCGGCCATATCGTGGACCAATTTTAACCCAGTTACACCGACGTCAACGGCTTCTCTGGGCACAACGACATCTGAGATGGACTCAGCGTGATTGGAATAGGGTCGTTTTTAGTGACGAATCCAGATTCACTTTGCACTTCGCTGATGGGAGAGTTAGAGTTTGGAGGAGACGCGGTGAACACAACGCCCAGTGTTGTGTGCAGGAAGTGGACCGTTTTGGGGGAGGTAGTGTTATGGTTTGGGGTGCCTTTAATGGTCCTGTCCGTTCCCGACTGATGGTCGTTCAAGGAAACCTAATTGCTGCAGGATACAGAGATCAAGTGCTCATTCCAGAGCTTTTGCCATTCATGGCAGCTCATGGCCCAGGTCTGACATTCCAACACGATAATGCCAGACCTCATCGACCAATTTAACGAGAATTTTTTTCGAATGCTGGCATCAATGTCATGGAGTGGCCCTCAAGGTCTCCCGACCTTAATCCCATAGAACATGTATGGGATGTGTTGGGCAGAAGACTCCGTCCAAGCACGGAACCTCCGCAGAATTTGCAGGAACTTGGTGCCATGTTGGTTCAATTATGGCGACGCATCCCCCAAGCTGTGTTCAGACGCATCATTCAATCCATGAGGAGACGTTGCGTCGCAGTTGTGAACGCTCATGGAGGGCATACGCGCTATTGACATGCTTTCATCAAGTTGTAACTTGCCATTTTTACTCTCTTACATTTCTGGAGCATTTCCGGTGGAACTGGTTACATTATGAACATGATTTTTATGGTACACCGTCCTTAATGGGTACAGAATGGAATTAAATCATTATTTAAAACCACTTTTCTTGTATGTTCAACTTATCGACCTCCAAACGAGTGTGAAGTTTCTTTTTCGACTGAGTATATGTTCCAGATTAGGGCTGAAACGATTCCTCGAATAAATCGAGAACTCGATTACTAAAATGCATAGAGGCAAATTATATGCTTCGAGGCTTCGTTTAAATCCGGAACATAACTCTTTTTCAAATGGATGCATATTTCTGTGGCACGGTACCTTTATTTTGACTGCACTGTATTGATGCGCATAAAAGTGCATAGCCTAATAAGTTCAATAATGCATATTTTCGTATCATTGTTAAAAAAATAGGTTGTCTGGCACAAGGGCACATGCACCTATGTTCGAATATAGGCACACCCTCATTATTCACTAAAAAGGCGCACGCAAATATTAAAAATAGCTTTGTACATTTTTCACAGTTGTACGTTGTTTTCAAAGTCTGAGAGTCTAATAGAGACCCATAGCTGTTTAGCAAATAAAAAATTTAAATCTTGAGTGGATGTATCCCTGTTAAGTAAGTACAGCTATACATCATGTGATCCCCATGCGCACAACATTTTCTATTTTGAAATTTGGTCGGCTGACAACAGCATCTACGCTTATAGGAACGGCATCCTCCAACAGAAATGCACTCCCCCCGAGGCGCTGTGGTACACAGCAACTAATACCCGATTTAAACTGAAAACCATTTTGCTCAACCGTAATTCAAAATTGTCTGGGAAGTGCCTGTATGTGAAAATGGTTTTGAGCAGGGATAAATGTAGTTGGTCTCAATTATAAGCATGTGCGCCTGTACTCGACTACAGGCGCATATTCACTTATTGGCATTGTGCTTATATGCGCATCAATACGGCAGCTGTAACGCGAATGGGATGGGTGTGAACGCAAACTACAAAAATCGCGGAGGACGAAAAAAAATAAAATTGCGAGCAAAAACATTCGGCACTGCAGCGAAAAAGACCAACGTTTTTTCACGACACGTAGAAAAAATATAGTGCAGTGTCTACCGTAAAACCAAATGAGCTCGCCTTAAAAGCACTTTGTTAATGCTGCAGCACTTAAGCCAAAAACATCCAGTCTGTGCATTCAATTCACTGTGAGGAACGGATACAACAAGGTAACAAACGTTAGCAGTTACATTTTACATGAATTAATGTTTTGTTTGGTCATGATTCAGGCTATTAAAGACCGCGAATTAGTGAAGGCAATGTTTAACGACTGGCCAAAGACGTAAATCAGTTTGGTGGCTATGTGTCCCTACGATGACTAAAGCGCAAAACCTCCTATCTGCAAAATTTTTCTGATTGGTGGATTTCACTTTGGACGAGCAGCCTTCCTTGTTCTCGTCATCCAAAGTGAAATCCGCCAATCAGAAAAATTCTGCAGATAGGTTTTGTGCTTTGGTCATCGATAAGCCAAGTTTTGTTCAAGAAATTAATAAGCCACAGAAAATGAAACCCTGCAGTCAATTTGTTCAAGTATGAGCTACATTCATGTTCTAATTAGGTTTGTCGCACACACTCTTGTCTCTTTCTGCCCTTTGCTTCTGGTAACTTGCAGCATGTCAGGCGCTGCAGGTTATCAGAGGGAAAAAAGTGTGATTGAAGTGGGATGTATCATATGAAATATGAACCATTTCATATTGCTGATTTTAGGGGTCGATTGACCCATGTTAGATTGTTAATAAAAGAAAGATAAATGAACAAATGTTTTCACCTGAAACACCACGGCTTTAACTTATTTTAAAAGTGAGATAAGCACCCACAAAAAAACAATAATAATAAGCAAACAAAAAAAGCAATATCTGAGCAAGAGCTGCATCACTTTGTGGCGGGGGATAATAAAACAGCAGCAAGAGAGCCATGAATATGATGAAGAGCGTGTACTTAAGCAGGTCAGAGGGAGGGCTTTTGATGTTGCGAATGAGCAAACCATTTACTTACGTCAAGGTAGTCGACAGGGAGGAATGTTTCTGGCTCAGCTCTCTCCTCCTTCAGGATCTTGATGCAATCGCGCGCAACCTTTTCAGACGCCACCACAATGGCATTCATGTAGCGGCCGAACACTTTAGCCACAGCTAGCTGGTATTTTTTATGAATGGGGTCACAGAGGTCAAACAAGCGCCCATACTACAGAAGGGGGACAAAATAAATACACAAACAAGTGTTTACATGAACTTGAATTCTCATTGGTCACATATAGCATAATCCAAACGAGTCACTTTGAAACACTTAACACAGCAGAATATGAGCACTGTGTATGGGTAACAAAGATATGCACAGGCAGTTATAGGAATGCACAGGAAACTTAACAGCTGGACCCAATAAAGATCCGTAGGACATAAAGGTAGAAGACAAGAAAGCATTACCACATTGTATGATACAGCGCTGTGTCCATCAGTGAGTTATCTGTAACACTGACGGGTGTAATCACTATTTATTTTTCGCTTCCAGTTTACTAAAGATATGCTCACTAATCTTTACCACAGCTTTCCCACAGGTGCAGTATGCCTTCACTGAATAACAGAAACCTAAGTGACAGAAATCAGAGTAGAAAAATGTTCTGTCTCAGACAAGAGAAGCATTAGCATGAGCAGATGCTACATCAGCATGGGGCTGGGCAATCCAATATCACAATACAATCCACTTTTCATCAAAATAGTAAAATATATATCAATGTTTAGTACTATCAGTACCTATGTAGAATGGTTTTTGAATCATTTTTAGTTGCCTTTTCTCCACTGCATAAGTAGTACTTAAAACCTGTATAGTTAAACAACTCAAAATAAGTTCAAACATTCTAATTTTTCTTATTTCAAACACATTTTGATATGAAGTATTAGACATACAGTATAAGACAAAAATACTTAGCAGTCAAAAACTATTTGGGCCGGGCAGATGTGTTACTGGCAAAAAAAAAAAAAAAGGCATGGTCCCTTCCTGCCCAAGAGAGCAGTATTATGATTGTATTAAACCAGGTAAACTTGTAAAAAACTGCCCCTATCAAGTTCAAACCAGCAAAAACTAAACTCCATTTTCACGTCTCTTGGCACGGAGCATGAACTGAACCAGGCAAGAATTACTTAGTTTACACAATGCATTCCTATTTTTGTTGATATATTGTGGGTATCGTATAACGTGTTACTCAGGACAAATTAAGCCATCCAGCATTGTTCTGGATTAGCCATGATAATTACAAAAATAGGACCAAGGATCCTGTAGCTTACTGGCACGCAATCTTATAGTGATGATACAAGTTACGAAAATTTCATGAGAAGTTTGACCTTAGATTCATCAAAGGTCAAGCCTGGTCATACCCCTGTCTCACCAGACAGAGTTCCCACGGAGTTGTCACCACTTATCAGAACTCCGTGGGATCGCAGAGAAATTTGGAAATTGTTTTGCAAATTATTTGAAATTTTCACAAGCTGGAGATCTCAGGGCGTTCTCACGGTGATTATGTCGTTCGTACGGAATTCCCGTGGCGTGCTGATGCATTCCCACAGCGTTCTCGTTTGGGATCGATGGCATTGTCACGGAGTTCTCGTTACGTGTCCACTGCAAGCTAGGCATTTTCACTGCACACCCACTGTGTGCACGCTGAGTTCACTGCGTCCCCAAAGTGTCCATACAGCGTTTTCCCAGATGGTATAAAAGCCGTGACATCTCAATGAACTCCGTGAGGTCTCTGAGCAAACACCATCACTATTAGCTCTGTTCTTGCGGCGTTCATATGCACCATTGGGGCGTGCCCATTGCGCCCCTGTGGCACTGTAGGAGACCTCACTGAGCTGCTACAACGATCCTACGGAGTTCCAACAGCGTTCAAATCAGAACGTAGAGCCACGGCGTTTGTTTGCACAAAACAAACGCCGTGGCTCGGCGTTCTAGGAGACTCCACGGCATTTAGTGGAGATGCCACAGAGATGCTGCTGCGCTCTAGGTGATCCCACTGCGCTCACCCCGACGTTCTACAATTTTTGTGAATGTCGCACGGACTCTGTGAGAACGCAACTCTGGTGTGACAGGGGATTCACTAAATGAAAGTTCATATACATTTACGAGACTTCCCATAAGCCTGTAATACAATCCTAAGATCTGAAGCAGTAGCTCTGAAGCAGTTTTGGTGCTACACGTAATTGAAAATTCAATTTGTCCACTGTGAACTTTAAAGGTCACAGAGGGTCAAGTTGGGTTCACGAGACTTCATGTACGACTTTCTATATGTCTCTAATACAAATCATGATTCTATCTGTGACCATTTAGATGATACAAGTCATTATAATTTCACTATGTCAAGTTTGACCTTCGAAGGTCACCAACAGTCAAGTTGAATAGGTGTCTGTATCACAAACCTAGGCCCCTATCTGTGACCATTTTTGTGATAAAAGTCATTGAATTTTCGCAATGTCATGTTAGTCCTTCGAAGGTCGATATGAAGGTCACCAAATGAAAGCTGTTAAGACTTCCTATATGCCTCTAATACAAACCTAGACTAAATCTGTGACCGTACTGGCGAAACAGGTCATTGTAATTGTATAATGTCAAGTTTGACCCTCAAAGGTCACCGACAATCAAGTTCAATGTCACCAAAGGAAAGCTCATGTGTGACTTCCTACATGCCTCTAACACAAACCTATGCTCTATCCGTAATAGTTTTGGTGATAGAAGTCATTGAAATTTCACTTTGAGAAGTTTGAACTTTAAAGGTCACCAAGGGTCAAGTTCAAGGTCACCAAATGATTATATATGGCTTCCTTTAAGTGTTCAATACACATATATTCTCTATCTTTAATATTTTCAAGCCTAGAAGCCTTTGAAAAAAACTTGACCTCAAGTTTTTAAATTCCAAGGTCAGGCGTTAATGCATGTATGCATGTTTGAGTTTAGTCTGTTTACGTTGTACTTACCCTCACTGATCTAGCCCCCCATCTAGTTTTTTTAATCTGAGCACTTTAAAGCATTAGTAATGAATTATCATTATTATTATTATTATTAATAATGCATTGTTAGTGCTATCACTAAGGCTATTATTTTATTCAATTATTTATGTATTAATCATTTTATCAGCCTTCACAGCTGTGTTGTCACTTTTGTCATTTATTTACAAATTGGTACTTAGTTTTACGTCGTACTTAACTTGTCATTTTATCACTTCACTTACCATTTAAGTGAATGTCTTCCGGGGTATGGGGTGTTGTATATTTCTGTGTCAGTGGTTGCATGTATGCTTGATCCTTATGTAAACGTGTGTCTTTTAATTTAATGTGACGAATCCAATTTTAACCCTCGCATTCCAGTGCGCAAAAGACTTGAATTATGCAAAATTCAAAACGTCCGTGCTCACTGGAGCATGAAGCGTAAACCAAGATACTGGTATCATTCGAAGCAGAATGACTCCCTATACCAAGGTTTACGCCCACATTTACAGAACTATTATCTATGTTAATTTTATGATGATTTTTCCGAGAGTATCATTTTTTCTCATACACCCTGTATTTTAGTTGTAAATCAAGTTTCCTGTTTGTAGGATCTAATAAAGAATTTAACTGTCTTATCTTGACCTTTCAAGGTCATCTGAGGTCAACTTCAATCCCGCCTAAATATAGGTCATATATGATTTCCTATTTGTCAATAATACAAACTTAATCTCTATCTGCAACTATTTCGCTTCCACAGGCCATTTTGCCTATTCTCCGTAAGACCCAGTGTTAAAGTACAGCGGCCCCACTCAGAGCCATAGCCAGGATGAAATTTCAACCAAGGTCCAGATGCAAGTACAAGAGGTCTACTTTATAACTGTACATTTGCACTTTTAAGTGTTCGGACTCCCTGTGCTGTTTCAATAAAAATGAACATCAAATTAATAACCCATGTACCTGCAAAATTGTGCGAGTTACTGCAAATTAGTAATTCATTACAATTACTGGTTACTTACCTTAAAAGTAATTGAATTACGTTACAAATTACTAGACCATAATTAGGTGCTGGGAAAAATAACTTTGGCATTACTTTTATATTTTGCTTCAATTCTTATTAATGCACACATCTATTGTTTGTGCTTTGGCGCAATGTGAGACAATACAACTGTCTGATGGACCTTTTTGACTAGCTACGACCAGCTCCGTCCCCCTTAAATACTGTTGCTACGGGCCCCATGCAATGCAGCTAAGTTCCGCATTGAGAACAGCGCAGCAGAAGTTTGAGCATCGCGCGTATTCCGAAAATATTGCGGTTTGTTTCTTACAGAATGCTTCCAACTTGCCTGGCAAAGTTGTCCAGAGAGGCCTTAACTATGCTACACAAGGATATATCCATGAACTCAAAATTTTTAACAGATCCGGTGGAGATACAAGAGTCACAGGGCGATTCCATGCCAGTCGTACGGGACATTTGGACAGTATTTTACATCTAGAAAATAAAAGGATGATTGGCTTTAAAGTAGGGTGTGACCTTTAAATTGTGTTACGACACTTCAACATTCCTCCATGATCAAACTGATTTATTTCCATTTTGGGGGGGTCAAATAAGCGAAAATGTAATCTGTAAATGCGGGACGCAGAGAAATCACTATTTTTTTTTTCCAACAAAGTCTTTTAAAGAACTCTGTGAACTGGCTATTGAAAACTTTTGAAAAATAGTTAAGAAATATTGGTGAGAGTCTGCTGTATTGTGTTAAAACAGTTTTATTCAAAAAATCATCAAGACATGAATTCAACAGGGTTTAAAATTTCTAGGGGGTATCTGTCGTACGGGACGCTCTGAATTGAGCTCAGGTTTTTTTCGAAGCACTGCCCCCACCTGTTATTGCACTTGAAACTTGGACAGCTAAAGCTAAATAAATAATAACTGATAAATTTGTAACAATTCATGTCCCCTCAGTTAGCTTTGGTCCTGTGATAATTCTGTACCTGTTGTACAGGACAAAATATGTGTCTTATGGGATAACTACTATCTGTAAAAACCTATCAACTTTTCCGGCCTCATTATTTACCAACTTCTTTTTTTCAGAACACCGTTTGAAATTCTACCATAACAAAAAGTACATATACTGCCCATAATTATTATTATTATTATGTACATTATAATAAGCTGACCAGTAATCATAACTTTTTGTTATTTAAAAAATTACCATCGGTTCATCATTCCATTGCCAACTTTGAGCTGCATGTAGCCTCAGGGTGCTTTCACACTAGGGACTCTGGCACGGATCCGAGTATACTTGACCCCAAAGTCCGGTTCATTTGGTAAGTGTGAACACACGCGAGTCCGCTTGGAAGAGGTGGACTCGGGCATGGTTTATCCATACTCGTACCGAACGTGAAAGCAACCGTACTCGAGCAAGGAAGTGGAGTATTACGTGACATCTTAACTATTGCACTGTTTTGTTCTGTCATATATAGCGGCAAACGAAAAAATTGGGCAGACGAAATTAAATGCTTGCTCGGAATTTGGGCAGACGAAAAAAAACATACAATCATAACTGGATGCTACACCCAGAAACGCAGAGATTTATGGAATAATTTGCAAGTATTTACATTTGCGTGGTTATCGCAGAACAATAGAACAGTGCCATGACAAACCAAAGAAAGTGCGGCTGCAATATCTTAAAAGTGCAGAACACGGTGCAAAAGTCTAGCAGTTTTAGTGATGAAAAAGATCCATTTCCGTGGCTGCTTCTTCTTCTTTGTGTATATTTTCTATTTAAAAACCACCTAGTTCACACTGCTACCTTCTGTATTGGAATTTTGATGAAATAATCCATACTTTGGCACGGTACGACGTTGCTAGAGAGAAATCTGTGGCCGTACTGCGGCACGGTATGAAAGAATCGTTCCTAGTGTGAAAGTGCCCTTAGGCTCAAGGCCTTTGGAGTTTTCAGGGGCAAAAATGTCCTCGCCCAAGTGTTCACAAAGTATTATGCTCATTTCTCATTTGAAGGGTTCATTACATGTTCTTTATTTTACACATTTTTATTCAGCCAGTCTGACAGTGCATAAAATGTACACAACCACAGTGCATGTTCATGCATGAGACAGTTAGTCAGGCCTTTTCTGTCTTTCTAATGCAAAAAAACTAATGAAATACACAGACATGGCAGATGTTACTTTCACAAATATCTTCATTTAACATTTCCTTTAATTTCAAAACATTTTCAATGTTTTACTTACCTCTGAATCGGCGACTGATGCCATTAAGAAACTCTGAACAGCCACTTGCATACCCTTGAAACAGTCACTTGCCTTCCCTCAGTGGAATTTTCCTTTCACTAATGCCCCCTACTGTCTCAGAGGTGAGGAATTAAAGAGACAACTAATTTTTTTCAGGCAGAACTAACCCACTGAGAAGTAACTGCATTGAGATTTGGTTAAAGCAGTTCTGTAAAGGACTGTACAAATGACCTGTCGTAAGGGACAATACTTCTTAGGCTAATTATGTGTAAACTAATTAATGGAATTATGGGGAGACAGTAGCATTTTAGTACCTTTAGTCCAAAATTAGAGGATTTGTAATAAAAAGTTTCCCGCTCAAAAAATATGGCAATACTTTTTGCCTTCAATCTGTTGTACGGGACATGACAATAAACAGCCCGTTATTTATCATATTTTTCTCTGTCAAGCAAAGGGTCATGTGACTGTCACTTTGCAAGTGGACAGACTTTGCTCAAGATAGGTGACTTATAAAGACTGGGAGCTTGAGTGATATCAATTAGTGGGAAATTAAGGCAATTGATTGAAAATTGTGGAAAATTGAAAAGTTAAAATTCCACCCCGAATCGCCATTCTGCATTCATGTAAGTGAGAAAACTAACTTGTTCTAAAAGACTTGAGTATTCAGGGTTACAAATGATAATAGACCAGTCAGTTAAAAACATTTCTCAAATTAAGCATTTTTTCAGTTTCTAGCATGGAATCGCCCCACAGCGAAGTGCTGGCAATCGATGCAGAAAAGCCAAACACCCCATAAACGGCACATTGAGATCAAACCGGACAAAATAGTGGAATCGTACTGCGCGTGTGAAGCTGGGTAGAATTTTCATTCGTTTGTTGCCATCACTGAGCTAAAAATCACACTGGATGCAGTATGCTGTCTAACATCAGTTGGCCATGAGTCAGACAGTACGCTAGCTAGACTTCGTAATAAATAATATTAAGCAATGCAGCAAACCCTTAAACTAGCTACATTAGACATAATCGAGTTATTAATCTAACGTTTGTTATATCAGCGTTGTCCTCCAAACCAACGAGCAAATGACGAGCTAACTTTATTCATTTCGGCTAAGCAACTGACATTCTGTATCCAATTGTGGCTGATTTGCTGGCTAGCTACCTAGCCAACTAAAGTTTCTAAGCAGATTACATCATGCCATAACAAAATCTTTCACCTTCTGGCTAAATGTTTTATATTATCTAGAGCAGCGAATGCCTGTGCTGGGTGGCATGAAGGAATCACATTCTCAGCAGAATAGCTACTGGTTTGTAGGTACATCTGGTATTGTGTGCAGAAGTCCACTGGGGAAAAACAATACTATGTTAACATATGCATCAATGATGCCGTTGGTGTAATTCTGTCTTCTCGGCAAAACACATGCATAGATTGTTGGTAGCTAACTAATTAGTGACGGCTAAATGGCAAAAAATTTTATTTGCTTACCTTCAAGCAAACACGCCTTAATCCACCGCAAACACTTTTCCAATTGCTTTTTTGGCCATGGAAAAAAGGATTAATTGACCACCTTGTTGCACGGCAGGCTATCTTTCGTCAGTATTACACGTTCCCCAAGTGCATCTAACAACAATTTTCGATAAAGTCAAGCATCTCTCCTATTAAACACAGCTCATGACTGCACTGAATGTGGGACAATATGGCGGTGCTGTTGGGGCAGGCAGGACCTTAGTAAGATCTGATTGATAGCTATTCTACACTTGATTGACAGGTCGGAAAGGTCCATTGTAGCCTACGCATTATCATTATGATGAAATGGAGGTAAAACACAATTGATTAACCAATTTTACATTTTTTAGGCAACTAAAGATTACAGGATTTTTTGTTAGTGAAGGCTCAGTGGATCTAGTCAATGAAAACTGTCTAACGCAGCATTTTCATATTTCTCAGGAATTTCCACGAAATTGTTTGAACACAGATTACACTAAATCCACCACATATTTTGTTGTATGTGCCATTTTTTCTTTTCTTTTTTTTTATTTCCAAATTTTATCAAGTTTTTGTGTTCTCCCACTAGGGGAGAAATAAGGATTCAATTACCCATAGTGGTTTTAGGCCGCACTGATGATCTGAGGTCAGGTGGTCTGGCCTCCTCTAATAGTAATCGGCAGTTGCTATGACACCTTGGTTACAGCGTGCATGTCAAAAAGAGTTGGCTGAAACCATGGCAATCACTTGGATTACTTTGGATATGACAAACTGCCCACAGGTGATGAAACTAACAAGAAGAAAGGATTTTATCAAGCTCAATCTTAAAATTACAAGGAATGATATTTTCATCATGTTCCAAATGGATTTTATAATGGACAATATTACTTTGAAAAGCATCAATGCTCCTTCACTCTGCTGCGGTGAGTGTGTGTGTGTGTGTGTGTGTGTGTGTGTGTGTGTGTATATATATGTGGTGTTAAGTAGCCAATGATGTGCGATTTTTTCAGATTGTTAGGCAGGTTTAAGGAGTTGGGAAGAAATTTTATTCCATGTCACCCAGACTGAAGCATTAGCATAGAAAAAGCCTAGCTCTTTAACACTATGACCATTACCAGGGCCTCAGGGTACAGCCTTTTCAGGTTGTCCAGGACTTCCTGGCGGCGCTGCTGCCTTCGGCTCTCCTGGTTGTCAATGCGGGCATTCTGTAGCTGCCCCAGCACCTCCCCCAGCTCCTGGTTCACCTCCTCACTGCGCACACGGCCCTCCTCCAGCTGATTCACCAGGATCTCCTCCTGCTGCTGCAGCTGAGCAAGAGTGGAGCTGTGCAGGAAATGACACAGGTAATACATCTCCCCACTTCTCAGGTCTGCACACATGTATAACACTGTGCGAAAGCTCTAGGAGCCCTAGACCAATCTTTATCTAAATTTGATTTTAAATGTCTATTTTCTATCCTCCACTTTAGTGTTGATGTAGATTAAAAAGCTTACCTGAGACACAAAACCTTAATTAAAAAAATTATCATATAAAAACCTTAGGTATTTCATTTAAGTCAGATGATATGGATAATACAGCATTGACAGAGCCCTGCTCTCAAAATCAGCAAAGCTGTTCTCCAATACGTTTGTGGAGCAACTAAATATCACAGCCAATTATCCTACAAATTATAAAGCAGCGAGACAGCAAAATATTATTATTATTTAGTCTTAAGCAGTTCAGAGCTCTTTATAGAACATTGTTAGCATCAATAAACCATTTCATCTCATGATTTTTGGAAGCATCTTCGCCTTGCGGAATTGTTTTAAATGTCGCTTAAACTGAAAAGCACTGCATGTACACTTGCATACATATTACAAGCAAACACACACACACAGATGCTACATGCACAATTCTGTTTTGTTATCAAAGCCTTTCGCATTCATGCCCAGTTAATGAGGACTCACTTGCAGGTGTCAGCATATTCCTCCAGCTTTTCAACACGGGTGGTATAAGACTCCAGCTGAGTCTGACAACACTTAATATTCGCCTACACACACAAATTGTGGGGGGAAACAAGTTATGTTGTTTTGACAACTAAAGTAAGTGAGCAACCACATTAATAACTAGTGATGCTACAGCACTTGGTCAAAACGACATTAAATCAGAGCTGACACGACAACACCAATGTGTGAAATGATTACATACCACCATACAAAGGCAAAAAACAAGTAACTTGACTACTTAATCATTTGGTGATTTCACCTCTCAATGGTTTTCCAAAATGAACAGATTTCCACAGCTTGCCTAAGGCAGGAGGAAGCCTGCATACAAACACTACCTCCTTTAATGAATGTTACTCTCCAACTGAACAATCACCTAAAAATAACTGCTATCACACAGGGGTGGGCACATTCGCACCAGAGTACCTGCACTTCCTTCTTCCGCCTCTGGTCGAAATCCAGCTTTTCAAAATCAGCTTTAACTTCCCAGTGCAGTTTCTCAGCCTGCTGACTCAAAATGGCGCCCTGTCTCCTGGTCGTCTCCTTCAGCTCTTTATAGCGCTCCAACTGCACAAGCACAAACACACTTACAGTGTACTTACAGTGATTGTGCCCAAAAACCACTGATTTTCGCCATGGTTTGCATGTTTATAAAGGCCTTTTGTACAAACCCCAATTCCAATGAAGTTGGGACATTGTGTAAAACGTGAGTAAAAACAGAGTACAATGATTGAAAATCCTTTTCGACATATATACCATTGAGTACACTACAAAGACAAGATATTTAATGTTCAAACTGATAAACTTCATTGTTTTTTTTTCAATATTCCCGCATTTTGAATTTGATGTCTGCAACACGTTCCAAAAAAGCTGGGACAGGGGCAACAAAAGACTGGGAAAGTAGAGGAATGCCCCCAAAAAAAATACCTGTTTGGAACATTCCACAGGTGAACAGGTTAATTAGAAACAGGTGAGTGTCATGATTAGGTAGAAAAGGAGCATCCCCAAAAGGCTCAGTCGTTCACAAGCAAGGATGGGGTGAGGTTCGCCACTTTGTGAGCGACTACTTGAGCAAATAGTCCAACAGTTTAAGATCACTGGGCCTCAATCACCAATATCTACCTAAGTATTTGGTTTTTTCCATCTGAATGTGCGCAGCCTGGTAAATAAAATGGATTCAATAAGGATATGGGCCAACTCGACTGATCCGGATGTCATGGTCTTTTCTGAAACGTGGCTGAAGAAATCAATCACGAACTCTATGATTTCGATAGAAGGATACAACGTCTTTAGAGCCGATCGCGCTAGAAAAGGGGGAGGGATAGCAATTTACACCAAATCTAACCTGAATTGCACTTGCCTTCAATCTACTAACAAACCGAATTGTTTCGAACTTTCGGCAATTCAAGTATCCCTTCCTAATGGCGCTAATGTTATTGTGGTCGGATGCTATCGTCCACCTTCAGCTTCAAGTGAAGCGCCCACTTCACTTATGCACATTCTTCAGAACTGGACAAACTCCGAGTTGATATTACTCGGAGACCTAAACTGGGACTGGCTCTCGTCAACCTATGATCAGTTCAAGGACTTTTGTGTGCAAAATTGTCTGTCACAATTGGTGAACTCGCCGACCCGGCTCAACCTAAAAGATCAGAGCAAATCGACATTACTAGACATTATATTAACAAACGCACCTCACAAATTCTCGGCGGTTGGGATTTTTTGTAATGATGTTAGCGATCATTGTGCAGTTGTCTGTGTGAGAAACTGTAAGATCGCTAAGAATAACCCGCGGTTTATTTATAAACTGTTTAAACTTTTTAACGAACAGGCTTTTTTGCACGATCTTTTTAATTGTGACCTCAGTATTGTCTCACAAATGCCTGATGTGGATTTAGCCTGGGCTTATTTCAGATCCACTTTCTTGGCAATTTGTGATAAACACGCCCCTTTTAGAAGATTTAGAGTTAGTGGTAAAAATAACCCTTGGTTTACCGAATGTATCTCTGCCTGTATTAGACAAAGAAATGCTGCTTGGGCGAAAGCAAAGAAGTCCAATAATCCTTTAGATTGGACCCTACACAGAACTCTAAGAAATAGGTGTTCAAAATTAGTCAAAAATTCTAAAAGTGATTACTACCTTTCCATGACAAATGAAAATCTGAATAATTCTGCCAAATTCTGGAAGTTGGTTGAAAACCTCTCAGGTTTCATTACACAAACTAGTCTTCCTAATGTTCTTAAAATAAATCAAAGTGTAATCCAGGGTGTAACAAATATTATCGACTCTTTTAATAGACAATTCATTTCTTCTGGTTCAACATTTGACCCCAGTGTTACGGAGGTCCTGAGTGATGAAGGAAACCCAGAGTCTGTCTTTTGTACCCCTGCACGGAAATTCACTTTTACTCCTATCTCTGTCCTTCAAGTTCATAAAGCCCTATTGAGCTTAGATTGTAAGAAATCTTCTGGCCCTGATAAGATAGAGCCTTATTTTCTAAAAATTGCTGCAGATATTATTGCAGAGCCAAATGCATCTATTTTTAATCTGAGCTTAACCTCTAATATCATACCTGGTACTTGGAAATCTGCTATGGTTTTCCCTTTATTAAAGAGTGGAGACCCCTCCGATCCAAATAACTACCGTCCCATTTCCAGGTTGTCTGTTATAGTCAAAGTCTTTGAATCTTTTGTGAATGACCAATTGAAACAATTTGTATCTGATAATAATATTCTCAGTGAATGTCAGTCAGGTTTTAGATCAGGCCACAGTACTATAACAGCGACAATGCTAGTTACAAATGATATTATCAAAGCTCTAGACGGCAAACAGCACTGCGCAGCTCTATTTGTTGATTTGTCAAAAGCATTTGACTCGGTAGACCACCAACTCCTATTACAGAGACTTGCCTGTATAGGCCTTAGTGACATGGCTTTAAATTGGTTTAAGAACTATTTAATTGAAAGAATGCAGTGCATCTCTGTAGAAAATGATACCTCTACCTTTCTTACAGTAAACAAAGGTGTCCCGCAAGGATCTATCTTAGCCCCCATTTTATTCTCTATTTTTATAAATGACCTAGGTAATGGAATAAATCCTGCTAAGCTACATTTGTATGCTGATGACACAATTATTTATACGGTAGCACCCTCTTTAAATCAAGCCATAGAGCATTTGCAGGATGCTTTTCAGTCCCTGCAGCATTCATTATTAAAACTTAAGTTGGACCTTAATCCAAAAAAGACCAAATATATGACCTTCACTCGCGCTCGCTCAAAGATCACTGATTTCACATTGGCAACATTAGAAGGTACATGTATAGAGAGAGTTACCTCGTACAAATATTTGGGCATCTGGCTTGATGATAAGATGACATTTAACATGCATATTGATAATCTATTGAAAAAACTTCGTCCAAAGCTTGGCTTACTTTTCCGCTTAAAGAAATGCTTTTCATTTGAGGCCAGAAAGAAAATTGTGCAAAGCTCATTTTTATCAGTTTTAGATTATGGTGATGTAATTTATATGCATGCAGCTTCATCCCTCCTGAAAAAACTAGATTCTGCATATCATGCTGCATTGCGCTTTGTAACGAATGCTGGTTCTCACACTCACCATTGTACCTTATATGAACTACTTGGGTGGTCTTCTCTATATCAGAGGAGAAAAACACATATGTTGATATTTATTGCCAAGTCATTAAAAGGTAAAATGCCCACTTATATCTCCAACCTTTTGTCTTATCATACAGGCAACTATTGTACAAGATCTAATAATCGTATTCTTTTACATGTCCCCAGGGTGCACTCAGAGCTTGGTAAAACTGCTTTTTCCTTTTATGCACCCTGGGCCTGGAATGAGCTGCAAAAAAGTACTAACCTAGGAGCATTCCCTTCTTTACATCTTTTTAAAAGACTTTTACAAACCACCCTGAAGGAAACATGTTGTTGTTTTACTTAATCTGATATTTTGATGTGGAGTGTGTAACAGTTATATTGGACTGGCCTGTACAACTCTCCTCCTGCTGTTTCCTCTGTGCTGCTTTGATGTATTGTACGTGTCAAATAGTTTTTTTATGTTTTTTTAATGTTTTAAATGTTTTGTATGTATACATGTGAAACTGCTCATGCTGCTGTTTTGACCAGGACTCCCTGGAAGAAGAGATCTTGTATCTCAATGGGACCTTCCTGGCTAAATAAAGGATAAATAAATAAATAAATAAATTTTCCCAAATTCCTTCTTAAATTGTTCTTAAGAAAGTTCTTACGAAAAGTCTACGTCAGATTCACGAACGTGTTCTTAACCCGCAGAATCGTTCGCACTTGCGTTCTTACGACCCCAATTCTGAAATAGTTGGGATGAAGTGTAAATTGTGAATAAAATCTAAATGCATTGACTTTCAGATCACATGAGCCAATGTTTTTTACAATGGAACATAGATAACATTTCAAATGTTGAAACTGAGACATTTTACATTTTTATGCACAAAATGAGCTCATTTCAAATTTTTTGGCTGCAACAGGTCTAAAAAAAGTTGGGACACAGGCAAAAAAGGGCTGAAAAAGCAATTAATATAAGAGAATCAGCTGAAAGAACATTCAGCAAGTAATTACATTAACTGGCATCAGGTGCATAACATGATTGGCTATAAAAGGGATGTCTTAGAGAGGCTGAGTCTCTCAGAAGTAAAGATGGCCAGAGGCTCTCCAACCCATGAAGGCATGCGTAAAAAAAATTGTGGAATACTTTAAAAACAATGTTCCTCAACATCAAATTGCAATGGCTTTGAAGGGCTCATCATCAACAATGCATATCATCATCAAAAGATTCAGAAAAATTGGAAAAATCTCTATGCCTAAGGGACAAGGCCGAAGACCTTCACTGGATGCCCGTGATCTTCGGGCACTCAGACGCCACTGCATCACTCACCGGCATGATTCTGTCATTGACATTACTAAATGGGCCCAGGAATACTTCAAGAAACCACTGTCTGTAAACACAGTCTGCCGTGTGTTATGGCCCCAATTTGTTATGGCGTCAATTTGTTATGACGTCACGGACAGCAAGGGATGACAGACAAAATTCTTAAACTTCAACAGATTTAATTAAACAAACACTTAGAACTAGCCTACAATCTACCCTACTGACCAAGATTGAAATAAAAAAAAAAATGAGATATTTACAGTCCCCTGGTAATTGAGATGGGCTGCTATGTTGCGATGTCCTGGGACAGGAAAATGCTCCAACACAGGCAAAAATCCACAAAAAGCTTCAAAGGTCTTGAAAAGAGTTACAGGTCTGGTCAAATGTATCCTTCCACAATTTCTCCTTGCAATTTCTCCTACTACCCCACTCTCTTGATTTTTCTCCTTATATACTCTTTTCCAGCCCCCTCTGAGGCATGCCCGGGACATGCCCCAAACCTAGCTCCAGACTGCTTAACAAAAAAAATGTCAATACTGCCATCTAGTGAATTTTTTTTTTCCCCCCACATTACACGTGCCATCCACAGATGCCACCTAAAACTCTCATGCAAAAAGGAAGCCATTGTTGAGCATGATCCAGAAGCGCCGCCGTGTTCTGTGGGCCAATGCTCATTTAAAATGGAATGTAGTAAAGTGGCAAAGTGTCCTGTGGTCAGACGAGTCCAAATTTGACATTCTTGTTGGAAAACATGGGCGTTGTGTCCTCCGGGCTAGAGAGGAGAAAGACCACCCCTCCTGTTATCAGCATTCAGTTCAAAAGCCAGCATCTCTGATGGTATGGGGATGCATTAGTGCATATGGTGTGGGACACTTGCATGTTTTAAAAAGCACCATGAATGCTGAAAGGTATATAAAGGTTTGAGAGCAACATATGCTCCCCTCTAGATGACATCTATTTCAAGGAAGGCCTTGTGTATTTCAGCATAGGCATGGCCAACGCTCTGCATAAACTCTAATGGAATGCATAACAGCTAAACTGGGGCGGTAAACAAGCCTCAGAGAACTTATTAAAAAAATTATGTAAATACCATTTTCATACAAAAAGAACACCATGGTTTGATTAAAAGCAACCTTTTCAATAGGATACCCGCATTTCATACATGAACTCTGCGTATTACGGCCAATAACGCGATTTGAACAGAGCTATTATTCGCCCGTTGGATGAATGCGTGACCTCAATTTGCGCCGTGTTTACAAACTTTCAAGTGCACGGCGTGGCAAAAATATCCATTTTGGAGGTAGATTTCAAACAGCCCGCGCTGACGTGATATCCCAGCTACGGCCCTGATTGACTTACAGCCATCTAATTTGAGAAATTACGAGTCTATTTCGTCCAAACTAGACCTCCAGGGATGTGAAATAAGTTCGACAGAAGTTGTTGAAGTTCGTTCTTGAAGTTCGCCGTGACTTCTTCTCAACATTAGCAAGAAAGGTGAGTGTATTTTTACTGTAACCTACATAGTTAGTTGACAGAATATCCTGTGACCCTATTTGTGAGGTTTCAGTAAAATATACCAAGGAATAAACCAGCGCCAGGCGTTCAAAACCCACCAGTGTTCTGACAAATTTTGCTACCTATCAAAATATGCCACCTCGCGAACACCGGTCACAAGATTAATTCACTTGTACCCTTCAATTCGAGACTGCGAGGATGGAAATCTGAATAATCAATTAGGAAAAATTCTCAGCTCTCGGTAATTCTGTGTATCGTTTAAACATTTTGTTAATCGGATTATGAAAGAAGACTGAAAATAAGTGCCCGCTTTTTGTTTGGGTGTAAAAGCGCGTATTTAAAGGAGAATACATTGTATATTGATTAAGCATTGAACTCTGCATTAGTCGTACTGTTTTAATATTTGTTGATGACATTGCTTCGGCTTCCTGGAACCACGTACGCGCAAATCTGCTGTCTAGTGAGCATTTCAGGTTCGATGTACTGAGTAATAACGCCGCGGAAACTTAAACTGGCCCGTCATTCTGCCGAATAGTCTTAGTAAACTAGTTAATCGTCTGATTGCTAATCAAGCAAAGGGGAGGTTTCTGCCTCGCCAAACTAACCTCCGACTGCACGTCACTGTGTTTTACTATGAATTATTCACAGTAGCTCATTGAAACTATCATGGGAGGAGGGTATATGGACATTGTAAAAAACAGTGCAAGGTTTTTTTTTTCATCCACGGGTTATTGAAGGGGAACGTTTGATTCATTTCAGTAGCAGTGGGAGGGCAAACAACTGCCGCATCAGCGACTTCACTGCATTTTATATAGTAATGGGCGAGTAGTGTTAATGTTTGCCCTCCCACCGATAATTTTGACATTTTTGCAGGCCATTGATCCAAAAAAAACTTCACAGGCAACCCATTCATACCATTTTTTAATATCAATGCAAAACCTAATGTTTGTTGAACATAACTGGGTGAAATTCAATGCATTTTCCATTAAAAAGGGCCTAGGGGGTGCTGCTGTACTTCAGAAAAGGGGTTGATGACTTTAGCATCAATTATTTCTGTTAGGGTACCCTAATGGATAATTTGGCCAGGTTTATTTCTGAGTAGACTGCATTTTCGAAAATGCCCTCAGGCTTCACCCCCCCAATTTTCACAATGGGTTTTGTTGATAAATGCCGAAATCAGCCATTTTTGGGACCCTGTGGCTCTGAGACCCTTCCTGTAAAGGCGTTGGACTTGTGGCAAACTCTTCGTCTGTGTCTTCTGTACTTACCTGCAAAAAATCATTAGAAAATAATAAGAACTTTTTTCTCAGCAACTCAAGAAATGTTGTCATTTTATTCATTTGTATTGCCCATGCCTATTCAGCAGGACAACGCAAAACCACATACTGCAGCTATTACAACATCATGGCTTCCTGGTAGAAGAGTCTGTGTGCTGAACTGGCCTGCCTGCAGTCCTGATCTTTCACCGATTGAGAACATATGGCTCATAATTAAACGAAAAGTCCGTCAAAGGAGACCCAAAACTCTCCAGCAGCTGGAAACCTGTATTAAACAAGAGTGGGATCAAATTCCAATGGCTAAACTCAAGAAACTTGTCTCCTCAATGCCCAGACGCCTCCACTCTGTGTTAAAAAGAAGAGGGGATGCTACACCATGGTAAACAGGCCCCTGTCCCAACAGCCATCAAATTTGCAACAAGCTCATTTTGTGGATAAAATTGGAAAATTTCTCAGTTTCAACATTTGCTATGTTATCTCTGTTCTATTATGAACAAGTAACAAACCCCGCCCCTCACACATACTTTCACTTACTTGCACAAAATTCGATAGGGATCTATTCTGGGTCAGTGGCAATCCCTATATCGAATTTGGGGTGAATCTGGCCTTTAGTTTTGCCGCTAGAGTGTTAACAAACAAACACAGAAACAAACTAGATACGCACTCAGAGAGCGCAGACCTCCGCCAGGTGGCAGCAAAACCCAAAAGCACGGCGATTGGAACTCTGGCCCATTGGAAAGACTTGAAATCTTGAACTTTGGCTTATATCTCAGCTGTACTTTGGCCTAGATACGCCAAAATCGAATCACCTGTTCCTTGTCCTAAAACCCACCTTGTCTGAAAATTTCATCAAAATCCATTCACAACTTTTTGAGTTATCTTGCAAACAAACAAACAAACAGACAGACAGACAAGCAAACAAATGAAAAGTCATTCATAGAATGACGACTTGCCGCAATCATGCGCAGATCTCAGAAACAGAATGAATGGAATGGAGTTGGTTTGAAGTCTCTACGACGATTAAAACCGAAGATATGGCTTCTTATGTATTTTTGACTTTTTGTGTGACCTTGACCTTTGACCTAAATTCACCAAAATAGTACAGTGCCTGCCCAGTGCCTGTCGTATGTTGAGTATGCAGTTGGTTAGAAGTGTCTACGACGATTAGAACCAAAGAGATTGTTTCTTATGCGTTTTTGACCTTTTGTGGGACCTTGACCTTTGACCTAGATTCCTAGGTCAAGTAAGATACACCTTTCGTTTATGAACATTTTGCAGTTGGTTTGAAGTCTCTACGACGATTAGAACCGAAGATGTGGCTTCTTACGTGTTTTTGAACTTTTGTGTGACCTTGACCTTTGACCCAGATTCACCAAAATAGTGCAGTGCCTGCCCATTGGCAGTCCTATGTTGAGTATGCACTTGGTTTGAAGTCTGTACGACGATTAAAATCGAAGATATGGCGTCTTATGTGTATTTGACCTTTTGTGTGACCTTGACCTTTGACCTAGATTCACCAAAATAGTACAGTGCCTGCCCAGTGCCTGTCCTATGTTGAGTTTGCACTTGGTTAGAAGTGTCTACGACAATTAGAACTGAAGATATGGCTTCGTATATGTTTTTGACCTTTTGTGTGACCCTGACCTTGACCTTTGACCTAGATTAACCAAAATAGTGCAGTGCCTGCCCAGTGCCTGTCCTATGTTGATCATGTAATATAAAGGCAAATTGAGCTGAAACTGTGGATGCCACAGTGCAAACAAACAAACAAACAAACAAACAAACGAACAGAGTAATATACTTGCCAATCCGAGTTCCTCGGATTCCGGCAAGTAACAAACGCCGGCGATCACATAACCTCCTGCCAACTTCGTTTGGCGGAGGTAACAAACACACAAACACAGAAACAAACCGAACCAAAAACAATACCCCTTCCCTCACCCTTGGGGTGGGGTGGGGTAATAAAATACTGGCTGGTGTGATTTGAAAGTCATTGCGTTTTGATTTTATTCACAATTTATACTTTGTCCCAACTATTTCAGAATTGGCGTTGTAGATTGATGAATGCCGTTCTCCTCGTAAATTGAAAGCGCGTGCCATTTGTCCCTAATTAGCATAAGCAAACGGCCACAAATGCCCTTAAAAGAGCATGAAACTGAAGGGCCGTGTGCAGACACAGACAGAAGTCACGAAGAGCTCCCTTGAGGGAAAGTAGAGGAAATGCAAAAACGGAAATCTAAAAACGGAGCACCAGAATCAAAACGCAAATCGCAGGTTTGGAGGTTCTGCTACAGGAAGTGAACTGCAAACAAACTGTAATATTTAGTGGTGTTAATTCTGGATATAAAATCACACCCAAAAAAGATGCATGGGATGCAGTTACCCTTTCTGTGAATGCTTTATCTGCAGAGGGATGCACAACAGATGAAGTTAAAAGAAATTATTCGACTTGAAATCTGACACCAAAAAAATAAATGAATTAATAAATAAGTAAGTAATTAAGAAAGTAAATAAGCAAATAAATTCTGATGAGAGATGCGCAGCACTGGAGGGGAACAGCAGGCAAAGAATTGTCTGAGCTGGACCAGCGCATCGGGGCCATCATTGAAGATGGCACTATCAGGTGTGCCATCAGCTGAGTGTCTTTACACAGACCTGGGCCCTGAGTGAGCGCCTTCATCTCCTCCTTGTCCATCTCCTATCAAAGAGAAATCAGAGGGCAAGCTATTTTTCTCTGATAATATAATTTATAACGAGTGTGTCCCAAAGGCACGTTTAACTTGCAACATCGTTTAAGAAGAATACCCGCTTGTATTAGAAATTAAGACCTTTGGGCCTGTTTAACAATCGCATATAAAGGTCACTACAGTGTTTTAATTATCGACTATAACGGATGAAGTCCTGAGCCAATCGCCCTCTGCCGCACAACCTGGAACCTCGCAGTCCAACCCAGCGCAATCAGTGTCTCCCCTGAGCAGCACCTCCTGTCTCCAAGCTCCTGCTGTAAGGTCCCGGTGGCTAAAAAAACCCAAGGTGGAGAATACCTTCACATTGTGGTGGCACAGGGTTAGACTGTCTCGTACGGCTCCGAAGTGCTGGCTCCAAATTATCCGAAGGTCCAAGAGGACAGTCCTTGTAGCCTAAAAGGTTCCCAATAACTCTCACTCTCTATATGCTAATGGAGAATCTGTTCCCTCCATAGGGCACCATCTGCAATATCTTGGAGTAGCAATAAATATGCCGCTGTGTGAGCAGGGTGCAGAAGTCCTTCTTTTTGGCCAATAAATGGGGTGGCAATCACTGACTAATGGATGGAATATGGTTCCCAGTTAACATGATTGATATAAGTTGAAGTGCAGTGTAACTTTCATATTTTCATAATTCTTTGAAAAACAACAACCGTTATTGAAAAATATTATAAATTACAAAAAATATTATTGTAATTCAACTAATATAATATTACACAACTGTAGAACAGAAAACAATGCAATAAACACGTATTTTGCTCAAATATGACAGCACCTGAATTTGTGTAAGGGTGCTCTTCAGTGTGCGTAGATTCTGTTCCTACCGAAGAACAAATTCCAAATGAGAAAACATTGGTGAATGTCAGAATCTTCTTAAAAAGTGCATAAGTGGGTTTTAAGAAGAAATTTCCTCTTAAAGGCTGTATGAGCGATATGACGTCACTATTGTTGACAGCTGAAACACAACAGAGTCGCTCGCCCCTCCCCTTCAGAAGCTTGGAACACGAACGCGCTTTTCTTAAAGTGAAACTTCACGTCTTTGCATTGACTTTGAAAGTAATCTGTCAGGCGAAAAATTTGTTTTGTGTCCGGTGTGAAAGCAGCTTAAAAATGGCTCATTCAGTTTGGTAAAAGGCCGTGTACAGCTCGTTGTGATAAACGCCCGATAGCAACAATGACGATCATTGCCAGACGATAAATTTACACCATTATTGCTAGCTACAACAAGGTATCTGACAAGTATCTTAGGTCGGCGTTACAAAATGAGTATTAACAACGTCACATAGATCACCACTTTTAGCTAAACTTATCACGCGGTTATATATTCATCGACAAATTCCTACTCTGAGTACTAACCGGAGAAAAAATGTTATTACACGAACACAAACTCTGGTTTGATCAGACAGAATTAGCAAACTCACTAGCTTGCCAACTGAGAGATAGCAAAGGGCTCCAAAGAGGAAATATCGATCTCTCTACTGTTTGATTCATTCTGACCTGCATGATCTATGCAAGATAGCCTTACAAAAACAATACATGAGCTTCCCTCAATTTTGCTTGGGATGACAATTTACAATTCACATCCAACAGAGTTAGCACCAGCTCTACTCACCTCAAGTAGAAACAAGGCGACCTGGGCATCAGAATTTAAACCATTCAACTCCCGGAATTCTCTCCAGCGTTGGTATGCTTTCCCAATGTTTATTCGGGTCTTCGCGTAGCTGCGATCGCGTTCCTTTTTCCTCGACATGCACTCGTTCGAGCATCTCTTTTTCGGTTTAGCTTCCACCATGCCTCACTCTGCCGCCTCAGTAGTGCCACTGCCAGGCTTTCGTTGCTCAGTCCCACTCACTTGTCGTGCATGAGCACGGAACTAGCGCAGAGGACCCACCCCTGCCCTCCGATTCGTTGGAACACTTTCATTGACGTTTGGGGATGCGGGTAGGTCCCCACGAGTTTGTGTATCTTTCTCAGTGTCTACCTGGCTGTAGGTGGCCTACAGAGACCAGAGTTTTTCACCGTCCACTCATGAGAGGAGCTGCCAAAAGTTTGTGAGGAAAAATCTCCTGTACGTGACAAATTATGTTTTGGCTCAGAATTGCTGATACAACCTTTAAGAATGGTTGGTGAATGAGGCCCAATGTTTCTCAACGTGCAACTGCAAGGAATTAAGGGATTTCATCATCTACAGTCCCTAATAGGGCCAGGTCACGTGGAAACGGAGTTACAAAATTGGTGTATTTTGTACCTTCGTTACCGCGTGACCTGGCCCAATATCATTCAGAGAATCAGAGAGAAATTCTACACATAAGCAGCACGGCCGAAAACTAACATTGAATGCCCCCGGGCAGCACTGCATTAAAAACCAACATTATTCTGTGAAGGATATTACCATGCGGGCTCAGGAACACTTTGGAAAACCATTGTCAGTTAACACAGTTCATCGTTACATCTGCAAGTGCAGGTTAAAACTCTACCATGCAAAGCGAAAGCCATGTATCAACAACACCCAGAGACGCCGCCGGCTTCTCTGGGCCTGAGCTCATCAGAGATGGACTGACGCAAAGTGGAAAAGTGTGCTG
Organism: Gymnothorax javanicus; assembly: GCA_029692085.1. Classification (NCBI taxonomy): domain Eukaryota; kingdom Metazoa; phylum Chordata; class Actinopteri; order Anguilliformes; family Muraenidae; genus Gymnothorax; species Gymnothorax javanicus. Next base: position 44,619,885 of record CM056201.1, read on the forward strand.
TAGTCTGACGAGCCTACATTTCAGACTGTTTTTTGGAAATCATGGACGTTGTGTCCTCCAGGCTTAAGAGGAAAAGGACCATCCAGATTGTTATCACCGCAAAGTTCAAAAGCCAGCATCTGCGATGGTATGGGGATGTGTTCGTGCCCATGGCATGGGTAACTTGTCTATGGAGAAAGGAAAAAACGCCTGCACACTTACTCCAAGCCACCAAGAAAATCTTAATTGATTAAAATAGGACAATGTTTCGATCCACATAACTTGCACATCTGTGAAGGCAGCATTAATGCTGAAAGGTACAAACAGGTTTTGGAGCAACATACGCTGCCATCCAAGAGACGTCTTTTTCTGGGACGTCCTTGCTTATTTCAGCAAGACAATGTCAAGCCACATTCTGCACGTGTTACAACAGCGTGGCTTTGTAGTAAAAGAGAGCGGGTAATAGACTGGCCTGCCTGCAGTCCAGACCTGTCTCCCATTGAAAATGTATGGCCCATTATGAAGTGCAAAATACGACAATGGAGACTGCGGACTTTTGAGCAACTGAATTCGTACATCAAGCAAGAATGGGAAAGAATTCCACCTGCAAAGCTTCTTCAATTAGTGTTCTCAGTTCCCAAACACTTATTGAGTGTTGTTAAAAGGAAAGGTGATGTAACACAGTGGTAAACATGCCCGTCCCAGCTTTTTTGGAACATGTTGCAGGCAACAAATTCAAAACAAGTGAATATTTCCAAAGAAACAAAGTTTATCTGTTTGAACATTAAATATCTTGTCTTTGTAGTGTACTCAATTGAATATAGGTCGGAAAGGATTTGCAAATCATTATATTCTGTTTTTATTTTAGACAACGTCCCAACTTCATTGGAATTGGGGTTTGTACAATCTGGGGTCAGGGAAGCACTCAGCTGCCACACTCCCAACATTGTAGCCCTTGAAGAGGAGCTCAATCAAAATTAAATTTTGTCAATTGCAACTGACCATGAAAAAGAGTAAACTCCATGAAAATAAAGAAAACTTGCTTACTTTCTTCAGAGGATTCTATCCACTTTCAAAAAATTATTTTCACGATTTACGTCAACTATGACATCATGTGCCAGCAGGCATGTTCTTGATTAAATCCAATCCACATCATTTTACCCTGTTCAAGTCCATCTCAGCCGGCACTGCTTGTCCACATTTAACATCAAACAAATTAATTCACCTCCCTCAAAAAGTTCAATTGAAAAATTTGCTTTACCTGGATAAAGTAAACATCATTTGGTGGAGGTTTGTTCCACTCTGATTTCCTTTTAATTACATCATTATTTCATATTGACATTTAAGCAAAGCCAGTCTTTCCAGAGTTGTTGTGGACACTGGACAAGCATTAATCTCAGAGTGTGTGTAAATGGAAAAGCATCTATTATTTGTTTTGCCGAACCATAGTCAGTCAGTCCAGTTAAGATTCGTTTGCTTCAAATCTGGAGACTATGTAGTGCCATTCTCAGTTGTTTACTAGGAATGGTGTCCGGTGCGCTGCTGCTTGACTGGAACTCAATCATAATTGCAAGCAATGCTTTGAACTTCATAGCGTGGTTTTCTTAATCGGTCACATCTACAAGTTGGGAGAGAAGCGATCAAGTGTAAAATTTCTACAACAGGACAAAGCACAGCATTGTAGCAGGATCTACAGCCAAGCAGCTCTGACTCAAACTATACTCAGTCCACCTACTGGCACAGTATTCCAGAGCATCCTCATTCCTTCACAATTCATATGGTCATGCGTCATGAGGTGGGGGGAATTTGCGTCACAGGGTCAAAAATGACCATTTTTCAATTTTTGAATAGGTTCTTGTACAGGTTAAACTGCATAGAAAAATGGCATGGGTGGTTTAGTTTTTTCAATATTAACCCTTATACAGCCATTTAGAAGATGAACTTTAAATAGAAAATGTATTACAGCCAGAACACTTTTTTGCCGTTTTCTCCAAAGTGACCATTTTTTTTCAAAACCTCATAAAATCCTTAATATTGCTCAAGACAAGACCTGGTTTGGATCAAAATGATCCTCAGATAAAATGCTATTCAATAAACTAAAAAGAAATTCTGTTTGATTTATACTATGTATTCAAAAATTTGATAGAAATACAGGATTTTTATTTGAAGTTGGCAGTTTTTGACAAAGCGAGACATCTTTCTCATAAAATTTGGATGATGGGTGCGTCAAAACTACACACAAATGTTTTTTGACTTATTAGAACTGCTCACATGATAGATTACTGGTTCTAGAATACTAATAATTAGGTTCTCATACAAACAGTACACAGTATGTCTTCATGATCAGAATTCGAGAGACAGTATGTATCCGGTAGCTTCTCATGGCTTTTCAGTTCAACTCCTACATACGAGATGCAATCTTTGTGCACAATTGCCAGTTTCTTCTCTCTTTTGTACAAGTGACTGCCCTTAGTAGCCTTTTGGAATTTGTAAAAGTTACCCAAAATTACTTCAGACCCCTTAGGATATGATTGGCCATAGCCAGACTTCATACTTTCATCAAGCATTATAACTCCATCTGAAGTAGCAACGAGCAAGTAGTAGTCATCCAAAGCCTGGGCCGATGGCATACTAGCCACAACTGTACCCTTACAAATCAATGACAAGAGATCTTCACCACCCTCTGAAACATTCATGCCATCTGCTTCATTAACAACATCCTCTACTTCAAGTGCACCCCTCGAACCATCTATGGAGGCAATCTTCTTAAAAGCATTGACATATTCTCGATTTTCACAGGCACTGTAATCCTCAGTAACACAGGGAGTGCAGGAACACGACAATTCCCTTGATTTTACCACCCCATCTACACCCACTGACATCAAGGAATGAAGTTTCCTAGTATTTGGAACCGTGTTGTACATACTGTCATTGCGTTTGCGATTCACTGAATAGAAATAAGAAAGTTTACATCCCTTCCATGAGTGAAATGTATCGAAAAATTGTGGCGAAATCTTTCCACTCCACGAAACAGAAGATGGCTTCTCCAGAGCACATGGAACTTAATTGACACTAATTGACAGCCGACTGACACTGATTGCCAATTAAGGGATTCAGTCGACACACCTGCCATGATTTTTAGGAACTACAAAGAGCAATGGGAATGGTTTTATGCATTAGCTTTCAGTTCCTCCACCTCCGCCACAGAATATCCACCCCTGACTTTTTTGCTTCATCAGCCTGTAACTGTAACATAACATACTCAAGGCAAATGTGTCTAATACCATCTGAAAGCAGAGATCCAAAGCTACAAAATGACACCTTATTCACTATTATAGCCCTGGTTTTTGGCCATGAATTTTTAATTTTTTGGCCGAAAAAAATTTCAGGTGTGACAAATCCACCTTTTTGGGTATCCACCTCATGACGCATGACCATACACATTTGTGTTAACTCATTCAAATCCTAAATTCTAAGTTATTTTCCCAACAAAATACCCGCACCCATCTTTCGACAAACAACATCATTGTCCCCGCTGCAGCCAGTGGGCCCGACGTCTCACCAGAAGCCCTCCTCCGACAAGGCATTCCATTACAGGTCGCAGGTTGCTGGAATTCAAAGCATTTCCAGCCCTCAGTACCTGGCCCTCGTTAGGTAGCTTGATTTACAGATGACTGAGCCAGGCTGTGACACAAGGCAAGCCATGCGGAATGGGCAGCGAACGCAAACATCCTGGATCCCCTCCCTCCGCCTTCGGGGCCAGCTGTCTGCCCAACCCCCCCCAGACACCGCCGAGGCCTGTGCCTTATCGCCAGGTCCCGGCAAACAGTGTCCAGTTGCATGCCAGCTTCATCTCCAGCTGCACACCAGGCCCCTGCCCGCACCCCTCTCCATTCACAAACCCACACAAACACACTGGCGTACACAGTGCTTCTCACCTCAAAAGTTTATAAATGCCATCATTCCAGATGACAACCAGATGGAAAACTAGAAATATTTCAATAAATAAACAAAATAAACAAATAAGTCCTCCAACATGACAGGCACGGCGTGCAGTGAGAATTTCCTGAAATGTGCCTATACAGTATTACGCAACCTAAAAAATGTTTTTGGCTGCAGTTTGCAAAGTGTTTTGAAGAAACGCAGAAAATTAGGATTGTCTGTTCGCTGTTCATGGTCATTTAAGACCCAAATTTTCTGATTTGCTGTCTTCACTGTAAGCTCTTTCAAATTCATTATCATAATCGTAGCAAGCATAAACAATAGCCAGATTTAGCTCAGATTCACAACCCTGACCAGCGCAAACCACTGCTCCACACTCCCTAAAAAAGCAGAGACCCAAAACCATACTTCAGAAAAGGGGGAGACACTATCACCTAAAATCCCAAACGCATTTTTTGGGAATAACGGGCCTCTCTGTGCCCCCTCCACATATGAAGGGTAAATGATACCCTCGGCTGTGCCCAGCCCAACACCTCCCCGTCCCCCAAAGCAAACACTTCTGCAACCCCCCAGCAACATTTCATCATAAACCCATTCACCCTGACAGGAAAAAAAAAATCCCCCCTACACACTGTTGAGAATATCCAGCTGGCGTCACGCTCCCTCTCTGCCCTCACCTCCACACTCCCACAGCCCTGACCCCCCACCCCCCACCCATTTCCCCAAGCCCCCCATCCTGTAACTGGACTCTCTGAGGCCCCCACCTGAGCCTCCTCCAGCTGCACACTGATGTCCCTGGCAGCTCCCTCCTCCTCTGCCCTCTTCTGGAGCCGGCTCCAGGCATGCTCCAGCTCGGCCAGCTCGCCGCGCAGCTCCCCCAGCTCCTGCTCTTTCCGCCGCTGCAGTTTGCGGCCCTTCAGCAGGGCTGCCCGAGCCTCCTCAGCCTTGTGCTGGTGGTGAGCCGTGTTCACTTTCGCCTTGATGTACTGAGGCCTCTGCTGGCCCAGAATCTTCTCCTGTGCGCTGTAGGGGAGGGGGGAGAGACGTGTTTGCACACATTCACCTATGTGTCAAAACATAAAATCCACTCAGATGCAGCAAATAATGTTGATTATCTCACAACAAGGTAGGGCTGCACAATTCTGGAAAAAATGTGAATCACAATTTTTTTGTTTAGAATTGAGATCATGATTCTTTGGCACGATTTTTTCCCACAAACTGAAATGTTTATTATAGTAATTAAAAAAAAATATTAAAAAACTGGCTATTAAAGTGCAGTTTAAAAAAAGGTAAAAAACAGAAGGTAAAAAGACAAAATAAGCAAAATAAGTGCACCTTAAGTGCTTTTTGACTCCACATGGCCCTGAAATAGGGATGCAACAATGTCAAACCGCAACCCAGGAGATGATACTGCTCAATTGTAATGTCATATCAAACAGGCAGGCACCGATGCAAGCCCATCCGAGACACATCTGCACACAAACAAAAGCCTGCACGGAGAGAAAGCAGCACGCCGACTGCATTCCAGCATAAACCAAGATTAGTTTTGGGGCAACCCTTTAAAGCCAAACCACGTATCATCCACCTGCAGTCTTGAAAAAATGGCTATCAAAGTTCAGTGGCCGTTTAAAATGCTTCTGGTGTTTTGAAGTCAGCTACATCACCTTGACATGATTATCATACCCAAAATCTATTCCTGAGTAGCTACTTTGCCGAACTAAAGCTGCTTTTCCACCAAACGTGAAACGATTTTTTCGCACGACAGATAACATTCAAAGTCAATGCAAAGACGCGAATACATCGCGTGTATTCGCGTCTTCTCATTGATTTTGAATGCACTAATCTGTCGTGCGAATGATTTGTTTCGCGTTCGGTGGAAAAGCAGCTTAAAAATCAAGCAATTTATTTAGCCAACAAGTACAACCGGCATGTAGCCTATAATGATTAAAAAGCGATAATAAGAAGTGGACATACCAAACAAGGCTTCCGTGTAAGAGTGCCAATAACCAATAACAATAAAACCATTTTCATATGGCACTGGTTTTCAAAAATATAACAATATTGGCCGACGCAATGTGGAAAACATTTCATTAAGCCTATCCACCGTGAGGTGTAATTCATTTTCGTATTCACATCAAATCATCAAGCCTATAAAAATAATCTGGCAAACGCACGCAGGTGAATCTGTGCCGTTTCCTGGTCATTTTAATCTCAAAATGTGACTGCCAAAAGAACAATATAAAAATAAATTTGACCGTCTTCCGATTCAAATTTGTAATCGTGCGAATCAAGTGCTTGATTGTCAATTGAGCATGGGACCAAGGTGAGAACTATTGCTCTTTAGACAATGATAATTCTGCAAACCTTGACGTTGCTTTGTTCATGGCTTTGAAGTTTGGCAAATGTATGGTTATGACCTCGAAAAGCAAAAATGGCGAGCTCGTCCGCTCGCCCCGTTGCGGGAGTTATTATTAATGCCCCGGGTGGATTTTCATCAGTGTTCATTCAGCGTTTATTTTTCCTGACCACAAACTTTCCTGCACTCTGCTCTTTATCATTTCTCCGTGTCTCCCTCGCCGCTTCTGAATCTGCACTGCTAGCCAACTCTGATCGATTCGAAAGACCAACGCCATTTACTGTTTACCTTCTCTGACTTCTACATGAACTCAAGTGATGTAGAGCTGCTTTGCCATACACAGGATGAGCGCGAATGCACCGTCAGTGCTGCGTTTGAGGGCGGCCTCAAGCGCCCCCAAGAGACCGCCTACTACTCACTTTCTTTGAAAACCACCGAGTTAGTTTGCTCTGCTGCTCCTGAAATAATGCTGGAAAATCGTTGACATTTAGAAATTAGATCCCGCGTAAGGGTGAATCGAGATCACGATCTTCTGGCGATGTATCGCGCAGGCCTATAACAAGGGCACATGTCCAGGTGTGCAGACAGATCTTAGATGGTAAGCAAACAGTCAGTTCTTGCATGCAACAAGTTGGATGTGGGCGAGATGGGAATTTAACAACATTGACAAGGGCCGAATCATTACGACCTGACGAGTGGGTTAGAGTATCTCTGGAGTGGCACAAGTTCCGGGGTGCTCCCTGTCAGCAGATTAGAGTGCCAATTGACAGTGGTCTAAGGAGGGACAACCCATGCACCAGCGAAGGGTTTTGGGCACAAAGGGCTTATCGATGCACGAGGGCTATGAAGGCCATCCTGTCTGGTCCAAACCAACAAAAGGGCAACTGTGGCACAAGTCCATGAGAATTTAAATAATACTTACATAAGGAATGAGTCACAACACTTAGTGAATCATATCCTGCTGTGTATTGCATTTTTTAGCTTGCAGACCATCAAAGTGCCAACTCTAACCTAGGTCCACCTCTAAAAGCGCCCCCAGTTGGCACCTGAGCTTCAGACCTAGACCAGGGAGTAGCTGAAAAAGGTTACAGGGCTCAACATTACGGACCATCCGATTCTTTGGGACAAGTAACAATAATTTTCGGACAAGCAGAGAGTCCAATGAACCCATCCGTTCAGACAAGTCAATTGTTTGGGTCACCCTATAATCAGTACACTAATATAAGCGAAGCAAGGAAGCAAGTATCGCCTGTATTAATTATTACTCCGATATAGCGTAACATCAATTTATTATCATTTTTGAACGCTTGACTATGTACAAAGCTTCTGTGAAGCACTAGCTACGTTAAAAAAACATCTACGCCACAGTCTTTATCGGTGTTCATCTTTCCGCATTTCACTTCAGCAGCACAGCTTTTTAAAATTATGTTAAAAAAATCACACTGTTCAGTGATTCACATTATCAGGCTGTGAAAATATAATTAAATGTAAATGATAAATTAATGTTCAATTTCTAATGAGATTTACTCTAGTACTGGATGTATATCAGTGGCGGTCTGTCGGCAGTAACAAAGGCCTTTGGAAATCTCACCCTTCAATGCTTAATAACCTAAACCTTTCACCGTTTACTTTTCCCAATTTATACCAAAAGTTGCTCAGAGTAATTAGTAGAACCAACGATAGTCTAATTTATTTGGTTTGCGATACTGATGATAATCTGCATGACAAGATGCAACACCTTTATGTTTTTCTAAAATGGTTACAAGCACAGATTTTGTCTAACAACACTTACAGACAGACTGACTCATTTCACAGACAGATTGAAAAACCTCAACCCCTCACGACAGCTACTATACCTTACAACAAAGGGACTTCTGAGACCAAATATTACAATCTTACAATATACGCGTTGCACACAAACCTACTGTGACATTGAAACATTTATTGACACGTCAAAGACAGAACTTCTCCACTAGACAGACAAGGTACTATTTACAAAATTAACTGCAATGACTGCTCTGCAACTTACATTAGTGAAACAGGACGCAACCTTAACACAAGACTTAAAGAACACCAACGGGCCACTTTAATTGGAGACATTAACAACAGCATTGCAGAACACCAATGACTAACTAAACACACTATTGACTAGGACTCTGCACAATGTACTGATTTCAGCACAAACTGGCAACAACGACTAACGCTTGAAAGCTGGTACACAAATTTGGAACAGAACCCTCTCCATCGATCCCAACAACTTCCTGCTCCCTATAGATGCTCACTAGACACAACAACAAGAATTAACTGGGGCACCAATATCCAACCACTTCACATCTCGTCTAATTTTTAACAATTACCAATCACTCCAAAACAATTTACAACTACCTATCAGACATGATTGTGACCAGATAAATATGCCTAATGATGATTTTCTTGCCATTTGACTCTGAAGATGACTACCGCAGAGGTAGTTGAAATGTCAGTAAGAAACAACTGTCTTTTTAAAGACAATTTAGGAACCAACTGTCTTTTTAAAGACCACTTTAACAATTTTAACCCAGAATATCTCTCTCCCTTCAATATAGTCTAATTTATTGGATGAAGAAAGGAGCGCTATTTTGGCTGTCAGCAGTAACGTAGACTGGAAGGTGCTCTTTGCCCGGGTTCAATGCACGAAGATCCTCAAAAAAGAAAAATGACAAGGCACTCTTCCATCAAAATTTAAAAAAGCCTTTATTAAAGTGGCTTATCCACGTGGATTAATAAAACACTAACGCGTTTCGGCTTCTGCCTTCATCAGAGTGTTTCAAACAGAGGAAGGGCTAGGGGAGGGAGTGATATAGGTTACCCTATACCTGTCATAGGTTGTGCAGGTAGACATGTGAGTTTAAATTTTTAAAGTGACAGGCTCCCTGCACAGACACACTATATACACGACACATTATTATAAAAGAGAGAAAAAAAATATTTACATATACATAAAGGCGGACACACTTAAGACAAGAAAGAAGCTGATTGGGAGTCTCCAATAAGGCCGGACAAAACGCCAGAAGGGAGCAAGAAGCCAATAGGAATGACGGAGGTGCCTATAGAAAAGGAGTAAAGTCCAGTTCATCATTAAGGCCTGGGAATCTAGTGGCTTTTAACAAGAAAATCCAAAAGGCTTCCCTTTCAATAACTGTTTAAGGCGATCTCCTTTACTTGTGGATTCACTAATAGCTTCAATGCCAATAATTTTAAGAGAGGCCGGGTTGCTGCTGTGGGCTTCAGCGTAATGCACAGCCATGGGATAGTCTTTATCTCCTGTGCGTATAGCATTTTTATGGTCCCAGAGTCTGTCCTGTAATCTGCGTTTAGTTCTTCCAATGTAGAACCGGTGACAAGGGCATTCCAGTCTGTAAACAACATGAGTTGTTTTGCAATTAATGAAGGAATTGATGTGATAGACTTTATTGGTGGATGTGTCCTCAAAACTTTTGCACCGTTGAACGTTATCACAGTGGTTGCAATGTCCACACTTAAAAGTGCCTTTTGGTTGCCGGTGTAGCCAGATGTTGCTGATATTTGCTTGAAGATGACTCCGTACAACTTTATCCATAATAGTGGGGGCCCTTTTGTAACTGACCCTAGGTGGCTCAGGAAAAGTGTCTCTCAGTATAGGGTCACTTTGAATGATTCCCCAATATTTTAAGGACAATCCTTTTAATATGTTGGGCTGCTGTGCTGTACCTAGAGACGAAGAATGGGCGCTCCGATGTGTTTCTGGGCGGTTTCTTTTTAAGCAAATCATCCCTCTGCATGACACTGACCTTCTCCAAGCTTTGTGTGAGGATGGGTCCCTTGTATCCCCTCCTTTCAAAGCGAGATCTCATTTCCGCTGCATGTTTCGTGAAGTCCTGTTCTTGGTCACAGATACGTTTGATACGTTGGAACTGTCCAAAGGGGATATTATCCTTAAGACACTTGGGATGAAAGCTGTTGCTGTGAAGAATGGTATTCCGATCTGTGCTTTTTATAAACATAGAGGTGTGAAGAGTTCCATCATTGTCCTTGTAGATGGTAAGGTCCAGAAAATTGATGGTGTTTTGATTGTATTCCAAGGATAATTTAATATTGCTGTTAGTGTTACTTAAAAAATTATGGAACTCATATAGTTCAGTTTCTGATCCATCAAAGAACAAAAGCACATCGTCAATATACCTGGTGTACCATCTGATTTTGTGGAAAAATGCATTGGTGGAGGCATTGAGCACATACTCTTCTTCCCAGAGGCCCAAGAAAAGGTTGGCATAATTTGGGGCAAAGCAGGCTCCCATGGCAGTCCCTTTTGTTTGTTGAAAATATTTGTCTTCAAATAGGAATACATTATGTTTGAGGATCCACTCTGTCAGGGTCAAGATAAAGTCAGTGGGGGGCATTTCCGCTTCTGGCTTCAATTGCAAAATAATGCGCCAGAGTCGCCCTTCTTCGTGGGTTAATATTTGTGTATAGAGCCTCCACATCCATGGCTACCAAAAAAGATGATGTACCAATGTTTCGTAACTGTTTGATTTTGTTCAACACATGGGTAGTGTCTTGTGCGAATGCTGGAAGGGCTGGGACAAAAGGTTTGATAAAATAGTCCACATATTTTGATGCCGGTTCAGTCAAGCTTTCATTGCTGGAAATGATAGGTCGCCCGGGCGGATTTTCAATGTTTTTGTGTATTTTAGGGAGCATATAGAAACAAGCAGTGCGTGGATTTTCCACTGAGAGGAATTTGAGTTCTTGATCAGTTATCCAATTATTTTCTTTTGCATTATTCAATATGTTTAAGAATTCCTCTTTCATGCTGTCAATAGGATTGCTGTATAACCGCTTGTAAAAATCTGTTGTTCAATTGTCTATATGTTTCTTCTATATACATCCGTTTTCCCCACACAACCACTGCCCTGCTCTTATCCGCAGGTTTTATTATGAGATCTTTATTTTTTGGAAAGAGAATCGAGCGCGTCACGTTCTACGTTACTGCTGACAGCCAAAGTAGCGCTCCTTTATTCATCCTGTTCTACACCCACGGCACCGGGTAGTGTCTTCGCTGGAGCGGCTCCACAGGTACATTCTGTGTCTTTTGGAGTCTAAGCAACTGCATAGACTTTCACGCAGCATACGGACATACAGATTTTAGGATAATGGAAGCCTTTTCACATTCCAACGAGGATGGTCGAAACATTATAGCTTCTGAATCGCAACTGAGTGAACCAATTGTTTATCTTGACCCTGACAGAGTGGATCCTCAAACATAATGTATTCCTATTTAAAGACAAATATTTTCAACAAACAAAAGGGACTGCCATGGGAACCTGCTTTGCCCCAAATTATGCCAACCTTTTCTTGGGCCTCTGGGAAGAAGAGTATGTGCTCAATGCCTCCACCAATGCATTTTTCCACAAAATCAGATGGTACACCAGGTATATTGACGATGTGCTTTTGTTCTTTGATGGATCAGAAACTGAACTATATGAGTTCCATAATTTTTTAAGTAACACGAACAGCAATATTAAATTATCCTTGGAATACAATCAAAACACCATCAATTTTCTGGACCTTACCATCTACAAGGACAATGATGGAACTCTTCACACCTCTATGTTTCGCAAAAGCACAGATCGGAATACCATTCTTCACAGCAACAGCTTTCATGCCAAGTGTCTTAAGGATAATATCCCCTTTGGACAGTTCCAACGTATCAAACGTATCTGTGACCAAGAACAGGACTTCACGAAACATGCAGCGGAAATGAGATCTCGCTTTGAAAGGAGGGGATACAAGGGACCCATCCTCACACAACGCTTGGAGAAGGTCAGTGTCATGCAGAGGGATGATTTACTTAAAAAGAAACCGCCCAGAAACACATCGGAGCGCCCATTCTTCGTCACTAGGTACAGCACAGCAGCCCAACATGTTAAAAGGATTGTCTTTAAAAATTGGGGAATCATTCAAAGTGACCCTATACTGAGAGACACTTTTCCTGAGCCATCTAGGGTCAGTTACAAAAGGGCCCCCACTATTAGGGATAAAGTTGTACGGAGTCATCTTCAAGCAAATAGCAGCAACATCTGGCTACACCGGCAACCAAAAGGCACTTTTAAGTGTGGACATTGCAACCACTGTGATAACGTTCAACGGTGCAAAAGTTTTGAGGACACATCCACCAATGAAGTCTATCACATCAATTCCTTCATTAATTGCAAAACAACTCATGTTGTTTACAGACTGGAATGCCCTTGTCACCGGTTCTACATTGGAAGAACTAAACGCAGATTACAGGACAGACTCTGGGACCATAAAAATGCTATACGCACAGGAAATAAAGACTATCCCATGGCTGTGCATTACGCTGAAGCCCACAGCAGCAACCCGGCCTCTCTTAAAATTATTGGCATTGAAGCTATCAGTGAATCCACAAGGAAAGGAGATCGCCTTAAACAGTTATTGAAAGGGAAGCCTTTTGGATTTTCTTGTTAGAAGCTACTAGATTCCCAGGCCTTAATGATGAACTGGACTTTACTCCTTTTCTATAGGCACCTCCGTCATTCCTATTGGCTTCTTGCTCCCTTCTGGCGTTTTGTCCGGCCTTATTGGAGACTCCCAATCAGCTTCTTTCTTGTCTTAAGTGTGTCCGCCTTTATGCATATATATATATATATATATATATATATATATATAATTTTTTTTTTCTCTCTTTTATAATAATGTGTCGTGTATATAGTGTGTCTGTGCAGGGAGCCTGTCACTTTAAAAATTTAAACTCACATGTCTACCTGCACAACCTATGACAGGTATAGGGTAACCTATATCACTCCCTCCCCTAGCCCTTCCTCTGTTTGAAACACTCTGATGAAGGCAGAAGCCGAAACGCGTTAGTGTTTTATTAATCCACATGGATAAGCCACTTTAATAAAGGCTTTTTTAAATTTTGATGGAAGAGTGCCTTGTCATTTTTCTGTTTTGACAGTCTAATTTATCTGTGATAGCATTGTTATACATTGCACCACAAAATTATGAGGGGCTTCCTTCCGCACAAAAATGACGAAAAATATGATTATGGTTTTATAATTTCTGCACTCGTGTAACAGCGCAGATTTGCTTAGTTTGCAAGGCTCATTCAGCTATAAGCCACGAGAATCCATTCTATATTCTGAATGTAGTTGCTGCTAAAGGGCGTTGTCAGGCAAGATGCACAGCTGAGCGATGGTGAAAATAAATGCAGTGAAGTCAGTGAAAGTTTCGGATTTTTTGCATTTATATTGCTATCCTTACAATGCTATATCAATTATATAAATGTAGGCGATAGGATTTCATTTTTTCATTATCATTTCTTCTTATGGGTCATGGATTGGACTTGGTTGTTCAGTCGATAAATTTTGATGGTTAATCAGGTGAATTTGAACGAGAACACCTTGAGGACAATCAAGCAATACGGGGTGAGGTTACTGAAGGCCTTCTGAACATCTGACTGCATGCTGCTGATGTATATTTATATTTAACCTGGATTTATTTCATATTTCATTTGTTACAGAGTGGGATTAATTTAAAATTTCTGTTGTAATGTTTCAGAATTTTATTAATTCAGAATTATGGATGGGTTTGAATCTGTATCATTTCAAATGAAGTTTTATCTATTTTTTGGAATTATATATATATATTTTTTTTTCTGGATTATTTTTTACTTTGTAAAATATTTACTGAAGTAAAAGTGTATATTTAAATTAATTAATAGTTCAATATGTTAATATCTGTTTTACCAAAGAGCTTAAATTTTTATGGGAACAATAGAATTGTTAATTTTTTTTTTAAAAAGTGTCATTTTATCAGTGTTTCTGGATGTCAGCATCAATGTATAGCGACTGTAATAACAAATAATAAAACAATCTTTCCATTATCTTCGAAAATGTTAAGACATAAGGCTTGTGTATGATCATGTTAACGTTTAGAATGCTGGACAAGACAAATTGCATTGATTTCAAAACTCGGACAAGTACTTTTTCTCTCCAGACAAGTAAAGTAACTATGGGACTTGTCCTGGGACAAGTGTGTCAAATTCTTAATGTCAACCCCTGGGTTACCATGTCCAGTGAGTCCCATTTTCTTTTACACTACGCACTTCAGCTGGGTATATGTACACCATTTACCTGGGAGGAGATGGCATCAGGATGCACTGTGGGTAGAAGACAAGCCGGTGGAGAAACTCTGAGAAATGTTCTGCTGGGAAACCCTGAGTTTGGGAATTCAAGTGATATCAGTTTGATGGAGGTTTTCTGGCAGCACAAGAGGGACCTTCACTGTATATGGCAGGTGGTTTTAATCTTGTGGCTAATCAGTGTATGCCCACAAGCTAAAACAAATGTATACATAAACACACATAAACTTATGTCCACAGAATCCGCAGACAAATATATTTGCAAACGTTCATACCCAGAGATTCACAAGAAGACATGAGTGGAAGACTAGGTGGATCTAAATGGGATCCTGATATATTACTTCTCAGGAAGTTTTTGGTGATAGTGTATTGAGGTAAACATATGGGTAATAAACAAAAATACTGAAAACATCAATTTCTTTTAACAATTGAAAGGTGTCACAAGTTTTATTTTTTGACTCTTGCATAGCCTGAATGCATGTTTGGAGGCTCATTCTATGATCATTGATGGTAAAAAATTTGTTTAAACTGGTCTGAGGCAACATTATTTGGCAAAATTACCTCTGATGGTCAGTAGTTCCAGTATATAAGTAACAAGAACGTTGGGCAGTGTCATAGTGTTAAACACAATGGCACGACAGAAGGAGATCTGAGATTGTTTGTAGCCGCACTGTGACCTAACATGATACTCAAGATGCTAAATGCTGCCATGGCAGGCCTTTTCTTGAAAAAATCTTAAGGTGCGCAAACATTTGCTCGCGTAAACTTAATTTTTCAGCCTTAGGTGCGCATTTTTTTAAATGCAGCTCAAATGCTATTTTAGGCGCGCAAACCGCGCCCTGCATGAAAAGTTAAGGTGATATGAATGTTGTACATAATTAATCTAAACTAATAAAAGCAATATATTATGGCGATCTTTAAAATATGTAAATCTACCATGTGCAACACCACCTTTCTTTTCCTACATTATATCCTTCTTACACAGGCACGCAAGTGTGCGTTTCAATTGTGTCCTAAGATCCGCCCTAACTACAGTTCAGATAAGTGATATAGGCATTAGTTGCTCACTTCGATATAGTCTTGGAACATAATGTTAAAAAAAAAAAACAGGAGTTTGGCAGAATTTCCTGTAAGTCGCAGATTATTGAAAAAAAATGGAATGAATTTGCAAGCAACATTTTGTTTACCCAGCTCAACTACAAACAGGGCTGCCACCCAGACAGCACGCATATGTCTCGCCAACGTCGGCACAATGAATGAAGTTGCATCGGCGAGACGTATTACGTAGAGCGTTTGCTCATTGGGAATACATCGCCGAGACATCGCAACCCTCAAAAATTGGTGCGAACGATCGTTCAGTTCGCGCAGAGGTTACGCAAATCAAAAAAACGGGCGAACATTTTCCCGTTTGCGCAAAACGACGTAGAAAAAAAAAAAAAATCTTTGATTTCTCTTGACCGGTGATCAAACAAAACATGTTCAGCTCGATTTTTTCCCTCCTCTTCCATAAAACCCAGGAGAGTTCAGAAAGGGAGGCAATACACCCCATTCATATGTCCCCGTTCGTTACATCAGCGAACATATATGACTATAACATTACAGCCAACGGGCAATTAGGGGGGCACAGGAATAAGGTTTTTTGCCACACCATCAATTCTGAGGTAACTTTTGACTCTGGCTGTCAACTTGCTTGAAGAGGATCCTCAACATTCCCACAAAGAAACCAATGTAAGTAAAAAAAAAAAAAAAAAAAAAAAAAATAATAATAATAATAATATAACTACAGTAGAACTCGCCTAAACTGTCCTTGTATAAAATAGAAACTCGCTCATATCGGACAACAGCTCTAGTCCCGATTTTCTGTAATGTTTTCCCATTAAATAAACATCGAATAAACCGGATTTTATTTCACAGATTTTCTCTTACATCGGACAAAATGTCCAGTCTCGTCACAATGCATTTCCACTGAAAAGCACTCGCGTATACCGGACAAGCTGTTTTGCACCATGCACATACGCAGTTGATACAGAGCAACGTAATGAAGTTCGGCTTTCCTACACTGTTACAAACTGACTGAATTTAACAGTTAAATTAATGCATTGTCTCCTTGTCATTTTAACTGTAAGTGGAGTCCTGCGCGCAATTTACTGTGGTTTACAATTAATATGGACGGAACTCTGTTGTAAATTTGTTGTAAAATTACAGTTAAAATAACTCTCAAAAATGTGCAAGTTTATAACGGTGCGTTTGCGGAAACTGAAACTGGCGCAGTTTCATTTACACACTAGTTTTTTTTTTTTTTTTTTTGTCTTGATCACTAATCCCAGTTGGAGCAATACGCAATAGCCTATCATCCTGTTATCCATTGTGTCAGGGCAAAGACAGACTAAATGAAGACAAGTAGATATGTGCACTCAGAATGAAGTTGTTCCCATCTTTAAAAACAAAGCAAACGTATAAATTCAATTCATGTATACAACGGATATAATCTGTTATGCGCATATAGCGGACATAATCAGCTGGTCCAATTGAATCCATTATACGCGAGTTTTGCTGCAAGTGTACATAATTATGTTTCATAAAGACGTTGGTCATCGTTTGTTGTGTTGCGGAGAGGTTAGCGGTATAATGATAAGGGAACGATTTATTTATTTATTAATTTTTAAGGGAGCAACATTACCTATAGGCCTTGCTAAATCTCTTCGGCTCGTAACAAAGTGACTGACAGGCTAGTTAGGAAATTACTGAAAGTAACAGCCTTCCTATCTATTGTAACGTTAAGCCTGATCATAAACAAAGTGTAATTCTGTATTTATTGACGCGGTTCGCTAGCTAGCAGACACTCGGGAATCTGTCTAGATAGCTTGCGGTGGCGCACTCTGACCACTTCAGTCGTGAATGTCAGTGAATGAGTTGACGTTAGAATTAATACTTTCGATCTAGCTGTGACTAGGCCTACTCTTTTGTTAATAGGGTAAGCTGTTCTTGAATGTAAGGTTAAAATGTATATTAGGCCTACAACATTAACGATGTTGGTATTCCACCAGCTACCTTGTTGATGAACATTTTCCAAATAAAAAGATTGCAAGTCATATCCTGATAGTAGGTTAATAAACACAAATGCGATTTTCAGATGAGTCTCTTAAACTGGTCAAAGAGAAAGGCATATGGTGACCACGGAGGACCTAAGGTTAGTGAAGGAAATTAGGGCAGGCAATGTCAAATTGGCTTCAATAAATTTCTGTGTTAAGCCACCCCATTTTGCTAGTATCTTTTGTTACAAAGAAAAGCTTAAAATCAATACAAAAATGGTACTTTGTGACTAGTTTATGTTCAAGTTCAACTATGCTCATGCTTTATAATCAGTATCTAGTGTCAACAGATAACTTGAATCTGTTGATTGTTCGGTAAATTGTAATTTGCCCAGAAAACTCACCAGAAGTCCCCATTTAAAGTGCAATTTTTCAAAATTTTCTTTCGGGGGAGAATTCCCCTGGACCCCCCTACTGTTGCTAGGTTACCGACACATAGCACCGCTGCTACAAAAAATTCTTGGGGAAACACTGGTGAACATCAAAACTTTTCAAAAATGGTGGTTTAAAGATGACTTTTCTATCGATTTGAACAACGAAGGAGACATTTCGTGCCTGCGAAAGCTGTTTTGGCGTAACCCGTTTGCGTAACCTATGGGTTACGCAAAAAAAAGTGCTTAACCGAACTATGGGTTACGCAAGGTAAATTCCACGTGACCCGTTTTCTGGTTAAGCAGATTTTTCAAATTTTGAGGGCTGCATCGGCATTTGTTAAAAAACATTTTACCTAATGCTGATGTCTCGGCGACGTACTCCCAATGAGCAAATGCTCTCCATAATACGTCTCGCCGATGCAACTTTATTCATCGTGCCGACGTCGGCAAGACGTATGCGTGCTGTCTGGGCACTTGAGAACGGTAAATCAGCTTACTTAGTATTCTCTCCGCGCATAAACCTGTTAAATGTGCTTTATAGGTGAACATTAATATTAAGTTGTTATATGTTAATTTGAACCGCTAGTTAGTCAGGCTACTTAAATTGAAATTTAATGAAGAGGTGCATCTCCACTGCATCGCGAGCAGTAATATTGCTATTTGCAGGTTTAACGCAAACACAGCCTGCTAATATCTCCGAAAAAGAAAGCGCGACAACTGATGTCTCCGAAGCCAGTCTGACAAGCCTAAACCGTATGAAAACGAACCCAATAAAACTTCTTTTTAGCTTATTTTGATACTTAGCGGAATGTATTACACCATAACAAACTTCATGTCGCGGATCATTGACCAGCCATGTATGACAGTAAAAAAAAAAAAACACGGTTTTTACTGAACGCCGTTTCCGTTCACTCAGCATTACATTTTGCAAGTTGCGATTT
This sequence comes from Gymnothorax javanicus, assembly GCA_029692085.1. Taxonomy (NCBI): domain Eukaryota; kingdom Metazoa; phylum Chordata; class Actinopteri; order Anguilliformes; family Muraenidae; genus Gymnothorax; species Gymnothorax javanicus. The sequence continues at coordinate 44,638,751 of CM056201.1, forward strand.
GAGTCAGTATGTGAATTCACTTTATCCAATTTAATTATTCAGTAATTTCGTAGATTAGTCATTTTGAAATTAATAATACATACTTACGACTGTTCGACTCAAAGTGAACTTCTACTGGTTAATTTACTATTGCGGTTTCAATGAATGAGGAAAAACAAGGCATCCCTTGCGGTAGTCTGCTGGAATGGTCTGTAACGTAGCTGTTCTCCGCAAGCTCGAATTAAAAACCCAACAAATTAACTCGTAAACAATTAATAGCAGAAATGAAAACAAAATAGCTCTTATTCAGCCCAATTCGTTATTTAATGTCATTTCCATTTTGTGTCCATTTGAGAGACATTGGAGTCCATGAGAATTTTCGACTTCATGATTGTTACAGCTGACAATAAAACGATACTGGGACTTAAATTCTCATTAGCAGAAATAAGATGAAGCAGGCCTATTCAATAAAACAACCTGCGAAGTTTTATGGTGGGGTCAAATACAGGCATCAGTCTATTGTGCAGTCATCCTTCAACTTCTCAAGTGCAACAGCAGAGTCACAAAGGGTAGTGAAAATAGGGGGCTCCAAAGAGTTTTCTCATTTCGAACGATTGGGAGAAAAAAAGGCCGACTCTTAGTCAACCAAGATTTGTTTTAATAGGGGGCAGCCCTAGTAATTTATTAATTAAATCACCGCAAAAACTGCAGTCGAGATGTGAATGGAGCTAATCTGGTTTGCGTTTCCCGAAATCACTGATGCTAACTTCCATGGTTGGAACCATTGACTTTGAGTGGACGAACTACGTTAGTTGCCAACATTAGCAGCTGTGCTTCTGGGAAACGAACCAGGGCTCCATTTATTAGCAAGAATGAATGATTAATCACACCAAGTTTCACCGTCAAAACAACCAAAATTCGACAATGAAAACTTTCGTATGATAGATAAGAGTAAGCTTACTTCCATTACCCACTCCTTTCCGTCCTTTCTGACAGTTATAACGGGTCTTATGCCCTTGGTTTCGACATCCCATGTTCTATGAGTGGAAAGCTGGACGATATGTCCAACCCGCTTCGCCATCTTTGGTGGGGGTTCTTACGTGGTTGATGCAACGCGCAGTTCCATTGGTTGACGTCTCGCGTGTCCACACGCTGTTTCTCATGGGCCTTCGCGCATTATGCAAAAGAGTTTGGAAATGCTGTCTAGATGGCGCTGCAGTTCGGATAGCTAGGCGCGCAGAAATTGAATGTTTTTTGATGGATAGGCGTGCATTTATTTGCGCACCTAAAATGCAATTTTAGGCGCGCAAAGGCGCGTACGCGCAATGGCGCGCCTTTCATAAAAAGGCCTGCAATGGTACAGTAAGAAACACCATCAAGCATTTCAAACAGACCGGTTCACTGAAAACTAGTGGCAATAGAGGTGCGAAACGGAAGTTAAGTGCCTCTGATGTTCGTTATCTGTGTATGACAAAAAAATAAATAAAAATCATCAGCAGTTGACAGCACGACAACTCCGTGATAATATTAATAGCAAGAGGAGTGAAGAGATGACAGAATCAAGACCTATTTCCAGACGCCTGTGTGAATGGTCCTGTAAATGGTCATGTAAAAAGACTTGAGTATGCCAAGAAATTCAAGGATTGGACATCAATAGACTGGGAACAAGTCCTTTGGACCGATGAATCAAAATTCAAAATTTTCCTCACCCAAACGCAGAATTTATGTGCACTGTAGAGTAGGAGAACTATTCAAAAATGACTGTTTCATCACTTCAATAAAACATTAAGGTGGCAATATTATGGTTTGGGGTTCAGCCTGCGCAAAAGGAGCCAGTGATCTCAAAAAAGAAAATCAACGGAATCATGGATCAAAAGCAGTATCACTGATTGGTCGGGGATTTTATTTTCAACAAGATAATAACACTAAATACACTTCTAAGATGTGCAACAATTCTCAGTTGGAAAGAAACATCTAGTGACATGAAATGTATGTGTTGGCCTGCTCAAAATCCAGACCTTAATCTGACTGAGCTAATCTGTTGTAACATCAAAAGAATCTCTTTGGAATGAACTTCAAACCGTACGGAATGGTTTACGAGTGAGGAAATTAAAAAATGTGAAAACTATGCCTGAAAGATCAAATGTTGTTATCAAGGCAAAGGGTGGCACCACTAGATTTTTACTTTTTCTCTCAAACAGACATTATTTTTGTTTTTACTGTATATTGTTTCCTGTTTGCTTATTATCATCTATGTGATCCAATATTACATGAAATAAATACTTGGATTTACTTGGTTTCAAATTTATCATCATTTTTTTAAGTGTATAAAGATCACTGCACACTACTGTGTCATCATTCTGTGCGGCCACAGTGGAAAATGGGGGAACCAACTTGATCTCCTTCTCGATCTGTTGCAGCTCGCGAGATAGACGGCCATGCTCCTTTTTTTGGGTCTTGACGGCAGCATCACATATCTCCAGGCCACTCTTCTGGCCTGCCACCTCCACCTGTTGCTCTTGCAGGGAGTCTCCCACTGTGCTGATTCCCCGCTCGTTGTGGTACAGCTGGCACAGGTTGAGCTGCACCTTGGCCTCTTTCAGGTCATCCAGTAGTTTCTGGTACTTCAGGGCCTAGGGAAGGGAGAAAGGTATAGCAGGATAAGCTTAGTTAATTCAATTGTGAAGGACAGTGAGTGCAGTAGAACAAGGGCCTTGCTGTGAAGATATGACCCTAAAAATCACATCCCCAGCACTGTCAGCACTGGCAGCCCTGGATGGCAGCAAATAAATGACTATGTGAACTAGGCTCTCTGTCTCGATCTCCTCTTAATAAAAATGGTAGGCATAATCAATACTTAAGGATTTCTCAGGTGCAATGACTATGCAGCAAAGTACGGCATTTGAGGAGAAAAATGCCTTTGAGGTCCCACAAAAAATATTTAATCTTCCCGCCCACATCAGAAGATCATAGCAGCAACAATTTTTTTGTGTTTTTAGTATCGAAAAAGGGTAATCAGCATAATGCTCTTTGCCAGTAGCGCGAATGTACCCATAAACCGACATTTAAGCTGTTTACTGAGAAAAGTTATGTTCCTGTGTTGTTCTTAGTGGAATACCAGAAAATGATCAGGTCTAGAAACCTAGAAAAACATGACAAGAATGCAGAAGTAAACTCTATATAAAAAAATTACCTTAGAAATAAAAAAAATCTGCCTGCCTGCATCACATTTTTCAGATTAAAATGATGACAAACTAAGATATATATTTTTATGGGTCCTAAAAACTTGTTTCCAGTGCAAACGCTGGTATTACTCGTGAAGAAAAGCAAACCTGGGAGTGAAGGGCATAAAATGTGAATAGAAGCGTAAACATGCAGGACATCAGCAGAGCACTGGGAAAGCACATGGCCAATTCTCCTCCTCTCCCTCATGTTTCACCTCCACTGTGTCCTGGGAGATCTGCTTTTTTGCTGTGGCGGCCGTCTTCTTCTTGTTAAAGTGGAACTGCGTCTCCTCTCGGGCTCGCCGGAGCTGCTCCTTCTTCCTGTCGTACTCTTCGGCGAACTCTTGTGAGCCGCTAATGAGCTCGAACATGTGCGCCCGCTCTTTGGGGCTCTTCATGGAAATGGACTCCACGGCTCCCTGTCCAAAGTAGGAGCAGTAACACTGCGCTTAACTGCCAGAGCACAAAGCTGTAAACCTAGCCTTTTCAAGGACTTTCAAAATAAACAATCACACTAGAAAACCATAACATAACATAACATAACATAACATAACATGAATGGCGAGAACAGGCCGTTCAGCCCAACTAGGCTCGCCAGTTTCTTTGTACCATCGTGAATATATCACTTCAGATACTCAATGACTCAATGGTATCTAGCTTTAAGTCAAGTCTGCTCTTGAAAACTCCCAAGGTCTCTGCCTCAACAATATGGTCAGGCAAGCTGTTCCACACTGAAATTACTCTTTGGGTGAAGAAATATTTCCGAATATCAGTGCTAAATTTACCTTTAGTCAGCTTCCATTTGTGACCCCGAGTTCTGCTAACAACACTTGGTTGAAGGAATCCTACATAATTCACTTTGTTAATCCCTTTAACATATTTAAAGACCTCAATCAAATCACCCCTTAGTCTCCTTTTCCTAAGACTAAAGAGATTAAGGATCTTCAGCCTTTTCTCATAGCTTTCATCTTTAATACCCGGAATTAGCCGTGGCTCTTCTCTGAACTTTCTCTAAAGCCTCTATGTCTTTCTTAAAGTATGGTCCCCAGAACTGTACACAATACTCTAGATGTGGTCTGACGAATGTGTTGTACAAAAGAAGCATCACCTCCTTGGATTTGAACTCAATACTTTTGGCAATGTATCCCAGCATCCGATTGGCTTTTTTTAACAGCTACGGCACAATGGCTAGAGCCTGTGAGGGTTTGGTCAACAATCACTCCCAGAGCTTTCTCTTGTGGAGCACATTCCAGTTTAAAACCTCCCATGAAGTAATCCCGTCTAATGTTTTTATTACCTACATGTACTACTTTACATTTCGCTACATTAAATTTCATTTGCCACATTTCTGCCCAATTCTGAATTCTATCCAAATCATCCTGAATCACTTTAGTGGACTCTAAACTATTTGCCAAGCCCCCCAATTTAGTATCATCTGCAAATTTCACTAATCTGCTCTCAATATTCCTATCAAGGTCATTAATGTAGATGAGGAACAGCAGGGGTCCCAACACCGATCCCTGGGGGACGCCACTCCCCACCCTACCTAGCTCAGATGATATACCACTGACCACCACTCTTTGTGTTCTGTCCTGCAACCAGTTATGAATCCACTTCAGAATACCACCTGTAACTCCAATGGAGCTCATTTTAAAAATTAGTCTCTTATGCGGTACTGTGTCAAATGCTTTCTGAAAATCCAAATATATGATGTCATAAGCCCTGCTCTGGTCATAAGTCTTGGTGGCCTCTTCAAAAATTCCAGAAGGTTTGTCAGGCATGACCTTCCTTTACTGAAAACCATGTTGGCTATCCCTCAAGATATTGTTACGTTCAAGAAATAAGTCCAGCTCATCTTTTATGATAGATTCCAATATTTTGCACGCATAATGCAAGTTAAACTGACTGGCCTGTAATTACCTGGCTCAGTACGGTCCCCTTTTTTTATATATTGGTATTATATTGCCCTGTTTCCAATCATTTGGTATTTCTCCAGTTTCTAAAGACCGTCTAAAGATGGCAGATAGCGGCTTAAAGATGATCTCACTAACTTCCCTGAGCACTCTAGGATATAAGCCATCAGGACCCGCCGCCTTATCTGCCTTTAGTTGATGCAACTTGTCTAATACGACGTTATCCCTAACCTCAATTTCCGCTAAATAATCTTGAGCATTGGACAAGCCCTCTGGCCGAATAAAGACCCGCTCTAAGGTAAAATTCTCAACAAAGTAACCGTTTAAGGTGTCCGCAATATCCTTATTATCATATAGCAGCGATCCATTTTTATTCTTTATGCACTTAACCTGCTCTTTGACTTTCCTTTTTCTGCTACAGTACTGAAAGAAGCTCTTAGGGTTAGTCTTTGCCCCCTCTGCAATTTGTCTTTCATACAGTCTTCTAGCATTCCTCAGCTCTTTTTTGACCACAGCCCGCATTTTACAGAATTCGGCCTTAGTAATCTCATTGTTACCCTCTATGTACATCTTATAAAGATTCCTCTTTTCCCTCAAACTCCTACGAATAGCTGCTGTCATCCACTGAGGATTCTGCTTTTTCAGCTTACTTTTGGACACCTTTGGAATGAATTTACATTGTGAATCAAGTAAAACCCCCTTAAATCTTTCCCACATCTCATTTACAGACTCACAGTCCAGGAGTGTCTCCCATTTTGTTTCACTTAGATATGACCGCATCCTGTCGAAGTTTGCTCGCCTAAAATTAAAAATTTTTGTTTTTGGAGACACCTTTTTAACTTCCCATGAAACCTCAAAATTAATAGTAGAGTGATCACTTGTCCCAAGTGGCTCCAGTACCTCAACATTGCTAATTCTATCTGGGTCATTACAGAGCAGCAAATCTAAAATTGCCTTCTCTCTTGTAGGTTTATTAACATACTGCACCAAAAAATTATCATTTATGACATCTAGAAATTCTTCCTCCCCCTACCCTGTCCTTTCACAATTTCCCAATCAATACCAGGATAATTTAAGTCTCCCATAATAATAGTCCCTCCTCCTCTACAAGCTTGCGTAATCCTCTTAAGGAGCATTTCATTGACTGTACTGTCCAAAGCTGGTGGTCGATAGCATACACCTATGTTTAAACCAGTCTCGTGTTTGCCAGTGAGCCTGACCCAGATATCTTCACAAGGCACGGAATATTCAATTTCAGGAATTTCCTGCACATTTATGTTTTCGTTCACATAGAGTGCTACACCCCCTCCTCGCCTATTACATCTATCCTTCCTAAAGAGCTTATAACCTTCTACATTATATTCATCTCCATCCTCTTCACTAAGCCATGTCTCTGTAATCCCAACTATGTCATAGCCTTCACTAATCATAACGGCCTCAAGTTCTTGAAATTTATTTTTAATGCTTCTTGCATTTAGATAAAAACATTTCAGGTTATCATGAACGCTCTTCCCCTTCGATTTCCCATGCGCCTGCTGCTCAAAGCCCCCTCGCCATGCTTTTTTTGCTTTAAAAATATATCATCAATAGTGCATGTAACGCTGTCAGCTTCCATCAGGGCAGTCTGCATTTCCCTCTGTGTAACACTCTCTAACCTCCCTGCCCCCCCAAGTCCCTAGTTTAAATAACTCTCTGCTACCCTCAACATACGCTGACCCAGTGCAAAGGTACCCCTCCGGTTCAGGTGTAGCCCATCCGGCTTGAACAGGTCACCCCTGTCCCAGAAGTAGTTCCAGTGCCCCATAAACCTATACCCCTCTTTCCTACACCAGGTTCGTAGCCACGTGTTAAACCTCCAGATAAAATTCTGCTTCCCTCTGCTTGCACGTGGTACCGGTAGAATCCCGGAGAACACTACCGTGGAGGATCTGCTCCTAAGCTTTTCAGCTAATTCAACAAATTTGCTTTGCAGAACCTCAAACCTACCCTTACCTATGTCATTAGTCCCAACATGGACCATGACAACTGGATCCCTCCCCGCTCTGGCCAGGAGCTTGTCCCAAGACGCTCCAGGAGGTCTCCTACCTGGGCACCAGGCAGGCAACGCACCGTCTGAGACTCCTTGTCGCTGAACAGACTAAACTGTCTATTCCTCTAAGTATTGAGTCCCCCACTATCAATAACTCTCTTTTCTGAGGGGTAGAGGCCAACAGGGTGCCCTGCTGCTCATCAGTCCCCTCACTCACAGGGTCAGGGGCCAATTCGAGTTCCTGCAAGGGCCGGAATCGGTTGGACACCTCAACCACTGGAGGAGCTGTCGCTGTCACGGTGTGCACGCCCTTTCCTGCGCTGACGTCCTACCGTCACCCAACTTTCTCTCCCTGCCTGCTCTGGGGTCCCCACACCACCCTGCTTTGGCGTACAGACCATTTCTCTAAACGACATACTACTTAGTTCCTCTAGGAACTCTACTGATTGCGAACCATGTCGTGCCGCCAACTGGCCCTGAAGAACAAGGATCTTGCTCTCCAGATGCTCAATTAGCTGGCACCGGTGACAGACAAACCCACCCTGGAAATCTCTTTCCAAAAGTGCGATCATCCTGCAACCGTCACATAGTTTTGGCCACATTTTGAACCCCCTACCTAATGACCTCGCTCACCCTAGATAACAAAGAAAATTACTAATGCCGAGACAGAAGCTCAGGAACCACAATTTATTCATTAATTAACCTGAGAAGCCCTAAGCAGCAGTCACAATAGAAACCGTGGGGAAACTATGTGAATGGATAATAAGCCTCTTTTAACAGGGGCTTAGTTTTAGTGAACAGAAATGAAATACCAAATTGAGAAACTCTATCGATAATAAGCACTCCTAATAAGCCAACTTGAATTTATCTAGACCCGCTACTATTAATATACTAACCCAAAAGTCTCACAGGGCTTAGCTGAGACAAAGATGATGGTGGGGGTCCAGAGCGCAGAAAATCCAGGTTCAGAAAGTAAAAGTCCTGTCCAGTGTTCTGTTCAAGTCGCCTTGAATTGATAAGTTCTTCAGCCAGGAGGCAGAACTTATAAGTGAAATCACCTGGCTGAGTTCATGGGCAGTAAAATAACATGGCAGGACTTTAACTTTCTGACACATTCAATTTTTCTCCTCCATGGAGCTCATACACCTAAAAATAAAGGAAAATAAACTCTGCACTGGACCAATTCAGCTGAAGTTGGTTTGATGATAAATTTCAGAGCCAAAATTGAGCTTTAGTGTTAGTTCAGGCAGGAACGGAAGGCAGTCCTCATCACCAGCCCCTTCCTGTCCAATTATTCTTGACTTCACCATCTCCAATCCATCTGGTAAGCTTTTATCACCAAGGCAGTGTTCATTCATCTCTCCTGCCTCATAATCTCCACACCACTCCTACTCAGGCCCACTACAGATCTGAATCTCATCTCCCCCACACGCCCAGCCTCGTCCTTCAGAAGTAACACTGTTTGCTGTGAGCAGCATTTGTTCATATTGTGTTCATTAATTTAAACTTTGTGAATCTCAGGGGGGTTGTGAACTATCTGTATCATGCTTGCTCAGATTCTTCCAGACTAGGGCTGGGCAATACATCAATGTTCTATTGATATCACGATGTAATACATCGTTGAGGATTTTAGGTATCATAATATCTTGATAAGATGCAAGCATTGACTTTTCTTGTTTTAAAGACTATTATTATAAAGGGATCATGCAGCTGTCTCAGGGTTTTTCCTGCATAGAGAATTACGAGGCGGCTGCCTACGTAAAATTTTGTGCCGCCTCTGCCTCCCGAAAAAAAAAATCGAGTAGTACTTGTTTTCACGGAAAACATTCTTTCCTAACAATCATTGAACTTGGTGGATTTGACGTTTGTAACTGCAATTGCCGCTCTACGCTACCACGGCTGTAGTGGCTCTGAATTGTAACCCGTGCATCAGGCAAAGCTATCTGAAAAAAGAGGAAATGTGCTGGATTTTTTTTCTAATGACCCGCAGAGGATATGTGTCTGGCGGCGCCCTAATTTACATTTATGTAAATGTTTAATATTTTGTTAGTTGCTCGTATGTTTATTGTTAAGTAAAAAATAAAATTTATTTCTTTAATACTTGTTGTTTTCATCATTTTGTCAACCCCCCTGGTCATTTACATCATTCCGAAGCAAACAATCCCCTCCCTTTCCCTAGGTCTGACAGCTCTATACCACCCCTGCCTAATTTTACGCCAGGGATGTACTTACTAGTGTGTTCTAGCTGTTGCCTGTACCTGCCTGGTCATTATATTCATATTACCTAATGACTATTCATCAAACGCATTATGTGAAAATTTTCTGAAAGCTCCTATAGTTATTCACACAATATCCCCGCTATATCGATATCGAGGAATTTGGTCAAAAGTATTGTGGTATTTGATTTTGTCCATATCACCCAGCCCTATTCCAGACCATCACACAGAGTCAACGCCAAACACAAACATGTCATTTGGTAATAAAAGGTTAAATCTGATATAAGTGTGCAGCCTGAAATAAATATTGTGATGCAAGTCCAATGTAAACTAGAACTGCGTTTCGTCAGGACGAACCTCGAGAATGTGCTTCCTAGAATGTTGACGCTAAAGTTAAAAGCAATGTCTTTCACACATACACTAGAGTGGCAGTCTGGCAGAGTGCAGGCTGTCTGTCTGTCTGTCTCTCTCTCTCTCACACACACAGGTATCATCTGACATTGTTTAACTGCCATTTATACCGTTCAGGCGGTGGGTGATATATGTCTGTTAGATATTTGACTGAATTTTTTTCCAGTGGAAGGCCTTTGGGTAGACAGGAAAATCCCAAATTTTCAGGTTCTAAAAGTGAACGGTTTGGTTGCTAGGGCCTCCAGAAGGGTCACCCTCTGGAGGGCCAAAAATCATGAAATTTTGGTGGGCTGTTGAGGGCGCCACCTATAGGGGGCGCTCGAAAACACCACTTTGAGCCCAAGTAGCACTTACGTTAAACAGTTGAACCCCACATCAATCTTTTTGGTACACATAGTGGACATGTAGGGCTATCAAATAAAACAGGTGTCATTCAAATCTGATGGGGGCCCATGGAGATCTACAGCCGCGGAATACCCCTATTTTTGCATTTTCACTGACTTGAGCGCCACCTATAGTTCCGCGCCCTCACCATCCCACTACAATTTCAAGTGGAATAGTACAAGGCACTGTGATAGAATCATATCATGCATAAACAAGCTTGGGCTAATGAGGGCGCAAGCAAGGAATGCCTCAAAAGTGACTGCTACTTTGGTCCAAGATGGCGTTTTCAAGAGCCCCCTATAGGTGGCACCCTCAACAGCCCACCAAATTTCGTAATTTTCCAAAACTCCTCCTAATATAGACTGACAGCAGTAAAAATGAAGCTGGGGTATTGAGGGCACACTGAGATATTTCAACTCAAAAACCTATTTTTCTTAAAAGTTCAATTTTGGCCCTCTGGAGGGTGACCCTTCTCGAGACCATAAAAACCAAACCGTCGACTTCTGGAACCTGAAAACCTGGAATTTTCCTATTTACTACCAAATTTATCTTACACCAAAAGAAATTTCAGGCCATTTACTATCACACATATATCAACCCCTAATAGAAATCCACCTGACCGTTATAAATTCTGGCAGTTAAAGGACAAATTTCAGAGCATTTCGCCCTCTGAAATTTGTCTATACCGACCTGTATAATCCCTGACGTAGTATTTTTACCATTGAGAAACACAGACAGATGCATGAGTCTGACACAGAAGCTCCTCTATGTGTGTGCGTGTCTCTATGGAGACAGCAGCACCCCTGAGTGCTTGCCGTGGTGATCTCACAGGTGCTGTGAGACAAAGCTAGGCAAAAAATCTTCAGTCATACTGTCCGAACTACTAACATTTTCTGGCAGACCGTAGGTCCTATGGTGAAAACAACATTGTGAGCGAGAGGAGACTCTGTTGAGCGTCCCCATGTATTTTTTTTTTTCTGGTAGTGTCAAGAATGTGGTCAGGATGGCGATTTCAAAAAAGGTGGGCCAGCATTCCGTGATGTCATAATGGCAGATCTCCACCATGCTTTTTAACGGAGAGAAAAAGGGATGAAAAACAGGGATTGTGAAAGAATGAAAAGGGGCTATGCAATCATTTATACAAGGCCCAGAGACAGTCGGGCCGGACGTTTCGGCGTTTGAATTGCGTGTCTATCGCGAAACCTCAGGCAGTTGATAAGGGACAAAAATGTGTGTGGAAATGGAAAAAGAATAAATAAATAAATAAATAAATTGAGAAACGGGCTTAAGAAGAAGAATGTGTTGCTTGCCGCAAGCGCACAACTACTCTGAACTATCTAGACTCAAAAACCAATGTAAAACCATCCTCACAAGCTGTTAGAAAAACCCTAATCGGCCCAGTGCCAGAGTACTGCAAGGGATTGACCTTCATATGAAATTCTTAGTGAATGCAGGATCCAACAATCACCATAAACTTATTCCAAATGATTATTGACCATTTTTGACAACAAGTGTCTGAGAACGCAAATTTTTCTTTTTGACCATTTAAATTCAATTATACTGTAGTTCTGAAAATACGGCTGTGATTTTTCTGGCTGGACCGGCACAGTCCAGCCCTACGTCCTTGGATGTGCCTGAGTAACTGATGATTGGTTAGCCGGCAGAGCGTACTTTCCCCATTGGCCATTGCTCATTGGCCACGATTCAGCATCCAGGCCATAAATAGTCCAGCCATCTACAAGGTTTTGACCCAGTCTTGATTCTGTACATGTTATTTAATTATTTACCTCAAGATTCCTGTCCATCGTCTAGCGAATCTTCTTAATCTGGCCAAAGTTTGTATTGGATGCCAAGCACTCAAGAATACAGACAAATACTGTACAGTAGCACAAAACTTAACCTTTTTTAAAGTGTGTTGATCCTTCCCTCTGAGAGATCAACTAAATACAGGGTTCAGTGAAATGTAACACACACCAAAGTTGTAAAAATGGCACTTTTAGTGGTGACTTGCCTGAAATATGAGGCAGTTCCTTGCTTTGATCACAATACCAATCCTCTCCAGTTCAGCAGTGTACTTGGCATGTGTAATTGGCTTGTCATTTATTCGGTACTCGGAAGAGGATCCTGAGAGAGACAAAAACAAGCAATTTACCATGACACATCCCCCTAACTAATGCTTTATGGAAGCATGTTTTCCAAGTGCTGCAACAGCAGGTCCTCATGACTACATCTGCATTTAGCACCAGTATTTTCGAATTATATCCCACTCTTGCCCACAAAAACGTTCAAGTTCCCTTAAATTGCCAAGAAACCACCTGTGTGCAGCTCACTTTGGGTCATTCCCCTGGTTTTCAATGGGACTGAGTCTAGACTGTAGGTTCCAGCTATGCAAGTTAGCAAGAGTGCTTTTGGGAAATACAGGGGTTGCACTAGCCTGAAATATGTGTTAGCCACTGTGGCTACCTGACTCTCCATTTCTTTAGCCACATCAAAGGTCTGTTAGCACTGTGGCTAACCAGGTCCAAAAACTGTTAGCCAAATTTACTCTACGTGAGGAAATCATGCCAAATTGGTGACTGGAATGAGTCTTAATTCAATTGTGGCAGTTCTTCTCGATATAATCAACAAATTTTAATGGAAAATGAATTGGACTTGCACCTTACAATACTGGTGCTGCCATATAAATTTCTAGCTACATAGGCTCCCCATTACCTTAGGAATAATATTTTAGATGAATTAAGGCAAATATATATAGGCACGACAATGAAGAAAAAAGGCAGAAGCTATTTAATTTCTTTGTTTTAATACATGGCATACAGTCAGTGGTGAGGCATTACTTAGTTTAGCCTTTTTCATCCCCCAAGTTAAGATAACACGTTGGTGCATTTTTGGAGACATGCTGTATGTAATCCCATTGTATGAATTAAGCCAGTCAGCTGTGTTTTGTAAAAAATGGCTCAATGACACCATCCAGTCTTGTCCAAACAAACTCATTCAGGGAACTGCACAATATGGTGTGACTATCGTAGTAAAACCTCGGGGACAAGATTGGAAATGAAAATTATTCATGAATTTGCAATGCATCATTGGTACTGACAAAAATAGATCTCTATTTTTGGTACTGGATATAGCAGACAATCGATGTATATGATGCACGACAAGATGTGCAATAGTATGCCAGTGGTGAGTGGCCTTTCAGAGAATTCTGAAGAAATATCAATGAAATACTCATTGAACTCTCATTGATGATCACAAATCTTCTGGTGTTTTTCAAAATCACTCTTTTAAGGGATCATTGAGCGATTTTTCCGTTCAGCTAGCTTGTTTTTCTTGCCAGCCTCGCGGCACCATGAACAATACAACTTCGTTCAGTAACCAGGGAAAGTAACAAAACCAAAATTGTTGATCGCAACTGCAATCACTTCTATCCAGTGGCGGCTTGTGAACTGGCAATAAGGGAAACTCAAACAATCCCTTAAAAGTAATAATTGGTTATGACCTGTTTTCAATCATTCATTTAAATTACCATTACAGAAAGTCAGAAAACTCGCAACGTGATCAGATGTGGCCATTTTCATTTATAACGTATACCGATTACAACTCCAAACTTCTCACGCTTTTCTTTACTCAGGGGTTGGAAGCAATGCATGTGTTTCATGATTGTTGAAATGAAATAAGATCATTTGAAACATCTTTATGCAATTCCATGCACAAGGACTTCAATTTCGCGTGAGAATCTCTTACATACGCGTTGATTGAATAATTGCTGACTGCAACAGAGGAACGTAAATATGCACTTAAACTCACACCGTATGCATGAGAGTTGACAGGTATGCGTTATAAATGAAAACTGGCCACACCTGATAATATTCAGAGTTTTCGGAGTTTCTGTAATGCTAATTTAAATCAATGATTAAAAACAGGTCATGACCAATCATTAATTTTAAGGTATTTTTGAGTTTTTCCTGTTGCCAGTTCACGAGCCGCCACTGCCTCTATCATACGGGCGGAGTTCAACAAGGTGTTTCTGCTATTGGGAGGCCAGTATTCAAAATGACGCAGCACACTCCTCCGATTTGTGCATGTGCAAGCCATTATCATGACAATATGAATGATATTTAATCACCACTAGGCATGGGCCGGTTACAGGTTTCAAGGTATACCGTGGTTTGAAAAAGTCACGGTTTCAAAACCACTAAAATTTTCCGTCATACCGTTCCTGCGGTGTGGGCATTTTTTTATGAGTCGTCAAAGACAGATAGTGCAGGTCAGGAATCCCTCAGGCAGTGTGCAACGTAGAGTGACAGGACCCCTCCCCCTCCGATTGTTGGTGCAAGCAGTCAGTGAGCTCAGTGTATGATGGCCGAAGGAGGTGAACCCCCGAACTTTTTCCCCCGTCAAAAAGGACGAAGTCGGCTATTAAACATTCGGCGTGAGTCTCTGCTCTTAGTGGCATTCACGTCCCTGTGTCGCTGTCAGCAATTATTCTATCAACGCGCACTGAAGAAATTCACTCCCGGAATTTAAGTCATTGTGCATTAAGCTAATCAGTTTCACCTGCATTACGGTGGATTTCCCCACTAGTGACACGGAAATCGATTATGAGTCTGGAATTCTCACGCTTTTCTTAACTGAGGGATTGAAAGCAATGGAATTGCATAAAGACGTTTCAAATGTTCTTATTTCATTTAAACAATTTAAACGATCATGAAACACATGAATCGTTTCCAATCCCTGAGTAAAGAGATGCACGAGAAGTCCAGAGTCATAATCGCTTTCCATGTTACTTGAGTTGAGGTCCACCTTTATGCAAGTGAAACTGAAACTTCAATGCTCAAGGATTTTAATTCCGCGTGAGAATCTCATTAATAAGCGTTCATTGAATAATTGCGGACTACGGTGAATAAGCCAAAAAAATGCATGAGACCTACGCCGAATGCATGAGACTTGGCATCTCTGGCTGTCTGGGAATTTTTCACAGGGTTTCCCGCAGCGCTTTATAGTTAGGGCTGCCGCCTTGACAACAAATGCCCCCCGCCTTGACTACGTCCCCCTGAAAAAAAAAAAAAAAAATTCTGCTGCTTCCACGCATGCATACGCAGTAAAATAAGGCCGCATCGCAATGAGGCCGAATAGCGGCCGGCATCTGTTGATTAAATATGTTACTGCGCCATCTATCACCTATTGCTAAGCCAACATTATTTTTTTTGTATCGGGAAGAAGCTAATTATCCTGATACACAATAACCTGTCGTCGTCCTATTGGGAAGGACATGTGGAGGTAAGACAATTATTCATCTAAACTAAACATTGGAATAGTGTCTCCTATCAACTGCTTGCCCACATATTCTGTTTCATTAAGACAGGCTATATAAAATTCGTTTAGTTTCTTATCAAGGCTACCGATGTGTTTGCGCGTGGCTTTCTGCTATGTTTGACAATTGCACGTGGTTTTCTCTCCTGTATAGTAATGGATGGGAAAAAGCAGTCAAAAATATCAGGATACTTTATTCAAAGAAGCCGGCCTACTTCACCACCTGCGCGTAATTACATCTCGTAATTACAAGATAAGGTGTATATTTTTTTTATCCTGCGAACGCAATGCGCTTCCGTACATAATACCGTTCTCCTCTCCCCAAACATAACCACAACCGCAAAGCACTTGGGGAATTGAAGTCAAAACATAACAAATACATTTTCCGTTCTTACATTAATTTTCGTTTAACCCTTAGGGACGGTTGCGCGCATTTTACGCGCTTTTAATTCTTTCTATGCCCCCGGAGTCAAAGATTCGGGGGCATATAGTTTTTCACCTGTCCGTCCGTCTGTCTGTCTTTTTGTCTGCAGCAGCAAAAAAACTTTAACCTTGGCCATAACTTTTGATTGCTTGGTGATAGGCCTTTGATACTTGGCATGTGTATTCCTTGTGACAAGACCTTTCAGATGAGGTCATGAATTTTGACCTCCTGACCTTAACCTTGGCGTAAGGATCATTTTTTAAAACTTTAACCTTGGCCATAACTTTTCATTGGTTAGTGATAGGCCTTTGATACTTGGCATGTGTATTCTTTGTGACAAGACCTTTCAGATGAGGTCATGAATTTTGACCTCAGATGACATGAATTTTGACCTTGGCGTAGGATGCGTTTTTTTAAAACTTT
This sequence comes from Gymnothorax javanicus, assembly GCA_029692085.1. Taxonomy (NCBI): domain Eukaryota; kingdom Metazoa; phylum Chordata; class Actinopteri; order Anguilliformes; family Muraenidae; genus Gymnothorax; species Gymnothorax javanicus. The sequence continues at coordinate 44,655,067 of CM056201.1, forward strand.
AACCTTGCCATAACTTTTCATTGCTTAGTGATAGGCCTTTGATACTTGGCATGCGTATTCCTTGTGACAAGACCTTTCAGATGAGGTCATGAATTTTGACCTTGTGACCTTGACCTTGGCGTAGGATGCGTTTTTTTTAAAACTTTAACCTTGGCCATAACTTTTCATTGCTTACTGATAGGCCTTTGATATAGGCATGGGCAAAATAAATGAATAAAATGACAACATTTCTTGAGTTGCTGAGAAAAAAGTTTTTATTATTTTCTAATGATTTTTTGCAGGTAAGTACAGAAGACACAGACGAAGAGTTTGCCACAAGTCCAACGCCTTTACAGGAAAGGGTCTCAGAGCCACAGGGTCCCAAAAATGGCTGATTTCAGCATTTATCAACAAAACCCACTATGAAAATTGGGGGGTGAAGCCTGAGGGCATTTTCGAAAATGCAGTCTACTCAGAAATAAACCTGGCCAAATTATCCATTAGGGTACCCTAACAGAAATAATTGATGCTAAAGTCATCAACCCCTTTTCTGAAGTACAGCAGCACCCCCTAGGCCCTTTTTAATGGAGAATGCATAGAATTTCACCCAATTATGTTCAACAAACATTAGGTTTTGCATTGATATTAAAAAATGGTATGAATGGGTTGCCTGTGAAGTTTTTTTTTGGATCAATGGCCTGCAAAAATGTCAAAATTATCGGTGGGAGGGCAAACATTAACGCTACTCGCCCATTACTATATAAAATGCAGTGAAGTCGCTGATGCCGGCAGTTGTTTGCCCTCCCACTACTACGAAATGAATCAAACGTTACCCCTTCAATAACCCGTGGTGATACAAAAAAAAAAACCTTTGCACTGTTTTTTACAGTGTCCATATACCCTCCTCCCATGATAGTTTCAATGAGCTACTGTGAATAATTCATAGTAAAACACAGTGACGTGCAGTCGGAGGTTAGTTTGGCGAGGCAGAAACCTCCCTTTGCTTGATTAGCAATCAGGCGATTAACTAGTTTAGTAAGACTATTCGGCAGAATGACGGGCCAGTTTAAGTTTTCATGGCGTTATTACTCAGTACATCGAACCTGAAATGCTCACTAGACAGCAGATTTGCGCGTACTTGCTTCCAGGAAGCCGAAGCAATGTCATCAACAAATATTAAAACAGTACGACTTATGCAGAGTTCAATGCTTAATCAATATACAATGTATTCTCCTTTAAATACGCGCTTTTACACCCAAACAAAAAGCGGGCGCTTATTTTCAGTCTTCTTTCATAATCCGATTAACAAAATGTTTAAACGATATACAGAATTACCGAGAGCCGAGAATTTTTCCTAATTGATTATTCAGATTTCCATCCTCGCAGTCTCGAATTGAAGGGTATAAGTGAATGAATCTTGTGACCGGTGTTCGCGAGGTGGCATATTTTGATAGGTAGCAAAATTTGTCAGAACACTGGTAGGTTTTGAACGCCTGGCACTGGTTTATTCCTTGGTATATTTTACTGAAACTTCACAAATAGGGTCACAGGATATTCTGTCAACTATCTATGTAGGTTACAGTAAAAATACACTCACCTTTCTTGCTATTGTTGAGAAGAAGTCACGGCGAACTCGCGACAAACTTCAACAACTTCTGTCGAACTTATTTCACATCCCCTGGAGGTCTAGTTTGGACGAATAGACTCGTAATTTCTCAAATTAGATGGCTGTAAGTCAATCAGGGCCGTAGCTGGGATAGCACGTCAGCGCGGGCTGTTTGAAATCTACCTACAAAATGGATATTTTTGCCACGCCGTGCACTTGAAAGTTTGTAAACACGGCGCAAATTGAGGTCACGCATTCATCCAACAGGCGAATAATAGCACTGTTCAAATCGCGTTATTGGCCGTAATACGCAGAGTTCATGTATGAAATGCGGGTATCCTATTGAAAAGGTTGCTTTTAATCAAACCATGGTGTTCTTTTCGTATGAAAGTGGTATTTACATCATTTTTTTAATAAGTTTTCTGAGGCTTGTTTATCGCCCTAGTTCAGCTGTTACGCATTCCATTAGAGTTTATGCAGAGCGTTGCCCATGCCTATTTGATACTTGGCATGTGTATTCCTTGTGACAAGACCTTTCAGATGAGGTCATGAATTTTGACCTCGTGCCCTTGACCTTGGCGTAGGATGCGTTTTTTTAAACTTTAACCTTGGCCATAACTTTTCATTGCTTAGTGATAGGCCTTTGATACTTGGCATGTGTATTCCTTGTGACAAGACCTTTCAGATGAGTTCATGAATTTTGACCTCCTGACCTTGACCTTGGCGTAGGATGCGTTTTTTTAAAACTTTAACCTTGGCCATAACTTTTGATTGGTTAGTGATAGGCCTTTGATACTTGGCATCAACTTTCATCAAAATCAAAAACAGAAATCGAAATAATGTTTATGTCCGGGGGCATCAGTGTTTCACAAACACATCTTGTTTTTTTTTTTTTGATAATTTTGGCTGTGTTCATTCATGTAGCATGAATTTTGGTAAGATTATGTGTTTTTATTTGATTTTGTTATTTCCAGCTCAGCTCTTGCAGTAAGGCTAAAATACAGTGTACAAGCAAGTGTTACACTCAGACTGTTAAGCACAAAAAATGCGTCATTGAAACCCAGAAACCCATTCAAACTGCAATTTTTAATCTCACTTCCATGAAAGCATAATACATGCATTTTATTATATCTGAGTATCAATCAATAAAGTTACAAGACTGTTGACTTTGTTATTGCACTTTAACTGCTTTGTTTATTTATAAAGAGTAAATAAACGCTGACTGTTGCCCGTCCCCGGTCACCGTCCCCCACCCCCGGTCACAGTCTCTACCCCCCCCCCCAGTCACCACCTTGACTAACCGATTCTCTGCGGGAAACCCTGTTTCGGGTACCAAAAAAACACAGACGGCCACGGCTTGGAGGAGGAAGGATATCCGACATACAAAACGTGCTTGCGAAGAGTAGCTGCCAGAGGAGGCAATACTTCAAATATGATTTCACAACCACAGCAGCACCACACATCACTCTTTGCCAAATTCAAGGTAACGTTAACGCCGTCTTGAAATGAACGTTTGCAACCAGCTACGAGAGTTAGCGTGTCTAGCATTGGTGAAATAAATACTAGTCTTGCTATCGAGGCAGATATCATGGCTAACGAACATGGCTAACATCAGCTAGTTTCCTTTCCAACGTTACTTCACAGAGCGGAGAAGAGCAGAGAAGTAGCTACTCATTTTCGGCGAAATAAGTACTTTTACTGTACTGCTAAAATTAAACTTAGCTGGTATCACGTCTATAGCTTTGTTTAAGTCTTCCACCATTGTGTACATCTGTTCAAAATCACAACATTTTTTAAAACAGCCTGCAGGCTCTCTGGGGTTTTGCAACTATTTGTATTGTATGGAGAAAGAGCATGTGCGTGTGCATAAAGTAAACACACCAGTCGACACACTCATTCTCTATCTCGCTCTCTCTCTCCTTATGTGTGTGTATGTATGCATCAACATTGAAATGATAGAATCAATATTGTAGCATTATTTGATATTATTCGTAGTAGTAGTAAGTGTGGTGGTATATGCGTTTTTACATAAAATCAATTAGATCATGTAATACTGTGCTTAAATTTATGTTTAATCCAGTACTATATTACCAAAGCACACAAATTTTTGCAGCAGAGTTGACTGTCATTACAGATTTAGGTTAAATTAAATTATTTTAATTTTTTTAGAAGAATTCAATTATTTATTTTATTATTTATTCTAAGTTAACATGGTACACATTTACTAATATACCAAATATTCTATGTTGTTGAAAAATAAAATAGATTGTGTTCAATGGAAAAAGTTGTTGTATTTTTACCTAGACATTTCAAAATAATACATTTTAGAGCTGTAATTGCAATATCGCAATACCGTGAAACCGTGATATTTTTGCTAAAGGTTATCATACCGTCAGAATCTCATACTGGCCCATGCCTAATCACCAATAGAAGAAAATATGGCCTTCGCCACCGTGGTGAGGACTAACAAAAATATTATCGCCACCCAAACTTTTTTATCGCATTGGCGAACGTGGCGAGCGGCTAGCGCAATCCCTGGAAATATAGATCAGGGCTGAACGACGCCACTTCCACTTGACGACACGTCTGGCATTATGCAGCCGGTGAAAATAAAGAAACAGCATCTCATTGTCCTGCATGGTTTCATCCATTTTTCTGCGCCTCAAATCTTTAAAAGTGTACTTGAGCTGCACTGTTTACCATTTGGAAACGGTGTCCCTATCGTCTTCCTTCCGACATTAGGGTGGATGATCCAACTTTGTGGCCTAATATTCATTATGCTGTTTTTTTCTCATCTCTGAAACATGATTGTACACATGAAGATCAAATGCAAGACTATTTTTAAATATGCGTTTTTATTGCAGTTTATAAGCTAGGCTAAACCCAATAATGATGTTGATGATGCCAATTCTGGAACAGCCTTTACCAATATCCTCACAAATCCTGCAGCGCTCAGTGTTAACAGCGTGGAGCTATGAGTGTCCCACTCGGGTAACAGCGCAAAGCGAAATCACGAACGTTAGCTTACTTTTGTTGGCTCTTCTAAAGACAAAACTGAAGTAAACGATTAAAACGATATCTGGTTAGACAAATAAGAATTTACACTTCACTTTAAAACCAATAAATTGACTGAAAACATCACACAATCATTTATATTTGTAGTTTAAGGTAAATTTCAAAAGAATGTTAGTTTGAGCATCCCACTCAAGAAACTGTTCCGATAACTTGCCGATATGCTGAATCTTTTTTATACAAGGACTGTTTATGAATTTAATAAACCATGCATTAACATCGATAGCAGCAAAGAGGTACAAAGACATAATTATACGATCATTTAAGTAAATATATCGTGCCAGTAATAAAGTGATCTGAGTAAATGGTTGCTAATTTCAGCGGACTCCAGTGGGAGTTGGGACCCATCAGGATTAATTCGCCGAACTGCTTGAGGCCATCGGTCATGATGTTCTGGGCCTAAATGTCTTTAGGGTAGCTTGTAGAATGATCTTTCCTGTCTGTACACTTGTTATGTGCCGTACGTCTGACCATCACACAACTTTTAGGCATGATTTTGCATTAACGCGTGAAATAATCACGAAAATAAAACTGGTCTCTTCTATGTATATGGTGACTGGTTATTTGTTTTCACCAGCACCATCTGGCCGCTAGGAAACACCAGACCCAGATGTTGAAAGTGCCTGGATGTCCGCCCTGATCTATACCCCTGGCTACTTTTGTAAAATGTCTAAGTTATGGCTACTCGTAATTGTCAAAGTCAATTTCTTTCGGTTTCATTCACTTGTTCAAAGCTCCCATGAGAGCAAAACTAGCTAGCGAGTGGACGTAGCTATCATTGGCTGTAACGTAACTCAGGAAAATAGCTGGCTGCCGAGCAGTAAATACAAGTTAACGTAAGCATTTGCTGAACTCCAATGCCATAATGTTGGTTGGTAGCAACGCACCTCCCAGATTTGAGCGTGTTATATTTCAAACTAAACGTCCATAAAAAGTGTAAACTAGTGCTGGGTCATGAGTGAACGATTCGTTCCTTTTGAACGAATCCTTTTGGTGAACCAGAGGAACTGACTCGCCTCCATGTTAAGATTTGTGAGACATTTTACCATCTCATGAAAAATATTAGTTGATTTTGAATTTGATGGCGGCAACATCTCACAAAAAAGTTGGGAAAGGGCCATGTTTACCATTGTTTAGTATCCCCTCTTCTTTTAGCAACAGTCTGTAAATGTCTGGGAAGTGAGGAGACCAATTGCTGAAGTTTTGGGAGAGGAATGTTGTCCCACTCTTGCATGATGTAGGATTCTAGCTGCTCAACAGTCCTGGGTCTTCTTTGCCAGATTTTTCATTTTATGCCACGTTTTCTTTGGTGAAAGGTCTGGACTGCAGGCAGGCCAGTTCAGCACTCGGACTCTTGTACTGCGAAGCCATGCTGTTGCGATGGATGCAGTATCTGGTTTAGCATTGTTTTGCTGAAATTTGCGAGGCAATCCCTGAAAGAGCTGTTGTCGGGATGGGAGCATATGTTGTTGTAAAACCTCTATACACTTTTCAGTATTGATAGTGCCTTTCCAGATGTGTAAGCTGCTGATGCCATCAGAGATGTAGGCTTTTGCACTGGTCGCTGATAACAAGCTGGATGGTCCCTCTCCTCTTTAGGCCGCACGACACAGTGTCCCTGGTTTCCAAAAAGAATTTCAAATTTTGATTCATCTGACAACAGAATAGTTTGCCATTTTGCCTCAGTCCATTTTAAATGAACTTTGGCACAGAGAAGACGGCGGCATTTCTGGATCGTGTTCACATATGGCTTTTTCTTTGCATGATACAGCTATAGCTTGCATTTGTGGATTGCAAGGCAAACTGTGTTAATGATTTCTGGAAGTGTTCCTGAGCCCATGCAGTGAATTCCAGTGCAGAATCATGCTTATTTTTAATGCAGTACAGCCTGAGGGCCGGAAGATTATGAGCATCCAATACTGACCTTTGGACTTGACCATAGTATACAGAGATTTCTGCAGATTCTCTGAATCTTTTGAGGATATTATGTATTGTAAATTCAAAGTTTTCACAAGTTTACATTGAGGAACATTTTTCTGAAATTGATCTACAATTTTAGACGCAGTTTTTGCAGATTGGTGAACCTCTGTCCATCTTCACCTCTGAGAGACTCTGCCTCTCTGAAATGCTCTTTTTATACCCAGTCATGTTACTGACAGTTGCCAATTAACCTAATTAGTTGCAATATGCTCCTCCAGCTGTTTTTTTATAAGTAAAACTTACTTTCCCAGCCTTTTGTTGCCCCTCTCCCAACTTTTTTGAGATGTGTTGCTGCAATAAAATTCAAAATGATCTACTGTTTTTCATGAAATGGTACAATGTCTAACTTTCAACATCTGATATGTTGTCTATGTTCTATTGTGAATAAAATGTGGGTTTATGAGATCTGCTAATTATTACATTCTGTTTTATTAACATTTCACACAGCATCGCAACTTTTTTGGAATATATATATACATACACACACATACACAACCCCAATTCCGAAATAGTTGGTACAAAGTGTAAATTGTGAATAAAATCAAAACGCATTGACGTTCAAATCACACCAGCCAGTATTTTATTCACAATAAAACAGAGATAGCATAGCAAATGTTGAAACCGAGAAATTTTACAATTTTATCCACAAAATGAGCTCATTTCAAATTTGATGGCTGCTACAAGTCTCAAAAAAGTTGGGACAGGGGCCTATTTCCCATGGTGTAGCATCCCCTCTTCTTTTTAACACAAGAGTGGAGGCGTCTGGGCATTGAGGAGACAAGTTTCTTGAGTTTAGCCATTGGAATTTGATCCCACTCTTGTTTAATACAGGCCAACAGCTGCTGGAGAGGTTTGGGTCTCCTTTGACGGACTTTTTGTTTAATTATGCGCCAAATGTTCACAATCGGTGAAAGATCAGGACTGCAGGCAGGCCAGTCCAACACATGGACTCTTCTACTGCAAAGTCATGCTGTTGTAATAGCTGCAGTATGTGGTTTTGCATTGTCATGCTGAAATACACAAATAGAATAGAATACTCAAATGGAATAGATGTCGTCTGGAGGGGAGCATATGTTGCTCTAAAACCTTTATATACCTTTCAGCATTCATGGTGCTTTTTAAAACATGCAAGTGTCCCACACCAAATGCATTAATGCATCCCCATACCATCAAAGATGCTGGCATTTGAACTGAACGCTGATAACAGGAGGGGTGGTCTTTCTCCTCTTCAGCCCGGAAGACTCAACGCCCATTATTTCCGACAAGAATGTCAAATTTGGACTCGTCTGACTACAGGATACTTTGCCACTTTGCTACAGTCCATTTTAAATGAGCCTTGGCCCACAGAACACGGCGACGCTTCTGGATCATGCTCAACAATGGCTTCCTTTCTGCATGATAGTTTTAGGTGGCATCTGTGGATGGCACGGCGGACTGTGTTTACGGACAGTGGTTTCTTGAAGTATTCCTGGGCCCATTTAGTAATGTCAATGACAGAATCATGCCGGTGAGTGATGCAGTGGCGTCTGAGGCCCGAAGATCACGGGCATCCAGTAAAGTCTTCGGCCTTGTCCTTTACGCACAGAGATTTTTCCAGTTTCTCTGAATCTTTTGATGATGTTATGCGCTTTCCATGTATTCCAAGTATTCCACAATTTTTTTACGCAAGCCTTCACAGGTTGGAGAGCCTCTGGCCATCTTCACTTCTGAGAGACTCAGCCTCTCTAAGACATCCCTTTTATAGCCAATCATGTTACACACCTGATGCCAGTTAACTTAATTACTTGCTAAATGTTCTTTCAATTGATTCTCTTATATATTAATTGCCTTTTCAGCCCTTTTTTGCCTGTGTCCCAACTTTTTTGAGACCTGTTGCAGCCAGAAAATTTGAAATAATCTCATTTTATGGATAAAAATATAAAATGTCTCAGTTTTAACATTTGAAATGTTATCTATGTTCTATTGTAAATAACATATTGGCTCATGTGATCTGAAAGTCATTGCATTTTGATTTTATTCACAATTTACACTTCGTCCCAACTATTTCGGAATTGGGGGATATATGAGTGGACAAGAATATCATGGGCTGGGGATGAATTTAAATATGGTATCCTGCATTTTCAGCCAAGGGAAAATCCTGAGTTTTCCTTGACTGAAACTGCATGAAATCATACCTAATTCAGCTTCAATTGAAGGGTTCATTGCAATACTTCATAAATGCCAATCTCATGCTTTCTGTTATTACACAGAATATTCTTTCACCTGCCACCAATGTTGTGTACTAGTCAGGATGACTGTCTAGCACATGTATTGTAGCAGCATAATTGAAGTAAAGACATAATGCTGTTGCACTGAACCCTTCAATTCTATAAATTTTATACATTTTCTTAGTGTGAGGGGGGACATGCACCACAATTCCAACCACATTTACTCTCCCAGAATTTTAACACGCTGTTAATTTTTTTAATTAGTTGCTTTTCAGATTGGAGGGACGTTTTACCCCCTTAAATCGCATTATGACAGAAATGGCTATGCATTCCATGACGTTGCAAAGCAAAACATTGGTATTGCTTGTTTTCATGTATTCCAAGTAAGCAAGCCAAGCCAAGGTGGTGATATGTTTTATGTGAATGCAAGACTGTGATCAATCAGTTAGCTGCTAATTAGGGTTTCTGAACGCACGTGTTCAATTTCTTTCCTTAAACCAAACGACTAACATTTAACAGGTCTGACTCATTACAAAAAGCTTTGTAATCTTCATAGCCAATTAATAGTTTTAGTGACTGTGTGTCCTCAATTTTATCAATTAGAAGCCAATTCATAGTTTCATGTCATCAACTGCAAATTTCCACTTCTTTATGTTCGAAAAGTCATTTCCAATATAGCCCAATTTGAAACTTTTTCATCATGGCCATTTGAGCATGTGGTCTAAAACGGTAAATAATTAGTATTAACAAGAATATTGCAATCATGAACAATTAACAATTTATTAACATCCTGAGCTTGGAGTTGTAGTTAGAACAAAACCAGTATACACTGCGGGTCCCCAGGATCGAGTTCGGGAACCACTGGTTCAGCTGACAATTATTAAATTGCTGATGCTGGCTAGATAAACAATATGCAGCCATTTTCAACCATTTGTGAAGATGTGGATTTATCACCTGCAATAATCCTGCAGAATGCGAGTTCTTCCCCATTGTCCTCACAGTACCGCATGGTAACGCTGGCCGAAGCTGCCACAGGCTTGCCAATGTGGGCCCCGTGAACGAGGTCCTTGATGTGCTTCACTCGAAGGCTTGAGGCCCTTTCTCCCATCACAAAGCTCAGAGCATCCATTACATTTGACTTGCCTGCAAGCGAATGGTCATCAACGTTATGTCAACAATGCTCTTAAAAGTCTGGTAAGTTACCCAACTGGCTCGCTAGTAGTATATAATAGTATAGCAGCGCTTCCAGGCCCTCCAAAAACGTGCCGTTTAACGCTAACTAATACAAATGAGTGGCAAAACTGAGCTTGGTCCTGTAACATTATTTAAACTTTGGCTCAAAATGTTGCATACTGGATGCTAGGTTATAGCTAATTATTAACGTTAGACTCTAGAACAGCAAACTAGCTAGCCAACATAGATTTATACCTAGCTAGCTACCGTGTGTTCGCTGGCTAACAGTAGCTAGCTAAGTTCGGTCGTAACTAGCAAGTAGCTACCAAGTTCATTTTCAGAAAACTCACCTGACCCATTTGTACCAATGATACAATTAAATCTATTAAACGGCCCAATTATTTGGTTTCCACGCCAAGATTTGAAGTTCTCCACATCTATCTGCTTCAGATAGCCCATTTCGTCCGTTTGTGCCAACAACGACTTCGCTATCAGAGTTTGATTTCTCTAAAAGACAAGGCACAACGCGTTCGGCGCCAACTCCGTTTGTTTCTAGACGTTTCTGTGCGCCAAGACCCATACAAATCCCCATTCTGTGGGAAATTCTGCCACCTAGAGGCATGTATAAAACAACAATTAGTCCATGACAACTCCTCTGGTTCTCCGTCTGGTAGAGGTCAGCGGCCCAAACAAAGCTAACTAACCCCCAATTTAAACCAGGCGCGGCTGTGCCGCGGCACTCGGCGAAATACGCAGCCATTCTAGTCAATGCTGATGTTTACACCAGATGCGCCGCGGCGCGTGTCAGCAGCGTCCCAAGAAGCGGCTCGGCGCTCCGCTCCGCAGAGAATACGCAGCAATTCTGCCGCTGGCGAGCCGCAGTCGCGCTGATCTGAATATAGCAGGGATACGTTTCCCATAGTTCAACGATATACATTTACTGGATTCAACTACGTTAGTATTTGTGCTAATGGAAATCGCACACCAGATCGTGCCAGGCAGGAAGTAACTATCAAGGGGAATACGCTTTTAACTAAAAGAAACCAGCCACAAATCTTTGATATAAAATTAGTTTACAACTTATTTTTCAAAGTTGTGATTTTGTTACAACTAAAACACGGGCACAGTTTTTTTTTTTTTTTTTTTTTTTAATCTATGGTGTTCACGGCTGGACTGTAGTAGGTTCTAGAGCACAACAAAGACGGAAATGACATTAAATGCAGTTAAAGCAGAAAAAATATCAAAGCATTTTCGGTCGTTGCACAAATATGCCGGTAAAAATGACGAAATATGCGAAATCTGAGCAAGTTGATTGTATCAGCTGGCAGGACGCTGCGCTGACGTTCCGCGTTGTGAGACGCTGCTGGTGTAAATTGAAGTCGCGAGCATGACGGAACAAAACCGCGGCGCTGCGCAGACGCGCCTGATGTAAATCCCGGGTAAGAAAAAACCCAGATGGTAGTCGTAACTGAACGTATAGAACAAACATTGACGCAGTCGCTTCAATAAGCTTATAAATTTGTGCAAAGCTTGCAAGCACCAACGCCAGCTAGCTTATTCTGTTGCCTACAACTTCGCTGTGACTGTCTGAAGCCCAAGTATGTCGTTTCTCTACCCTTTACATGTAGTACGCATTGAGTGTATTATACGCGCTGTGAAGCACAGCTACAGTCGCAAGAGTGTGACTGGTGACATTTTAAAATACAGTGATGATTCTAGGACGCGTAATTTGCGGGATCCCGCAAGTTTGACAGACTTGGCGCTAAACGAAGATTTCAGTGCGCCAACAACTACGCATTACAATATGATTTGGCGCGAATCCTTTGTTCTAGTGCGTAGATTGATATGAAAACATCGTCTATAACGAACTTCCGTGCATTTATTCAACAAATTTATAAACCAATTGCAAAGATTGCTGTCAAAATGTCGGCAGCAAGAGACTTCTATATATGACTGGTTGGATGCATGTTTCTGTAACCCCCTGTCACGCTCGAGTGCTGCTTTCCAGTTGGTAAAACCACGTGAGGTAAAAAACAGCATCCCTATCACCGGCAGTAACATATTTCCTGTAGGGAAAGCAAAAGCATGCATCCCGCTGAACTGAGTACTCCAGCCACGGTCGTGTACGATTCCAGGCTAGATTGAATGATCGCCATAAAGAACCGAATGCACGCTCTGGGTAGCTAGCTAATATTGGCTGGGATGGAGCATCGCCATTCAAGTCGCTAACCGCGTGAGGTAGGGCTGAGGCAGCAGAGAGAGGGAACTGGTTTGGGGCAGTGCTTGTGGAGGGTACTGGAGCCATAGCCATAGTCATAGCTTCTGGTGTGCAAGCTTCGGCATCGCCAGAGATGCCAAGTCTCACGCATTCGGTGTAGGTCTCACATTTTTTAGCTTATTCAACGTAGTCCACAATTATTCAATGAACGCTTATTAATAAGATTCTCACGCGGAATCAAAATCCTTGTGTATTGAAGTTTCAGTTTCACTAGCGTAAAGGTGGACCTCACCACAAGTAACATGGAAAGCGACTCCGGACTTCTCGTCTTCTCTTTACTCAGGGATTGGAAACAATGCATGTGTTTCATGGTCGTTTAAATTGTTTATATGAAATAAGACCATTTTAAACGTCTTTATGCAATTCCGTCTCTTTCAATCCCTCAGTAAAGACAAGCGTGAGAATTCCCGAGTCATAATCGATTTCCGTGTCACTAGTGGGGAAATCCACCGTAATGCACGTGAAACTGATTAACTTAATGCACAATGACTTCAATTCCGCGAGTGAATAATTGCTGACTTAAGGCACAGGTACGTGAATGCCGCTAACGAATGCGTGAGACTTGGCATCTCTGCATCGCTTGAGGTTGAAGCAGCACAAAGCTTGCTAATAGGTTTTAAAAAACGATACATGGCTCAGAACTCGTTTGAATGAATAAAAGGAAATGTAGGTAAAATTGTGAGTCTGCGCGCTGCTCAAAGTACACCTATGAAAAGAATGGCTTCACTGCCTGGTGAAGTATCCGTACTTACATTAACATTAGGAACTATTATTTTATGTGCTATTTTGTAATTGACTTTATAATTGTTATGATTGGCAGAGATTGTGAAGGTTTTCTATTAAAACTTTAAACTCAAACTGTCGTTCATGTCTTAGTATTGTCAGTAAGGTGTAAAAACTGAATGTGTGTACATATAAATAAGTGAGCTAGTCAAGGTACTGTTTAAAAACTTGATATAAATGGCATTTTACCAGGTATACCCAGTTGGCCCACTTTTTTTCCCATTGGCCCACTTTTTTACGTCGGGGGAGTTAGCCCACTTTTGAAATTTTCTAGAATCATCAATGAAATATTAACCGAGGATAGATCACTCGTGAGTTTACGTGATTGATCAGGTGCTGCGTAGAACAGCCAAGACCTCACCAAACAGCGCAATGGGGACCCGCCCTGATGACATCACGAAAAGCGTGAATAATCGTCACGTGATGCGGATGTCGGGCAAGCATCGGGCATCTGCCATAGAGAACCATTGAAAATGAGACGCACTAAACTGCTTGTTATTCGTTTTTTCTCCATGGAATGAAGCGAAAATGTGTGCTCAAAGGTAGTTTAAAAATAGAATTACTCCTCCCGAGGCATATATCGATGAATATTAACTGATTACACTAAATGAATAGGCAAATGACGAGCGGTAAATTTAGTCACACTCTCCCTTTCTCCCACGTCTCGGGCTGCGACTTACGCCCAGGCAACCTAGTTAACCAGCTGCCTTCTGATACGTGTTTCGACCCGCCAGCAGCGATAGGTGTACAAAACTCCTTTAGTAGTCTTCACAAGCTTTGTTCCCTTACCTAGCATTATTCTTGAACATCAACATATTTTACATACACTGCGAGATTTGAAATAAGCGGTATCGCATCACATTTGCGATCTAAAAATGCCTACTTTCGAACCAAAATGAACAATACCGGACAAATGAATCGCAGCCGTTGCGAAAGAAAATCCTAACAACATAGGTGGAATAACTTCAAATTCTAGCATAGAATCATACAACTAGTGTATTATCAAGTAGGTTAACGAACTGGTACCAAGCTAGCTTGCCGTTACAAACCTGTCACAGGGGTCACAAATTAAAGTATGAATACAAAGTCTCCCCCGTTATCCTGCCGTGATTCGAGCATTGACACGTTGCTTTTGCATTTCTGTAGCTGGCTAAGCGCAAACGCAAAAAGGGTTGTTATTGTTATTATGGTTTGCGTTATCCGGACTGCCCCTTATCCGTGTTTCCCCGTTAGCTGTTGATGGTGAAGTGAATTTTTTTCAGAGCCACTGTTGCTATTGCTCGGTCTGCTCAGCCAAGCCAGGAATGCGTTTCTCGGAGGAACAGGTGCGAACTTACATAGTTGGAGCCATTGACAGTGAATGGACGAACTACGTAAGTTGCAAGCGTAGTTAAAAAAAAACTATGCTTTTGGGAAACGCACCCCAGGTCCCCATTGTCAATACAAATTAGATCTAAAATAAAAGTTGATAAAAATCACCTAAAAACCTACTTTTTCTAACTCGGAACGTTGCCTCCTGTTGTTCGCTTGCCCGACTTCCGGCTTCGGAGAATGACGTTCACCTTATGTACTGGCTATTTTTAGATATCGGGCGGGTCCCCATTTACTGTGATTGAGCTGCGCATAGTTTAAGTGAAGTTCAACTAAAAGCGCAGGAAATTCAACAATCCTGATCAATAAACTGGAGAACTCTACCACATCACCAAAATGCATCCTTTGCATTAATGTAGACTGATTCAAATGTTTTTTTCGCAAACTGCCAGCTTATTCTAAGACAACGTCTTTTTTTTTTTTGGGCTGGGCCGCGAATAGCAGCTAGGCCCCTATAAACGCGAATGTCGTTGAGTATCAGAGTGACTGACTGACTGACTGCCTGAGTGATCAAGTTCAACGATCACCCCGGCCGGCGGGGAAGAAGTTTGGTTGCCCGACGACTGACTTCAGCGATAGGTCGGCCAGCGGGCAAGAACTTCAACGATTGGTTGGCCGACGATTAGGTGGCTGGCTGGCGGGGCGTTTGTCACTCTTATCTCCTGGGGGGTATACTACGAAGCAAGTTCAACATGGACAGGCTATATTTGAGTAAGCTGGCTCAACAAACCCTGAACTCGCAATCAGAGATAATTGGTACCACAACGGTGGTTGTAATCTTTCTTTGTCAAGCTCCTTTTCGTGCTTTCAACACTGTATGCGCTCTCAATGAAAAAACATTTCATGTGTCGATTGACACTATATCCGTTCACAAAAATGGCTGATCGCGCGCTGTATGTTCCCTGAGGTCATTAACCCGGATCCAGAATCAGTATCACTGCGGGTTATCTCACCCCGTGGCACCAGGGGGCGCCGCCAGCGGCTTAATGGGAGACGCTCACAGACGGGCTATATTTCAGTGAGCCGACTCAACAAACCCTGAACTCGCGGAGATAATTGGTACTACAACGGTGGTCGTAATCTTTCTTGGTTAATGTCGGTTTTGTGCTTTCAACACTGTACGCGCTCTCAACAAAAGAGCGTTTCCTGCGGCAACCGACCCAATTTCTGTTCATAAAATGACCGATCGCGTTCTGTATGTTTCTCCGAGGAAGCTATCCCTGATCAAGGATCAGTAACACTGCAGGTTATCTCTCCCCGCGCCACCAGGGGGCGCCGCCAGCGGCTTAATGGGAGACCCATATGAAGTTCTATACTCTTTGGTTGGACACTTGAAAGACTGCATTTATGCAGAGACATAATATTGGGGGTGTACTCAGGTGGACACTTGGGAAATTATAATTGAGATTTATGTTAGTGCATTCATGTTGGTTGATGTATGCACTTGTTTGTTGGATGTAATGGAAGTCGTTGCTGGGTGATTAATAAAATCTTAAAAAAAAAAAATAAAGAAAATCTCCTGGGAGGAGTGGGTCGTGATTATGGACAGTTATGAGGAATGTAAATTTATAAGAAACCACAAAAAGTAACACTGTTGCTGCTAATAAGGCCAGAGAGGAATTCTGGCGGAAAATTGCTGACCGTAAGTCCTCTGATGAAGGACTAGTGGAAATCACATCAGTTTCTCAGCCAAATCGAACAAAATGAAATTAAATTATAGAATGAACTTTCTTATTTCTCGGCCATTTCTCATGATCTTGCTGTTAACTACAAGGCGTTTTCGAGAGCTCATAAACTCACTAAAATTAATTGCATATCATTTTTTTTTGTCACATACTTAACCATATTCATTCATCACCAATATCAAATAACGCTTTATGTAAACACATGGCAGCTCCTTCACTCGAACATGTTTATTAAGCGGTTTTATTCGAAACTGTGGATTCTTTGTCCATAATATGCCCAAAGACAAAACATGGGGAAAAAAAAGGAATCTTTGAAGTTCGTTCTTAGACCCTCACTATATAGGAACTGCTATGTGTTCACAAAAGTGACGTCACGTTCCCGGTTAGCACAACTGAAACAATAACTTTATTGTTTCTTTACGATTCATGAACATACATACATACTTTATCTGCTATCTACATCTGTTGCTGCTGTCTCTCTCAAATTCACATTCACAAAATCAATAACTGCTACCCTTAAGCCCCGTTCCCACCTTCACGATTTCTACGCCGATTTATGCCGATGTACCAAGACCTATTATCGTAGTGAGTCGTGATCCGTCCACCTGAAAAAGCACAAAATTCTGTCACGGCCATGATGTTGACTTCGTGGCTCATTCGTGATAGAGTCATGATGGCGTCGTGCCTATTCGCATCCAAGCCATTTGACATCACATTATCTTTGTTCACCGTGGGTCTGTCTCATTCTGTCTCATTAGCATATCGTGAGTACATCTTCCACAATCGTGGCCATTTTCCACAAGACGATTGCATAGGAATATTCACAAACCATCACAACACTAACACGACATGTCAGGAAACCATTACGACACTGCTACAACAATGCTAAGACATATGACGATCCGTGACGAGCTCGCGAACCACCACGATTTTTTTGAACATTTTGAAACTTGCGCCACGACGAAAACGAGACGACGACTTCATTGCGAACTTTTGCGACAGTTCAGGACCCTCCCCGGTTACAACTACGCCACCCCCATGACTTGCCACGATCTGACATCGGCGTGAATTGGCGTAAAAAATCGTGAAGGTGGGAACTGGACTTTAGCTCTTTGTCTATTGAAATGTATAACTTGCTTTTGATATGTTTGTCTTATGTTTGTTACCCCCTCCCCACCTCCCACTCCCACTACCTCACACACACTCTCACTCTCACACTCACTCACACTGTCACTCTTTCACACTCTCCCCACCCACTTTGTAAATAATTTATCAGCTCCAGCTCATTACTAAACTTGCACTTCATATAATTGCATGAGCTTTGCCCCATTTAGCACCCTTTTCTTGGGCCTACATTCTCATACAGCACTTGGCGGCCCAGCCATATACTAGGTTGCACCTAGTCTTGTTTCTTTGAAGGCAAGACAATGATTGGATTGTAAATATTGTACTTTATGTTCAAAGAACGGAAAATACGGAAAGCTTTGGGAGCTGGAAGTGTTGACTTCGTTTTGTCTTTATTTTGGGTTTCCTCTAACATTTCATCACTATAACACTGAAGATGTTTATATTATTCAATCGATGCATTTGCATTATACATAGCCATGTTTAAGTTTTTCAATGGGATTTTGTATTTTTATTTGGTGAAAAGCCCTAAATCAGATTATTAACTATCGCTGAAAGCTCCAGGAAAACATTGCTTCCTAATTAATTAACATTCTAAACCAGTGGTTCCCAGTACTTGTGGTTGGAATAAAAACCAGCATACACAGGAGGGCGGGGGGTTGGATCGATTTTGGGAACTAATGGTTTAGAACAGTGGTTCCAAAATTCGGTCAACTTGTGTATTCTGGTTTTTGTTCCGACCACAACTGCAATTTAAGAACTTTAACAAGCTGCTAATTTTTCTTGAGTTGGCGCTCTTGATTTTTAGTGGTATTACTTCTCTTATTATACCTGAAAAATGTAATACCACTACAATTCCCAAGTTCATATTCTGTTTATTGCATAGCAAACCATTTCATTAAAATTGGGAACATAATAAACCACTGAGGTTAATACTAGGTTCCTAACTTGGTTGGTAAAAATAATTTTTCTTTCTTAAACATGAACTCAATGCAGGTTTGCCTCATTATCATGTACTTCATCTTTGAATCATTGGGTGGCTAGGTCGTGCAGTGGGCAATACTGCCGCTTCACAGCAAGAGGGTCGTGGGTTTGAATTCAACCTCGAGCCTTTCCGTGTGGACTTTGCATGTTCTCTCCATGTTCGCGGGGGTTTCCTCCCACAGTAAAAAGACATGCATGCCAGCCGAAATGGAGACTCGAAATTCGAGCGATCACCAATTAAAAAAAAAAATACTCGGATGTTGCAATCAAGCCCCATGTCCGATGCTTCATGGGATGGTTTGTGGCTTAATAGCTTCTGGTCTCGCGCAGCTGCGGGGGAAAAGTTGCGGTAGCATGCATGGTTACGGATACTTGGCTGTATGATACAGCGCATAGAGGCCGTATTAATTCTTCATGCATCCAGTACTCTTTCTTGGGTCGATTTTAGCGTTTATATCGTTTGCAGTTTCTCAAGTGTGGCTGAATTGTTGTTGCCATGCCGCTACGTAAGCTGTGCACCGGAAGTGTGGCAGTTATTTGCCACCTTAAGATATGTTTTGACAGAAATATCCATGAGGAATAAAATGCCCTTGAACATTGCGTTAAAGTTTAGGCAGTTGCTACGGGTGCGGCAGTTTTCCAGTGCATTTTCCATGCATAGAGGTACGGCAGTCCCCATTTCAAACCCTGCCCTAACCTAACCCTGACCCTAACCCTAACCCTAATCCCTAAGCCTTCCCCTAACCATAATCCCTAATCCTTATCCTAATCCCTTCAAAACGACTGCCGTACATATAAAAACTGCCGTATCTGTAGACAATGCGTAAATAGCATATATTGCAGGCAATTTCAAGTAACATTTTTAAACAGATCAAATTCGACACTGAGAAAATCCAAAATTACACAGGCGTTTAGCGTTCTCTCAAAATAATTATCTTGAGCTTAATAACATAATCATAACACAAGACAGGTTTGCCGAATTTGCTTGCCTAATAAATTGTTAGTTTCTTGACCATGCGTCCATGATTTCAAGTGAGGAAACTATTGGCTGTATACGTTGATTTCAGAGAATTTTTCTCTCTTTTTATGCAGTGTTTAGTTATATAATTACAGTGTGGATATGGAATTTTTATTCCTCATGGTATGAATACATATCTGTCAAAATGTGGCTTAATTTATGGACTCATTTGTTTTGAATTATTGATTTCTTTGTATGTGTGGATTACTTGGGTTGTTACCGACATCTAGTGAAAAATTCATGTCAATAGCCCCATTAGAAATGTATACTGAAAAAAATGTTGACGCGTTAAATATTTATTTTCCTTTGTGTGTGTGTGTGTGTGTGATATATAATTTTTTTTTTTTTTGCATTGTTTGTGCATTGCCAGTCAGGAATGAATGGTTTTATCTTAGGGGCTGCAGTGTGGTGCCCAATAATAATGACTGCTTAAAATGGGGCTTTGAAAAAATTTTTTTTTTTTTTTTAAAGTTGATATCAGGGGTTAACAATAACCTGGAAAAACCCTTGCTCAAGGACCCAACAGCTTGTTTTAGGTTTTCGGACTCAAATTCATCTCAACTACTATCTACATTTCCAGGTTAAACGCTCTACCATTAAGCGACTCAATAAAATCAATAATGTGACATTCAAGGGGAGATTCTGTAGGTGTGATTTCATTACTGAATTTAAAATGTATTCTTCGTGGTATTATAACTCACTGCAAGTTTAAATTTAATTGATTGAAATGACTGGGATTCTCTGTTTATGAATTAGATAATTATTAAAATAACCTAAGACAATTGGTCAATTAACTTTATTAAGAGCCATTGTCTGTAAAGTTCAGGCAGGTTCAGACAGGTGGTGATAGTCATCTTCAGTTTTGCTGAAACTTTGGTGGTTTTATGTCCCTACCCTAACCAGAAAATTCCCCATATTTTTTTGCCCTACCTGTACCAGTTTGGGTTTTAGGGGTCAATCAAGTGCAAGCCGCAATAGGGCCTAAAATGCCAAATTACCAAAATTTGATTTTTGGGTTGCTCTTATTCACTGCGCGAACTTTATCCCAAAGTAAAAGTTGGAAAATTTAAATATAGGGGGGATAGTCAGTGGAAAGAGCGATTTTCGGCCTGGGGATCTTCTTGGCAAGAACATATAGGGGGCGCTCAAATATGGCATAATCCATTTTCATCACTAGTTTGCACCCCTTATACTCAGTGCGCGATCAGTGCCCCAGAACTTTTACAACTGCACCTCATTGGTATGTAGTTAGACTATCCATTACAGGTGAGAAAAAGTTGGAATAATGTATGTGCACACCAGTAGGAGGCGCCGAACATGGCAAAATGGTAAAATTTGACCTATTTCAGCGCCACCTGTTGGTGTGCGCGGTCGACCTACAGGGCAAAGATTTGTTGCATAATGAAGTATGGAGATCACTCTTTTAGTTTATGAAAGCCATTTCTTGGGATAAGGACTACTGTCGATAATAGGTGGCGCTTTACTAACAGATGTACTGGTACACGTGTAAAGCAATATCCGCTTAAAATTGCTCATGATTGGTCAAGTTATGAAATGCACAGCATTATCCCAAGGATATGTTTTCATGAATTATGTCTTTAGCCTTTATCAATTAAATTCCAATGACAAAAATCATGGGGTATTCTTTGCGCATGTCAATATAAGCTGCTATAGGTGCATTTAGATGTTATGTCCCAGTAGAACAGGCCCTGTGATGGACTTGACCTTATTTCAGGTAATGATTATTGATTTTTCAATCATCTCCGGCATATGTGTGGTTTCATTAGTTACATCAATTATTGATTGAGGGCACCACTAGTACTTCCTGTTTACTCCATTGTTTCAGACTATTGAAAAGCCACTTTTTTCAATCTGAGGTTTTATCCAGAATCATCCACGTATGTGAACGCCCTTAAAGAGCCAGAACTGGCTTGGATGAATATACAAACATTCCCAATGTATACGAAACTGGCATTTTTTTTCACAAAACAACTTCTTGTATAGTTACAGGCCCATTTTATACAGGTGGATAGACTTGCATGCAGACTAGGCTTGGGCTCTTGTGTTCCATTTTATTGTATTTGTACCCATTTTTAAGTGGTTCACAACAAAATTTTACAAATGAACCACAGTCTGTTCCATTCAACTCTTCATGTTCCATGGAAGTAGCATTTTAGCACCCCTTGTATTGACTTGCGCAGTCATGATCCCATTGTTCCCTTTGCAATAACTGCAAGTTTAAGGGTGAAGGTCATCTCATACATAAGTATTTCCATGGGATTTTCACCACGGATTTCAGCTGGACCAATCATGAGCAATTTTGAGTGAATACTGCTTTACGCGGGTACCAGAACATCTGTTAGTAAAGCGCCACCTATTATGGACAGTAGTCCATATCCCAAGAAATGGCTTTCATAAACTAAACGGGCGACCTCTGTACTTCATTATGCAACAAACCTTTGCCCTGTCAATCGACCATGCACGCCACCAGGTGGTGCTGAAATACGCCAAATTTTAGCATTTTTCCATGTTCGGCACCACCTGTTGGTGTGCACATACATTATCCCAACTTTTTCTGACCTCAAATAGATCGTCTAACTACATACCAGTGTGGTGCAGTTGTAAAAGTTCTGGGGCACTTATCACGCACAGAGTATAAGGGGTGCAAACTAGTGACGAAAATGGATTGCGGCCATATTGGAGTGCCCCCTATATGTTGCGCGAAGAAAATCCCAGGCTGAAAACAAGTAGACATGGTCAACAACATCCCCCGCCAAAATGTCTTCTTTAAAGATACTATGAACAGAGGCTCCCAGAAGTGCCACAAGGGCAATAACTGTGGGAAAAATAATTGTGTGCTTCTTATTTTCGAACTCCATCAGGGTCTTTATGGTCTTAAGCTACACACCAAATTTGGTTATCCTATCTGGAATATTTCCCGTGAAAAGTAGTTCCCCTTTACATATACCGTGAACAGAGTTGAAAAAAGTGAATCAAGGGCAATAACTCCGGGAGAAATAATCACGCGTGTCTCATTTTCGAACTCGATCAAGGTCTTTATGGTCTTAAGCTACACACCAAATTTGGTTGTCCTATCTGGAATATTTCCCGTGAAAAGTTGTTCCCCTTTGCATATACTGTGAACAGAGTTAAAAAAAGTGAATCAAGGGCAATAACTCCGGGAAAAATAATCACGCGTGTCTCATTTTCAAACTCGATCAAGGTCTTTATGGTCTTAAGCTACACACCAAATTTGGTTGTCCTATCTGGAATATTTCCCGTGAAAAGTTGTTCCCCTTTACATATACCGTGAACAGAGTTAAAAAAAGTGAATCAAGGGCAATAACTCTGGGAAAAATAATCACGAGTCTCATTTTCAAACTCGATCAAGGTCTTTATGGTCTTAAGCTACACACCAAATTTGGTTATCCTATCGCGAATATTTCTTGTGAAAAGTTGTTCCTCTTTATCCCGGATGGACGCACGGACGGACGGACGCACGGACGGACGGACGGATGTCAAATCAATATCCCCCGGCCACCGTCATGTGGCGGGGGATAATAACTCATTCCACTGACCATCCCCCCTGTAATTCTATTTTCCAACTTTTACTTTGGGATAAAGTTCACGCAGTGAATAAGAGCAACCCAAAAATCTAATTTAGGTAATTTGGCATTTTAGGCCCTATTTCAGCTTGCACTTGATTGACCCCTAAAACCCAAACCGGTGCAGGTAGGGCCAAAAAATTTGGGGAATTTTCTAGTTAGGGTAGGGACATAAAACCACCAAAGTTTCAGCAAAATTGAAGAAGGTGACTATCACCACCTGCCTGAACCTTACAGACAATGGCTCTTAAAAGAGCAAAAGCTAGTACTGCTGATGGCTCAGCTTGTTCAGACACAAAAATATCCATGAATGGATGGTTACAATCAACTGATATCAACTCTGGCCCATGATATGGTCAACGGGGAATGCAGGGGACTCAGAAATCACAAAAGGGATTAGAAAATTTGGGCCACCAAGCACTTCTATTTGAACTCGATGAAGAGGGAAGATCTGAGCCCACTGAAATAGAGGGCCTTGGTCTGAAGGAGCAACTTTTCCCGCATTAAATGTTCCGCCATTTTATCAACAGCCCTCTTTATAACCATGGCCATTTACGTTTATTCAGAGATGACTTAGACCTACTGAGATGAACGTAATCACTGTCATCTTAACAGTTTGCATACAGACTGATCAGCATCTTGTAGCGTTTGGGACTATGCTATATTTGCATCATGTGGGTGGAAAAGCACATAACGTGGAGGTGTAATATTCAGAATCAGTGGAGACATCACATAGTGACAGGCCCCAGTGAATACGGATTTTTACTGGCCGGCTATGGTAATAATTTTGGGAACTGAAATTATAAGTCATCCACAAAGAGCCATAAGGTCCTGACATGGGCGAACTGTCATTGGAGACTGAGAATGTTGCTCTCGCCTCCTTAACGTGTAATCACACAACTTTTAAACTCACAGAAGATTGCACTTACTTAGTTTTATCCTGTTAAAATGGATTTCAAAAACATTGCCCCTGTGATTTAGTGAGATAAAATCAAACTTGGAATTAGTATCTAAGTAATGGAGAAAACACCAAGCATGTGTCTGACAGTTGTGCAGAATATTTAAGGGAAACAACTTATAGAAAATTATGGTTTTCTCCTCCACAGAATACAGTTGATGGGTGAATATAAAATGAGCGCCACTGCATTAGGGACAGAAAATATTTAGAGCAGCACTCTGTCATATTACATACAGTTGTACACAAACAGCTCCCATGTGGTTAAAGGCTCAAGCTTCAATCTAAAATGTGAAATACAAAGCCAAATTGATAAGTATGTATTTCTCCAAATTTTACGGAGTTTACTGCGAGTAGTGACATACAATTTCACTTGTCAGAAGTAAGATGACAAATGAATTTTCATAATGAAGCAATAGGTACTTGGGTGGTACTTGTTTTTGTGTAATTGAGGGATTTACGAGAAAAGCAATAAAATAAACAATAGATAACTGCAAAATATATGCTGAAACAGTGATGTTACAATGCGGCAAAAATATATTATGTACGTGAAATAAACAACAAAAAAAATTATTCCAAAAACATACGCATAACCATGTTATTTTCTGACAGCAGAACAAGTCTGTCAGTTTCTCATGGTGCTAAAGCGTTGCTATGAGAGAGCGCGATTTTTTTTTTCCATCGCAGCTTCAGGCCTATATTTTTTTCCGACCCACTGACAATTCAGATATTAAATAGAAAATGCGGGAGAAGAAGTAAAATGGAGTAAGAGGGAATCGCGCTCACGTTGCATGTCAACGTGACTGGAGTGCTGAAACAGTGCCAAGGCAAAACGTGATGCAAGCAAAACATGGGAATGTGTGTCAAATAGAGGCGCGTAGTGGGAGGACTACTCAGTGCCAAGAAATCTGACCTACTTCTTGCAGAGCACAGCAGATACTATTTTAAGTTAATTCACTGCAGCCACTGAGCTTCTGCAAATTGGACGGAGACCTACCACTACCTAAAGAAAGTATTCTGAGGAACCGAAATTGGTAAGAAATTTATTTTACATATTATGATTAATTAGTAACAATTATTTTGTATTTACTATTCAGACAATCACTATCGTTATGCTCTAGCCGATAGTTTGACAGGCTTTAAACAGTTAAATAATGGCACTTTCTGCCACTTTTGCGGTAAATGTTTCCAATGTAGACTTGTTTTTCGAATAATCCCTATCTGCACACGACCCTCGAAGTAGGTTTTTTTGGCACCGATCCAGCGGCCGAGGAGAGTTTGTTGTGGATGTGATCATGTGACTAAATTGACTGCAGGACGCCCATACCTCTCATATCCATAGCAAACACGACAAGGATAAGGATCGAGGCAGACGCTAAAACGTCTTCGGGTGTTTTTTTTAGGTTACGTTTTTGATAGTACGCCGTCAAGAGCGTTGATAAATTGTGGGAAAGAAGGTCGTTCATCTGTAATCTGCAGCGGCTCTATCTGAGGCTTGGACTATATTGTACCCACCTTAATGGTAAGTTGCCCAATGTTTTGGAAAACAGTCGTTCGCAAGCTACCTTCTTTACTACCTGCGTCTCCATCCCTCGCTCGCTAAGGAAATATTCAGGGAGGTTTTCTCGCGTAGATTCGTTCTTATGAATGCATGAAATCAGCGCTCATTAGTTCAAGTGTTATGTGGATGTAATACCTTTTTCTGCAGATCGAATTTTGATTTGATGTTTGATTTGGAAATCACTCCTGCTCGAAGATTGATAATGCTCTTTTTTAAAATAAATCTGCGTTGGATTATCACCAGCCGAGGACCAGTACCCGATTTATCCTATGTACGACAGCCAATGGTACTTTTACTGCGTCATTTGAGATGTTATTCGTGACACCGTGGAAATCCACTGGTATTTCCATTTTGGTAGTTTGTGAAGGGAACGATGTGCGCAGTAACGCAGTCAGCAAGCAAGAAAAGTTTGAACGGTTTTCTTTTTCCCGAAGCGGATGTTTTGTAGTTGTGGCTCACCAGTAAGATTACACATGCGATGGATCTGTGTCAGTGTGTCGGTGCTTAGCGTAGTAATGCGAGCCTTGTACCGCGCCCACTTTTTCTACGTAAACAACATTCACTCGAAGTTGAAATTTGGGAGTTTGTCGTTCATTTTAAGGATTGTTTATTTTATCTACCGCTTTAACATCACATTGAAAAGATCCTGGATTTGTTTGTTAAAGTCATATTTTCCAAAGGACAGTTGATAATTTTTAATTTTCATAAACGACGCATCGCAAGCTTGGTCTAGAGCGAATTAAGATGAGAACGTATGCTAAGATGAATCAAATACAAATTACTCGCAATGTGATGACGCTCTGAATATGTAGATGTGCACTGCTGTAACAGGCAATAATAGTTGGGTAGCTAGAACTGGGATAGTTTCTTGCCTATTGAAAAACATTAAATATAGATCAGTATTGGAGTAACGTAACATTTGGCGTCACCCGTTCGCCAGTCAGGTTGCTTGGATGTTGAGAAAAGCCGAC
This sequence comes from Gymnothorax javanicus, assembly GCA_029692085.1. Classification (NCBI taxonomy): domain Eukaryota; kingdom Metazoa; phylum Chordata; class Actinopteri; order Anguilliformes; family Muraenidae; genus Gymnothorax; species Gymnothorax javanicus. The sequence goes on from CM056201.1 coordinate 44,681,420, forward strand.
TTGAAGAGCCTACCTAGGCTGGTATATTTTTTTTGTGTGTGTGTGGTAGTATTTTGGTATAAGCTTCAGTCTTTAGGTAGCTAGCTAGTTATCAGGATTGTTGGCCATTGAAGGCACGTTTTCGCAGAACGGTACCTCGCGAGCAGATTGCGCCGCGTTCATGAGCTAGCTAGCTCGTTAAGTAACCCACTGAATATCAAACTGCGTCATTAATGACCGTGTTTTACTGGCCGTAGTCTTAATGTCATGGATTGTGACGAATTTTTATGCGTACTCTCTTTTCTGTGGACATTTCTATTTTGAGACCAAAAATTTAAGCCTAGTGGCATTTCTAAGTTCCTAAAATGTCAGTTTTTTTCTTGATATGGACCGGCTATCACCTATGTTAGGTCATAGGCTAAATTGGTCGTAGATTTATAGTTTGCAACAAACACGAGTTCCCCGTCCCTCTTAAATGGGTCATACCGTACCAAGTGGAGCAGTTTTCGGAAAGTTTGCACCGCACTGTCTTAGAAACATTTTAAAAAAATGTTGGGTGTTTGCCAAAATTTCAAATGGTTTAATCCCAAATCTTAAGATCCAACTCCAATTTTTCATGAGTAATTGCCAATTTAAGGAGGGGGTGTCTAGTCCCTTGCAAATGTAGCAATTACATAAGCATTTTTGAAGGGATACAAATACACTTTCCAGTGCTCCTAAATTAATGTCAGTGGGTACACAGTGGTGAAATTGCCTGAAATTTATGAATCTGCTATCAGATTTGGCATATCTCATTTGATTTTCCTGTAATAGGCTGTTGAAAATGACCATTTTTACAGAACCAAAATTTTTAGTTGATATTTAGTTGGTCCCTTTGACCGAAGTAGGGGTTCAATATTGCAGCCTCATCCTCAGCAGCTACAGCACACTGGCCCCTTAAACCCAATCCAATCTCCTGTCTCTAGTTTAGGAGTAACTTGCATCTGAAAATGCCTATGATAAGAAACGTCCAAAAATGCCTAAATTCAAGGCATTATTTGGTCATGAGGACATACTAAAAAAAATCTGAGAAAATCTGTGGAGCAGCTTTTATACTAGGACAATAAACCGTATAAAATTCATCTCGTGTTTCCAACTCGTTCTAGAAAAATTCAGGCATTTTATTTACCATGCTGTGTGGCCTTCAGTTAATTTTCATGATTTTCTTAGAGAAAAAAGGGCTGCAAACATTTAAAAAAAAAAAAATCTTCATCAAAATTCAGCATTCAGAAATTCAGCAAATCAAAAATATCGCATTACACGTGTCCCTACCAACTTTCACACTAAACCTACGCCCTTGATTGCTACCGTTGCTATACTGGCACTTTTGTGTGTGATGTGATGTGCTGTGCGTAACGTCTGTTCCTGGTTCAATGACGTCTACCAGCCAATGCTGGTTGGGATTTTAATTCCAGTCAATTGATTCTTATCGTTGAAGTGATGTTTGCAAGTATGGCTTTTCTAGCAGCTTACTTGCGCTTGCTTGAGGAATGATCTTATGTTTTTCTCTTTTGTCTTCTGTTTATTGCATTTTATGCGTGTCAGAAGGCTACCTCAAACATTTTGACAGCCACTCAGTAATTTTTCTTCGAGAGGATACTTTTGAATTCTTTTCCAAATATGTCCCCCTTTCAATTGCAGTAAGTATTTAGATTATGGGTAAAAGTCTGCTTATTCATGTGTAAAATCTACCATTTCACATCTCTGATCTGGGTGGCTCCATAACCAGTAAAACTGAACTTCATGTGTTGAGGTGCTTACAAATTATTTTCATGCATGTGTTGAATGGTTTCCTTGCACACTAATATAATGTTTAAAGAACTTGCCAAGAGAATCGAAGAATTCGTCTGAGTCAAAAAGGGATTGAATTTATTCTTTCAAAGTATTGGGAGCATGCAGATCGGAGCTTGTGGAGAGCTAGCCTGGCTGATTTCTTTCTTAAGATCTTGCTTCTTGATTTTCTCAGGGAGAAGGCGATGGCTTCTTCTGAATCAGACAGCATGGAACTGAGAAGGGAGGATGCAGATGTGAAGCTGCGGGCTGGGTCGGTGCGCAGGAACCTGTTCGGGCCTGTGGACCATCAGCAGCTGCAACAAGATTTCCAGCGCTTGCTGTGTATGAGCGTCGAGGTGGCCAACAAGAGGTGGAACTTCGACTTCCTGAGAGACAGGCCTGGCCAGGGGTCCATTGAATGGGAAGAGATGCGGTGCCAGGATGTGCCCGCATTCTACCGCAGCTGTGTTGTGAAGGCTGGAGTTGGGCCCAAGACTCAGGTGCCAGGCGGAGGGGCCGCCAACATCTCCCCAGCACGAGAGTACCTGGAGATCACTGCAAGAGAGAGGTACCGGAGCTGCAAGGCAGAGAAACGACTAGCTTCCTCGTGCACTCGGAAACGCAGACAAGCTACCATTACAGGTAAGAGAGTGACGACTGGCAGCCTCGTACTCTGCAGTTCCTGTCTGAAAGAAGTGGTATAGATCGTCCTCGTGTTCAGGTGTTTCTGCAGCTTGTCGTTCTCATTATGCAGGTATTACCACTAATGCAGTTGTGCCATTTTCTTTTTTTTGTCTCCACAGACTTCTTTTCAGTGAAGAAGAAGAGGCCCTTAAATCATAAGGGCCATCGTTTCCAGTAAGCCAAGAGCTTCAGATAACACCTCGGAGGTGGTCAAGGACAATGAAAAATCTTCATCTGTATATGCCTTTGTATATATAATTATTTTACATACAAAATTTTAATGGTTTTGAGCTTGTTCTACATGGGCTTAAAAATTTAGAGAAATGTAGATGTTTCACACAACACCTTTTGCATAAAGGGGCAAAAAATCCCAAGAAACTCATTTTTTGTTCACTTAATTTTACATTTTATCATTTTAATATATGTATATTCTTAATTGTATGTGGCTGTTGAAAGATGTGCTTTAAAGCAACTTCTGTAACCGTAAACCACAATTCTGAGGATACTGTGAAACTCTAATGCACTCTTTTTTTAGCGGGAAAAAAACTTTCTTGGAAGAGGTCAGGACCTTTCTCTGTTTCTGTTGTTGAAAACGATACCTTTGATTGTTTTGCAAACACACTCCCCAGAGAACCAGCCAATGTATCCTACTGGCTGTACACTACGTTATGTTCAAAGTGGTTTCAACTTGTGCTTTAATCCGCCTGCCCAGCTGGCAGCTTAGCCTCTGACCCAGAGGCATCTTCTCAAGGAGATAAGGTCATGGGCTCTTACTTGATTGAGACGGTCTGAGAGTTACTGAGGTCATAATGATGCTGCTGCCCCAATAAATTCTCCAGGCTTCCGAAAAGGTTTATATGGAATTAGCTTACAGTACAAAAAACCTAAATCTGAGCCATTCCTTTGGGCTTTTAACTTGGACAAACTGGACTCTTAGACAAAGCATTCCATTACTGCATTGCCCTGTATCCTCTTTTCTGACATGGGATGTTTAAAAAAAAAAAAAAAACTAAATCTCACACGTCAAAGTCCAGATCATGCCTAAAGCAGCGGTGAAGCTTACCCCGTGTTAAGCTATGTGCTACATTAACACTTGAGCAGAGTGCTTTGCAGACTTGCAAATCAGTCATATCTTGTAAAATAATATCAGCATTTCCTGTCAAATAATTGACATCCCTGATGTGTTTTTTGAAGGCCCGAAAGTATGGCATATCTGACATTTGTTCATAGTTTATATGTAGCTTTTGTAACCTTATGTTAATAATGTAGCAAATTATATTCTGCGTGGCCTTTCATTGTAGCAACTAATTAAAGGCTCCAATTACAACCTTTTAGTAAATAAAGGGAATGTAGCACTGATGGGTTGAATTATGATTTTTCAGAACAGAGTAGGGACCTATTTTAATGTGTTACGGTGTTAATGTACGTGTGCAGAAAAGCACACAAATATGTAACACTTCATGTATGGGTACATCTGCATCACATTTGTACTACTATGCAGGTTTGTGAGATTGTGTGTGATCTTGTAAATAGACTGCCAAGTTTGCTTAAGTGGTTGACAAAAACTGCTTTGATCCATTAAAATGACCTAATTGGCAACAGTTGAATAAACTCCTCTAAACTTGATTGACAAAAGGGACACTGACAAGGAAACAAACCTTCCAATATACACAGTGTCTTTGTATTAAGGGATACACTGTAATTTTCAGTGTTGGAAGTTTATATGACGCTTTACTGCATTTTTTGTGAAATTTATATGTAAAGCAAGGTTTCAGTGTGCATTGCATCTTTTGCCATTGTTAGTGCAGAGGTTAAAAATGTCCAATTATTTTCACTGGAGTGGGCTTTACTGAGGGAATTGAAAGAAATATGGCTAATAAATTATCTTGAGTGTCTACCTCACCCATTCAATGTCATTTGACTGACCAAAACTATGTTAAAATCAGGTTGGTCTTTACTATACCTGTGCCAGATACAACTGCGGCAGAGGACACCTCTTGGATCCTTGTGTTTCTATTCTACTGAGGATATAACGGTACTGCGGACATGCCACGGCGTACATTAGGCATCAGAGTGAGCTAGTGTGAAAGCCTACTTCATTTTCCTTCTGTGCAGAGGAAGCTCAAATCCTATGGGAGATCTGAGTCACGTTACCTCTGGCTCATTGGTTTGCTTCTGTTCAAGTTCCCCAGAAATAGAAAGTAACTGGGCATCTGGACTTGAATCAAAGGAATTTCTTACCAAGAACAATAGCCTTTGGTATTTAAGAAAAAATGTGATCTGCAACAGTCCTCACCATCTGCCTCAGTGTCTGCACAGATTTTTTTTTTTACAGAAGCAATTATCGGTTAAAGCAAATATCCTGTCCTTGCATAACTACAAGATCACACTTCACCTCTGAACTGTGCAAAGTTTTGCTTGGATGTTCTGTTTCTTTCCTTTTTGTGAATATTGGTTGGTAATCTTGGTATGTGCTTTTTATTCTTTCAGTGCTTTCAAGTCCAACTTTAAAAAGTATATTTAACTTATTGTGTATGTATTATGTATTGTCACAAGTTTAAGCAAATAATTATAAATGCTGTTTAAAACTATTTTTGTGTCTTTGCACTATTGTCATGGATTTGTCAATATATTCCTTCCTCTGGTGTTGGGAAATTGGGAGCGTGGTCACTGGACGTGCATGCCTGCATATGGGGGCATAAATCATTATGGGCCATTGGTAGTGGTCAATGAAGTCGAATGTTCATTACAAACTCATTGAGGGGAGTAGAGACCCAGTTTTAACTTTGTTGTTACCAGGCCTGTAGTCTGTTTTGCTTTGGTTCAATAACGAGTCATATTCTCATCCTGTATTAGGCAACTGTCAAAATCAAAGATTTATACACTTTGAATTAATGGTTTGAAAAATAAAGCGAAATAGTATCCTTGTGGCAGGTATGAAACAATGCATCTTTTCTCTATAACGGGCCATTAACCTGAGGCCAGACCCTCCTCCTTACCATCAGTAACAAATGCAGTTTCGTAAGCTGGTTGGAGGAAGCAGACGTTTCTGTGTATCTCTTTGGTCTTAGACTGCACAGTTCATGTCAAACAGGCCTTAAGTGTGTCGAAAGTAAGTGGATTTTTTTCATCAGGAATGTTGTAGTTCTTCTAAAGCATTCCTAACTTCCGAAAACATTTTTTTCCTCCAAGCGACTTGCAGCAACAGCCATCATAGTTTTATTTCCAGTGATTTTGATTCCTGTAGTGTCGTCTTTGCTTTTCTTTTGTCGTGGCAATGATTTCATTCTTAATGCTCCACACTGTACCGCACCAGAACTCAGATTCTGACTGGTCCTTCTGCAAGAGATGAGTGTTCAACTTACCTCAGTAGGATTCATATCAACCCAATGTTTTTTCTACTAGACGCACGACTGGTGCGGGCTAATGTTGAAAATAATTAATCAGCTGCAGGTATTTGTCAGAGTATTTTGTGCCTTATATGCATGCAGTACATAAATCCTTGTACAGTTTAACCCCTTTGTGCAGATGTGTCCGCCCGCGGACACGGAGCATAGACAGTATAAAAAGATGGACACAGCACTCGGGTCTGAAAACTGAGGCCAGTGCAGAAATCTCCAAAATTTGCATTCTATTTAATGGCCAGCAGATGGCGACGTCGGTGGTTGCAGAAAGAAGTTCAATCCTATAGAAGTCTATGAGAAAATGACCCTACTTTCCCACCTGATTTATTATTTAAATAATGATTTTCCACATTACTTTATTGTATCAATCGAAAGTTTCAAGTCTCCTGCGATATATCATGATGTTCATTTTTGTAAATTATGGTCCCAAATAGACTAGAATAAAGGATAAAGCCAGTATATGCTTTAGGGGCGTGGCTATCCTCTGGTCCTTGTCTTCTAAGGTAAGATCCACCCGTAAATCCAGCCCTCGCTTCTTCCCGGATATTCAGTTCACGCTCTCGTCCAATAGGAATCACATCTGGTTTCTAAATGACAAAATGGCGCCATTCAAATAGCCAAAATCGAGGCTTCCTCAATGGTATTCTGAAACCAACGGATGACGTCACTTTCGGTTTGTCCATCTTTTTATACAGTCTATAGCTATGTTTCCATCCACTTGTCAATCGCACTATCTGAAGTTCGCCAAAAATATTCATGCGAAATAACCAGGTGAAAATTCGTTTCCATGTAACTGCATTAAAGCGAATAAAAAGTTGTGCGTAATGACGTCACTTGCTGTGATGCGGTCAAATTGGTGTATCGAATAGATTTCTGACATTTTAAGCTGTTTCCATTCATTTTCTCACTGAATCGCGGAACCTTCAAGTGAACAGAAGTAGTGTGTTAGCTGACTAATTTAGCTAGTTAGCCAAAATGGATCGCGTCTACCAACAAATGATGATAATTTGCACAAGTTGTACGTGCTTATGTGCCAGCTATTAGCAACATAGCAAACCATTATCAGAAGGCAACGACGGCATCAAAACACCGTCACGATGCAGTTTCAGATTTATTCGGCAAATAACGTTTCCTTCAGCATTTATCGCATAAGCCTTTTACCGATCAAGAGAAAATCCGATCAGATCAACCGTATAAATTTTGTGTCGATATTCTTGAAATCACGTCGAATGTCACCGTTTCCATAAGGCATTTATAATTCGATATGACTTCATTCGCATAAGAACGTGTGGATGGAAACATGGCTTATGACACGGAACTGCAAATTTACACACACTTATAGTTCACGCCCACGTGAAACTTCCACGGTAATGTATTGATTGTCTAGTTTCTTATCCAATTCTAGAGAGGTTAAACTTTCCACAGTAACTGAAAGACATTGATTGGACAATAAGAATGGTAGACAAACCTATGCGTAAAAGTAAGGTAGGTTGTATTCTCCTAATGTTGGGCATGGTTGCGCAGCTGAAAATGACACGAGTGAGTCATTCCATGTCAAATCACCCAATGAGCTAAACCTCACCATCTCCAATTTTGCTCAAAATTTGTGTGTGAATTGGTCGTGACCCAAACCCCCAAATCTCAAATTTCAGCTCAATTGGACCTTCCAGTGCAAAGTTACGGCCTTTTGTTTTCTCAATATTTCACGAAAAATGGCCGTGGCCGCCAAAATTCAAATGGCCATATCTCCAAAACTACTTGACTGATTTTGACAAACAAGGTATTGTTGGAAAGGGAATCGCACAAGCATTCCAAATCTGCCATTTTTAAACTCATTCTGGTAACTCTGGGTGTGATGAATTATTGACGTATATTTTGACCTCAAAATTGACCTTCAGGGTCGCGTGACCTTGAATTTTTTTTAACACCAAATTGTACCCTGATGAGGTATCTTCAACAAATCAAAAACTTAGAAACATATTATTTTTAGTTATAGAGTAATTCAAAATTAAAATTCATGTGTCCAGCCATTTTATGAGAATTCTTGTGCAATTAGCGATACACTGGGACTCCCTGGACTAGGAAGTGGTGGTCCCCTATAATTAAGTCATCACAGCATGCTTAAGAAGTTAGACAAAGGAACTTCAACTCTCAATTTCAATTTTTAGTATTTGTAAACAACTGAGAGCATTAAAAATGTAAGTACATGTATATCTTCCTTTTATTCAGGATGCCTTCCTTCAATAAATCTTGTTTACAGTTTCTTTATATTAGGAGACAAATCAATCAAAACACTGGCCATCACGGAATGACATTTGTTGGCTACCTGAGGTGGGTATTCTGTGTGTTATTGACACCCCATCACTTACATCATCCTCATCAAGGCAATATACTCTCAGCCACAGTGACTTGATAAAAATTTCAAGTCTGCCCAGTTTGGCAAATTGATTCTGAATAAACTGAACCAAGTGGGACTACACTTCCAGGAGCAACTTCGATAGATGGATTTGAATTTGATTTTTACTAGAAAGTGTGCAAGGTAAAAGGTAATCAGGGTAAAAAACATTACTTGACCATACATGAAACAAGACTACACTTGCCAGAACTCAACTGTAGGGATAAGTATGTACGTATTACATTTTGTGTACATTTTGTGTACACAGACCTGAATTTCAGCAAGGGTATACCAGATTGGATATTGCTGAAAAACAAAAAATAATATTTTTCCAAGTTTTTGATATGTTGTAGATACCTCATCAGGGTACAATTTGGTGTTAAAAAAAATTCAAGGTCACGTGACCATCAAGTTCAATTTTAAGGTCAAAATATAGGTCAATTATTCATCACACCCAGAGTTACCAGAATGAGTTTAAAAATGGAAGATTTGGAATGCTTGTGTGATTCCCTTTCCAACAATACCTTATTTGTCAAAATTGGTCAAGTAGTGTTGGAGATATGGCCATTTGAATTTTGGCGGCCACGGCCATTTTTCGCAAAATATTGAAAAAAAAGAAAAACAAAAGGCCGCAACTTTGCACTGGAAGGTCCGATTGAGTTGAAATTTGAGATTTGGGCGTTTGGAGCCATAGCAAACTTGCGTACCAAATTTAAAGAAAATAAATACAAGTGAGGTATAGAATCCCATTTTTTTTGGGTGATTTGACATGGAATGACCTGATTTCAAAGAAAAAAAAAACATCCAAAACCAGCCTGAAGTGCTCAGTTACATTTACGGGATTTAAATGTGGTACGGACATGGTCAATGGGAATTATTCCGAATGAAATGGGACTGGAGGGTTCCTTCTACCCGATACGTCTGTCTCTGGAAGAGGGATTCAATGAAGAAAGGTTATACTTCTACTCTGTTTGCATTTTGTTCAATGTGGCTTTTTGTTTTAGAATTTATATAGTGTTCAACGAAATGGAATGCCGAGGTTTTCGTTTCTTCAAAATGCAAGCAGCTCACGCACTTCAGTAGACCCCTGGTACGTTCATTGCACCATTCTGTTCAATTTGGGTAGAAAATTGCCTGATTAATCCTGATAATGGAATGTCTATTCTGTTAAAATAAGGTATATTTCACATATTAAGGAGTTAGTGAGTTATACTTGTTCCTTATAAGGTGTGGTAAGTGTTTATATAAGGTCGCAAGCTAGGAAGTGGGAACTGCTAGCTTTTCATTGCAGGGTGAATGTCTTTACCGTTAAATAAGCAGTTCCTTTAATGAGTATGTGTGCTGGCTAGTGGGACTCTGAAGAAACATTGACAAAATTCTAAACTTCATCACGCAGAAAAGGCATGTTTTGTGTTTGGAGAGGTTACTGGTGACCACTGATGTCCAACTGCACCTATATTGATAAATTCATGCTAAATTCAACGAGAAAATCATTATTTCATATTGAATTTCATGCGTCAAAAGTTGATTTGCGTTAAATATATTATTATTTTATGATTTGACAGCGCAGCATTTTGAGGGATCTTAGACTTTGGGGAGCCAACTAGATAGCGGTCTTACTGTATTTGGGTCCTAGAGAGTAGGTAATTTAAAATTCAATGGTCAGATGACTTGCACTTGTGGTCAAGGAGTTTATGATCCCAGAAATGTATAGTTTTAAGACCCAGCAATTTTTCAATTCTCTGTATTATTTTCTTTTACAATTTCAATGCTGAATTTTCATGAAGATTTTTTGTGTTTGCAGCCCCTTTTCTCTACCAAAATCATGAAAATAAACTGAAATATGATGGAATTCTAAATGCTTCAAGTGCCCAAACTCAATTGAGCCATTCCTTTCCTGTCTGTGAAGCTGCAATCATGAATTAAAAAGCCTTAAATAAGGTAACATAAAAATAGCCAGATTTGGCTTCTGCGCAAAGGGGTTAAACTGACAGTATAATTTACTACTGCAGAGTTTGATGGGGTGCAATACAGCTTGTGGTTTTTTTCTCATTCAGATTCAGTTTTTTTTTTTCTTGTGCTATAATTCAAATAGTGTTTCATGCCATTTCTGAAAAACTATTGTATGATGTCTGCATCTTTTATTAGCAGAATTAAAAAAAATGATACAAGTGTCATTGGCCTTTTCTAATTGTTGACTGCTTCTCAGGAGTGAGAATGACCATTCATGGGAATTACAGATACGCATGAATAGGAAGGGAGCTGTCCCTAAACAATCCGTGTCTTAATGGAAGTTCTTTCTGTTCATATTCTGTCTGTTGCTGCCCAGGGAGTATAATACAAATATTCATGATCTTTAAACAAATCTTAGAGGGGTAGAACGGGTACACGCATGACTCAAAAGTAATAAAAAAATGTTTTTGTAAATCCTTTTGGTCTCTGGAATACATCAAGTAGAAATCGCAGACTTCACCAATTTAAATGCAATTTCAGGAAACTGAAATTGCAGGGCCAACGGTCCCCAGAGGTCTGGCTGCCAACAGCTGGAAGTCTTGAATTAAACGACTAAAAAAAAGCTCTTGTCTGAAGCAAACTTTGCCAAAGCAATGTATCTAGTAGATCAACAGTAAAAGAAACTTCTGTTCTGTCAGACCGTGGCTCCATCTGCATTTTCCCTGCAGCATTCTGCCTTCAATTGCCTCCAAGGCAACTGACAGCTCATACCTGCTCTGCAATCACAGTGCGTATTCAATCCCCCTGCTGCTGACCGGTGAAAATACAGCGGGCTTTATTAAAACATTTTAAACGTCAATTGCAATATGTGTAAAACTTGCAATTAACATGCCAACTACCGTTAAGGCTTATACTATGCTATATGTGCAGCCATTGCTCTGGCAGAGTGCTTAACTGGCATCCAAAAATGGCCTGAGGTCACATAAATAAACTCTGTGCAGGAACAGCAATGATGCACACACAGTTGCTTAGCGAACTTTAGATTTATGATAATGCAAGAGATTAAAAAAATGGAAGAAATGAATGATATGCACATTTGAAAAATTCCAGGTTAATCCTGATTAAAGCTATAGTATGTAACTTTTACATGTCCGTAAATGTCCGTTTCATCCAAGCCACTACCAGAGGAGATGACACAATGCTGAATAAGCCGATCGGCTCCTCTAACATCTCACTGTATTTTTCAGTATTTTTTTTTTTTTTTTTTTTTTACAAGTTTGCAAATACATACAATGTGGCTTTGAGATCTTAGACAAACATATAAAACTTAAGCATAGGTGCACGTTCAATAGAATTGGGTCAAATGCAAAATAAATAAATAAATAAATAATAAACCAAAAAATAAAGTGCTAGGGCTTTTCTTGTAGTTTGTATTCCTCTATAGTGTCCAGAAGTTTCCTTACTTTTTCGTTTTTCATGACTATAAGGGCTTTAATGTACATTAGGAACTCACTGAAAAAGATATAGAACTTCGGGACTGATTTCAAGTATCTGCACTTGTGAATGTAAAATTTCCCAAGAATGAGAATAATGTTTACCGGAGAGTTGTCTTTCTTATTGTCCATAAGAAGTCCATATGTGATGTCCGTTTGAGAGAACTTGTTTATGTGAGAAACCTTCGGATACAGCCAATCATGCATATCTTGCCAGAAGGCTGTTGCATATATACATTGGAAAAACAAGTGATCAGTAGTTTCACAGTTATCACAAAATGCACAGTTGTTGAACTCAAATCCAAAGCGGCGGTGCAACAAGTCACTGGACGGATATACACCATTCAGAATTTTAAAGTGAACTTCTTTGGCTTTTGGAGTTACAGGATATTTCAAATACTGAGTTCTCAAAGTTTGTATGGCGCTCTTTGAAAAAGTTTGCTGAATAGAGTTTCGATAAGAACCTATAGGGTTTAATATGTCATTAAATCTTGATCTTAAGATTTTGTTTGGAATCTTCATTTCAGAAAAATTGCAGCTACCTACCTGAAGTAGGGGGAGTTGAGGAGTAACAGAATCAGAGTAAACAATAAACTCCCTCACCAAACTTATAATGGAGTTAGGAATAGCTTTGCCGATCGATTTGAATGATCTTCGACTACAATACACATCATATTTAACACAAAAGTCTTCATATGAAATGAGACCTTCATCTTTATTAATTAAATAGATTGGTGACCAAATTCCCTTATCAATCCAGTCCTTGTTGCACAGCGATTTACCTTTAATAGTGATATATCTGTTGTTCCAGATTGGCGTATTATGAGGAGTGAAATTATGATTGTACAAGAGATTCCAATACAGAAGGACCTGTTGGTGAAAAAGAGAAAGTTTGACTGGCAATTTTTGAATTACAAAATCACACCTGAGCAAAAATTCTATTCCACCTAAAGTTTTAAAGATCTCTCTGGGGATATAGAACCAAAAGTTATCATTATTCAAAAAAGATTTTAACCAGTTGATTTTCAAGGTTCCATTTATGAAGTCAAAATCAATAGCTTGTAGGCCTCCATCCTTGTATTCGTTAGATAACCCTGCTCTTTTCATGTAATGAGTTTTCTTTCTCCAGATATAATCAAAATTCATTCGATTGATTTGTTTGATAGCTCCATTAGATATGGCCATTGAATATGCTGGGTATATACATCTAAAAAGACTTTCCATTTTTGTCAAAAAAAACTCTTCCTAATAAGCTAACATCCCTTAACAACCAAGAATTCAGCTTTGACTGACAGTTATCAATCACCGTCCAGACATTTATATTTTCACTTGGAACAGAGTCTTTGGATATTTGTATCCCAAGGTATTTAACAGTGGATTTTATTGGAATATTGTATGCCTCTGTTAGATTAGTTGGATGAATTGGCATCAATTCACATTTGTTTAAATTTAATTTCAAACCTGAAGCTTTTGAGAAGGTATCAATCAATTGCAGTATTTTAGGTACTTCAGAGAGTTGCTTCATAAAGGTGGTTGTATCGTCAGCAAGCTGACTGATGATCACTGGCATTCCAAGCGCATTTAATGGAGCAACATTAAAATTTTTTATGAAAATTGAGAGCATTTCTGTAGCTATTATGAATAAAAAAAAGGAGAGATCGGACACCCCTGCTTCACTCCTCGTTTGACTGTAAAGCGAGGAGATGTACCACCTGGGAGAGATATTGAGCAATTTGTGTTTTCATAAAGGGATTCCATTATTTTCCTAAATTTGTCACCAAAACCAAATAAATCTAAACATTTAAAAATAAAGGGGTGCTCAACTGAATCAAAAGCTTTGTAAAAGTCAAGATATAAAATAAAACCATCATCGTCAATTAACTGACTATAATCTAAGAGGTCGAGGACTAAACATATATTGTTATGTATTGATCTGTTTTTCATAAAGCCTGATTGTGAGTCACTTATTTTATGTAGGTGAGTTTTTAGTCTAAGAGCGTAAGTAAGGGTAAGTATCTTATAATCAGTGTTTAAAAGAGTGATTGGTCTAAGATTATCTAAGTGTTTTGGGTCTTTACTGGGTTTAGGAATTAATGAAATTACTCCTTGTTTCATTGTTGGGGGAAATGTCATGCTTTCAGTAGCTTCTTTAATCATGCTAAAAAAGGGTTCTTTTAAAATATCCCAAAAATGTTTATAAAAATTAGATGTGAGGCCGTCACAACCTGGGGATTTGTTTAAGGATAACTTTCCAACTGCTTTTTCTAATTCAGCAATGCAGATATCATCATCACAAGCTTTCACAAAATCATCATCTATATGAGGAAGTAAATTAAGAATATGGCTGAAGAAAGAATTTCAGTCTTGATCAGAGAAGGCTGAAGAATACAAATCCTTGTAGTATGAGACAGTTGTTTTGGCAATTAAGGCTGGATCAGTTATCACTATGTTATTGATTATTAAAGCCTTAATTGAATTTCTTTCCTGTCTTCTCTTTTCCAGCCGGCAAAAATATGAGGTATTCCTTCTTCAATCCATTTTGCCCTGGATCTAATAAAGGCCCCTTCTGCTTTTTTGAAATAGATTTCATCAAGTTTTGTTTGTAAAGTTTGTAATTTTTGTTTGTCTTCATCAGTGGGTGATGTTTTACAGGAGCAAGAGTTAATTTCTTTGACAATGTTAGATTCATAATACTTATTGTTTCTGCTAGGTTCTTTTGCAAAATTTATGGAAAACTCACAGAATTTAAACTTTAGAAATTCCCACTTGGTTATACAAGATGCTATAGAGGTATCATTCATCACATTAGAAATTAAGGATTTAATACGGTCTTCAAAAGAGGGGTGTTTGAGCAAGCTAGAATTAAATTTCCAGTATCCTTTATTAGTCTTGGATTTACCAGAGGGTTGAAAAATTAACTTAATAAGAGCATGGTCTGTAAGGTGAGCTGCTGAAATATAGGTATGGGTGATCAAGTTTATCAAAGAGGCGGAAACAAGCCAAAAATCAATTCGTGATTTGGATGTGTTATTAGGTTTGAACCAGGAGTACTGTTTGGTATCGGGATATTTGAGGCACCAGGGATCTAATAAATTGTGAGAGCTACAAAAGTCAGACAGGACAGGGTTAACATAGCTAAATTGATGTTTAGAGGGGTGTCTGTCAAGCCATTCATCATAAACCATGTTATAATCACCCCCCACAACTACGAAGGCAGATGGGTATAAAAGTTTCAGGTCTTCAATATGAGCAGAAATATCCAACAATAACTGTTTGTTTGGACCTGGACTATTAAATCCATAAATATTAGCTAAAATAAAGCACTGATCATCCAGGTTTACGACACAGATAAGCCAGTGGCCGTTGTTACTAAATTTAGAGGTTAACAGTACAGTGCCTGTCAAAAGTCTTGTCACTTATCCAAGTTGTTGGAACAACAAATAATAACCTGACTTGTAGTTGATCAATTGGAATCAAAAATGGCTTATATGAAAGGCAAAGCCCTCTAGATTATGCGAAATATACCAAAATAGAGTTTTGTGTCATTGAGTTTTATAATTTAATTTGTACAGAAAGGTCAGATTTTGCTTGGACAAAAGTCTTGTCGTATTGAAAAAAAATGTGGAAATTATACATACACTTTATTTTGAATACACAAATATGCCACTATAATATCAGAATATAAAGCCATGGTGCCTTGGAAAAAGAATTAATATTGCGTATGACTCCCATGAGCTTGGAGGACTGCATCCACACGTCTTGGCAATGACTGAGATAACTTGATGGTGAAATCATCTGGGATGGCATAGAAAGCAGTCTTGCAGGACTCCCAGAGTTCATCAAGATTCTATGGTTTCATCTTCCAAGCCTCCTCCTTCATCTTACCCCTGAAGTGCTTAATAATGTTCATGTCAGGTGACTGGGTTGGCTAATCCTGGAGTACCTTCACCTTCTTCGCTTTCAGGAACTGTGACATGGAGGCAGAAGAATGAGGAGGAGCAGCAGTATAAGTAGGGCAGCAAGAACTTCTTGATATTTCAGGCTGGTGATGTTGCCATCCACTCTGCAGATCTTTCTCACACCCCCATGCTGGATGTAACAACAAACCATGATTTTTCCTCCACCAAACATGATTGTTTTCTGGGAGAATCTTGGGTCCATGAGGGTTCCAACAGGTCTTGTACGGCGACTGGCATGCAGTTCAATGGATGATTCACCAGAAAAATAAACTTTCAGCCACTTTTCCAGTATCAATCCTTTCTGCGAGCTGTGGGCCTTGGCAGATTCCATGCAGGTTTTTTGTTTTCTGTTTAATGCAGACTTCTGTGCACTAATTTGGCTATGAAAACCACTTTGAGAGAGAATTTGACAAACTCTTCTTGTAGATACCCGGATTTTTGGTGACATTTCCTCATGTAGCTTCGCTGTAGTTGAAGAAGGGCTAGCCTTGTACAGTTGAAGCAACAAATGGTCCTTTCAAACAGTTGTCCTACCGGGGTCTGTCTGACCTGCGCTTGCCATGAACGTCACCAGTTTCTTCAAATCTTTTTCTCATCCCCTCCACTTGACATTTGGATACATTAAAGATGTCTGCCACCTCAGCAGCAGACTCAGTCTTCAGGCTCTTGATGATCAGCACTTTGGTCTGTGGTTGAATCTTTGGTATGTTGTCAGAGGTCTAGTCGCACCTCATATGAAAGTCTGGTGTGCTGGGGTTATTTCTATACACATCTGGGAATGTGTTAATTACAGTATTTGTCATAGGTTAAACTCTAATCTGCGATTTGTTGCATCATCTGAAGAGACGACAAGACTTTTGTCCTAGCAAAAACAGATGTTATGGGCTTAGCCAAGCTGTGAACATCAGAACACTTTTTGACGGTTTCATTTTGCACCAAATTATTAATATGAAAACCCTTGACATTAAAATGGACCATTTATTGTAACAATTGATTGGTTAGAAATAAAGTTATATGCTATTTTTAGTTACTATGTCCTTATGCGACAAGACTTTTGTCAGGCACTGTATACCAGGTGAGTTATGGAAAAGAATGGCCAAGCCTGCTGATTTAGTGGAACCATGATCAAACACAATTTTATCTCCCCATTGGTTTATCCAAAATTTCTCATCTTCCGGTTTAGAGTGAGTTTCCTGAAGAAAAGTAAAATCTGCTTTTTCACCCTTACAAAACAAAAAGATTGACTTTCTCTTTATGTTATCTCTCAAGCCTCGAACATTCAATGAAATACATGCAAAATTAACATTCATTTGGAACAAAGACTAGCAATTGCTAGGAAATATTAAGATGTAAACAAATTATGAAAGTAAAAATTATTTAAAGTTGCCCAGAAAGAACATAATGTCCCTTTGGCATCAAGGTCATTAAATTTAACTCACCAACATGCGCGCAATTGTTAACCGATCATAGATTGATAACTACTTTCCATATAAAAATATTAGTCCATGAACTTTTAAGTAATTTTCTGTCCATTGATGTACCCATCACCTCCTCTGTAATAGGCACTTTTCCCCTCAGCTCTTGCTTGTTTTATCCTCGGCCACAATGCTGCTCGTGTCTCCTTGTCAGCTTTGCAGAGATCTTCTATGAAGCCAATGCTTCGCTCCTTGCAGATATCTGAATCCTTCGTCATTTTCCACAGTGCGTCGTGGTGTGCTCTGCTGGTAAACTGGATGATAACATGCCTCGTTCTGTTCGCCTCTTGCCTTCCGACGCGGTGAACTGTATACACGATCTGATAAATGTTCGGGGCCCATGACGGGGAGATCCGGATCAGCAGGTTAGCGACCACCTCACGGATGCTTTCACCTTCCGTTTCTTTTAACCCTCGAACTTTCAAGTTCCAGCGCCGCTTGTAACGTTCGAGCTCTAACACTCGCTCAAGCAGCACTGTGTAATTTTTGTTAACAGCTGACATTTCTTGTTCCGTTGACTGAATGCGAACTTTGCAATCTTTGATTTCTGCCGCATTGAATTCGACTGCTTTAGCAATGCTAGCTAACATTACGGAGTTTTGCTGAAGTTGGTTTCCAAGGGTGTCAACTTTGGTAGTTAGTTGCTTAATAGCCTCCAAGATAGCGCTTGTTCCAAGTAAAGAATCATTTTCAGTACCTGTGTCCTTTTTCTTGGTTGCTGGTTGGGTCTTGGCCGATGAGAGAGGTTCCTTTCTTTTCGAATTGTCAGCAGAAGACGCCATTTTCACCGCATAATCGTGGTGGGCTAAAGAAGTTTTCTTTAATGTCAAGAGACCGTTACTCATATTTGAGAGCCTTTAACTGGTAAGGAGTAGTTTGCGTTTCTTAAAAGTTCCTATAAACCTGGTTGGAGAGTAAAATGCACGTAAAGTTGGGACAACGAAACGGAGCTCAGCACAAACGATGTACCCAGTTCGCCATCTTGCCCGGGCTCCGTATTTGTTGTTTTGTGTTGCGTGTCGACCGGGGACATTCCCGCGCTGGCACACAGGAAATGACGCGTTTCATTTCAAAACAAGAAGAGCGCGGGGAGGAAGAGCGGAGAGTCTCCTATTAAGAGAGCTCCGGACCCCACGTGACTTGTTTTGTTTAGACCAGCGCCACAGATTTCAAAATTCGAACGACGCTGGACTTTATGTCGAAAAACTAAATCGGTTAAATATTATGGACTCGGAGATTTATGGAATAATTCGTGAGAACCTGCATTTGCGTAGTTACCACAGAACAGTAGAACAGTGCCGTGACAAACTAAAGAAACTGCGGCAACCGTCCTTTGGAAATACCGGCTGTATTGTTCTAAAACCGCGAAATTCCTGTAGGGGGCGGCAAAAGCTACGCACTATAGCTATAATAAAACGCCAATGGGGCCAGTATCGCTCACCAGGTTTGAAATAATTCTTTTCAATTAAGCAGTACTGTAAGGTAAATATCAGTCAACTCTACAACATGCCAACATTGTCATGTTATTACCCACATTAAGTACTGAAGTGATGTTAAACCATAATCAGCTGAAACAGTAAATGCATCAAGAACTTGATGTGAGGGCACAGTAATACAAGAAAACATAGGTTAACGAGTCCATCTTGGGAGTCCATAATAAATGGATTTTTAATCCATGCACTGAACTTAATGTGGAGCAAGACTCTGAACAGCTTTGGAAATTTGATCCAAATCTACCCACTCTGCAACTTCAGACAAAGTCAAAAATGTTTCAGCCAATCAGGCATCAGGACAGCCATACTGGATTCCAAGTTGACCCAATATATGACAACATTTAATCAGGGTTTAGAGGTGAACATTTGCAGCAAGTTTGTTCCAAATCTACCAAGTAGCAAGAAGTCAAAAATGCATCAGCCAGTCAGAGGCTAGGGTAACAACAGTGGATCCCGCATTGACTTGAAAATATCAACACACTGGGCAATGAGACAGAATTTGCACAAAGAGATCAAAATTGAATCAGAGTTCCCACTTTTCCAGAGATCATTTTCCAGGACTTTTCTGGGACATTTTCAGTGATGATCTGGCCAGAACAGTATAACAGACAGGGACTGTGCAATACACTACTCTGTGGAAGCCTGATTTTAAAAAAACGTGCAATCTATAGCTATAACTTATCTCTTACATGCCTGTAAATGATTACAAATTTATTGTAGAATATTGAAAGCACACCTGAAGATGTAATATACTTCACTTTATTGTAACCACGGTAACTGTACAGCATTTGGGCAACTCTGAGCTCAGCTTTCTCTTTTCTCACTTTCTCTCCCATGTCTTTCTCAAAATAATATTAATAATTTTAATAATAATAATAATAATAATAATAATCACAAAATAAAATTTAAGATAAGAAAAAAATATACCCAGCTAAAGTATAGTGCATCTGCCTTACTAAAAAGAATGAATAAATAATAATTTAAGCTGGAGTATGCAATCTTGGAACAGCAAGCAAGATTTGAATGTAGCCTCACCTCTAAACCCACCCCCTCCCCTCAAGTCTCTGACCAAAGCCACGCCCCGATTCACATGCACGAGCGCGAATCTCGCATCCCGTTACCTGGATGCAGTGTCGTATGTCTGAATCGTCAGCGGAGCTGTGTGAACACTAGGTGCAAACAAAGCGAAATAATAAAAATAACATTTTACCATCAACAAGTATCCTATGAATGTGGCCTCAGGTCAAAGACCAAACCAATACGACTACCTGGGCATGTTAGAAATGGAGTTACAGCATATTATGTATAAAACACAGCTAGCCACTGAGCTAGCCTTAGCACTGGAAACAAGCAAACGTCAGCCAGGAGCACAACGTTTGTAACATGAGATATTCTCAACGGAGTGTTACTGTAACCATTGACGTCTTACATATGAAGCTATATGGCATTTCAGATACATCTGTGGTGATATATGATGTATCTACCAGCCACCCACTTGCGTTAGCAACCAACTACCGACAAAGTTATTATTGAGCCGAGCTTGCAACGCCTATCGGCTGCAAGTGTAGCCTGTTTATTTCCCTGTGGCTTTTGCAGCTAACGTGACAGCATTCTCTGGTGACAGTCAGCGACAACAGCATCCGCCGAGGAAAAAGCACATAATTGTTTATTTTTAACAATATTAAAATTGTGAGAAAGGTGAACAAATAAATTCTCGCGCTGAAATGTTAAGTAGACAAGAACGCAACTGTCTCAAACTGCAGATTCAGCTTACCGTGTCCTCGCGTTCTTGGAAATTTATACTCCCGTTCTCAACTTCTCAAGTTTGACCTCAAAAATAAGGTATTCTGTGATGAATTTGGCAGTGCTTATGCTGGCTAGCTTTTGTCCAGCTGTAAAGAAACACCCACAACTAGGCTACACAGCTGATTGAATTGCATGTGCACGAGAAATGATTGTCATCGTCAGTCACTCCTCCTGGCTCGGATTGGTTGTTTTGTCCCGGTCGCGGTGAAATCTCGCAGAAGGAATTAGAAGCTGATTTTCTCAAAGATCATCTGACTCACATCCCACTGTCAGGTCATAGTAACAGTTTTAACAAATATGACAAAAAGCGATTTTTTGAAAAATTGCATACTCCAGCTTTAACAAAGGAAGATCTTTGCATAGCCTAATATAAAACGGCCTAAATAGATCTGAATAACATCCAATGTCAGTGGCCACATTCATTTTTATGTCACTCAAAATATACCCGCTGTATAATGGATAGTCATCCTGCAAAGTAAAAATAAAATAAAATTAAGGCTGCAAGCAGTGTTGAAAGGGCCCTCGCACCTTTGTGCACTTAAGGGGTAGTAGCAAGATCCAGACGGGTTCCCTGCTGTATCTCTCCCTGCTCCAGCACAGTTGATTCAAATGATCTACTCAGTATCAAGCAGCTTCATGAGGTTGATAGAAAGTTGATCATTTCAATCACCTGTGCTGGATTCCTTGTGGATTTTTCTTGTTAATTTATTTTTTGTAATAAACAAGTATTGGGTTCCAGTGATTTCTTTGTTGTAAACATACATGTAAGATAAAGACTTGACAAGATCTTAGGGTGTGCAAAACCTTTTGACTGGTAGTGTAGCCCAGATATGAAATGTGGCCGAGAGATAGACAGTCTGACAGAAGGACAGACTGAGAATGAGAGGGCACATCCACACAATAAGATGTACCTATACATTACATGTCCTGTAAAAATGTTGAACAGTTCAGAAGTTCAGGCCTGGAGAAGAGGCATGACGGACAAACGTGCAGAAGGACAGCACTCATTCCTGTATCCCAGCAGGGGATAATAAACCTGAATACTGACATTTACTACTGATATATTTCATGATCAATAACAAATGCAATCTTTATTAATATAAAGTAAAGCATCAATAAATAAGCACCAAAAGCACTGGATTTATTACAACATTTTCATTCCTGGTTTTTGAAGGACAGGTGGAGATAAAATAACTCAAGGAGCCAGGGGCATTCTCAAGAACTGACCTTTCTGAAATAAATTCCTTTCTCGGCATAGAATACACATAGCTGGGTGATTAGTAAGAATCATTCAAAAAATAAGCGAAATATGGCCACTGAAAACGTATCAATACATTTTAATCATAACATTTGAGCATTGTCCATTCTGGAATTGTTCGAGACTTATAATTTGTCCCACTGTATATAGGCTTACATTCGATTACAAAAATAATCTGAAACTGAAGGCAGAGGAGAGGGATACAAATGGTTAAGGCTAACAAATACCAACTAAACAAGTACTCCTGCATTATATAAGGAAATAGTATGGCTTAAAATTAAAAGTGCACATGCAAAGAACCACCACTTGTCTTATAAAAGTACACTTCAGTAACCAACAGCAGCAAAAAAGCCTTCCCTGGGCTTTTGGGATTGCACTACAAGAATTCCCATTGTATTGACCCCAGTAGTGTATGCTGTGGGTCTATTTTACTACAATCAAATCACAGCACCATGATGAAAACAAGCTGAAAGTGATGCATGTAATTATTTTGTCAGTCACACTGTTTTAAGAAACAATTATGCCCAGTATTTCTAACCGTCATTGGCAATAGACCACAAATGTTGCGATTATAGTAGCCAGATATAGCCACTAGCGGTATCTGACATGAAGGAAACATCCTGGAGATAGGGAGATCTTAGTGTTTGTAATTCCAGACATGTACACATACACGTACACGACAGACTACACACGATGACCCGATCCCCGTCCTAAAAGGCCCCAAGTTCTCTTTCAAATCCAGTTTCTCAAGCCATTGTTCTAGAATCAGGTCACAGGACTGGAATGATTGACACTGAGCTGGCCACTGCCTATTCTGGAGAACATTCAAGTACCCAGAGGGGCCTGCCCCTCACCCAAAATCAGCCTTTGAATTTTCAGTCAGCTAATGGTCCTCAAAGTAAAAAAATTCCATATGTCTCTGTTACAAAACATAAATAATAATAATAATTATCAAAAGCTGTGAGAAACATTGTTTCCCAGCTCTGATATTGTGATGCGTTTGTTTGTTTGGTGTAAAGAGTTTATAGCAGTTCACTATGCAGAAACTTTGGTGGTGACATCATCTCTTCCAACCAACATGTTTTCAGGGAAGTGTCAAACACGGCTTATGGGTACTATGAAGCAAGTTCAACATAGCCAGGTTTTCTTTGCATAAGCTGGCCTGACAAAACAAACTTGCAATCAGAGATGCCAAAAGTTACCATGGCTGGTTTAAAAAAAAAAAAAAAAAAAAAAAAAAAAAAAGAGCCACTTTTACGACAATGAAAACCACCACCACTTTAGGCTAAACATACCTCGCTAGCCCACTAATCCCACTTTTTAGTAAACCCCTCTGGCATTTGTTGTACTGTGGCAGTTTACAATGGGGCAGCTGTGGAGTTAAGGGGTGGTCCTTGCACCTGGAGCAGGGGCAGGGTGTCCCTTTAAGAGAGGAGACAGGAAAGACACGCCCCATGGGTACCAGATTGGCAGCAGGGACGATCTGCTCCTCACAGCTGGTGTGTCCGTACTCGGCTGTCCCTCCACATAGAGCGCACCTCGCTGATGATCAGGGGAAAGATGAACACGAGACTGCCCCCTGTCTGCAGCACAGTACAAACACAGAGACATGCAACTGTCTACATGACCATTGGTAAGATGAGAAGATGTTAGGGTTCTTCATCATGTGCAGGGAGGGAAAGCATTTTTAATTACTCAATAAGCATTGCCATTGCACAGAACCATTAACTTTTAACGACAGTATAATGTCACACATAAGCAGGCAGTGGCCACAATGGGGGGGGAGGCATCTGGGCAGCTGCACTTGGATAAATGAGAGAAACAAAGTATATTTGAGGCAGGTACTTACACACTGGTGCAATTCCTGAATAACCTCATAACATCCCAGCATACTGAAGGTTGAGTAAAAATAATCAAAATGGCAAAATAATCAAATTATTGCTTACACACACAAACACATACTTACCATAAGGATGAAAAAGTAAAACACGTACATCCAGCCCAGCTTGCTCTCAATCAGGGAAACTACATACTGAAATACAGACAAAACACAGAGGTTGCTCAAAATTATGTGTATGTGCGCATGTACACATAAACCAAGGCATATACACGCTTAAAAGAAAAAACAACCCAATTTAGCTTGTTTCAAGTAACTCCAGTTCATCAAGGCCTAACCCCTCTTGGACCTTTGCTCACATCTTCTCTTGTACACACACACACACACACACACACACACACACACTTATCTCTGGTATCATTCTGCCTCTCTGTGTCACTCTCATACCTGTCCCCCCGCTGCACCGATGCTCCCGGTCCCATCCACGATGCCGGTGACGGTGGCCAGTGCCTCCTGACTGCCCCGCAGAGCCTCCTGTCTGCCCAGATCTGCTGAAATGGCCGAGCTGATCATGTTGGAGGGGCCGCCGATGAAGAACCCTGCAGCCCACAGAGACATGGCCCATACAGGGGATTAATAAAGATGAACACAGTCCTGACCCATCCGTCACTGCCTTACAACAGGCAACTCCACTAATACAACTAAGGTCACACTGGTATAAATATCGTTGATGAGGACCCCTTTGTATGCTGCTCACTTTTCACCCACCTGTGATAGCCAGAAGTACTGCGTTTATTACTCGATCATTTGGAGAATCTATACAAAGAACAGAAAAAAGGCGTCAAATAGTACATACCGCCATTCAATAAACTGAATAATATAATACAGGACTGATCTGACAGAGCCAATAGCATTTTGACTGCCACCAGATCACTGGTGGACCCTGCTGGACAGACCTGGAACTGCACTTTAATGACATATACTGTAACAGAGGCAGCACGGCCACGGCCCCTAATTTACACCAAGCGCGGCTGCCCCGCGGCGCTCGGAAAAATACGCAGCCATTCTAGTCAATGCTCGTGTTTTTACACCAGAGATCTGCGCGTGCGCGGTCAGCAGCGCCCCAGAAGCGACTCTCGCGCTGTTCGCCAAAATACGCTACGAAGTCTATTTCTGCCGCTGGCGAGCCGCAGTCGCGCTGATCCGAATATAGCAGGGATACGTTTCCCATAGTTCGACCATATACATTTAGTGGATCCAACTACGTTAGTATTTGTGCTAACGGGAATCGCACACCAGATCGTGCCAGGCAGGAAGTAACTATCAAGGGGAATACGCTTTCAACTGAAAGAAACCAGCCGCGAATCTTTGATATAAAATTCGTTTATAACTTATTTTTCAAAGTTGTGATTTTGCTATAACTAAAACACGGGCACAGTTTTTTTTTAGAATCTATGGTGTTCACAGCTAGACTGTAGTTGGTTCTACAGCGCAACAAAGACGGAAATGACATTAAATGCATTTAAAGCAGAAAAAATAACAAAGCATTTAAGGTCGTCGCACAAATATGCCGGTAAAAATGACGAAATATGCAAAATCTGAGCAAGTCGATTGTATCAGCTGCCGGCAGGACGCTGCGCTGACGTTCCGCGTTCACTGGAAATGAAGTCGCGTACAAGACGCAGCAAAATAGCGTTACGCGTCCGGTGTAAATCCAGGGTTAGTGCAGAACGGGCGGCTGGACTCACGGCTGAAGCCCACCAGGGCGCCCATAGCCAGCAACAAACTGACTGCCAACACTGGGGCCCGCTTGCCCAGGAGGTCAGAGATCAGACCCTGCACTGTGCCACCTGGGAGGGAGGGACAGAGAGCAGGGGAACAAATGAATGAGGATAGAGAGCAAGAAAAAAAAGGACAGGTGGAAAATAAGGAAAATACCAGCATATAACATCAAATAAACGTTAAAGATGGCTATAAAACTGCTAAAGGAAACTCTTCAGATAGGCATCTATCCACAGAATAAGAACATTCTCCACATCGTTCTCATTTCACCTCTTTCCATTTTTGCTAGTTCATATCTGCTGATTGATCACGTGGATCAAAGAAATACCACCCAACCCCTGATGGGGCAGTTACCGAATGCCACTCACCGACAATCCCACCCACATCGTACCACACTGACAGCCGGTCGGCCTGGGCCTCCTTCCACTCGAAGTTGCGGCTGAGGTAGAACGGCAGCCAGAAGAAGAAGGAGTAGTTGACAAGCTTCAGACAGGCATAGGCCAGGGAGTACTGCACAGCAGAGAGGGGAAACAGTGATATAGGACATATACCACCAGACCGCAAAGGACAGGCACTTGGCAAGCTTCTTCAGTCCACAATAGTGCTATCGGAGCAAATTTCAGGAGTTGAATATATTTTGAATACTGAATAAAACAAATTAAAAAACAAACAAATGAACAAACTAACAAGTAAATAAAACACTTCAAGTTGTGGCAAGGGATGAATTCAAATACTACCTGAATGCTGAAATTGCGATTCAAGTGTATATTTTCACGTCTAATGAAAATCATAGTTTTCTGAATCACAAGCTCAGTATCCGAAATGGCAGAAAAGATATGCGCCAACAAACGAAAAAATAACTGATAAGGTAATCTACAGAAAATGCAAGGTCCAGGTTAAATCTCTCTCGACAATAAGCAACCTGAGGGCACATGATTGCATGACAATTTAGAGTCTGAGGAACTGCAGCTAAAGCAGGCAATATTAACTTGTAAACTTTAACTTCAATCTCAGCAAAGTCCTATACCAATTGTTCCTCCCCGCTTATTTCAATGAATTGAGCAAAACCAAGGTGTGGTCCTACTGCATTATTTATTGCACAGCCGTATCACTGACAGAATTTCTTCGTGGCTAATTTCTCCAGAGCAGAGATAATCGCTGTGTAGAAAGCTCATTTTTAGCAAATGTGGCATCAATGCATAATGCAGCAGCAAGCTAGCTAGCTAGGTAACTACATGCTCAGGGCTGCTTGTGCGTGTGGCGCTCCCTGGTGCGTGGTCTTACTTGCGGCACTGCTCTTAGAAGCACAGAACATAACTTGGTGATACCTGTTGGTTTCTTGAAAGAAGGTGTGGACGGACCAGAAATCATATGGGACTGCTTAACTTGTTACAAGAGCAATATTTTAAAAATGAGCTGCCCTGTCATTTTCGGGGGCTCTTTTCATGCATATGAGAGTGAAATGCTCATCTGTTATTCATGTTAAGCCTAAGCTTCATAGTAACTATGCAAGAAAGCCATCGCACCATCACCTATTGCAATTCCACATATTTAGAGAGGCGTCTGGGGGGCAGATCAAGGGCACAGGCATACCTTGCCCCCATACCGCAAGTCACGTGACCTCAAAAGCAGAATTTAGTCTTCTTCATGCTGTATTACTAATAAGTCTATACTTTGCCTCTACTGCAATAACTACAACAATAAGCACAAAGGTGTAGCTAGCTAGCTAGCCATCTTGCTAATATGGTTACAGATCGCTTGTACTGTAATATCCGCTAGCTAGCTAAAGTGATAACGAACTCTTTAATGAATAGCTAGCACAGTAGTGTAGTGAGCTAGCTAGCTAGCTTGCTAATAAGGTCACACATGCTTCTATTGTAATATCCGCTAGCTAGTTAGTTTGCTAAAATGGTAGAATACAACACAAAGAAGACACTTCTGCTATGGAGGTCACGCTACTTCCGGTACGGAGATGAGGTACAGTACCAGTCAAAAGTTTGGACCTACCCACATTTTTCTTACAATATGTGTTAAATAAAGAAACAAGCAGCCTTTATTTTCCAAACAAAGATCTAATTCTTAAATCTATCAAACTAACCACCATTTGTTCTCATATTTGCAGAGCATTCTCATTTTTTTTTTTTTTAACAAGGGCAGTCATATGACTATAATGAATTTGCAGCTGCATGGCTGTCTAACTTCTCAAAGATGTGCTGCACTTGAGGTGGCTTTTCATCAGCCTTTTCGCCCAATAAGTCCCAAAACCGCTAGAGTATAATTCGGCAGTTGGAAAATAGAAGGTGCTTATTTGTCTGTTTACCTTGCAAAATATGGCTTCTTTGAGAATTCCAAAATTTTGGACACTATTCAAACATGTCAATTATTCTCTTTTCACTTCTATTTACCTTTTACAAGATTTCATTTGAGATTTTATAGAGAAGTTAAGCCGTTTAAATTTCTCTAAAAACAGAGTGCTGTGACATTAGCAAAGCATGTCCAAACTTTTGACTGGTACTGTATGGCTGCACCCCTTGTCTGCTGCCAGCTACTCTTGCATATTTATGGGTAATGTTGGAGTGCCCTATAGTGGACAGATTATCTAACAACCACATGCTAAGAGCGGCATTGCCAGTGCATGAGCCAGTGTATACAGTGAATATATCCATAGTTAGTATTGGTCATAGGCTAAATTTGAGCATTTAAAATTTGAATATCATTTCACTATTAAAAGTAACAAGGAATGAAATTTGAATGGGATTGTAGAGGAAGACTGACAGACACCACTAGTGCATAGTAATTTCAGTCACAACACTGACTGCTATTGACTATCCCAATTTCAGTGCAGGTGATGACCAAGCCAAAACACTTGTGTTCACCATAAACAGTTTAGCAATCTGCATTCCAAACAAATGGCTTTCATACTGAAGCTAGACTGCTTATTTCTAAACCAAAATGGCTTTGTGCCACTGGGGGAGAGAAGGGTTAACATGCCCATGGTAAGTACATAAGTTAGGTAAAAGACCCATTCTGAGTCTTAAATAAAGACACCATCAATTAAACCACATACAACGACTGGACTGAGCTTACTGGCAATACTCCAGGCAGGCAGAAGGCCTGACAGAAGCCTATGGCAGAGGGTGGAGTCTCTATCTCCACATCCTGTGACTGAATGGAGTAGGCATCTCCATTACAGGACCCCCCCTCCTCTTCCTCCTCCTCATCGTCGCTAATGAGCGGCTTGTGGCTGTCGGAGTCCCGCGGCCCCGGTCTAAGGTCAGTCATGGCAAGACCTACGGGGTGACCCAAAGTGATGAGAGAAAGGACCAGCACGAGTGCACTCAACCCACAGACATGAACATAAACACACTGTGCACTCACAATGACACGCACAGACTCACAATCTAAGAGCAACCATCTTTTGAAGCAGGCTGGTAAAAGCACTAATTCAAATGTACCTTACAGGCCAGCAGATACTGCCTAATTCCCGAAGGGGTGACCCAAAGTGATGAGAGAAAGGACCAGCACGAGTGCACTCAACCCACAGACATGCACATAAACACACTGTGCACTCACAATGACACGCACAGACTCACAATCTAAGAGCAACCATCTTTTGAAGCAGGTTGGTAAAAGCACTAATTCAAATGTACCTTACAGGCCAGCAGATACTGCCTAATTCCCACGAGATGTCTCGTGTATCTCTCGTGGATTTCTCGCGGTAATGTCCTCTTTATGTCACTTGCTGTTATCAACCTCATACTCTGCCGAGACAAGCTTCACAGAAGGCGGGCCGCCGAACCTACACACATATGCCTAGAGTCAGCCACATGCGCAACGTAATGTAGTCCGAATTGGGCCTATGCACAGTTGTTACTGAGAATTACTTTTTATATGCGTATTTAATAGATATAATACGTTGTTGCGTTGCTGCGTCGTTGTTGGTAATCGCTTATCACTAATCCGTGAAAATCGAGGGTGGGCTGAAGAAGAGTATACGATATCCAGCAGCGGTTGAAGAATCACTTTGAAAATCTCAGTATACATGTACCGCTGGTCTAAATAAAACATGATGTGCTACTACATACATGTAGATTGTAATTTTGCATTTATTTGAGCCTGTTTACGGTTTCATCATTTCATCAGGTCATGTGGTAGAGGGAGATAACTCATATTAAGTTTGCTGTTTAATAGCTTTCTGTTTGACAATGTTGGTTTATTCTTAAACATCTATACTGTAAATGCACCGTAGAATGTTTTCTGTGCACGTCTCATTGTGTCATAAATAAAGCAACAAATCTATCGATTCACATGTCAAATTATATTAAAAGCGACGCCCTGTTGCAGTATCCTGAAAACGACAGAGTTCACATTCCATGTCTTTTTTTCTTCAATTGGAATTGGTTAAGTGTACATTAATTTTTAGTTTGCAATTTGTTTGGCGTATAGATTTCGCCTCTGTATGTACAGTTTGATGGATTTAGTTTGAATGGATATCCCTTCTTCTGTGATCAGACGGTCTCTTATGCGCGACGGCATTTCGTGATTTTCATACAGAGGCATTATATGCGCTCCTAAATAAGGGGAAATACGACGTTTCTTCTCTACTGACATCTTGCTTACTGAATGATAATTTTGCTCATTACGTATGAATTTAAAGGACTGATGAAGAGGCCTCAAGCTGCGGCTTAAAAAAACGACTCCTTTTCCATTTTGACATCTAGAACTCGCGGCCTTTGAATTATCTAAGCCGTGGCTTCTTTCACAGGTGGCATGAAACACTTGAGTGCTAAGGGACATCTACTCATTAATCAAGTATAGGATTATAAAAATAATGTCACACAGGGTTGCATTGTTAACGGAAGAATTTGGTTTTTCCTTTCTTTATTTGCGATAATATGGCTATCCTTAAACACACCCCACGTCCCAATCGATCGGTCCAAAACTCTAAACTTAACCGAGCCGGTAAACCTCTCAATCGGATAAATAGCCTTCAATAATCACATACTAATAAATCTTTTTTTGACCAGTTTAATAATAATCCAATGACCGTTACACTCAAAATATGAATTTGTTACTTTTAACAAAATGTTTAACAAATTGATTTGTTCCATGAGAGATGACAAATTAATTTGTTAAAATCAATCCAACAAAATGAATTTGTTCAGGAAGTAACAAATTAGTTTGTTTTATTAACAAACTAAAATTGTTGCTGTATTAACAAAATATTGTGTTAGACTAACAATTAAGTAACAAATGTGTTTTGCTAACACGATTGGACCATAAATTATTTTGTTAGGATTTTTGTTAAAATAAATCTGCACAAACCGATTATGTGGCCGATGTACATGTAGATGAAATAATTCAAGTGCAGTGAAGTGGTAATGCAAGAAGTGAACAGTAAGGCAAGTTTTTAACCAATGCCAATAAGTTGTTGACAAATCAATCAGCTGTTAAAGGAACAAAAACAGGCATCATAGGCAGTCTCCTCATGTTTAATGACCTGGTTTGCGGAAGATAAAATATGGTGGGATAGGAATATCATCTGCACACACGAATATCTAGATTGCGACACAAAAACAAAGATAGAATAACGTTGTCGGTGTATGTCGCTAAATATTAAAACTTGAAGAATGACGACATATAGTACACAGAGAAAAGATGGCATAGGTTAAAACTCGCCTTCCCGTTGCGTTCCTGCTCATTTCAAGATCCTTCGCAGTCAGACGACACTGACATTGGTGCACGTGATCGATTCTCACCGATGAAAAATGACAACAGAAAATTCGCTGGGGCCGTGCGGAAAAGTAACAAATCTATTTTGTTAAGACGACTGGACAAAATCTATTTTGTTAAGATTTTTGTTAGAATAACAAATCGGATTCTGTTGCATCAACAAATTAATTTGTTACAAAGGCGTAACAAATTTGTTTTTCTTAAATTTTCAACAAAATAATATTTTGAGTGCATTATCAATACATAAGAAAATCAAAAACATAAATGACACTGTCCAGGAGCCATATTTTAAACACGCGTGAGACAGTAAACCTCAAAACTGGATGTTAGACATTCGGAATCTCGTTCACTAACAGTGCTGTATACCGACACCAGTTTCATGCGAGACTTATCGCGATACACATGCATACTTGTCAACGGCACTGGGCCAATTACTTTTCCAATGCACGATAGGCCTATATGTGACTCGTACATTTACGCTGCGTCGTGATATTCTCGTGTATGTCTCGCGCATTTCTCCCAATAATCTTGCGTAGAAATGGCACTGTCTGCTGGCCTGTAGGGTAGCTAGTTTTGGCTCCATCGACTTAAGCCCACTCACCATAATGTACTCAGTCAGGAATACAGGATATGTAGACTTCAATGTTGAAACAATGTTTTTCAACTATGACACCATACTGTACCATCCCTACATCCAGATTGGTCCTCACCTGCCCATATGCATAGTGCTAAGTCACCACAAATAGTAGCATGTGCAAAATGAAAACAAAAACAAAACCAGGGGCAGTGAGAGCCACCAGGGCAATTTAGCTCCACCAGCGAGGCTGTGTGCTCACCAACTTCCTTTGGAGAGGTGAGCAGGCCAAAGAACACGACCACCCCACCCGCAAACTGCACAGCTGACGTCAGCAGGAAGGCATACTGCAGGGGGACACAGAACACAACACACATTATACAATGGTCTCCAAGAGTTGACACTAAACATCACTGCATAATGTATCATTGCATGTTGTCATTGGCAACATAAGAATCTTTTGCACATAATAGTCATATTTCTGTGCATATTTGTGGGCCACTTGACTGAGAGGTCCTTTGCAACTGCGGCACAAAAGACCCGCATAACACGCCTGTCACGTTGCAGGTCCGAGAGACTGCTGCACTTGTGCTCACCTCGTACCCGTATATCAACACGCTGGATGCCAGGAAGGCCCCCAGAATATTCCCCACTGACGCACAAGCGCTCCACAGACCAAACACGAATCCGCGGCTGTGGAACGACAGGGACACAAAAATAGGTTGCACTCAGATGACGCGCACATCTTCCAGAATATTCTCTAGCTAAATCAATTCCCCCAAATTTTACCTTGTTCGAGGTGCGCATCCTCTAAAAGATTTCTAAGCTTGAAACGGCATATTCTCAAAAAGATACAATGATCAAATGTGTGATAGAGTATCCATGTATCCTAACATGGAGAAAGAAGGGAATGAGGAGGGTACAGCACATTTACCCAGATTTTCCAAACCAGTTTCCCATAACTGCCACCACACAGGGCCAGACGGCTGACTGCAGCAGGCCATTCAGCACCCAAAGTGCACAGTAGAAGTATATATTGTAGAAGTTCATCCATTCTGTCACTGTTCCAAACACAAACTCCTGAAAAAGCCAGACAGTCAGAGAAAGCAAAAGAAAAAAAAAAAGTATAAGAGGGCGAAGAAAAGGGAGTGAGAGGAGATAGAAACAAGGAGTCAACACACAGAGTCATTTTAAAGAAAATATCCATTGTGACTGCATTCAAGTAATGGCTCCCAACTATTTTTTGAGTGATGCCTTGATCTGATGGGCAATTCCAGCTGAAGTGTACCATGACCACTGAAAATTCAAAGACGAAATAGCAGTACAATTTATGTATGACTGTATTGTTAGTATATCCAGGTGTATGGTTCAGAGGAAATTGCAGGTCTGAGGCAAACCAAATTTTTTTGGTACGCATATTAAATAAAAGTTTGACATCATTCACATACTGAAGTTGTGAAGAGACTACTTGGTGGCTTGAATTATGAAAAAAAAAAATGTTACTGGTTGTTCTGAGAAACTAATGACCACAGGTGTGACATTTGTCAGTGGGGGGGACTCAGTGGGTGGAGGATGGACTTGCAGATTGGGGCCTTAAAAATTGGAAATCATGAAGGCCTCTTGAATAGAAATGGCTGACATGGCTGAAACATTGTGAATGATCAGTAAATGCAGCATGGTGAGCCTCCAGATACTTATAACTTATTTGTGACATGAGTAACGTAACGTGAGTAACAGGAATTTTTTGTTTCAAGGGCCCGTTGCAGAAAATTGCTGTTGCATTAAGCTGAAATCCTGGTTGCGTTAGAATTTTCAGTAATAAAGGTTCAAACATACATAATCCAATTTATTCTGTAATGCATCATTGATCAAGAAGATTGGACCAAACTTAAGAAAATAAAAGCCTAACATGAGTAAGGCTTGAAAAATCCAGTCTGCCAGCATAACCATTGAAGGGTTAATTCCAGGGATTCTCTAATTAAGTTGATTACGGTCGGATGTTGCCACAATGTTGAAGTTCTGTCCACTGAAAAAGTACTGAAACAATTTTATACCATAGCCTAATGCAGTAAATGTAATGCGAGTAACGCTGGAATTTCCCTGATGTACAAGGACTTTCAGTCAAAGCAAAACATCTACCACACTTAAAACAAATGACACAACCAACGTAAGGTGCAAAACAGATGACCATTCTTTGGTTATTTTTTAGGTTTTGCTTGTGCTAAACGGTTTTACACTTTCCATGACCGAAGTCTTAACGCATCAGGTATTATAAATGATGACTGAATCCATGAAAACCACAGAGCAGCTGACTCATGACTCACCACCACAGCTGAGCCACAAAGCCCAAAGGAGAGGACATAGCGCAGGTTCAGTCTGTCCCCAATGACCCCACTTGCATACAGGCCCTGCAGAGAGAACACGGTTAGACAGGCAGGCACCCAGGCAAAGAGAAAAAAAACACAAACACATACAGATACGCTCTCAGTTTGTTGTTTGCCATTCATGTTTACATATACATGGCTGCGTTTGTCAGTTTGTGTGTAAGCAGATGTCAGAAAAATGTTTGTGTGCACTAAGAAAAGGTATGGGAAAGAGGATGGTCTTAATGCATTTTCTATAGGCCTTTCTGTTTCAGGTATAAACATGATTTAATGTCCATGTGTGCAGAGTGCAGACACCTGGGGATGGAGCAGCCAGAATGACACACCTCCCCCATCACACACAACACCCCCAACCCAGAACTCACAACAGCGTAGGAAAAGAGGAAGATCGTGTCCAGGGCCCCCAGGAAAAGCGTGGCCTCATCAGAGTCTGCAAACAGCTTATTCTCTTCCCAGGTCTGAAAAACAACCACACACAAACAAACACACGCCTTAGTCACTTTGCAATCCTAACACTGAGTTATAACAGTGCACTGAAAAGAAATGGGTCACTAATAGTAAAGAGAAAACATACACCAAAATGCTTTCAACAAACAAGCATTACAATGATTATAAAACCAAAGGAATCAATCACTTTATTACCCTAAATAGAGAACAGTTATTCTAAAAATGGCCATAGTACAAAGCTAGACCATTTCAAAGTTTGCTCATGATACTGCCAATCCATCTAATGTAAATGTAAACCATAAAGCTCTACTTGTAACTAGGCTTCAGTCAGTTGTTCATTATATTGAGAAGAGGTGATGGATTTAATCAAGTCGGCAATACCCATCTTACTGCCTACGCTCAAGAATTTTTTTTGGACCAGAAAACACCGTTGTGATGATTTCAAAGGTGTGTATACAAATGCATACATAAAGAAATCATTTTTTGTCTTTTGCATGCTATGTTTTATTTTAATTAATTCTGTCGATAGCCATTGCATTTCGCCATTTCAATGTGTCTTCTATCTGGTAGCGTTACATCCACCCAATTTACCAAGATAGGGCATGACAGATCATGATTGCTGTTACCTTCTGTTTAGACCTCAGTGGAACAAACTATAATACCATTAAGGCCTCAGTAACCAAATGCTATTTCATATAATGTTGATAAACTCTTTGTCAGCACAGAGGCAGCCTACAACAGCATCCATAAACCACCTTTTAATTCAGCACAACACTAGACTGCACGCTTTACCAGGCTAGAAGCCTACTGCATTGTTTTTACCATCTGTTTGGACTACAAAATGATGAACAATGATTTCCTTCAGGCCTCATTAACAGGTCATACATCATGAACGTAGGCTTAGTTTGCTATAATATTTTGGCTTTTCATGCTTTGCCAATGATTGTCGATGTTCATAGTTTAAAACGCCTCCATATTTGCCTGTCCAGACTGCAACTTAAACTACGCTATGCATATAATGTAGTGCAAATTATAATCGAAGCGAATAAATAACAAAATGAAAGATTAAACTAAAAATAAGATAAGATAAAATTGATAGCCTTATAAAATATCCACTATTATTACACTCTGAAGACGGTACAGTTTGGTATTCAAGTAATAAGCACAAACTATTTTTATAGAGCAGCTAAACGGCCAGTCTGTAGGCCCATTTAAATTGTGCACGAATAGAAGATTATTATCAAAATGAATAAATTAAAATTAATATAAATTAAAATATACTGAAACACAGTGAAAACGCAACACCTAATTTTTAAAATTGTAGCTGATTTTTTGAAGCCATCAAAATTACCACAGAAGAAATATAGTGGAATGAAGGTCAAAAGCTGGAATTTGTGCAAGTCCGGGTTCGGACCCAGTTTGTGTGTCTGTCAGGGGATCACTTCTCCAAAACGCAACTTTTGCCATGTCATTAGCAGCAGGTTGAATGCATCACTTGAATGACATGCAAGTGCAAAGCAAGACATTGGACGTATAAAAGGCACAGTGTTTCATCCCCATCAGCATCAGTGTCAGAATGCCACGGCTTACAGAACAGCAGAGGGAGTGAGCTTTGGGGATGCTGCGTGTGGGAACATCTCAAAGAGAGGTTGCCTGCTGATTCAGAGTCAGTTCATCCACCATCAACAGACTGGCACATCACTACCAACAGACAGGAAGCGCTCACAACCTCCCCCGACCAGGGCAACTTCCGGTTACGACGGCACGTCAGGACTGACACATCCGGCGGATCTATCAGAGGAACCGGCTCCAAACAGCAGCAGTCACGGCTTAGAACACGATAGGACGCCATGGACACCCCGTCCATGCCATGACTGTGATTCGGCGACTGCAAGCTGTGGCGTTAAGGTGCCCGAGGCCGTATCGAGGCAACATCATGACACAAAATTACAGAAACGACAGACTCCAGTTTGCTGGACGTCATCATCTTCAGCCGCCACGAGTCTTCCACCGTTGGGTTTTTTCAGATGAATCGAGGTTCTGTGTATCATTTGCTGACGGCCGACAACGGGTGTACAGGAGGCAATATGTCATCAAGACAGGTGTGTTCTGGAAATAAATTGGTTTGGTGGGGGTTGTGTCGTGGTCTGGGCTGCCATTAATGAGAGATTTCGGGGTGAAATTGTTGCGATTCCTGGAGGTCTAATAGCACAGCAATATGTGGACGAGATTTTAAGACCAGTTCTCCAACCACTGTTGAACAACCATAGACAACAACGATTACCGTTCACGTTCCAACACAACAACGCCCGTCCCCATACTGCACGCCTCACCAGAGACTTTCTCCAACGAGCAGGGATCGATGTTCTCCCTTGGCCATCCATTTTACCCGATCTTAACCCCATTGAACACATGTGGGATGAAATGGGTCGTCGAGTGCACCGGCGTCAACATCAACCATGCATTGTCGCCGAGTTGACAGCAGCACTTCAGGAGGAGTGGAGGAACATTCCCCAAGCAACTGTGCAACGTTAGTGTGAATCAGTGCCTCGCCGTTTACGCAGATGTGTGCAAGCAAAGGGAGGACACAGTCGCTACTGACAGTTTGTGAAGGGTCTGTGCATTCACAATGGCATATCGGAAACATTTGATGAGATAACGTGATGAAACAATTAAATTCTTTTTCTATTCGTATTAAAATTGAATCGAAAAACACTGGTTGTTTCTTCTTCTTGGTTATTAAATATGGGTGTTGCGTTTTCACCGTGTGTCAGTATACGCAGAATCATCACAGAGGGAAAAAAAATGCTCTGTCTAATCTCGATCCAAGCTTGACCTAGGCCTCCAAACTGATAGCCTTGCATACATGGAAAGTTTTCCCTTCAGGAAACATGGATTGAAGCGGTCAAGGATAAAACTCTGAAATTTGTGAAATACTGGGCCCATTATGAAAAGTTAACAATGTAAAAGGTATAGCTAGGCTATTTAAATTACAGCCAAGCCATATGGAATTCTGACAATGTTTAGAAAATATCGCCACCATGTCATCCCCTCGCTGACTGAATCGTTAAAGGTGCCCTGTGTAAGAATTGAGGTCAAAATATCCAAAAAATGAGCTAGACACAGCAAAAGAATGAGAAGAAATAAGGGCAATGATGCCATAAAAAAGATGACAAGGTATAGTGCTGCAGAGATATCAACCTGAATTAGCACGCTAAATCACTAGCTGCGCATCATCCTGTGTCATAATCCCAGTTTCTGCCATGGGTGGCGGTATGCGGGCAACGTAACAGCCAGCCAAACTGCAGTGCACAAATAAATCGCACGGCTTGAGGGCGTACTTGAACCTGATGTCAATCGTGTGGAAGGTACATCAGCTAAGAAGCTTGAAATGGCTTCAATGATAATGAACCCTAAATGAATGCACGAAACGTAACAGAAAACATTGCATAATGTAATGAAACATGACAGAATGTTTAGTTGTGACTAATGATAGCTACTTGATTGCTAGAAGAGGTCTTGCTAATGAAGACTGAATATCAGGCAAACTGGTTGCATACTGTGAAATTATCATCAGGCGGGCGGCATACGTAATGTCCTAAAATGATCTTGTCCCTTGTTTTACTTGTACATGTGCAGCTATAGCTTGTCACAACACCATCCATTGCATGTGTAGAATCCGTACCGCAACTCATTACACAAGCGCAGATCCACACTTCATGGCACGGCACATTGTAAAACTCACCAGCAATGCCCCTACTTCACTACCCAATATTCATCATACTCTTCCTCTTCTTCTTCTTTGGAGTTTTTGGTGACTGATGAGCAATGTTGCGTACTACTGCCACATTCAGTACGTTGTCAAATAATTATCTACTCTCCTTACTGTTAAAAAAAACCGACTACCTATTCCAATTCTATTTCCTTTTCTCTCTCATTTAATTGCAAGGCATCTGGAACCCTCGAAACCCTTTCTCGAGAATTCCCTAAATATCCACTCCCTTTATATGTATGATATCCAGAATCTCCCAAGCTGCATATGCCACCATTCTGATCCTTTCTGTTTCTGTCCCAATTGCACTGGCACAGTTCACCACTATTGCTATATAAGCTAAAAACGTATATCTCCAATCCATGTTTAATTCTTTGTCACATCTGTTTTCTGCCCTCACCATCCCCACTGTGCTCTGCGCTTCCCTCACCGCTTCCTTTTCCACCCTTATTGCCTTACAAGCTTCCGCGTACAATATTTTCTTTTGTCACCATGTCCGTTCTACCTCACTTTCGAAATCCCTTCTTTTACACTCCTTCGCACCCGTCTCGTAATTTCCCCAATACATGTGGTTCTTTCTTTTTTTGCAGAGCACAATCCTCTTCTGTACACCCCTCTTTACCACATCATCTACACCAAAACTCTCTTCATACACACCACAGCCACATGTCCATATTTTTGGCACCAATAACACCTTAACTGGGCTCTTTCAAATGCCCTCACCCTGTAACTAATGTAGTTTATCATCACCCATTCAGGTTATTCATTTTCAAATTCCAACAGTATGGACAAACTTCCTGCGACTCTGACCTGGCCTCACCACAAGGACGATGTCCAGGATCCATCCATCCATACTCTATTCCGCTTTTTTCTCCCTAGGGTCGCGGAGGAGCTGGAATCTATTCCGGTGAAAGGCCAATCCATCGCAGGGCACACACACACACACCATTCACAAACCATTTACTCTCATACTCTTATCTATGGGCAATTTAGCATCTCCACTTAGCCTGACATGCATGTCTTTGGACTGTGGGAGGAAACCAGTGTACCTGGAGAAGACCCACGCGGACACGGGGAGAACATGCATACCCCAATTCGAACCCATGACCGTCTTTCTGTGAGGCTGCAGTGCTAACCACTGTGGCACCGTGCCACCCTATGTCCAGAATAGCATCCTTATTTAACCTTTCCTGAATGGGACACCGTTCGCTGTTTCCTGAGTGGGATACTAATGACCAGACCCACTTTCCAGCTCTTTTACGGACTGAAACATGTTCGTACACGTGAGGATTAAACACAAAACTATTACCAAATAAGCTCAAATAAGTGTTTTCATTGTTAATAAGCTAGGCTAAATCCAATTTTGCTATTGATTTTGCCAACTCAGGAACAACCTTTGCCAGTACCCTCGCAAAACCAGCTCTGCTCAGTGTTAACATTTAGGAGGTATGGGTGTCCCACTCAAGAAACATCTAGCGCGCAGGCGTTACAATCGTTTTGTCATCTCTTGTGAAGACAAAACTCCAGCAAATGATTAAACGATACCTGGATAGACAGGTAAGGAATTAGTTTAGGTTAGTGCCATTGAACTTAACCTTTAGTCTGTTTGATTTTAAAAAGGCTATCACAAATGCACAACAAACCGAGTTTACACTCCATTTCCATGTTGGCAATTCCATTTGATATCAGGCAAGATACAGGCCAAATTTCTCAGCTG
The DNA here is from genome assembly GCA_029692085.1 of Gymnothorax javanicus. Taxonomy (NCBI): domain Eukaryota; kingdom Metazoa; phylum Chordata; class Actinopteri; order Anguilliformes; family Muraenidae; genus Gymnothorax; species Gymnothorax javanicus. Next base: position 44,721,377 of record CM056201.1, read on the forward strand.
TATTCGAAGGCGCCTTCACAGCGGAACAACCTGCAAAAGTGTAGCTGCCTAAAAATGCAGCCAACGGGGGCTGGAGCCTATGCTTTGACAAACGGGCCATTACAAGTCTGTAACCACTCAGAGGAACTACGTCCACATCCTGAACACATACCTCAGCTGGAGAGAAGACTGGGCTGCTTTCATTTAGAACAGAGGGCGTCCACTGCTCTGAAATGCTCACTTTCACATTGCTGAAGGTCTTCCGCGAGGAGTGCAGAAGCACATAGCTGGAAACGGAATAAAAAAAAAAAAAAAAAAAAAAAGTCACAGGCAACAATGGCGCCCTCTGCAGTGCACACTATCTCAGCACACCAGGGAGCTCCTAAGCAACTCATTAGCAAAGGTGATACAAAACTGAGCCAGAAGGAAGAATTATACACGTGATTGATGATATTCAGGATGATATATTGGTGAGAACATTGCAGAATGCATTTTGGATACTGGAGCATGGCGAAAATGTGACAAACAGAGAAAAGTTGAGCCAGGGTCAAAAGTCAGAGTTGAAGGTTAGATTGGGTCAATCTCAAGGGTGAAATGGGGAAATTAGAAGAACAGACACAGGAAATCTTCACTAAAGCACCTGCCATCTCCAGTTCCTCCTCCATAGCAAACTCTGCTGTCTTATAAAAGGCCTCTAACACCATGCCTTAGTCCCCAGGGCTTACAGTGATGTCTTCCCAAGAACATTCTCTTCCTGGTAGATCTATCCCAATGTGCCATTCACAGTTTACAACATGGAGTCCTCACAGTCCACTGGCAGTAATTTAATGAACACCCCAGATATGCAACAGTGAAAGCCAAACTTGGATAGTGTAGGCATTTGTGCCCGTGAATGTGTATGCAGGCTGTTTCAGCAGGAGGTGTCTGGATCATTCCAGCTCTGTATTTACCTAAAGAAGGTGAGGAGGAAGGCAACCAGGTGATGGTGGGTGTACTGTGACAGGAGCCCATCACAGGGGGGCGACATCACAGGGTCTGAAGGAGAGGGAGGGGCGCAGGACCTCAGGGGGGAGAACTGAGCAGAAGCAGGAGAGGGAGGGGTGAGAGAAGTAAAGAAAGCAGGGCTACAGAGGGAACATCACGCCTATTACAGCCACTGAATTCACATAAGCACCAGAATACATTTTAAGTGCCCAAAGTGACTAGTGTAAATCAGTGGTCCACAAACTCGGTCCTGAGGGACCCCTGCGTGTGCTGGTTTTCATTCCAGCCACAATGTCAATCCTAGAATTTTATCTAGCTGTTAGGTTTTCTTAACTAGGGGTTCATACTGTGGGATTACCTAAACTCTTAAAACATTCTGTCAGAAATGGCAATGCATGACATGAAAAATGCATCTTCTGTGGGTATGCAGTACTTAAAGGATTCAATTTAAAACAGTAAATTTCCGTACGCCAATAACAGCATGAGAGGAGGAAAGTTATCTATAATCGTGAAATTAAAGACTGAGGTCAACCAGCAAACTCCCAATTGGTCTATACACTGCCACTAATCCTAACCAACTAGAATATAATGCAGATTTCATTTTCACTGCAAATGATAATGAGGCCCACCTACATTGCATTAAAGCAAAAGGGGGAAAAATGCAAGTTCAACAATTAAGTTTACCAGGTTACCTGCAAAACAGTTAAATTGGTCAATTAACCTCATTCATTTGTTACTTCTTTTTATGTAATTGCTTGCCTGTGGTGCAATAAGCACATTATAAATTTTGGAATCTTTGTGGCATTGAAAATCTATGATGGCACTATGTGGATTTGGGAGGTAAATAATCCCTCTAACCGTCAAATGAATGCACTTAATAAAAAAGTACAGCTTGTTATAAATTCTGGAATTGAGAGTTATGGTTGGAACAAAAATTAGCATACACAGGGGTCCTCAAGGACCGAGTCTGAGAACCGCTGGTGTACAATAACACAATGCAGCTAAGCTACCCGACATCATTTTACAGGCTCTTGATGGGAGACCAATTGCATTCACACTAACTATCCAGTATACCAAAACAGTAAACTTACTTCCAGAACTGTAGCATTAACGTTGTAACAAATCTATCACTAAGCTTCAGAACAACATTTTAATCATCACATGAATATGTGACTTTAAGCAAAAGAGCAAGCTAGCTATTGCCTTCATTTACAGTTCGTTAAATATTAACAAATAGGCAGTTGCTACGGGTACGGCAGTTTTCCAATGCATTTCAATGTAGAGAGGTACGGCAGTGCCAATTTCAAACCCTGCCCCTAACCCTAACCTTAACCCTGATCCCTAACCTAACCATAATCCCTAATCCTTATCCTAATCCCCTCAAATCAACTGCCGTACCAGTAAAAACTGCCGTATCTCTAGACATTGCGCATTGGAAAACTGCCGTACCCGTAGCAACTGCCTAACAAATAATCGTGTGAGAGCACAGGTGCTTGGACATCTCTGTGACCTCCATTTACTCACTACCAACTGCTGTTCAGCACGCACTGAACAATAATGTTGCAATATCACTAAAGCTATAAGTATTGACATCTAGCAGTGTGCCAGGTTAACATGCAAAATACAATAACCCGACCGTGCGTAACACTTCTTAGTCATCTACCGCTACCTCATTTCTAAACAAATGATCTCCTATCGAATAAACAGTTCAGGCCAGCACGTTAGCTAGCTAGCTAAAAATAGAAGAGAGAGCCATACCTGAAGTGATTAATTAGCAACGTTTTTAATGAAACCAACCATACATCAATTGGGTAGCTATGTAACGATGTAGCCAGCTAGCAAACATTCGTTAACTCGAATTTTCATTACATGCCAGCTGTCGATATACCCAGCTAGGTAACTAACAAGCTCAATTAGCTATCGTTAACGAGTAAAAGATAATCTGATAACTGATTAGCCAAGTAATTAGCCACCAGTTACCTGCCAAGCGTAAGCTTGGCTAAACGGATCTAGCCAGGTAGCCATGCACAATAGTTTCAGAATGGCTATTGCTCTGAGGCATTAAATGAAGTAGCTACTTTGCGTAACAAATGAACTCACCAGAAAGTCTCTCGTTTAACCTATCTCATAGGATATACCGAATCGTCGCCAGCTGTTTAGCCAGCCACCACTAATATTTCAGATTTTAATTCAGATGTTTTGATAACTAATCTGTGTACTTCCGGTAAATTTCCCATTGCATGTAGGGAACTGTGGTCCTATATGTGGTTTAAGTCGAAAAATGTCAAATTCCAGTATTTTGTCCTATGATCAATATCACTGGAGATATTCAGTAATTTTGCATTCAAAACTAACTTCTCATTCTTGAACAAGAGTCCAATCATTGAATTTCTTTTTTATTTATACATACATTTCTCCAAATCAAAGACAATATAAACTGATACACTTAAATCCAGCCCTGATGTCACAGCCGAGGAAGGAAATTCGAACACCATAGGAGGGGTTGATGACTTGGGTTCCCTTTGATCAATACCTAATTGGTCAGAAGTTGCACAATCAATTCAGCATATCTGTCAGCTGGACATTTGTTGATTTGTTAAAAAAAGACTGGGCATAAGCACTATGAGATTAATTGTTTTTGAAAACAACACACTATTGTGCTCCTACAAGTGCTATTCATGTCATATATTTCTTATGGATGGCCTCGGGCAAAGCTACATAAATTATGCATATTTACTCAACAATATTTACGAATGCAATTCATTTGAAGTATCTTTCTGAAAGCATTTCACCAGCCGTACCCAGATTGCATTTTATTTCATTCTACATTTTCTTCAATACCGGACCATAAGATTCCCAGGAATTGGAATAACATTTATGGCAATTGCAGTATTTGTAAAAACACATCTATGGGAGAGTGAAAATTACACCTTAATTCATTGATTAATCAGCATCTACTCTGATGATAAGCGATTTATGAGCATAACATTTAAAGAAGGATAAAACCCAACTCAATACCTATCCCACAAAAATATATCATTATTTGCCTTTGTATAAATGGAACAGACCTAACACTGATCACTTGCAGACCTTGATACAAACTTTTCACCTTTTCACTGACGAGAACAAAATGTCACGTTGAGGACAAAAACAAATCAGGGGCACATCTCAGTCATTTACATTGTTCTCTGTGTCCAGCTCAGCTCTGCGCTAATGAGCATTTGGACAGTAGCGATGAGAGACGCATGTGCATGAGTATGCTTTTTGGACATAATATAACAGTACTTTGTGGAGGGAAACACACTGAATATTCTTCAAAACCTGCATTTTACAGAAGGTTCGCTAAATGGGCTATAAAAGGAGGTGAGTATAACATCTGAAATGCAAAGGTTGTATTTGATTTGGCAACTATGAAAAAAAAGGGGCACAAGCAAGTGTCATGTGAGTTTTCTAGCAGATAAGTGTCAAATTGTGGGACAGGGGGTAATATGTCTCTGTAGCTCATGTCCTAACATGAAGACAACAGAGGGCAACAATTGGGGCGCCCCGGTGGCTCATTGGTCTAAGCGCGCGCACCATAAAGGCTGTGTCCTTCCCGAGGCGACCCGGGCTCGATTCCGGCTCGGGTCATTTGCCGCGTGTCTTCCTCATTCTTCTCCCCAACCCTCCTGTCTCTCTCCACTCTGCAACTGTCAAATAAAGGAGAAAATCCCCCAAAAAATAATCTAAAAAAAAAGGGCAACAACCAAGGCACAGTCTGCAATCAAGTTTGAAAAAAGTTCCTAAGGAGTGGCTCTTCTGCTTGTTGAATTATATGTACTGAGCAAGTCTTGCTTTCATAATCAATTTTTGTCATGCCAGCTGTTACTGATAACAAAGAAAAGCAAAAACTTGATCATAGGCCAGGATTAAGGGTGCGTTAAAGCGTCTGCAAGTAAAGCCGGCTTGAGATTCGAAAAAATTACGAGAATCTTGCCAAAGTTGCGCGATAAGCCACCCAAACCCTGCGATAGCTGCAAGATCCTGCAGCTATCGCATGGTTTGGAGGGCTTATCGCGCAACTTCAGCAAGATTCTTACGTAATTTTTCGGTAATCTCGCGCAGCTGGCTTACTTGCAGATTCGCTCGAACGCACCCTAACTTCTCATTAACTGTGCACTGTCTGGATAGGACTTGACTGAAACAGCACTTCCCAGCATGCAGTGGTGGCAGATGGTTAGAGGAAGCAGTCTTACCTGCCAGGAAAGGTAGGGCGGGACTCAATTGTTTGTGAGTGAATGAACGTGTGGGGGAGGGAGAGGTAAGGACAACAGGTGCACTGAAGAGGCTGTTGAAGTGTCATAAAGCTACTAGAACGAGAGCAACAGATTCAAAGAAAAATGAAATCTTGAATCAAGACAGTGAGTACGACGAAAAGAACTTACAGCTTTATGATCCATGCCTTAGGGGGAGAATAAGTGTCTGATCTGAAATGAGATTCTCAGAGGAGAAGGAAGCTTTTACCTGGACCTGTTCTTCACTGACTTGTTGATGGAGACAATTAGCCTCCCCCCAGTGCAGACCTACGTTTTGTAATTCGTGATTGGTACAGAGAAAGAAAAGGAACTGACTAAAATTTGTCGGTGGACTAACATTCAATTTTTGAGATAACGAATGGTAGAAGGTACGGAGGCCTTTTGTTCTGCCGTGCAGCTCTTTGGGGACACCTGAGCTGGCCTGAGGGTTACTCCAGCTGCTTGAGTCATAGGACTCTCTCTCCCCTGAATTTCCTCCTGCAATCTGACACAAGGACTTGAGACTAAGGAATCTGCTGAAGTTTCGTTTGTGCCTGGATAAAGAAATTTGGGAAAAATTGAGGAGTTTTGTTGTTGACATGCAGTATTCGGTTGCTATTGCTGTACAAAGGGCATAAAAAAGTTGTGTCCCTTATCGGAAGCTGAAAGCACACAATCATAGCTTTAGACTTTCTTCTCAATCCTTGCTATGCAGTCCACAGGGTCAGGGCAGGACGATGCCTTTGACTTCCTGTTCAAGATCATTCTTATTGGAGACTCTAATGTGGGGAAAACATGCGTGGTCCAGAGCTTCAAAACTGGAATGTTCGCAGAGAAGCAGCAGAACACCATTGGAGTGGACTTCACTGTTCGGACCTTGGACATCGAGGGAAAGAAAGTTAAGGTAAGCATGAACTTCATTGTGTTATACTTGGGTGCTGCTACAGTACTGAATCTATGGATATTTTTAAAAAAGGTTATGGTTTCTTTATTTTTTAATCCAAAGATTACCTTAAATTTCTCCTTGGCATCAGACCCTCAGCTAAATTACATTATATACATAGCTTTATCTAATGCTAACAGCAGGCAGCAATTAAGTCTAACCGCTTTGGCATCTCCAGATACCTCTACCATTATATTATTGGCCAACAGGGTAGAGCTAGCAATTCAAAGAATATTAATATATAGCATATACAACAATTACAATTAGAGGTCTCAAAATGCACAAGATTGTTTTGTAATTTATAAATAAGGGACATTTGTCTAACACCAAGAATGGGCAGCAATAAAATACCAGGGTATCTCAGTTGTACACATTGGCAAGTCTAGATTCTATTACCATTATAGTATGGGCCAACAGGAAACAACAAGCTATGGGTAATACAATCAATATATAATATTTACAACAATCAAAAAAATACACTGGAGGTGTAAAAATACTAAATAGTATTATGAATTTATTTATTCAGGAGCTATAGACAAATTATTCTGGACAGGATTGTTCCCATATTTCGGCATTATTGAGGATTCCCTGGGGCTCATTAAAGAATACTCTGGCCTTGCGGATCAACTCACTTTGCATCAATTTAATGAGAGAGAATTCTTGGCAATGGTTTTCTTGCATGCATATGGTTGTGTGGCAACATTTTGATGGACTATGGAGGGCAAAGTCAATTTAGTCTCAGATTCAGTCAGCATTGGTTCTGAGGCGCTTTTTCTTCACAAGCACAGTTTGTTTCATTTCACTGACAATCAAAAGTGTATTTTTCATCATTCACTGTGAATGAAATGTGAATCTTATGTGTGGTGCCACAGTAGTATCATGGAGATGGCAAGATCCAGAAAAACCAGAAATTGGAATCTCTTGTTTTGTTGTCCCACACCCACTAGCACTAGTTATTTTGTTTTGTGATACAAAATGTCACTGTCTCTGAAAAACCATTTGTTTAGATCTTAACTTTGTAAAATAGTCTATATCAGCAAATTCCTAATGCGCAATGCCCTCTCAGTGAGTGCATGTGTGTGCGCGAGGTTGATGAAGTTACTCAAACAGTACCATTGCCTGTTGAACCAGTCTGGTGGTAGAAGGAGGTGTGGAATGCAAGGAATGTGCTATCCATTGCCCGGCGTGTCATAGACGCAAGATGATAATCTTGTTCCCCAGGATTTTTTTCAGTCACATTGACAAATACCCTCTCCATTCTGAATGCAGTGAAAATTCACCCATTTCAATTGCTTCTCTGATTAGATTTAATCATTTTGTTATTTCTGTGATAATAATGAATTATGGAATTGTGTCAACAATTATCATACCATGCAAATGCAAATCTGTTGTAAACTTTAGTATCCTCTCCTAAAGGGATACAGGGATACCTAGGGCAACTGGACACTTAATATTTGCACTACATTTCAAAAAAAGATCAATATGATTAAATTCACACCATTTTAGCTTTCACGAGAGGCTCATAAAATATGTTGACTATTTGTATATGTATATGTGAGAGCCCGACGAAGACCAAGCCAGAAAAGTTAGAAGAGCATGCCAGGATGTCAAGTGTGCACTATAGGTCACCATGGCAATTTTTGTTCTATATAGCAGAGTGCAGAAGAGAGGCTAATAAGATTCTCAGTGAACTAAAACCAAAATGGTGACACAGCACTTGGCCAGCTCATTTGTCTTTTGTATCAGGTAGAAGAATAATCTTGCCTCTTTTTAGAGGCCAGAATTGAAAGGGTAAACATGTTAGATTGTTCAAAGGCACTTTTGAGAATAATGGACATATTTTAATTCTAGGTAAGATGGGAATGCATAGGGATTGTATTGTAAAAATGTTATTACCATTGATCTATCTTGGAGTAATACAACCCCAATTCCGAAATAGTTGGGACAAAGTGTAAATTGTGAATAAAATCAAAACGGAATAACTTTTAAATCACACCAGCCAGTATTTTATTCACTATAGAACAGAGATAACATAGCAAATGTTGAAACAGAAATTTTACAATTTTATCCACAAAATGAGCTCATTTCAAATTTGATGGCTGCTACAGGTCTCAAAAAAGTTGGGACAGGGGCCTGTTTACCATGGTGTAGCATCCCCTCTTCTTTTTAACACAGAGTGGAGGTGTCTGGGCATTGAGGAGACAAGTTTCTTGAATTTAGCAATTGGAATTTGATCCTACTCTTGTATAATACAGGCTTTCAGCTGCTGGAGAGTTTTGAGTCTCCTTTGAAGGACTTTTCGTTTAATTATGCACCAAATGTTCTCAATCGGTGAAAGATCAGAACAGCAGGCAGGCCAGTTCAGCACATGGACTCTTCTACTGTGAAGCCATGCTGTTGTAATAGCTGCAGTATGTGGTTTTGCATTGTTCTGCTGAAATACACAAGGCCTTCCCTGGAATAGATGTTGTCTTGAGTGTAGCATATGCCGCTCTAAAACCTTTAAACACCTTTCGGCATTCATGGTGCTTTTTAAAACATGCAAGTGTCCCACACCATACGCGCTAATGCATCCCCATACCATCAGAGATGCTGGCTTTTGAACTGAACGCTGATAACAGGAGGGGTGGTCTTTCTCCTCTTTAGCTCAGAGGACGCAGCGCCCATGATTTCCAACAAGAATGTCAAATTTGGAATCGTCTGACCACAGGACACTTTGCCACTTTGCTACAGTCCATTTTAAATGAGGCTTGGCCCACAGAACACGGCGGCGCTTCTGGATCATGCTCGACAATGGCTTCGTTTTTGCATGATAGAGTTTTAGGTGGCATCTGTGGATGGCACGGCAGACTGTGCTTACAGACAATGGTTTGTGGAAATATTCCTGGGCCCATTTAGTAATGTCAATGACAGAATCATGCCGGTGAGTGATGCAGTGGCGTCTGTGGGCCCGAAGATCACGGGCATCCAGTAAAGGTCTTCGGCCTTGTCCCTTACGCACAGAGATTTTTCCTGTTTCTCTGAATCTTTTAATGATGTTATGCACTGTCGATGATGAGACCTTCAAAGCCTTTGTAATTTGACGTTGAAGAACATTGTTTTTAAAGTATTCCCCAATTTTTTTACGCAAACCTTCACAGGTTGGAGAGCCTCTGGCCATCTTTACTTCTGAGAGACTCAGCCTCTCTAAGACATCCCTTTTATAGTCAATCATGTTATACACCTGATGCCAGTTAACTTAATTACTTGCAAAATGTTCCTTCAGCTGATTCTCTTATATATTAATTGCTTTTTCAGTCCTTTTTTGCCTGTGTCCCAACTTTTTTGAGACCTGTTGCAGCCAGAAAATTTGAAATGAGCTCATTTTGTGGATGAAAATGTAAAATGTCTCAGTTTCAACCTTTGAAATGCTATCTATGTTCTATTGTAAATAACATATTGGCTCGTGATCTGAAAGTCATTGCATTTTGATTTTATTCACAATTTACACTTTGTCCCAACTATTTTGGAATTGGGGTTGTACAAGCTGGCGTTCATTTTCAGAGACTTGTGATATAATATCCTCCCATGCCAAATGAAGAGAGAAAAACATTTTTTGAAGTAAAACTGAAACTATCGACTCGTAATCAGCACAAGAATGTGGAAAAAAAAAAAAAAAACTCAAGCACTAACTAAGGTTTTGAAAACAAACATGTACAAGTAACTGCCACTTATACCTCCACCAGTTATTACAATACAATGGCCTAGATAAGACACAGGTGATTTTTAAGCATCCTCACTAGATAAACAGCTCAAGCCTCCCCTCTCCCACCAAAGTTAAAATGGCTGTCAAGGCACAAACAGCAGGTAGCCGCGCATTCAATCCATCACTTTACCCCTTTGCAGTCTCCAAGATGCCATAAGAATCATGAAGCACAAAATAATTTACTTTTCTGCATTAAACTGTACTGTCCTACACGCTCTTACATGTGTGCCAGCTTGACTTTGACACAAAGCTGGTTTTAAAACTGGCCATATGAAAAACTGAATCAGGGGACACTTTCCTACTGTATATGGGAAGATGATTGCGATGAAAATACAACAAAAATGCAAGTACTCCACTATGCAAAAATTACACCCCCACAAAAAGAACAATACAATGTGGCATACCATTTCTTTGTATGATAACCACAGTTAGTACATATTTTTGAAAGCATTGTCACATATGAAGTGGTATGATGTTTATGTTATGTAGCAGAGAAACTCAAGCCTAACTCAACCCTGTGTCTGTGTTCTGCTATACCAGATGCAGGTGTGGGACACAGCTGGGCAGGAGCGGTTCCGAACAATCACTCAGAGCTACTACCGCAGCGCCCATGGTGCCATGATCACGTACGACCTGACACGCCGTGGCACCTTTGAATCTGTCACACATTGGATACAGGAGGTGCTTCAGTATGGAGCTGCCAGCGTGCTGCTCATGCTCATAGGTTAGTATTACTAGCTAAAGATTATTGCATGACATCCATCCATTTTTGCTGACTAACTGCTTATTAAACTTTTTTCACGAGCACATTACATTATTAGGGCCCATATCGACCTCGGTGCGAGCACCCTATTGTAATCGCAGGATTTATTATTATTATTACGACAAAAGTAAATTGCTTATTTGGAGCTTTAACATACTCAAAAACTCACCAATTTTGCTGTGCATGTCAGTCCCCATGTAAATTTACGTGTAATATGGCTTTTGTCATGAGGCGGTGCAAAATGGCGAGGCCACGCCCCTTAAAGAGCAGCCCCCAAGGCCCGTTTCACCCATATGCACGAAAATCGGTACACATATGTATCACACTTAGACGCACAAAAAAGCCTCATGGATCCATTGTCCAAACCCCACTGGAAGTCAGCCATTTTGAATTTTGCGGCCATTTTTGGCGTTTTACACGTGTTGCATTTTAACAAACTCCTCCTGCAGATTTCATCAGATTCACTTCAAAATTTATTTATGTGAGCTTGACTACCTTGTGATCAAAAGTTACTAAAAGATTGCGCTATCGTTGAAGGGCGCGTCCACTGCGGAAGGTCGAATTTTCATGTCTCGTCATAACACATGAAATTGCTATAACTTTGGGATAAATGGTCTGATCTGCACCAAACTTCACATGATGGATAATAGTCCCGCCCTGAACACGTCTACATGACAATATCCCGTCATAGTCATAGCGCCCCTTGGTGGTAAAAGGAAGTGACCTTTTTTCACTCTACCATGTACTGATCCAACATAGTTCACCCCACCAACTTTATTCTACTTCTAAGACGTGCAGAATAAGTTGGCAAAGCTACATTATGAGCGCTGGGAAGCTACGAGCAATGGCGTCCGTCTGCCAACGTAGCAACTATCGATCCCATGCCATCAAATTACTTTGGCTTTTACATGGCTTTAACTAACTCATAACCTCATGAAAATTGATACACATGTCAAGAATGGCGAGTGCTTACATATGATAGGGGTGTTGCCCATGGGCGGGGCAAATGGCTCCATACCACCCCCTAGAAAATTTCAACAAAGCAGCCCTCGCAGCTTCTTTAACCAGGTTGCCACTATCCAATTGTTTTGAATGCACAGCTGCACCCGTCAGGATCACGCCACCACCCCCAAAGTGCACAAGTGTGCGAGGGGCCATTCATCGCTGCTTGCAGCTTTAATTTCTATTAAATTGGTTACTTTACCATTAATGTTGGCCAGGATGGGCTCCCACTCTATTGCTGGGTTCCCTCCAAATTCTATTTCAAATTTTTCAAATTCATCACCACTAGTGGGCATTTGCCATCTCTGCCCAGCTCCTTGCCCCTTCAACTAAAAACTGGGGAACTGATCCCCTTCTTGATTCAAAGCATGTTGATAATTCAGTGTCTGTACCAGCCATTATCTTATATGCATGGTAGGTATGAATCATTATGGGATCTACAACCTAAATTCCAGAAGAATATGGACAATGTATGAAGTGTAAGTAAAATGGCAAGCAGTAATTTGCAAATTTCTTTAGATCTGAATTCATTTGAAAAAAGCACAAACAAAACAATGTTTGACTCATCAACTTTGCTGTTTAAAAAGCTGTTAATAAAAGGTTAATTTACAGCATCAGGTGTGATCTGTGCCTGGTTCTTGTTCTGAAATCCGTGACAATCTTATTGTGGAGGAGCAGTTTGTGTGCCTCGTGGATCCTAGGAGCTGTGTTGCCAGTAGCATTGATCCCTATTAGGGTTCCCCATGGCAAATTAGTCCCAGGTGAGGGCCCTGACAAAAAGAAATTCAGAAAACTACTGACAGCTTTTAGGGAAGATGAGATCCTCATCTGGAATTGGGACTCAGGGGTCCCCTTCTGGAGCCAGGTCTAGGAGGGGATCTGGCTGGGCTCCAGCTGGGCTCAGCTGGAAAAAGCGACATGGAGACCCCCCCAAGGACTGACCACCAGCAATAAGAAGTATATGGGTTGGGTAGCATTGTAGATGGGTGGCTGACTAAGGCGAAGGCCTGTGCGTTTTGGGGAACAGTTCTGGAAACTAGCCTTTGGGACATGGAATGTCACCTTGCTGGTGGGTAAGGAGCCAGCGCTTGTGCGGATTGTGGAGCAGTACAGGCTAGATATAATCAGACTCACCTCCAAGAGCTGCACTGACTCTGGAAACAAACTCCTAGATAGCGGTTGGACTCGCTCCTTTTCTAGAGCTGCCCAAGGTGAGAAGCAGCAGATGAGAGTGGGGATACTTTCATCTCCTCAGTTGAGTGCTGCTGTGTTGGAGTTCACACCAGTGCACAAAAGGGTCTCCAAAATGCACTAACGGGTTCTGGGACTGCTATTTGTGCTAATGCACCGATCACCAGTTCAGAGAATCAAGCCTTCTTGTACTACCTTAGACAAAGTCCTGGAAAGGGCTCAAACTGAGGAGTCAATGGTTCTACTGGGGGACTTCAGTGCTCACATGGGCAATGATTAAGATTTTTGGATGAAAGTGATTGGGAGGAATGGCAACCCTGATCTGAGACTGACTGGTCTTTTGTTATTGGATTTCTGTGCTGGCCATGGTTTAGCCATAACAAACACCACGTTCAAGCATAAAGGTGTTCATAAATGTATCCAGAGCACTAGAGCACCCTTGGAAAAGGTTTATGATCAATTTTATGATGGTGTTGTTAGATCTGTGGCCCCATATCTTTGACCAGGGCTGCCCAACCCTGTTCCTGGAGAGCTACCATCCTGTAGGTTTCTGCTCCAACCCTAATTCAACACACCTGATTCAGCTCATTAGCAGCTTGTCAAGATCTCTAACGGGGAAAGCAGGTGTGGTTTGCTTTGGTTGGAGTGATAACCTTCAGGATGGTAGCTCTCCAGGAACAGGGTTGGGCAGCCCTGTCTTACACACTTCAGTGAAGAATGGGGCAGAGCTGTCAACTGAGCACCACCCGGTGGTGACCTGGGACAGATTCCAGGAAAAAATGCTGGACAGACCTGATAAACCCATATGTGTTCTGAAACGTGCCTGGGAATGTTTGGTGGAGGCTTGTGTTATGTAGACTTGGAGAAGGCTTATGATTGCGACCCTTTAGGTATACTGTTAGGGGTGCTGCGGGTGTATAGGTTTCTGGACCTGTTAGTTTGGGTTATGTGATCCCTCTTTAACTGAAGCCTAAGTTGTTTTTATTCTCAGTCGGCACTAAGTTGAACTCTTTCCTGGTTGGTGCAGGACTACCTGGTTGTCCTTTGTCGCCTATTTTGTTAATGATTTTCATGGACAGGATATCAAGGAACAGCTGAGGTTTGGAGGGTTTCCAGTTTGGCGGCTTCAGGGTTGCATCTGTGCTTTTTGCAGATGATGTGATCCTTTTGGCTTCATTGAGCTGTGACCTCCAGCATGCTCGGGAGCAGATCACAGCTGAGGGTGAAGCAGTTAGGATGAGGATCAGAACCTCCAAATCTGAGGCCATACCGGTTCCTTGCCGAAATAAAGTGGATTGTCCCCTTTGAGTGAGCGGTGAATTGCTCTCCAATATGGAAAAATTTTAGGTATCTGGGGGTCTTGTTCACAAGTGAGGGTAGGATGGAGTCAGAGATTGACAGGCAGATTGGTGCAGTTTCTGCAGTGTAGCAGTCACTGTACCAATCCATCATGTAAATAAGGAAGCTCTTGACTTACCTGACAGCCTATATTCCAACCCCTCACCTATGATCACGAGCTTTAGGTAGTGACCGCAAGGATTAGATTGCAAATACAAGCAGCTGAAATGAGTTTTCTCCACAGGGTGAGGAACTCAGACATCTAGGAGAGGCTCAGAGTAGAGCCACTGCTTTTACGTGTTGAGAGAAGTCAGCTGAGGTGGTTTGGGCATTTGGTCAGGATGCCTCCTGGATGCCTCTCTTTTCAGGTTATCTGGGCATGTCCAACTGGGAGGAGGCTTTCAGGCAGACCCAAGGCATGCAGGAGGGATTACATCCCCTGACTGACCTTGGAATGGGATCCCCCAGAAAGAGTTGGAGCAAGTAGGTGGGGATGCCCAGTTTACTTTGCAAAGTCCACTACCCCTGTGACCCAGCCTCAAATGGTTGAAAATGGATGACTGGGTGGATGGTTGGAGGGATCATTTCCAAAATGGGAAGGCTTGTAGGGTTCTCCTGGTCAAAAGTTCAAGGAGGGGCAAACCACAATTCGGCAAAGGGTTCTGGGCGCCTTCAGCTCTTTGACGCACAAAGGCAAGATTGGCTATCCTGTCTGATCCTGTCAGATGGGCTACTGTGGCCAACACATCTAAAATGTTATTAGTGCTTGCAGAAGGAATGCGTCACAACACTTAATAAATTAAGGTATGCCAGGTATGAGGCTGCGTAGTCTGAAACCAGTCAGAGTGTCCATGCTAACCAGTGTCCACTGTCAAAAGCCCCTTCACTAAGCATGCAACCATTGAAACAGGACCTTGCAGCAGGATGGAAAAGCAAATATCTATCATCATCATCATCTGCAGCCTTGCCACAGATGTCTTTGTCAGAAGCCTAAGTGTGGTGAAGCCTGACTTTGGTTGCTTAGATGTGGAGAGGTAGAGGACAGTAATTATAAAATCTACGAAGTACAAGGGCTTTCTGAAATTTCAAACTTGATTTCAGATTAACCTCATTCATTCATAGGAGTTAGGACCTTCTTGCACACGATCAAAAACCTTGTCGCATACGGAACAAAAAAGCATGTAAAACCTTGATTTTGAAAATGTGCGGAGTTGGGCCCTTACAGAATTCACCATTTTACAAATCATTTGTGTCCCTCCAGAAGGGAGGGGAGACATATTGATTTGTATGGTTTCCTGTCCGCGTGGGCGTTCCCACTGTTTCCGGGCTGTAACTTGGAAACCGTTTCAGATATTTTCATCAAACCTAGCACACTCTTTCAACATAGTATGTAGATGAGCCTATTTTTGCTGAAATTATTTTTAAAAATTTTTCTTGTTTCCATGGTAAAAGTTTGGACTTAGTCTCAAAATGGGGGTATGATTTGTTTTTTAGGCTGTATCTCAGAAACTAATTAAGATATTAACCTTAGACATTGCACACACTATCAATATAGTATGTAGATGTCCCTTTTGCTATTTTCCTTCAAATTACCTTTTTAAATTTTTTTTTTCCATGGTAACACTTTGAACTTAGTCACAAAATGAGGTTAGGGTTTGTTTCCGGGCTGTATCTCAGAAACCGTTTGAGATATTTACATCAAACCTTGCACACTCTTTCAACATGGTACATAGATATGCCTTTTGCCATTTTTGCTAAGATTACTTCTTTAATTATTCTTGTTTCCATGGTAACAGTTTGGTCTTAGTCTCAAAATGGGTTATGATCTGTTTCCGGGCTGTATCTCAGAAACTAAATCATATATTGACATTGCACACTCTTCCAACATGGCATGTAGATGGGCCTTTTGCCATTTCCTTCAAATTACTTGTTTAACTATGTCTCCCCTGTAAGGGAGGGGGACATATTGTTTTTGTCCTGCTATGCATGCGCATCTGTGTCAGCGTGCCCACCATTTCCAGACCTTAACTCAGAAACCGTTTGATATATTTCCTTGAAATTTTGCACACATTTGTATCAGGTTGTGCAGATGTGCCTTTTGCTATTTTGAGGTTATTAACTTCTCAAAATTCTTCCTAAATGTCTGTGAACATTAATGAGGGGCAGCTGTGTTGGACTGGGGGGAGACATTTGTTTTTTGCCTTAAAAATAATCTCTAGTTTAATTCTGTTTTCATTTTTATTTAACACCAACGTGCAATGGAGCGGTTCGCAGCCGAATATGAAGCGGTCAGAATGAGGACCGGCACCTCTTAACCCCTTTGCGCAGATATTGACGCCGGCGTCCGTAAATTCCGAAATCTCTGTGACACAAATACTGAGTTATAAAGCCTAAATAGGCTCATGAATAACAGGAAAAATTGGCATTTTTTGTATTCTACGCAAAGGGGTTAATGTGAGGCAATGATTCTCTGCCAGAAAAAGGTAGATTGTTCCCTCTGAGAGGGGAGTGAGTATTTACCCCAAGTGGAGGAGTTCAAGTATCTCAGGGATCTTTTTCAAGAGTGAGGGTCAGATGAAGCATGAGATTGACAGGCGGATCGGTGCAGCGTCTGCAGTGATGCCTGCGTTGTACTGGTGAATCACGGTGAAGAAGGAGCGGAGATGAAAAGCGAAGCTCTCAATTTACTGGTCACTCTACGTTCCAACCCTAACCTATGGTCATGAGCTTTTGGTTGTAACAGAAATTACAAGATTGCGAATACAAGTGGCAGAAATGAGCTTTCTCTGTATGGTAGCCGAGCTGACCCTTACCCAGGATTTACACCAGATGTGCGTCCAGGCCGCCTCCGCCCTGCTGCGTGTTTGCTGTGTACATTGCCATCTGTCAATTTCCATCAACTGCATTCTCACTGCATAGCAGGGCCGGACGTCTAGAGTAGCGAGACCAACGACCAAGCCTGACAAAATCACGTGGTAATTACAAAATCACGTGCAATCGCCCAAGATAAATGACACGTTGTATTAAGTGCAACTACAAACAGGCAACAGCCTTTATTCTTTACCGAAAGGGTTGAGGAACAGTTGATTTGCTTCAATTTGTTTATTTTTCGAGATTTTGTGCTTCTACCATGGATAAGTAGCCTATTTATTAAGAAATGTTCTTAAATTCTTGTTTGTGTTGGGTTTGTCATTTGTTTGGAAAGTGTTCTGTTGATAAAGTTTAGCCATTTTCCTTCTTCAATTGCTATCCTAGCCCAAAATACGAACTAGTGCCAACACGGATTTTGAAAATTAACCGTATCTTTTAATGTTGTGTCTGTGCACCGATTGATCTGCTGTGTTGAACTGTTGCGTTTGTGCTGTGGCATCCGGCAAAAATAGAGGTCTTGCGTATCTGCTGTGCACGGCTGCGGTTTGCCGGAGCTGGGACAGACGAGAAATGCAGCGGAGCGGATCTGGTGTAAACACACTCATTGACTAAAGTGAATCCTATCAGCTGCACTGCCGTAGCAGAGCGCAGACGGACCAAACACACATCTGGTGTAAATTGGGGGTTAGGATAAGGGTGAGGAGCTTAGACATCCGGGAGAGGCTCAGACTAGAACCGCTGCTCCTCCACGTTGAGAAAAGTCAGTTGAGGTGGTTCGGGCATCTGGTTCAGATGCCCCCTGGATGCCTCCCTTTAGGGGTGTTCCGGGTATGTCCAACTGGGAAGAGACCCTGTGGCAGACCCAGGATATGCTGGAGGGATTTTATCTCCCAGCTGGCTTGGGAATGTCTTGGGGGTCCCCCAGGAAGAGTTGGAGGAAGTAGCTGGGGAGAGGGATGCCTGGGCCACTTTGCTTAGTCTGCTACTCTCACGACCCGGCCCCGAATACACGGATGAAAATGATAAATGGATGAATTTTATGCACTATCACAGTTTTTTAGGATTTGAGTTTGTGAGTCTGAACTCCTCTCCTCCTATTGCCTCCTCTGTCTACAGGGAACAAGGCAGACCTGGATTCTGAGCGGCAGGTGCTTTTCGAGGAAGCATGCACACTGGCCGAGGAGCAGGGTGTGCTGGCTGCCCTGGAGACGTCTGCCAAGGAGTCCCAAAATATCGAGGAGGCATTCATGCTACTGGCAAGGGAGTTAATGGTAAGGAATGGCATGATGGTCCAACAGCAGCCAGCACACAACAACTCTTCCCACGTCATCCTACGCACCAACTCCCGCCCAATTAACAGCCCTGGGATTGAAGAGAAGAAGCAATGCGAGTGTTGAGACCCCTCGAAGGGAGAGTACAGGGAAAGGGATGGGTGAGAGGAACCCTAGCCTGAATAATAAGTTCTAGGACTGTCCTGCAGCAGTGGACTCTTCTCATCTAACTAGTGACAGAACAGAATGTCATGTTACAGGCTACAGCACTCCTCGCTCACATGAACCTGACTGCAGCTATAGGCATGTTAATGGAGAATTAAAAGTAAAAGTCTGCTTGAATTGTTATAATCACTAATGTAGAAAGTACTGTAACGTTCAGCTCCTGACTTTAAGTCTAAGTCATTATTTTATATATTTTATGCTGTGAACACTAAAGCTGCAGTGCAGCTAAGTTTGTGTATTTTTTAAGTTTGTGTGCGCTTTAAAGAAGACATTGTCCCTTTGGCTGAATGCAATCTTGCCACCTAGGCCTCGAAAAGCAAGTGTAGTAATCACACAGCCCTTGTGATGAGATATCACAGTATGATGAGATGTTGAGTTTGTGCTGTGACAGAGAGCTGGTATCTGATGGAAGAAGCCCTTGCAACTGATGTATGGTTTCCTGTTCTTTTTTTGTCCGAATGAACATCACTGTCAGTGCTAGATGCTTGCGAATGTGTTGTTTTATCTATAAGGAGAACCTGTTTTAGAATCTTTATGAACATATAGTTGGGCTTTACATTTTTTCCTGCGGTCGTTTTCGGTCTGTATTGTTTGTCCTTTATGAAGATTTATGCTAATTTGGTTCTTAAGCTACTCACTGTGCCATAGACGACATCCACAAGCCCATTGCACATAATTGTTCATTTGCAATAAACATATGTAAAATGTGTAGGATTCTTAAATTATTTCTTTTTTGAGGTTTTTTTTCTATGTTGGCTGTTCTTTCACACTTAAAACAAAATCAAGACACTAGACTGGATCTTGAAATGTCAGTAAGCCCCATCATACCTCCTTTGCCATTTTAGATCCGTGCAGCTTGCAGATAACGAGTTCTCAGAATTCTATCTCTGCAAATAGCTTTTGTTCCAAAAAATGTCCTCTACGTTTCGGGAGGCCCCAAATGTCTGAGCGCCTGACCACTGCCCATTCTTCACGCAAAGAAGCAGAAATAACTGGATCATGACACTGATCTCTTCCACACAAAAGTGCCAATACAAATTCTCTGCCTCCAACCCATTCTGCCTTCAAACATACATAAGAGATATAAAATATCAGCAGTGTGTCAAGCTCAAAAATTTCAGATTTCATCTGAATGTAAGAAAGGTACACCAGCTCTATTCGATTTTGGAGATTAGTACCCCAACTGACAATATTACCACCAATTTCAAGGAAACTTGTTGAGTACGCTTTTTATTCAAAATCATGCCCTAAAATATCATTCATCCATTCAGAATCCATAATGCTTTTTCTTCACAAGGATCCCCAGAGCTGGAGCCTATCCCAGCTGACTATGGGAAAAAGGCAGGGGCACACCCTAAACAGTTCGCCACTCCATTGCAGGGCAGACAACATTCTCTCACATACTCATGCCTATGGGCAATTTCAAAACTCCAGTTAGACTGACATGCATGTTTTTGGACTGTGGGAGGAAACTGGAGCACCCAGACGAAACCCATGTGAACACGGATTGAACATGCAAATTCCATACAGAGAGGCCCCCTACTGACTGTGAGTAACCACCTTACTGTGTGGCAAAAAAAAAAAAAAATCATTCACACTCCAAATCAGAAAAAGTTTGTATGGTATTTCAAAATTAAAACAAAGCAGTGATTTCAAAATCCTCTTTGACCAGCATTACGGTGAGAACAATAAAACAGCACATTATTTGCTGCTTCACCAAATGAATTTTGTTGTTTTTTCAAAATAAACATTTCAATTTTGATTCTTCCATCATATTTAAAAAAAAAAAAAGCTTGGGCAGTAAAGCATTTATCCCTTTGTATGCTTGCCATTCCTTCATACAACACTTAGCCCCTTTGCGCAGATGCCAAATCAAGCCCATCCTTGCCAATTGTGAATGACCCGTTTAAGGCTTTATAACTCAGGATTTGAGCTTCACAGAGACTGGAAAAATGATTTCAATGAAGCAAGACACTTGGATCATTTGGAAATAAAATGTATTTACGTTTTTTTTTTAAATTTTGGGACAAAAAAAAAAAAAAAAACATAAGGAAACTTCATGAAAATTCTATGCTGAATTTGTTTTGCACTGACTTACTGAAAAAGAAAGAAGGCTTGAAGGTAAAATAATAAATTTCCTGGATGATAAATTCATTAACCAGAAGTCAGCTAAATCTGACTGTTTTCCTCAGTTCAAATAATAACCTGTGAAGCAAAATACAAGCTGCCCCCTATTTCCCCAAAACAGCTAAAAAATGGTGAGATTTTTGCTTTGGTGTGAATTATAGATAATGCAATCTTATACGTCCAACCAGCTGTTTTCACACATGGTACAAACTTTTGTATCAAAGTTTGCAACAAGTGAATATTGTTATTTTCAAATGTTTTTCACAATCAAAATGAGAGTGCCTCATATAATACCAAACCATTTGCTCTCCAAGCTAAACAGAAAAACTGAAAGTTATACAGCTATGAAAACTTGATACGATGCTCCAATATGATGTAATCTGGTCCCCAGAATGAGAAATAATGCAAACTTATACACAGCCTCCCTGTTAGCAATACATACCAAATACGTCATTCTGTGTTGTACATTATGCTGTGCTCCGAAGTATTTTATAATTCCAGTGTAATGCCATGAAAGTTCTACAAATGTCACAACTTCCAATCTATCCACAAGCAAATTAACGTTTATTTCAGACTTAACTCGTGTTTGCGCCATTTTTCTTGGAATATTAGTGCATCCATGGGGTCGTGTTAGATACCAGGGGAAATATCATATTCAGGCAAAAGCCACAAGTTGGCTTTTACAATCATAGCTAACATACAAATATGAAGAACTATTATTTAATGGAAATAATTTAAATCTATCTAGCAGAACAATTTATCATTCGCCTCAGTCGTATGCATCTTATCCAGGCTTTATTATGGCTCCTGATGGAAGAGTTAAAGGAAACTGAATCTCAGAAAATTTCTATGCATCATATTTTTGAGGACAGAGAACCATCTCATTTGATGCATCGATCATCATATTTGGTGTGGTGAGTGCGCGGCTATAGCTTGTCGAAAGGTACCAAAAATATCAAACTGCTTATGTCATCTGCTCCACATGGATGCGGTCATGTTCTTGTGTAGAACTAGAATGTTGTCTACATGTGATCATCATGGTTTACCATAGACTGTAAGCCATTTAGGAAGCTAAAAAGAAGTTTGAAAAAGTTCAAACTCAGAAGTTCAAAAACAAACCAGCAGTAAAGAAAAAGTGAGCAACAGCGATTTCAAGGCCAAGATAAGATTCTAATCTGATATATTAACATGATCCAACTGATTTCTCGTGTGCATTTTAAAGTGCATATTTGTTTCATCAAAACAATTCTCACAAGAATTGCACTGAATTTTAATAGTTCTCATAGTTTTTTAGTTTGATTTTTGCAAAAATTGCATAGCCTCCAAACCTCCAACTGCCAGTTCAAGTTTTTTTTTTTTTTTTGACAGTTCCTTGGTTGTTAAAAATGGTGAAACCTGAAATAAATGTCACAAGCGGCAGCTCCTGATAGCCTTTGACTTGGGTCAATGAGCTTTTCACCTCCTGCTTGTAACTAAAATTTGTGCATGCGCTGGATTGGAAACTGAGCCTAAGGAAGATCGCGACATGGAAAATAAAAAAATTAAATAAAAAAAAATAAATAATTGAGTAAATAACCAAATATTACATTGCATAAATATATCTCACTAGTTTCAGTAAAATGAGTCAATTCAACACATGCTGATTTTAAACAACAAACACTGGAAATTTCAATTTTCAATAATTACCAGGTGCAACAGAGGTAATAAAATATGGGCAGATTTTGACATGACATCCATGAAAATGAATCCATCTATTCAGCCCTTCAGTAATAATTACCAAATATTGAATACATATTTACCCCACAAACCAATGCACTCTTGAAGATTATGGAGGACTTGCTGACACCAGAAGTGAGAAAATTTTTCATGAGTTCTTATATAAGATGTCTCGGGGGGTCGCAGAAGTGAAAGTAAATCTCAAGGTCTGCATTATACGACATCCATTTGCATTTCCCAATGGCAGGTCCAGGATAAGAGAAAATATATAGAAAGCCCTCCTCCAAAACAATACTTAACAAGATATCAATAAAAGCACCACCCTGTGAATGTTCAACAATAGTATTTATTTTTGAAGGTATCATTTTGTTCACAATAATTCCTTTTGTTATACCTGGAAGGAGTTCACCTTTGACTACCATAGGCATAGCTTATTTGGTAAATCATGCACCTCTTGAAGCACAGAAAATTCTAGTGCGTGATTCAAATTTAACATGATATTAAAAGTAACCTACTTTAAACTCATTCCTGGCAACATAGTAGTAAACACCATAATACTAATTCCAAAAAAGCTGGCACATTAGGGAGGATTCAAATAAAACCACAAAGGAGCAATTTAAAAAGTCCGTTCACCTTCTACTAGACTGCAACAGCACATTATTTAACGCATTAACTTCTGAATTCAATACATTCTCGAAAATATATGCTCATTTCAAATCTGATGACTGCAACAGACTACATAACAATTGACGCCAAGGCAATTTAGGACTAATAATGATGTGACAAGTTGCAATAATATGGTGATCCCTCAGAAGCAAAGATGGCTCCCAAACAGTCTCTGAGAAGCAAAGATAGGTCAAAAATCACCTATTGGCTAATCATAAAATCCATTACCTAGAGAGCAACTTCACATTCCCCACAGACAAATCAGTTGATTTTTGTTCATTTCACCCTCTACAGTACGTAATATTCCAGCACAATCTTAATACATAAAAGGAAAGGCTGAAAACTGCTTCTGAATGTGTGTGATCTCTGATCCCTCAGGCATTACTACCTTAAAAACAGTCATGCGACTGTAAATGATAACAGGGCATGGGCTTGGAAATACTTTGTTAAACCTTTGTCAGTCAACACCATTTGCCACCGCATCCTAAGATGCAGGTTAAAGCTTTGGTATGCAATCCAAAACCATAAATCAACGCTGACTAAAAACTCTCCTGACCTCTCTGGGCTTGCTGTCATTCGAGATGGACAGTGGCACAGTAGAAGTATGCTTTGTGGTCCGATTGTCAACATTTCAAGTGGTTTTTGGAAAAACAGCCAAAAAAGAAATGACAACCCAAGCTGTTATAAGCGTGATGTTCAAAAGCCAGCCTCTGTCTTGGTTTGGGGATGTGTCAGTACACACAGCATGGGTAACTAGCACTTTTGCAGAGCAACATTAATGAAGAAAGATAAGAACAAATGTTGGAGCAAGATATGCTGCCATTTGGACGTCATCTGCATCAGGGACATTTGCACATTTTTCAGTAATATAACAGCATACCACATTCAGTGCGGATTGCAAGTACTTGGTTGCAGAAGCCCAGAGTGCCACAGCTAAACTGGTTTGCCTGCGTGCGGATCTCTCTCTGATTGATCTGATATATACAACAACAAAGGCCCCATACAACTGCGCAGCTGAAGACCTGCATAATATAGGAATGGGGGAAATTTTAATGTGCCGAATTTTTTGGACTCTGCTGCAGTCATCACATTGTATAATTTCAGTAAAGAAATAAATTCCGGTTAGAATAGCAATGAATTTGTCGTACTGTAGTCAATATAGTAGCAGGTGAATGGAGCTTTTTTGAAATCAGTCCCATTTAATTTTATTTCTATTCTTGATTTTATTTTATTTTCCATGATGTGCGAACTTTCTCAGAATTGAGGTTGTAGATGCAATTTAAATAAAAAAAATACTAGACAATGACTCAGCCAACAGGCAAAATGACGTTTAACCTCATGTTTATGGACTGGGCAGGAATTATTGGAGCCCTTGTAAAAATGAGGGGGAAAAAAAGTGTACATATAAGAAACAAAGTTAATAATCAATATGTAAGGTTCAAACATATGGGCAAGCTACATACTTTAATTTGAAGATATTTTTCTCATGTTTCAGGTTTCCATCAGACGTAATCTCATTTCTTTAATATTGTTTGCACCTAAAACAATTATCGGGATTAAAGTCAAAATTACAAAGGCATTTTTAAGCTACGAACTACATCTCAAGCATAAGAAAGCATAGAGTCCTTCCCTCACTTCCTGTTTTACTAGGGTATAAAAATGAAATAAAACTCAGGAAGAATCTCTTTCTCATCCACCACTATGGATTGTCCATTCAAGGGATACAAAAGGCAATTTAGCTTCACAAGTGAGGTGAACATAATATCACCACAGCATGAAGCTTTTTGGAAAGGATTACATGAGGAAAATGACCAAAAGGCAAATTTCCAGCCCAAAACACCATTTGCATCCGTCCCACAAAAATGAATCAAAATTCACAGAGAAAAGGTTAGATGAAATCATCATCCATATTTTGCCATCTTAGCCACTGGACTTACAAACTTATCAAAACCCTAAAGTCTGAACTCAAGAAGGCAGTCCACCAGCGCAAACCCAAGGAGATAAACCATCTTGAAAATCTCAAAATCAAGAAATGGTGAAAAAAAAAAAAAAATTCCTCAAACCTAATTCGCAAATCCATTTTGGGAGAGGAGTAAACAATAATTCTGAAACCTATGATTTTCATAAAAATCGAGATTACGTCATTATCAATGCTTATTTATAACATGGGACCCTTTTAACTCATTTTTATCAAGCTTGCCAATACCTCTGAACCTGACCACATCCCATAAATTGCAAAAACACATTTTTCATCATGTCCCCTTTGAAGCAACATGAAGCATTTAATTGCTAAAATGTCAATACAACAGACTTTGGAAAACAGCACATTTGAGCTCTGCATTTAAAACAGTCCATAATGTTTCTCAAAATAAAGGGGGCAAGGCCCCTGATTTATGAACTAAACTGAACTGACGTCATATTCATTTAATTACTTTGGACTGGGCACAATGGAGCTGACCGCAACAATAAATACATATACAGTGCCCTAAAAAATTATTGGCACCCTGCGTGAATATGAGCAAAACAGGCTGTGAAAAAAGTCAGATGTTTATCCTCTCGGTCTACCACTCAAAATAGTCACATCGAAGTAAATTTACTAAAATGAAAAAAAATTGATATTTTATATTGTTCTTTAAAATGTGCGCCACAGTTATTGGTAACCCTAGAAAATCTTATGATCAAAATCAGACTGAGGTATAGTTCTAGTCATATTTCACCTTTTTTAGTTCACCCTTTTGATTAGGAATGCTTAAATGGTCAACCATGTCTTCCTGTTTCACTGGGGTGTAAATATGAGGTGATAAAGGCCAAATTCACCACTTTGGCAAAGACACGACAACGCAATGACTGTACGTGACAAAAAGTTGTTGGGCAGCGCATATCAGAAAATGGATGTAAGAAAAATCTGAACAGTTGTTAATACCTATTTCCACTGTCAGGGTAACAATTCAGCAGATTACAGTGACAGGAAATGTCAAGAATCAGCCTGGAAGAGGATTTGCATGTACAATGATACAACACACCGTGAAGAAGATGGTTTGACCAGCAAAAGAATCTTCAAGGATCACAGCTGGAAAATTAATAGTTAGAGCAGTAAAAACAACCAACAATCAACAACAAACTAAAGTGCCCACAGTTTGCCAGATGTTATTGGGACCTTCAATGGGACCTGGTTATATAGCGAGATGAGACCGACATAGGGCTTTTTGGCAGCAAACATTAATGTGGTTTTGGCGCAGAAAAAAAGCCTGCCATACAGAAAAGCATCTCATACTCATTGTGAAGTATGGTGGTGGATATTTGATGTTGTAGGGCCTTTTTTATTTCTAAAAGCCCTGAATGTCTTGTCAGGATACATGGTATCATGGACTCCATCAAAGACCAGCAGATATGAATTCAATCCTAACAGCTACGGTCAGGGAGCTTAAAATGGGCCACGGATGAAATTTCAAGGAGGCAATGATCCAAAGCATACCTCACCACACATACACAAAAACAGTTAATAGACTGGAAAATAAAGGTTTTGCCATGGCCATCTCGGTACCCAAACAGAAATCCCACAGAAAATCTGTTGGATGGGCTGAAGAGGAGACTTCTCGAGTGAACACCTCAGAACCTGAAGGATCGGGAGAGATTCTGTATGGAAGAATGGTCTCAAATCCTGTGCCGTGCGTTCATCAAACCTCATCACGCATTATAGGAGAAGACTCAGAGCAGTTATCTTTGCAAAGGGAGGCTGCGCAAAATATCAAATAATGAGGGGGTGCCAATAAGAGTGGAAAACATTTTTGAGAAACGTATGTGTTTCATGATAAGAATTTAATGTTTACTTCAATCATGATCAATGAAAGGTTAGATCTTTGTAAATATTTTGAGTTAAAAAAAAAAAATCAAAGAGGATAACCAATAAAGACTTTGAGTCTTGTTTTGCTGATTTTTTTTTTTTTTTTTTTTTAAAGGCCAAGTCTGTCCCAAGCCAGCTACGTGGCTCACCAGGCCGGTGCTTAACTCCCATTTCCGTAGCATGAAGCAACTAGGAGTACTGCTGCTTCCTCAGACGGGATGCCAGTCCATCCCAGGTT
The DNA here is from genome assembly GCA_029692085.1 of Gymnothorax javanicus. NCBI lineage: Eukaryota > Metazoa > Chordata > Actinopteri > Anguilliformes > Muraenidae > Gymnothorax > Gymnothorax javanicus. The sequence goes on from CM056201.1 coordinate 44,748,554, forward strand.
ACCCCCTGGCACTTAATCAGGTTTCTCCAACCATTTGCCAGTACCAAATTGTACACCTGAGTGGAGCAGGGCACTGTGGGAGTAAAGTGTTTTTGCAAAAGAACACACCACTACAGTCTAGGCAAAGACTCAAACTCCAGACTTTTCGCATCCCAGGTCTAGCACCCTTAACCACTGTGCCACTGCGTCACTCACGCTTTCAATTAAGGGTGCCAATAATTCTGGAGGACATTATAGAAGAATTAACTATGTTATGGTTGAATCGTCAGGGATAACAAGATGCATCAAGTGTAAAAGGAACACCATTGGACCTTCACCTGACAAACCAGGACTAATACAGAGCCACCCGATGATGTAATTTTGCCCTGTGGTTTGAAAACTGAAAAATCATTTTGAGCACAGTAAAATACATGAGATCTTAAAACCAATTTCATTAACAAAAGGACCTCCTTGAAGGCTGAGGATTTACCAATATCCAGCTGCATTTCCAAACACTTTCAGTGTAGTAACCAAAGAACTGATACATAACCTGTAGACTAGTACCCTAGATCTGGCTTGTGTTTGCACCGCAGGGGGTCCTCTTAAATTTAGGCGGAGTTGCTACCAGATGTTAATAGCCTCATCAACCACAAAAGTGTTTTGTCCTTGTCAAGCCAGAGTGACCACTCTCTCTTGAAAAAACAACAGACAGCAGAGTTTCTAGCTCCACCTTTTAGTATCGGATCAGTGCGCTTGGTACCTCAGCAGACGCGTACCAAAAAAAGGGACAAATTGGAATGGTCTTTTTGGCACCATCCACAACTTTAGACAATGGAAACACAAAAATAATTCTTCTAATGTCTAACGAACTGAACTAGACTGCATGGAGGAAACAAGGCTTTATGGGCGGCCCAAGTGAGCAGAAGAGTTCAAAAGGTTTACTGGTAATTCCATCACCATGGGACAAACATTCACGTTCCCCATCATTAATTCTGCTTCTGTAACAAGGAGAATAATACAAGAAAATAATATTTATTTGTTATAAGCACCTAAAGAGACTGCCGTCGGCCAAAAATGGCTTTCGGGCTACAAAAACACTGAGTTAACAAGACCAATATTACCCAAATCCCACAAAACAACCACCTGGTTAGCCAACCCACACATTGCTAAAACTCTGTTTCTAATTTTGGAGTGAAGTGTTCATCCGTGGACTTTACAATAGAAGCCACAGCGACAGTTAGTGAATATTCAATGCATTATCTTCCTATTGCCCATGCAAATTTCTGTCAAGGAGAATAAATAATTGATCAAAATATGGTTGTTTGATGCATGAACATGCATTTCAGCAAAAAAGATAGTTGGAAGACAAAATATTACCACTCGTGTACTTATTTAACTAATGTCCATCCAGTCTCCCCCCTACTGTAAAAATCTGATCTGGTCATTATGGGCACTCGTACTCAGTAAATATGAATTTTGTATATTCAGGAATAATCTAGAATTCATTTTCAAACCTAAAGCTCTGCGATCCCGCAAATTGATTTGTAAAATGCAGCAGCTTTATTCAAACCAGTGGAACTTTAAAGCCCAATTTAAATTCTGGTGGCATCCCAAGGTTTCCAATGATCCAAAATATGTCCTGCTTAATAACAGGGAAATGTGTATAAAATGACACACAAGAACTAGATATTAATGTAATGTTGCAGCCATAAAAACATGGTGTCCTGAGTTTCAGTATTTCACTGGATACAGGCGCCGTGACCAGCGGCCACAGGATATGTACGTGACTTCGTCCAACAATATGGAAAAAAAGGCTTTTTCTAACTGTGAACCTACTAAAAAGGGAAAGAATTTATGGGGTTAAAATACAATTAACTCATAACATGATAAAAACGCAGACAAAGAAGCATAAAAAACATACTGCAAAAGTGTGCCGGAGGCATCTTTCACCCTGTGAGGACGGCAGAGCTGAAAACTGAGGACACACGAACCATCCCTTTAGTGATTAGCCATAGCCTGTTCTCAATCATTTTACTTATATAATGACACACCATCCCCAAAAACACTCAATACCATCACGTCCAACCAGTCCTCCTAGTTAAGGCAGGGTGAGAAATAAATTGCTTTATTTGAATAGAAAATTAAGCACACTTCATTCAACATTATTTAAAATCGTGCATGTGTTTTGCTAACACCTTTTTTGTACGGCTGCATATTAGACACTAGTCAGAAAAAGTGTAACAGGGTCAAAATGGCCAATTTTTCAAATTTTTTCTTATGTGTTGCAGTGCACAAGATCTAGCAAGAACCGGTATTGAATCCCGGAAGATAATTTTATTTTTGATGATAAATGAATTACAATGTTGTACATTCAATGGCTATGCATTATGCCTGGAACTCATTTTTGCCATTTTCTCAAATTCAACTTTATCTCGAAATTACAGAACTTTGCCGTCCAACTTTTGATTCACAAAATTATTTTTGCAAATTTATTTTTCTAATTTTTCCATCATGTTCCATAAAGATACTCATTTCCCTCCGCGTCACAGGAGTCCACCCGTGTTAAAATTTATTCTCGGGCCCCTAATGTCCTCTCGAAATAATTTAATGGCACAAATTCCTCACAACCTTAAAAAGGACATCCTGAGGATTAAACTGACCCCTCATTTCCTAAAGTAGCCCACATATTCCTTTAATATTAGATATTTTTGGTAGCTGTGTCACAAGTTCACTATATTCATATGACCAGTTTCTAACACGTGACCTTATGTGTTCATTTTCAGAATTATGAAGAGCAGGTTAGACAGCCCATGTTGAAGGACGTCCCAAAAGCAAAAATAAACATTCCAGAGTGCTTTATCCTTTGTCTTAACGTGCACTTGTCCCATAAAACATTTTTCTACATTATATTATGACTTAATTACGCTAATGTTGCTTTACGAAAGGAGCTGTGCATCTGTCTGCCAATAAATTATTCTTGTAATTGGAAAACTAGTGCATATGGGAAAAATCACTGAAAACAGGTCAAGACTAATCATTACTTTGAAGGGATGTTTTCTGCCTCCTCGATTTTCAGCTCAGCGGCTCAACTGCTTGCTCCGGAGAACATAAGAACTAATTGGTGTTGGATTAAATGGTTTTGGAAAGTGTGATGTCTGGGATTTGGGCATACAGTTGACAGTTTTACTCTATGACTGGATATACTAGTGAGAACTCTACTCCAAAGGACAGCCCTCCTGCTGAAAGACCAGTTCCACTGCCTCACGAACATCCTGCACAATAAACGAAGGCTGTGTAAGGGATGGGTCGAAGCGGAAATCCCGGTGGCCGTGGAATATGCGCTCCGTCACCGTCTGCAGGGGGTCCGAGGGAAGTTCCCGGCTGTAGACGCCGGTGCACACCAAGATGGAGTGGCACGCTTTGGGCAGACTCCGATCTCCACACGAGACCCTGAAGTCACTGTGGTCTTTACATACTCCTCCACCTCATCCACGGCCTCATGCTGTGGCACTCGTCCAGCTTGCCCGAGGCCTCCCTTCACCTGAGCCTGGGCCTGGGCCTGCCATGATGTCTGGAGGTACCGGTTGTACAGGTTGGCACCATAAATATCTGCCATAGGGTTGTCCCTTTGAAAAGAAAGCCAGAGTGTCTTTTAGCTAGCTTGAAGACTCCAAAGACCTCAGGGGTCAGACTTTGGAAGAGAACCAATTGACTTTTCTCCTTCAAGTAGCCTATGGCCCTCGCTAAATGCAAATAATTCTCTTCACGAACACAAGTCGATTATCTATGCGCACACTGCGACTCACCCAATGGCATACAGCCTTTCCACAGGTTCTACCCAACCCAGACTGTCTGCCTGCTGTTGGATTAGCAGCTCAGCATAGTCGTACGTGACCACACTGGGCTTTCCAATCAGAGCGTCATACTTCAGTTCGCATCCTGTGATCTTCTTATAGATGCTCTCCAGACACACAAGAAACATTCCATGACCAAACCTGGGTAAGATCAAGGGCAAACAAAGGGACTCAGGGCTTTGGGAGTTTCATTATGAGACCTGATTCTCTTCAGCTTAGCCCTGGTATGGAGCGTTGCTCCAGGCAAGCAGACCCAGTGTGCCAATTTTACACTTCTACTGGAAAATATGTAAATATGATATTACAACTCTGGTTCTAGTCAGCTCTGATGGGGAAATTAATTGGAGATATAAATAAAATGCCTTTCAAAACATATCACAGCATGCTACACTATATGAAGAGTTTATTATTTCCAAAACGCAATAAGAGCCAAAATTACAAAAATTGAGATAATACCATAGAGTGATAGCCCTGTACTTCTCACATCTGGTGTAAAATTTGTTTTTAGAAAGTCACACTATAAGATGTATTTTTTACCATTGTCAAAACTTTGTGATTTCCAATAAAATGCAATAGATGCCAACATAGAAAAAGCTGATTTACTCAAAATGAGTAAAATGGATATATTGCGTTTTGGAAACAAACTCTTCATATTTTCCTTAGTCATTTCAGACAACTATGAGAGTAATATTGCATATCGTTTATCCAGCTACAAGCGCACACTTATGAACTATTATTATCTCATGCAAACAATATAAATATTCAAATTTCAAATTTCGTGCCGCCTCCCAAAAAATCGACTACTTGTTTTTCGGAAAATATGATTTCCTGACAAGCATTGTACTCGGTGGATTTGATGTTTGTAACTACAATTGGGGCTCTATGCCACCATGGTGATGTAGTGGCAGTGTATCGTAACCTGAGCATCATACAAAGCCATCTGAAAGAAGATAAAAAAGGTGCTGGATTTTGGTTGGGACTGGGAGCTGTGTGTATAATTGTGTAAATGTTTATGGTCTGTTTATGTAAATGTTTAATATTTTGTTAGTTGCTTTTTTTGTCAAATAAAATATAATTCTTGATATAATTGTTGTTTTCATCATCTTGTCAACCCCCTGGTCATTTACATCATGAAGTAAAATTACTATTTAATTCCCGGTTATCTTAGTTTTGTCTACATTTGTCCGATAGCCCTGTAGTCTGGAGTTATCATCCCAGCCATGCCATTCAGAGGTCGCGTTACACTTCCTGATTGTCCATCATTGTGACGGACAGGGGCATAAAAAATCCGTCATAATCAATTATTATCCGTCGTTGTAATTTTATTTTTTAAAATGATAATCGTTTATATTTTTTAATAAAATAAACAGAATAATTTATAGATTACGCATTAGCTGATCAGAGATGGCAAGTCTCACGCATTCGGCGTAGGTCTCACGCATTTTTTAGGCGTATTCACCGTAGTCCGCAATTATTCAATGAACACTTATTAATAAGATTCTCATGCGGAATTACAATCCTTGTGCATTGAAGTTTCAGTTTCACTTACGTAAAGGTGGACCTCACCACAAGTAAGATGGAAAGCGATTATGACGCCGGACTTCTTGTGCTTCTCTTTACTCAGGGATTGGAAACAATGCATGTGTTTCATGATCGTTTAAATTGTTTAAATGAAAGACCATTTGAAACGTCTTTATGCAATTCCATTGCTTTCGATCCCTCAGTAAAGACAAGCATGAGAATTCCCGAGTCATAATCGATTTCTGTGTCACAAGTGGGGAAATCCACCGTAATGCACCCGAAACGGATTAACTTAATGCACAATGACTTAAATTCTGCGAGTGAATTTCTTCATTGCGCGTTGATAGAATAATTGCTGACTACGGCACAGGAACATGAATGCCACTAAGAGGCGAGAGACTCATGCCAAATGCGTGAGACTTGGCATCTCTGGCTGATGCCAACAGTGATTCATGTAGACACACATTGCGCACTGTGTTAAATACAGCACTGCCTGGATTTTCAAACTTACATCACAAACATCACAAATGATTTCTCCCCCCACACAGTAACAGTGTGCAAATGAACAATGTTTTCAGTTATTGCTGGGCTTCACTAAGCCTAACAACCGCAGTCTGGCCAAGCGGTCCTACGCAGCTGCTTATCAACTCATTATGTCAACCGGGACTTTCCCGACTTAGATATCTGCGTGTTCACATAACAGAGATGGCGTTTGTTGCATATGACCAATCGTCTACCGGCAGCAGAGCAGCATATTTTACAAATGAAGAACAAATGATCATATTACAAAAATATAAGGAATACAGGATCATACAGATCAAAGACAATGCTCGAGACAATATGACACCCACCACCAATTGGACGGGGGTGTCAATTACATTCTTTCAAAATGACGAACAGCCTTCAAAATGTTCCGTCATTGTTAAAAAAAAAAATCCATCAATGACGGAAAATGTTCAGTTAACGTGACCTCTGACATTACGAGGCATCAATTGGATAAGCCTCGCCAGGGATCAGCCAGATAAAATTTGTCTCATTACCCTCCAGCAGCCACTCAGGATTGGGCAGATACTTTTAACTGTAAAAGCCAAAAATGCACTGACTTACACGCAGTGTTACCCTCCAATGGCATAGGCAGTTTTTGATTTATGGAGCGACTGCATAGTGTAAAAGGAGGAGGGACAGTCGTCACACGAGTCAGAGGAATCACGTGCCACTGCATCCTCCTCCTGCATCGAAAGGGGTAGTTCACTGCGGTTGAGTAACAGTTCAGCTGTGCACAGAGTGGGGAAAAAAACTGAGGGAAAGAAGATAAAATATTTTTTGCCAAAAACCTACAATCACAGCTGAAGGACTATAGTTCAAACAATTTTGATTTTGAAATCGGCAGTGGTGGCATACTGACCCAAAACGATTAGAATTGTGTCACTGTCCGAATATAGTACATGTACCTGACTATAAGAATCAGACAATGAATGCATTGTAATCATACAGTGAATAGAGACTTAATCTGACCTGGGGTTCTTTGCCTCAGCCATCCACATGAGGTCCATGTTACATGCCACCACCGGAATATGAGGATAATTCACAGATGGCACAGGGTTCCATGGATTGCCATTAGTCAGAAGCACATCCACTATAAGCTGTAGGTTGGTCTCCCATCTGATTGGCTCCCCAAATAGAATCACCGCTGATAATATAGTAATAGACCAGTGTAAGGACAGCAAATGGCTTGCACTTCAGTAAAAAACTGAATGGAGTTATGACCAGTTACACTTTTGAGCTACTTCCATTTTCAGTATGATAATGTAGACGCGGTCTCTACGTAAAACCTTACCTTCAATGGGAGGCACGTCTTTGGTTTTAGTCACCTAAGAACAGGACAAAGGTTTCGATTGGTACAGTGACAACTAACATAGCACCCCTTAAACAGCATGCAAGGACAGGCTACAGAAGCTCCTATCCACAGGTCTCACTGTGCATGCACGCATCATGAGGGCATTGACTCAAACAACACATGGTAAATATACCAAAAGACAGAGACTCTATACAAAAATCTGTAGCAGATGTTTACCCAGCAGTTTGAAATATACAATACCATGTCTTTAGGTCTACGATGATGGTCCACGACATCCAGGAGAGGATAGGCTTCCCGCAGCATATCAACAGTAATAACATTTTGGAACCCTAGACTGTGGAATTTTGGGAGTTAAGATCTGAACATGACAAAGCCAAAGCGGTCTCCACCCCAAAAGAAAAAAAATTAGCATACACACAACTAAACACATGGTTAAAGTAATGAGAAAAATGCAGGACGACACTGATAGGTATAATCGCAGTCACAACCCCATCATAACACTCAGGTGTTTACACAAGCCAAGTAGCAAAACAGCAGTAATAATACAGAAGATTGCTCCCCAGCACCAACAGGAGCATCACATGAGAATGATGAGAGCAGGATACTTTTGGGCCAATTCCAGCACTGGGCCCTGCCCCGACACCAGCACACACTTGTTGTGGAACTGACTGAAGACCCGTAAGGGACTGTGCGACAGCATTACTTGGTCTGGGGAAACCTGGGACAGGTAACACAAAGAAAGATATCCTCAAAAGACAGTAAACACTTCCACTAGAAATATGATGCCAGCAAATGCATATTTGCATTTTCATTTCTTGACAATAAACCTCAAATGTCAATAATGAAAAATGGGAAGCCCTGGAGAACCCTAAAGTTGTGTGAATGTACATCTGGAGAATATGGGTCATTCCATGTCAACTCACGAAGTGGTCCCATAGTGACCATCTCAGATTTTTCTGTTTTTTACTAAAAATAGCTTGCGTATATCATGAAGCCATGCAAAGTTTTAGTTGCTGAATCTTAATAGTTTTTAAAATAGACATGTATTGAGAAATCAAAAAATGGGCACATTATACTTCTACAAAAAGCTGATGTCACCGAGATGATGGATAAAGCCCTTTCTGGACACTCACTCAAACAGGAAGAAAATATAAGCGGCATTTTGAACACATCTTCAACTCGCACACTTCCCCAAAAAAACCCGAGTGAAAATAGCCCCTCTCTGATGGCATAATTCATGGGAAACTGGGACAGACAGTAAGGAAGTCGAGTGCATTGACTATCGTCTGCCTGTCGTAATTTGTTTATGTCTTGGTCTCATTTCATATTTCTAGCAGAAAGATTAATGATTGTCAAAAATTATTTAATTGTTTGGCTACTGGGATAGCTAACCCAATTAAGGCGCCAGTTTGCGGAGTAGTAGTCAGCACCACGACCCGGGTTGGAGCCCAGGTCGCGTCAGTGCCTGGTAGCCTTTTCAGAGCAGCGCACAATTGGTTTTACGCTGCAGGAAAATAAATTGGGAGGGACAGCTGATTTTAGATCATAGGATTATAGCACTGTTCGTTGCTTAAGGGCCTCCTGTTAGGCAGCTGGGCACTCGTCAGTAAAATTCTAAGGTTGTACCTGTTTGGTTTCCTCTGCCCTCGCTCAGGGGCAGGTTTCCCAAAAGCATAGTTGCTAACTATGATAGTAACTTACATGGGTAGTATGACCATATGTATGCAGATAATGGTTCCAACAAAGTAAGTTTCAAAATCATGGGTAGTTGTCAACATAGTCATCTGCCCCTACACATCATGGCTAATTTTTTGCATTTTGGAAAAAATGCCATTTTCAACTAACTCTGAATCGCATTACCAAATGTGGCATATTTAGACATTCACAAATAACGAAGGGCAACTGGCACATTTTTTTGCTGACATATTCTGAAAATCTGGATAGAAATCATTTTACCTACAAGATTTCTTTATGATAACCTAATTCGTTACTTAGATATGAGGCTCCAAAGTTGGACAAAAATAACCAACTTCCGTCGCGAGAGGAAAAAAGGCGTTGATGCCCTCTGTCATGGCTAATAACTCGAAAACTATAAAGACTTCAGTAGAAGACACAAAAACCTTGCTTCATGATATACCCCATGGCATTTTTAGAAAAAAAAAATCTGAAAAATCTGAGATCCTTACCATGGAAACCTTCTGAAAACTGGGTGATGTGACATGGAATGACCCATATAGCGCCCAAACAGCACTCACACCCACCTTCGTAATTCTTACCTCTACATCCAGCAGATGAGACAGCTGCTCAGCCTTAGTCTGCCTTAAGCAGTTGCCAGCGTTGGTCACAAAGACAACAGGAACTTTGTACTTGCCATTCCTGTCCACCAGGTTCTGAAAGCAGTGTTTGGCAGCAGGAATAGGAGTCCTTCCACGGACCAAAACTCCATCAATATCAAACAGCAATCCAAACAGGGGCTGCCCCTGTCAAAATGAGTAAATAAGAATTCTGTGTCAGTGCATGTGGTTATGCATCACAGAAAATAGGCAAGGACTACCAACAAACTCAAGAGAAGAGAGCGAGCAGCAACTCTCTTACCGGAGACACCAAATACCTGATGTTCAGATACAAGAATGTAGGAACTGAAACCAACCCTCATCTTCTCAGTACCGTTTAACAGGGTAGGGAGAGCTCAGGATACAGAAAAACAACCACGCTTGTTCCTTTATGTATACTTGTTTTTGCAAATTTTTGTCTTGTAACATCAACAATATCGAGATCAAGGAGCGCATAAACGATGTTCAAAACACAACATATGAATGTACAGTCTATAAATTAGTTAAAGCAGCAAATTTTTCATTTTCCAATCAAGTGCACAGCGATATGTTGAAACTCATTCACCGCAATAAACACTTTGCTGTTGAAAAATCATTTAAAGGCCACAAGGGATTCAAACTAACTCGAGCTGCATTTTGGACGCGAGATGGTTACGGACGGTCTCTGGCTGGTCAAAGCTGGCCTATAACAGGACAAGAATGGCTAAACTGGTACAGTAAGCCGGGGACAAAGAGGTGGACTGTCCTTTCACCACTGGAAAAAAGTCAATAACATCTGAAATGAGTTAATGTTGCATGGAACCTTGCAGACGCAAACTGTCTGAACAAAATTATTCGTTTACTGATTCAATACTTGGGAAAAGCTCGTCAGGGCCAGGTCACGCGGTAACGGAGTTACAAAATTGGTGTATTTTGTATCCTAGCTCCAAAACTAAGTAAGATAGAGTTACAATTTAAATGGCTTTGTGTAGATCTTCCTAGCACTTAAAAAGATAGCCTATTTTGTTCATTTGATTTATTGTTGGTGAAAACGGCAAAAAAAAAAAAAAAAAAAAAAAAAACCGGTCGGTAACTAAGTTACAAATTTGTAACTCTGTTACCGACCAGGTTTCTGCCGTTTTCACCCAAAATAAATCAAATGACCAAAATGAGCTGTTTTGTTTTTTTAAATGCGAGGGAAGATCTACACAAAGCCATTTAAATTGTAACTCTATCTTACTTAGTTTTGGAGCTATGATACAAAATACACCAATTTTGTAACTCCGTTACCGCGTGACCTGGCCCTGAAATCTAGTGAAATAGGTACGAATGAGCCCAAATGTAGTCCAATTTACACCACAATCAGATAAGACTGCATGAAAACAAATTAAGTAAATTAAGACAAGGGAATATAAACACGATCGAAAATTTGGACTGAACTAATAGGCTTATTGTAGTTGGACAGCATCGTACCTCAGACCCAACCAGGCAGAAGCACAACTAGTCAGTGTGCAACTTTTAGTTCAGTGCTTTCAGTGATAATTCTTCATAATGTGAAGAATACTGGCAAATGGGAGCCAAAATATGCACCGCAAGAAACCAATACGGCGCCAAATAAGGAATATAACGTTAAATTAATTGACCCATATAATAAATCATATTGACTTACATGATTATGATGACGTGGAACCGTCGATGACAAACATCTCAGAGGAATCCTATCACCAAAACCGATGGACTTCACGGCCTGCCATCCAACTTTAAAAACACTCAGCCTAGAAGCCATTTCTTCCTGAAGAAATAAATAACATTACTACAGACTGGTGGCAATAGCACCAACAAAGCAAGCTGCTTTAGCTATAGCAATATCTATCAGTGTCTAACCTAAGGATTAGCAGAGCTAATAAAGCCAAGTACTGATTCAGCTTCTTTGTAACTTCGCTGGCGAGATACCATTCATATTCGACGTAACGTTAACGTAACCAGCTAGCTCTTATAGAAACCATACAGTTAGCATGGTAAGCTCTTTAGGTAGCAAGCCTAAAACGTTATTGCCAGGATGGCCTCGCGAGGAATCACTTCTGTGAAGATGAAAGTAAAAATAACTCGCGTAAGTCGGATCGGGGGTAAACCAAGACCCGTTCAAATTACAGTAACTAACAGCTTATTATAACGATCCTACATGTTATTAGCCGAAACCGGGACCGACGATGAATGCAGTGACAAAAGGTTCAGGAAGTGCCTTTTGTCTCTACCAGCCGGCTCATGTTTACAGCGCATTCTGCGCAAGTGCATACCGGCTAGTTTGACATTTCCCTGAAACTCCCTAACTCAAGTGGTCGCAAATGGTTTTGCATTTCAGGCAAGTTTCCACTTCGATCACTAGAAAATCTTTGGCTGCCTTTTAGGCAACGAAGGCCTTCCAAAAACTTAACATTTAAAGGGACAGTTCACCCCAAAATCAAAAGTTGATATTTTTTCTCTTACTTGTTGGCTATCCATTCAATATTGATTGGATGCGAGTCTTGGAAATATCGGCTGCAAAGATGTTTGCCTTCTCTCTTGCATTGCTATGGAAGAATTTTGGCCCACTCTTCTTGCTAGAATTGGTTAAATTCAGTCAAACTGACCTCAACTGAGGCAAGTGAGGTAATATATTTTAGTCTGGGTTCTTTTGAGACCTCCTGGATGAGTCGTCAATGCACTCTTGGAGGAATATTGGTCGGCTGGCCTCTCTTGGGAAGGTTCACCACTCTTCCAAGTTTTTGCCATTTGTAAATAATGGCTCTCACCATGGCTTGCTGCATTCCAGTGCCTCAGAAATAGCTTGAGAACCCTTTCTAGACTGATAAATACATAATCTTGTTTCTCATCTGCTCTTGAATTTCCTTAAATTTCAACATCATGTGCTGCTTGTTGCCTTCTTCACATTGCCAGTTTGGATGTTTCGATTCATGAAGGCTGGCAATAATCATGCCTGCAGGTGTGTCTAGGGAAATTGAACCCAATCATCAATTAAATTTCTTTAATTGGTTGATTTGGTAACTGAGAGTGCAAGTACTTTTTCCACATAGGACCAGGTACAGTTGGATAGCTTTTTTCTTCAGTGAAATAGGTCATACCTTAAAAGCTGCATTTTGTGTTTACTCAGTTTTTCTTTGTCATATTAAATTATTAATATGAAACTTTAAAATGTGATGAAAAATAGAAGAAATCAGGAATGGGACGAATACTTTTTTTTTTTTTTTTGTAAAACTGTACATTTGAAATATGCCAAAATCAGCGTCTTTCCAGAAATTATGACCTGGTCACCCAAGATAATCCACAGACCATGTATTTTGCATTTTAATATTGGAACTATTTTCTTATTACTAAACTTTCCACTGAACTACAGTAGTGTGCAGTGATGATTATACACTTAACAAAATAAAGATAAATCAGAAACCAAACACTATTCAAGTATTTATTTCATGTAACATTGGATCATATTGATGAAAATAAGTGAACAGATAACAATATATTATAATGTCATTTTGAGAGAAAAAGTCGATATCTAGTGTGGCCACCCTTTGCTTTGATTACAGCATTTAATCTGTCAGGCATTGTTTTCACATATTTTTTTTTTTCCCACTTACTAAACTATTCCATATGTTTTGAAGTTCATTCCAAAGAGATTCTTTCGATGCTACAACAGATTTGCTCAGTTGGATTAAAGTCTGGACTTTGAGCAGGCCAAGTCATAATTTTTATGTCACCGTATGTTTCTTTCCGACGGAGATCATTTTTGCACAACTTGGAAGAGTGTTTCGGGTCATTATCTTGTTGAAAATAAAATCTTAGACCAAACTGTCTCTTTCCAGATGGCAATGCTTGCTTGACAAGGATGCTGTGATACTTCTTTTGATCCACAATTCCGTAAATTTTAAAGATCATCGGCTCTTTTCGAGCTGACTGAACCCCAAATTCAGTGGTGTAGTCTATTTTTTTGTAGTGGGTATACTGTGAAACTCGCACTCATCCGTCTCAGACCAAAAAAAAAAAAAAAAATATATATATATATATATGTCTGTGTGCGTGTGTGTGTGCGTGTGTAAATAAGTCTACCTCTATAAACAGAGGTATGGAAATTATTTATTTTTTTATGACAAGATAATGAGTGAACGAGCCTGAAAAAATTGCCCTGAGACTTTGGGAACATAGGCTGGACCCCGCTTAAATTCCATACATTAAACAATATTTTGTGACAGATGTCTCTTTTTTTAATTAACTTTTTGTAATTGACACTAAGCCACCAATAACAATGAAAACACAAGGCACTTTTACTTTAAAACATTATATATATTTTAAATATAAAAATTGTGCACTGTTTATGACTGTCACTGCACACACGCCCGCCGCCCCCTCCCCCCGCACACACACACACACACACACACACACACAGACAGACACACACACACACACACACACACACACACATACGAGCCCGCACGCAATATCTAAGTTATCGCTCCCCTTCTCTCCAATTCATTGAACCACCAAACAAATGTTGTCAAGTTAGCTAGTTCTCGGTACATTTAAATATACTAACAATTCAATGCTATTACAGTTAATGATAACGTGTATTCTAATTTCACTTAATGGGTAACATTACAGTAACGTTAGCAGCGGGCTCCTTCTTTGTATTGTGTAGGACAGCCTCTGCCTGTAACGTTATTTTCTCCAACCTCTCTGTCATCTTCTGGAGCTGCAGTGTCACTCGAACCGGTCTTCTGACAATTTGTGCTGCCTTGTCAAAAAGTGCTACCGTAATGCAATGCGATCGTGAAGTCTTCGTTTTCGCCTTATTGCAATTTGAATCAGTCCACAGTAGTAACTTTGTTATTTGCAAGCTTGTTATAACATAAGCAGATGTAACAATGTGTTGGACAAGTTTGTTCAAAAAGATATATGCCGCAAGCCCTTATCAAATGTCTGCATTTTCAAGAAAATCTAGCGTGTGCAAATATATACGCTTACAAGTCGAATGGCGCACTAAAAAAAGATGCGTTTTCATGATCTTCGAAGATACAATGCGAGCGAAGAAACTGAGCCCAAGATTATCGGTCTGCGCAAGCGCAGAACAGCGAGGTAACATATTTTGATGGGTAGCAAAAATTGGCAGAACACCGGCAGTAGTTTCAGGGGCAAGTTGGGCAACTTTCTAAGAACACTTAAAGCCGTTGTTTCAGTTTCGTCCATTATCTCTTTAGGTTATTCATTCGCTTTTTCTTTAAAGATTTTTTTGGGGGATTTTCACCTTTATTTGACAGTTAGAGTGCAAAGAAAGACAGGGAGGCTGGGGAGAAGAATGGGGATGACATGACGGCAAATGACCCAAGCCGGAATCGGACCCAGGTCGCCGCGAGAGGGACACAGCCGTTATGGTGCGCGCGGTTGGACCGATGTGCCACCGGGGCGCCCCGTGCATTCACCTTTGAGCAGAGAATGCTCACCAAACAAGCTTGTTGCGGTTGCCTAGCAACAGGTCACGGACTCACAAGCGACGGAAGCCCAGAGGTCCAAAGGTCTGCGCTTCAATCCTAACGCAGACAGGGTCCGGGGTGAATTTAATGAACAAACGCGTTAAAGCTCTGTTACAAAATGATGTTGTTACGTATCCTCGCATATTTTTAAGAGGGTATACGCAAATCATTGACATTTTTTAGTTGGTATACGGCGTATACCAACTATCATGATTTGGGCAGTGGTGTAGTCTACGTGATACGCGCGTATCATGTAGACTACACCACTGCCCAAATCATAATATTTCCACTTCCATGTTTTACTGAAGAGGTTTAACAGTCATTTTTGAAACGTTCTCCAACTCAATGGCGTGCATAAGTTCTGTGTCTTGATAAGAAAATTTTGAATTTTGATTCATCGGTCTAAAGGACTTGCTCCCAGTCCATTGAAGTAAAATCCTTAAATTTCTTGGCAAATTCAAGTCTTTTTCTGATGTTGCCAGATCTTGGCAGCAGCATGACCAATCAGATCTTTTTCATACAGGCATCTGAAAACAGTCTTGATACTTTCATCTCTTCATCTCTTGCGCTGTTAATACCATCACGGAGTTGTTGTGCTGTCAACCGCCGATTGTTTTCAGCAAACCAGTCTCTTTGAAACACTTGATGGTGTTTCTCACAGTGCCATGGCAGTATTTAACGTCTTTTACATCATGTAAGGCCACAATGCAGCTATGAACAGTCTAAGAGAGCTGCTTCTGTCCTGCTATCATGTTTAACACTGTGTGGCTGCTCAAAGTTCGTGTCACCTTTTATACTGTAACAGACCATTAGAGGTAATTTTTCAGAATAATGTTGCCTCAAACCAGTTAAAACATTTTTTTAGCATCAATAATCATGGAATTAGCCTTCAAACACGCATTCAGGCTATGCACCTTTCAGTTGTTGAAAAAAAATTAGATTTTTTTCAGTTTTTTTTGTTTTTTACCCTTATTTTTGCCTCAATATACTTGTGGAAATGATTTTTTTTGTTCTCATTGCCTATAGTACAACCCCAATTCCGAAATAGTTGGGACGAAGTGTAAATTGTGAATAAAATCAAAATGCAATGACTTTCAGATCACATGAGCCAATACGTTATTTACAATAGAAAATAGATAATATTTCAAATGTTGAAACTGAGACATTTTACATTTTTATCCACAAAATGAGTTCATTTCAAATTTTCTGACTGCAACAGGTCTAAAAAAAGTTGGGACTCAGGTAAAAAAAAGAGCTGAAAAAGCAATTAATATATAAGAGAATCAGCTGATTGAACATTTCGCAAGTAATTACATTAACTGGCATCAGGTGTGTTACATGATTGGCTATAAAAGGGAAGTCTTAGAGAGGCTGAGTCTCTCTGAAGTAAAGATGGCCAGAGGTTCTCCAACCCGTGAAGGCTTGCGTAAAAAAAATTGTGGAATACTTTAAAAACAATGTTCCTCAACATCAAATTGCAAAGGTTTTGAAGGTCTCATCTTCGACAGTGCATAACATTATCAAAAGACTCAGAGAAACTGGAAAAATCTCTGTGCGTAAGGGACAAGTCCGAAGACCTTTACTGGATGCCCGTGATCTTCGGGCCCTCAGACGCCACTGCATCACCCACAGGCATGATTCTGTCATTGACATTACTAAATGGGCCCAGGAATACTTCATGAAACCACTGTCTGTAAACAGAGTCTGCGGTGCCATCCACAGATGCCAGCTAAAACTCTATCATGCAAAAAGGAAGCCATTGTTGAGCATGATCCAGAAGCACCACCGTGTTCTGTGGGCCAAGGCTCATTTAAAATGGACTGTAGCAAAGTGGCAAAGTGTCGCGTGGTCAGACGAGTCCAAATTTGACATTCTTGTTGGAAATCATGGGCGTTGTGTCCTCCGGGCTAAAGAGGGGAAAGACTACTCCTCCTGTTATAAGTGTTCAGTTCAAAAGCCAGCATCTCTGATGGTATGGGGATGCATTAGTGCATATGGTGTGGGACACTTGCATGTTTTAAAAAGCACCATGAATGCTAAAAGGTATATAAAGGTTTCAGAGCAACATATGCTCCCCTCCAGATGACATCTATTCCAAGGAAGGCCTTGTGTATTTCAGCAGGACAATGCAAAACCACATACTGCAGCTATTACAACAGCATGGCTTCGTAATAGAAGAGTCCGTGTGATGAACTGGCCTGCCTGCAGTCCTGATCTTTCACCGATTGAGAACATTTGGTGCATGATTAAACAAAAAGTTCATCAAAGGAGACCCAAAACTCTCCAGCAGCTGGAGGCCTGTATTAAACAAAGTGGGATGAAATTCCAATGGCTAAACTGAAGAAACTTGTCTCCTCAATGCCCAGATGCCTCCACTCTGTGTTTAAAAGAAGAAGGGATGCTACACCATGGTAAACAGGCCCCTGTCCCAACTTTTTTGAGACCTGTAGCAGCCATCAAATTTGAAATGAGCTCATTTTGTGGATCAAATCGTAAAATTTCTCAGTTTCAACATTTGCTCTGTTATCTCTGTTCTATTGTGAATAAAATACTGGCTGGTGTGATTTGAAAGTCGTTGCGTTATGATTTTATTCACAATTTACACTTTGTCCCAACTATTTCGGAATCGGGGTTGTAGTATACTGAAACACAGTGAAAACGCAACACCTAATTTTTAAAATTGTAGCTGATTTTTTGCAGCCATCAAAATTACCACAGAGGAAATATAGCTGGAATTTGTGCAAGTCTGGGTTCAAACCCTGTTTGTGCATCTGTCAGGGGATCACTTCTCCAAAACGTAACTTTGCCATATCATTAGCAGAGGGTTGAATGCGTCACTTGAATGACATGCAAGTGCAAAGCAAGACATTGGACGCATAAAAGGCACAGTATTTCATCCCCATCAGCATCAGTACCAGAATTCCACGGCTTACAGAACAGCAGAGGGAGTGAGCTTTGGGGATGCTGCTTGGGGGAACATCTCAAAGAGATGTTGCCTGCCGGTTAAGGGTCAGTCCATCCACCATCAACACACTGGAGCATCGCTACCAACAGACAGGAAGCATTCACCACCACCGCCGACCAGGACAACTTCTGGTTACGACAGCACGTCAGGACTGACACATCCGGCGGATCCATCTGAGGAACCAGTTCCAAACAGCAGCAGGCACGTCTCAGAACATGACGCCACGGATGCCCCATCCATGCCATGACTGTGATTCGGTGAGCTGCGGGGTTAAGGTGCTGGAGGCCATTTCGAGGCAACATCATGACACAACGTCATAGAGAAAACAGACTCCAGTTTGCTTGACGTCATCATTTTCAGCTGCCACGAGTCTTCCATCGTTGGGTTTTTTCAGACAAATCGAGGTTCTGTGCCTCATTTGCTGATAGCTGACAACGGGTGTATGGGTGTATATTGTTGTCATTTGTGGAGGTCTAATGGCACAGCTATATTTTGATAAGATTTCAAGACCAGCTCTCCAACCACTGTTGAACAACCATGGACAACAATGACTACCGTTCACGTTCCAACACGAAAACGCCCGTCCCCATACTGCATGCCTCACTAGAGACTTTCTCCAATATGCAGGGGTCGATGTTCTGCCTTGGCCATCCATTTCACCCGATCTTCACCACATTGAACACATGTGGGATGAACTGGGTCGTCGTGTGCACCAGCGTCAACGTCAACCATGCAACGTTGCTGAGTTGACAGCAGCACTACAGGAGGAGTGGAGGAACTTTCCCCAAGCAACTGTCGACGTTTGTGTGAAACGATGCCTGGCCGTTTACGCGCATGTGTCCAAGCACAGGGAGGACACAGTCGCTAATGACAGTTTGGGGAGGGTCCGTGCATTCACAGTGGCGTATCAGAAACATTTGTTGAGATAATGTGATGAAACTTTACAGTGTTATGGACAATGGAATAATTTTTCTATTCGTACTAAAATTGAATCGAAAAACATTGGTTGCTTCTTCTTTTTGGTTGCCTGGACATAGCACCATTACAGCAGCTTCATTGGTTATAAATGGTTTAGTAACAGCTTTGGATTGTAAACAAAAATGCGCGGCCCTATTTATTGATTTAGCAAAAGCGTTTGACACAGTAGACCATATTATCTTATTAAATAAGTTGTCCTCCATTGGTCTTGGTTACAGAGCATGCTCATGGTTCCAGGACTACCTCTCAAATAGAACACAAGCTATTATTTCTGGGGATGCGCAGTCTCAATTTTTATAGGTGACAAAAAGTGTACCCCAAGGTTCCATTCTTGGTCCAATTTTATTCACAATTTATATAAATGACATTGCTCGTAATGTAAGGCATTGCAAGGTTCATTTCTATGCTGACGACACAGTGCTTTATTCCTCTGCTCCAACACGCTTACAGGCCCTCACGTATTTACAATCTGCTTTTAACGTTATACAGCATGCTCTAGCTGATCTTAAACTGGTTTTAAATACTGATAAAACAAAGTTCATGATCTTTTCTGCACAGAATGCAATTATGTCAGGTGACTCCATTTTCTCAGTGACCGGTGCTCAAATTGAGCAGGTTCAGTCTTACAAATATCTGGGTATCTGGTTGGATCATGACTTTTCTTTTAAGACGCATGTGTCCAACCTGTCCAAGAAACTTAGAATAAAAATCGGGTTTCTTTACAGAAACAGGTCCTGTTTTTCTTTGGACAATAGGAAGAGGATTGTAGAGGCAACAATATTACCCATACTTGATTACGGAGATGTCCTTTACAGACATGCCTCTATTAGTACGTTAAGATCCGTGGATGCAATCTATCATGGCGCATTGCGCTTCATCACAGGTGATGGTTTTCGAACCCATCACTGTGCTTTATATAATTCTGTGGGGTGGTTTTCCCTTCATTTTAGGAGGAAGCTACATTGTATTTTACTTGCTAGGCAAACTTCCCTCATATCCTACTAAGCTCTTATCCATCAAAATGAGAAGTCAGCATTACAGATCACAAGAATGGTTTTTGTTAGAGGCTCCCAGGACTAAAACAAATTTGGGAGGTACCTCTTTTAGTGCATTTGCTCCTTGTTTGTGGAATAATTTCCAGGATACCTTGAAGCTAGACTGCCTTCGTGTCTTTCAAGAAATTAGTGTTGGATATATTGCTTCTGGAGGCCAGATGTATTTGCTTTTAGTTTATGGTAGGATTTCCTCATTTATTTTTCTCTGTCCTATGTTCTTATATGTTTATTTATATATATATATATATATATATATATATATATATACAAAACCCAAAACCAGTGAAGTTGGCACGTTGTGTAAATCGTAAATAAAAACAGAATACAATGATTTGCAAATCCTTTTCAACCTATATTCAATTGAATACACTGCAAAGACAAGTTACTTAATGTTGAACAGGTAAACTTTGTAATTTTTTGCAAATATTAGCTCATTTGGAATTTGATGCCTGCAACATGTTTCAAAAAAAAGCTGGCACAAGTGGCAAAAAGACTGAGAGAGTTGAGGAATGCTCATCAAACACTTATTTGGAACATCCCACAGGTGAACAGGCTAATTGGGAACAGGTGGGTGCCATGATTGGGTATAAAAGCAGCTTCCTGAAATGCTCAGTCATTCACAAACAAGGATGGGGCGAGGGTCACCACTTAGTGAACAAATCGTGAGCTGATTGTCGAACAGTTTAAAAACAACATTCCTCAAAGAGCTATTGCAAGAAATTTAGGGATTTCATCATCTACGGTCCGTAATATCGTCAAAAGGTTCAGAGAATCTGGAGAAATCACTGCGAAGCGACAAGGCCGAAAACCAATATTGAATGCCCGTGACCTTCGATCCCTCAGGCGGCACTGCATCAAAACCGACATCAGTGTGTAAAGGACATCACCACATGGGCTCAGGAACACTTCAGAAAACCACTGTCAGTAACTACAGTTCGTCGCTACATCTGCAAGTGCAAGTTAAAACTCTACAATGCAAAGCGAAAGCCATTTATCAACAGCACCCAGAAACGCCGCCCGCTTCGCTGGGCCCAAGCTCATCTAAGATGGACTGATGCAAAGTGGAAAAAGTGTTCTGTGGTCTGAGTCCACATTTCAAATTGTTTTTGGAAACTGTGGACGTCGTGTCCTCCGGACCAAAGAGGAAAAAGAACCATCCGGACTGTTATAGGCGCAAAGTTCAAAAGCCAGCATCTGTGACGGTATGGGGGTGTATTAGTGCCCAAGGCATGGGCAACTTACACATATGTGAAGGCACCATTAATGCTGAAAGGTACATACAGGTTTTGGAGCAACATATGTTGCCATCCAAGCAACGTCTTTTTCATGGACGCCCTGCTTATTTCAGCAAGACAATGCCAAGCCACATTCTGCACGTGTTACAACAGCATGGCTCCGTAGAAAAAGTGCGGGTACTAGACTGGCCTGCCTGTAGTCCAGACCTGTCTCCCATTGAAAATGTGTGGCGCATTATGAAGGCGTAAAATACGACAACGGAGACCCCGGACTGTTGAACAATTAAGCTGTACATCAAGCAAGAATGGGAAAGAGTTCCACCTGAAAAGCTTCAAAAATTGGTCTCCTCAGTTCCCAAACGTTCACTGATTGTCGTTAAAAGGAAAGGTGATGTAACACAGTGGTAAAAAGGCCCCTGTGCCAACTTTTTTGCAATGTGTTGCTGCCTTTAAATTCTAAGTTAATGATTATTTGCAAAAAAAAAATAAAGTTTCTCAGTTTGAACATTAAACATCTTGTCTTTGCAGTGTATTCAATTGAATATAAGTTGAAAAGGATTTGCAAATCATTGTATTCTGTTTTTATCAACGATTTACATAACGTGCCAACTTCACTGGTTTTGGGTTTTGTATATGTATGTATGTGTATGTGTATATATACATATATATGTGTGTATGTGTATATATATGTATATATATATATTTTTAATTAATTTTTATTATGTTTTATTCCAGTTTAAAACTTGTTATTCCTTTAATCTGAAATTGTTGTTTGTGACTTTTGTGTATTTTATGTGTGCTGTTTGTCTTTAACCTTCCATTGTAATTGTTTTATTGTAAACAGGGCTCCCCTGCAAAAGAGACCTCTGTCTCAGTGGGACTTCCCTTGCAATAAAGGTTATTTATTGATTGATTGATTGACTGGTTATTTAATATGGGTGTTGCGTTTTCACTGTGTGTCAGTATATTTTTCAATACATTTTCACCAAAAAAATATAGAGGAGTAATATATTAGGACCCCTTTTAAACAAAAGCAGAGGCGTATAATCATCACTGCACACCACAGTACATCCATGGTTGGCAGGAACATATAGACCACTTTTAGATAAAATAAGTCTTTTTTAATGTATTTTTAATTTTGGTTTATATGTCCCTTTAATGTGCTTTGTTTTTGAAATGGGCCTTTAAATTTGACTGCCAATTAGTGTTTGCAAAATTTGTCACTAAAATAAAGGCATGATTTGTTTTTGCGATGCAGTTTAACCATGCAAGTGATCATACTAGGCTATTGACTATAAGTTTTCAAATGTATGAATGGAACAAAACCTAATGTTAACATGCCTAGCCAGCTCTTATAGAAGCCATATTGTTATATTGGCAAAACCCCCATGCGAAAGCTCCCCACCCCAAAAAAAAGTCTAGCTACAGTATTGCTCCAGACAGCCTTATGAAATTATTACAAAACCCAATTTTATCATATATATGCCCAGACTGCCTGTATTTCTCATTAATAATGAAAAATACACTGAACTGTTTTTCATGTGGTCTGTAATAAATCAAACTTCTTATTATTTAATCTGTTGAAATTTTTTGTGTAGTATTCAGCAATAATTGATCATAACAGAAAGAATCAAATGGCAAAAGCTCCAGGTGATATTGCTCGAGTGAGTTAGAGATAAATACATTTATTACACGACTTTGTTTAATATAGACCGTGTTATGGAAGAACTTCTGATCAAAGACAGTTCAGATTGTAGAATCTAACACATTGGATTACTGCATCACCCTGGTGGGTGCTCATTATCCTTCAGGCAACATGTTTTGGTTTTTGTCCAAAAATTGTATTTATAGTATGTGAAGTAGGCTATTTGCTCCCAACATGCTTAGCTTGCAGTGTGCTGATTCAGCCAAACCTTCTGCTGCTATGTATAAGAGTGTGTTCATTAGTTCCATTTCCTTTCATTGCTGTTACGATTTCCAAAACGTCAAAATTCCTCTTGGGACAGTTGCTGTCACATAGTGTTTTCACCATTTGTCATAATCAGCATGCTCACCAAAGACATTAGTAATTTTTTTGTAAAACTCAAAACACCCTGTTTGTGTCTTCTTTTAGCCTTCACTTCTGATGTGTGCAACTTCATAACACAAAATGACAGTTAAATTCAGTCAATAATTCAAACGAGGTGAATTGATAAAACATTTCAAAACACCAACATTATTGGAACTGCTTCACAGGTTTGCAGTTATAGGAAAAATGAAAACCCTTAGAACGTCCTCAACCAATCATTCGAGTATCCAACAAAGCTGTGGCATAATGCATTTAATATACAGCCATATTTGCACCTCTGTGGATATTTCAGTAACATGCTGTACATTACCCATGTTGAATGGCTTTCACCGCGTCATTGTAGCCCCCAGACGAAGTCGGGCGGCTACCATGGATTCATGCTTGTCGTTTCTGCCACCGATGCATCCACTGACCAATTACTTTCATATTTGTTATGGACATGCGTTATACTTAAGTTACGACACCTATCGATTTTGGTTGCCATGGCAACAGTATTGGTCGAATAATACATAAATTTGTGCTGAAACATAGAGATTTCCTTGTGGATGCAGTACAGGCTGGAGCAGTGGACTTTCGGGGCAACATTCATGCGGCTGCGGATGATCAGGCTGTCTAGTTGTACAAACTCCGATTCCAGTGAAGTTGGGACGTTGTGTAAAACGTGAATAATGATCAATGATTTGTAAATCCTTTTGACCTGTATTCAATTGAGTACACTACAAAGACAAGATATTTAATGATCAAACTAAAAAACTTTGGGCCTTATTTTCACGATCTAAACGCTCGGTCTGAAACGTGTGACACTAGTACATTTAGGGCATGTCCAAATCCATTTTTGCTAGTTAAACAGTGGGTTATCTGGGCGCATAGTAAGGAGCTCAGTGCAAAGGGGTTGGATTTAATCTCTTAATTAATCATAGGCGTATTTTGGGCGAAACATGGAATAAACCAATCAGTGTCGTCTCCTCTTCCCTTTAAAAGCCAGGGGGACTGTACCATGGCAGATAACTATTGTAAAGGCGGACTTTACTGCCCTTATAAAAAAAAAAAAACTGCACCCAACTTACTGCATCAGAACGAGGGCTGCTTGTGCCTGAAGTGAAAGTGTGCGAGCAAGTCATTACTTAAAGTATGGAAACCTGATCTCAGCGATCTTACAAAATGTAATAAAAAATATTTTAAAAATATTGCTCAAAATTACTTTAATCATATTCAGGTGTTAAAAAATTCTATCAATTAATCCCCAGGGCCGCAGTTGAACTTTATATTACATTACAACTTATGCATAAAAAAAGTTTTACTTCAGGGCCACTGGTAAAAATAAATAAATAAATAATCACACGCTGGTTGGGAAGAGTAAGAGAAATTAAAATGAGTGAGAAAAATAGCGAGAAAGAAACTAAATTAATGTTTTATTTCATCACATACCTTAACCCATTGTATACTCAGCTCCGCTAAAAACGCACGGGTGAGGTATATACTGTATTTGCGGAAAATTGAAGAATTGATTGATTTTTATTGCTTTTCCAGTGAGACATGAGAGGAAATAGAGAAAAGCGTGTGGTATTGTAATCCTGACGCGCACCACGTGCATCGCCAAGCACTTCAGTAATAGCAAACATTGAGCTGTTCGTGATGTGTACAGTGACTCGACTTGTTCTTTTTGGTGTGGTCAATAGCCTACATAAAGCCAATAGAAAAAATGAAAAATGCTACTGCATCAAGAAAATGCAACGGCTTGTGACACAGGGGAGAGAAAAAGAGCCTTTGGCATGTTACGGGCAGATCTCAGCCGCCGAGAGGTGGTGCGTCGTTTGCACTGTTACCGTTCAACAATTAGTCAGCTGTCTATCCGAGAATGGAACACAGGCACTGGCACTGACCGACCCCGCTTAGGGCAGCCACGAGTGACGATGGCAGCTCAAGAGCGCCACATCTGGTTACAGCCTGTACGTGACAGATTCCGGACAGCAACCAAACCTGGTCATGAGGTGCGGGGTCTTGATGCAGTAGCATTTTTTGTTTTTTTTTGTTGGCTTTATGTAGGCTGTTGACCACATGCACCAAAAAGAACAAGTTAAGAGTCACTGTACACATCACGAACAGCTCAATGTTTGTTATTACTGAAGTGCTTGGCGCGTTCACGTGGTGCGCGTCAGGATTGCAATACCACGCGCTTTTCTTTATTTCCTCTCGTGCCTCACTGGAAAAGCAATAAAAATCAATCGATTCTTCAATTTGCCGCAAATACAGTACATACCTCACCCGTGCGTTTAATGGAACTGCAGGAGTGACGAGAACTTGTTTCCGCTTGTCTTACGATTGAAGGCTGAGTCGAATATATGGAAGAAATTTGGATTAATTACAGACGGTGACAACAATGTCATCCATTGCTTTTCTAAAAGAAGTGGCCATTCGGCCCGCAACGGGGTGAATTGGGGGAAGGAAATCGGCTATCTTCCCCGCAGCGGGGCGGACAAGAGAAGCAGTTCTGCTTTTCGCACCGCAGTGGGGCGGATAAGAGAAGCACTTCTGCTATTTGCCCCGCAGCTGGCCCAATAAGAGATTTCATCTTATAATCCGCCCCACTCTTTTAACTTTCGCCCCAAAGTGCTGCGGGGCGAGTAGCCTCCTCCTTTTCTAAACATGCCGGTTTTTAAGGCTACTTCGTTTGTCAGCTAAACTGTAAATAATAAATCCTTGTGGGTCATTCTCTGAAACTGGTGCCTAAAAGTGGGACACTGGGGTGAAAAATTTCAAAATGCCACAATTCAGGTGTATTTCAATGCATTTCCATCTAGATTTACCATAGATTCATGAGCAATTGCAATAAAGACAGTACAAGAACTATTTCATGCATATAACAGCACATTTATTAGTAATGAACAGAGAAAAATCCGTATGTAACCTGGACACCAAACTAACAGCAGAAGGAGTCGAAGGAAAACTTTGAAAATGGATTCAACACATACACATCACAGCACTTTGTTAAGAAACAACACTACGACTGAAAATTCAGAGAAAAGGACGGAAAGGTTTGCAATAAAAATAAGAATTTCAACATGGCGAGTCAGTTAATTGGGCAGATTTTGACCATCTAAAATCTGAAACTCTTTCACAAGAACACATCAATGTAACATTTGTCTAATGCCACTTTACTATGTCCCATTTGTCACCCTCAAATGGTCTTATCTTGTTCAGCTGTAAAAAATGGTTCATCTTCACACAGCCTGCCAGTATTTGGAGATGTTTCGTGCATAACATGGACACCAGGTAGCATTGTGTCTCTCTGTAGTCCTGTAACGTACGGAACAACATTGAGGAATCTGTTTTGATATTTCAAATGACAATTTAATTTCGTTCTGCATAAGAAGTGTACTACAAAAACAATGAAAAAAATGAGATGTAACCAAAAAAAGAATGTGACTAACCAGTGGTGTGTGACAAAGTTCGATCCATACGTAACACAGACTCAATACACAGCGATGTCCACTACACTGAGAAGTGCATTGTCATTGGCCAGACATGCGAGGAAAGCATTGGCATAATTCACCAAATGTTCCACTTTTACACAGATATCAACAGAGGTGTATAAAGTACTAGGAAAAAAATAACCAAGTAGAAGTACCATAACTGAATGTCCCTTGGTAAAAGTTGAAGTCACCCATGAGAAAATTACTTGAGTAGAAGTCTTAAAGTAGCTCACATTAAATTTACTGAAGTACCAAAAGTATCTTGTGAAAAAATATACTTAAGCATCAAAAGTCCTCAAAGTATTTTTCTTAGTACGCATAGAAAGAAGCAAAGCAACCATGCATTGTTCTCTCCTTGTACTCTTTAATCAATTTTCCGGTGGATGAAAGATACAGTATTCAAAAAACAAACAGGCAGTCTCTCATTTATATACTTCTTCTTATTTTTCTTCTACTTCTTCTTCGAGTTTACTGGCAGTTTAAAAACCACTATAATTGACTATAATTGTCAGTAAAATTGCATAGTATCAATACCATGTCAAATATTTGCTTCAGAAAACCGATTTTTCTTAACTACTAATTGGGATACCATTGCCTCACTGTAGCCGAAGTGGTTGCTACAGAGGTCAACGATTTTTTCTGCAGCAAGAGATAATTTTTTTGAATTTCTGGGTAGATACTATGGGCAAGTATATTGAGCAGTTTGTGCATCAGGCTTAGTTGAGGAGTTTAATTCAGGCAACTCCTGAAAAACAGGGATTGGAGTGAACTCGTCCATTCTAAACCGTGTTCGAGCTCGGCTTGCTTGTGAATATTCAATAACTGATCCAGGAGTGCCATCTAGTGATAAAATATTGTTCAGTGTGCATAAATTGGCAGCTCCGTGTATGCTGGCGAACACGATCTGCATAAAGCGCTTAAGATACCCTGCCGAGCACCGTTGTTCTTCTCGAACACGCCACATCCAGATAATCCTTAAATGATGAATTACATTCATATTTTAATTTGTAACGAGTAACGAAGTGGCCAGTGTCAAAGTAACTTTGACTACGTGTCATATAAATGTACATCGTGTAGTGTTTCATTGATAGAAAGCATCCTGCAAATTGAAACCTTGACGGTAAAAATGTACTGTGATCCGTACGTAACTACAGTGGACACGACTGGTTACGCATGGAACGGTAAATTGAGGCCGGATTTTCAAGCTGCAAGTAATGAAGAGAGAACAAAATCAACATTGGCTATATATTTCGGTATCAGATATTTATTTTAAGCTCAAATACGTGTTGGGAGATATATTTTCAATAACAGCGTCGGGTGGAAGTTTAGTAATAAAACGTCCCAATTTTCGTCCACCATTTTCAACCAGCTTTCGAATAAAAAAATCCAATATTTTTTTCTTTGTTGAATGTATAGTAATATTTTTTTTTCTTTACAGTCGAACATGTCCATGTGGGGTATTTTGGGCAAGGATATTGGTTTAAATTCAATAACATTTACTGTGAAACGAACTTGCAAAGTAAAGCATGTAATATTCACCCATTTTCAGAGAATGACCCTTTTCCAAATGAAATGATGGATTTTGCATTTGACAATGGAAATGGGACAGCAGGCACCGTATTGATGGATCAGGTCGAATTCAACTGTTTTTTTCACACAATTGCAGATAACGGGTCTACCCGTGCAGGACTTATCCAAACTTCTGATGCGTATTTCAGCACTACAAACATTTGTTCCGTTAGTTTGTGTTTCGTGTGACAGACCGAAAATCCATGCACTATTCATACATTATATGCCATGTATTTGATATATCATTGCCGCCAAACTGCCACCCTTCCGGGGGTATCCTCTTGAAGACAGCATGAATTGCAGAGTTTGTCATATTAAAGAATTGTGGCTTTATAATCTGCATATACCTAAGTGCATAGCCTCACATGTTCAATCGCAAATCATCCGATGGAATAGGTTCCCTTACAATTAAACTAGCCTGCATCACAGCATGCTCTGATTTGGGTACGTAGAGCGATCACCACAAGATAGCAACAGGCCAGCATTGCACCTGACCACACCTCATTTTAAGACCAACACGCCCATGACGCTTAATTTGGCGCAAATATATTGGCTATATATGCAGCGAGGACGCTGGACGGGAAATTTCGTTTTGCGCTTCACTGCGCTGGTTGTAATATAGAGGCCTTTGTTTTTTGGAAGTATTCATTCATTTTATTTAGGTTTTATACAAAGTCCCAACTTCATTGGAATTGGGGTTTGTACTTTTGAATTTATGATATTTACATGATGCTGGTTTTTGCTCCAACCACAATTGCAATTCTAAGTTGCTAGTCTTAATTAGTCACATTGCATAATACCCTCTAAAACCACTGCTTAACAGGAATACCTAGTACTTACCTGGATGTAACTCCAGTTTTATGAGTTTGTGCATAGCCCTGTAATGGGCTTCATGATTGGTTTATCCTTAAGAGGCTCCACCGCGGCAGCTCAGAAAAGATGTACAGACTCACCAAACTGGGGGGTAGCATCCAAGCTGCACCCTCCCCTAAAAGGCCCCACCACCTTTGTTGCATGCCTCCCGTGCGTTTTCGGGAAACAAATTCTCCTGGGGTCGTGGGCATGTATGTGTTGCTCTTATAGGCAGCGTCGAATGGTACTTGCACTCATGCTGGGACATCTTAGACCCTTAGTCTCATGACCAGTGTGGGTCGCTGTGCGGAATCTGTCACGTACAGGCTGTAACTGGATGTGGGGCTCTTGAGCTACCATAGTCCTCGTGGCTGTCCTAAGCGGGGTCGGTCAGCGACAGTGCCTGTTTTTCATTCTCGGACAGATGGTCGACTGATCATTGATCAGTGACCATGCAGATAATGCACCATCTCTTGGCGGCTGTGACCTGCTCATAACATGCTAATGGCTTTTTCTCTTTCTTGTGTCCTAAGCCGTTCCATTTTCTTGATGCTGTGGCATTTTTCTTTTTTTTGGTTGGCTTTACGTAGGCTATTGCCCACACCCAAAAGAACAAGTCAAGCGTTACTGTACACATCACAAACAAGTGAATGTTTGTTATTACTGAAGTGCTCGGGATTACAATACCACACACTTTTCTTTATTTCAACTCGTATCTCACTGGAAAAGCAATAAAAACGGATTGATTCTTCAATTTGCGACAACTACAGTACACACTTTGGTGCGTTTTTAATGGCGCTAAGTATAGAAGTCCAAGAGATGGCTAAATGGGTGTCCTCCATTGAGATACCCCTGAAAAGCACCATAGAGGATGCAATGACCCTAATGGAGTGCACCCAGAAACACTCAAGAGAAAGGTGGCCCACAACCTCATCACTTTTGCAGACTGCAGTGCAGACCCAGTGAGCAAGCTGTTGCACTGACAGAAGGCTCCCAGGAAGCCCAACCTCTGTGGCAGACAAACAACCAGTTAGACATCCAGAAAACCGCTATGTGCTCCACAAAACAGAAATGTATGCATAGTGTATGCTCCTGCCTGTCAGCATGAGGATAAGAAAAAGACCTGAACATAGTGAGAATAGATCCCAGCTCCACCTCCTTGCTCAAGTGACTAGATGCGTCCAAGAACACCATGTCGCTCAGAGCCAGAGTGGAGACGTGGAGCTCGTGCTCTTCTTCCTGGCTTGGGTGCAGATCAGTGGCAGCTGGTGAACTAGCGATAGGGGAGGCTCAAAACAATCCCTTAAAATTAATGATTGGTCACGACCTGTTTTCAATCATTCATTTAAATTAGCATTACAGAAATTCCGAAAACTCTCAACATTATCAGGTGTGGCCAGTTTTCATTCATAACGCATACCTGTCAACTCTCACACATTTGGTGTGAATTTAAGTGGCATATTTATGTTCCTCTAGTGTAGTCAGCAATTATTCAATCAATGCATATGTAAGAGATTCTTGCGTGGAATTGAAGTCCTTGTGCACTGGAGGGATTGGAAGTAATGGAATTGCATAAAGACGTTTCAAATTATCTTATTTCATTTAAATGATCGTGAAACGCATTGCTTCCAATCCCTGAATAAAGAAAAGTGTGAGAAGTCCGGAGTCGTAATCGGTATGAGTTGTAAATGAAAACTGGCCACATCTGATAATGTTGAGAGTTATCGGAGTTTCTGAAATAGTGATTTAAATGAATGATTGAAAACAGGTTGTGACCAATCATTAATTTTATTGTAAGGGATTGTTTTGAGCCTCCCCTATCGCCAGTTCACCAGCCGCCGCTAGTGCAGATGTAGCCGTGTAAACCTGCACTGGAGATCTCTCATGTAGCAGCCCCAAGGCATACAAGAGGGGTTGCTGACATCATTCCGGGAAGCAACATGATGTTTCCCACCGGCAATGAGGCCACAGACCTCATGCATCGAGTCAGTTGTAATATCTCCTCCACAAGCTCCTCTGACAGTCGTGCAATCATGCCGTGGGAGTTCAAGAGCAGCTCGAGGTAGGGCATCCACTGGCTCACCTGGAGGGCATTCTTGCAGGTGCTGATAGCAAAGCCCAACTGCATGATATACAGGGTGACCAGCATTGTGTAGGTTTGCACCTCCTGCTTGAAAGTGGTGTCAATCAGCCAGTAGTCTAAGTAGGTCAAGATTCTCATGCCTTTCTCCCTTAGTAGCACCAACGCCATCTCGACACATTTAGAGAATGTGAGCGCGCTGGAGAGTATCAGAACGAGGGCTGGCAGTGTTGCTAGCTTTCTCCTCCCTCAACAAAGTGCAGGTACTTCCTGTAGAGCAGCAGAATATGCACGTTGGTTAGGTCTATGCTGCCCTACAAAGCCTAAGTGCAGTAACTACACGTCGGATAAAATGTGAGTTGTGCAGTTCTGGGCCTGAAAGTAAACGGAGGTCAGGATTTATTTGGATAAAAATTATACCCTAGCAAGAAGTCCGTTAACCATAATCTATCATAGATGTGCCAACTATTCGTTTGTTGGGACAGCAAACAAATTCTGAAGCCATTTTTTACTGCTTAAATTATTTTGTAGTTATTGCACTTAGCCTTTGTAGGGCAGTATGGACGTCATCCAGTAACCTAGCAAAATACACACCAAAAGCTGTCAGGCTATCAGAAAGCAAAAGGACCGATATACAAATTTAGCTGCTCAGAACACACAGAACCAGTCTGGGATCTGTTGCTCCCTAATTTTTTGGGTACCATAAGATACGGGTAGAAGAAGCCTGCTCATGCCTGCAAGTGTAGAACCACCAATATGGCTATTTTTTGGAGGAGTGCAGCCATATCCTCTGCCAAAGCTGCTATCTTGGCAAGATTGGAAAGATAAGTCTGAAGTATGAGACGTCAGGGTTGGCAGCAGAATTGCAATGTGCAGCACCACTGCAGAGTCCTGTCTAGCTGGGCCGCAGAACTGCGCCCACATTCAGTAACGACCTGAGTGGCAGGGTGATGGGTTTGACATGGAGAGCTAGAACGGGCCCACTGTCTCCAACCCACCCACACATGGGGGGACTGCTAGCAGAAAGGCCAGAAAGGGCTGTATCCCTTGCTTCTTACCCCCATGATTCGGTCGTGGAGGACGGCAGGTAAAATTCCCTTGCGAGTCAAGCAGAGCTCCCACTTTTCTCATTAGTTCGCTAGGCACACTCGATGAAGGCAACACTCACCTGCGCGGTTTTATCTGAAAAATTGCTTCACTGCCATAGTGCTTAGTCACATTTTTCCTCAGAAGCATAAGTTTAGCCGGAATAACATGTATGCAGCTACCACCTCCATCACATTGTAGTAGCCGGGCCACTGGCTTGCGTAAACCTCGGTTGGGCTGTGTGCTCTAAGGGATGGCACCACTTAGCTAGCAAGAGAGACACCAATAGCCTATTAGCCACAACATGGGGAGTGCGGGCCCTGCTCGTGATGTAGAGGGTGAGGAAGAGTGGGCACCCCGCCCTGCCTTCCCCTTATTCACCTTACCTGGGTAGGAAGAGGAATGTCTTCTCTCATGGCTAACAGCACTTAAGTCTGACACAAGCGATGTGTCAGAGTTTTTAGTCCTGGGAAAAAAAATCTCCGGAGGCCATGTAAAAGTTACACCCTTTACTATAAGAAAAGGTTGCTGTTGGTGTCTCTGACCGGAGGCAGAAGCACAGAGGCGGCCTCTAAACCATTTTGGGACAGACAACATGAAACTAAGGCCTCCCCCAAGTAGGTCTAGGGAGCCTCTGGTGAAAGGGCAGCTGAAGTGGCAGCAAGGTTGCCATCTTGTAAACAGCAGAGTTGAACAGGCTGGGCCGGTTGCCCAGTGGAAGAAGTAGGCAGCCGGCAGATCATTGCCTTGAAGAGGTATGTAAAGTCTTCCTCCTCAAAGACATGATGTTCATTCCGTTGGTTGTAGTCAATCCCTGGACTGGACCAAGTTATCATGCCCTCCACCAGTGCATGGCTAGTGTGGAGGGGGTGGACAGACTTCAAGTGTCGCTGCCTTTTATGCTTTTCCCTGGGGACCGCGAGACAGACAGTGCAGGAAGGACTTGCTAGCAGACGTGACGAATGATAGTGAATTCTACTGCAATAGGGGATGGTGAACAAAGTTTACAGTTGATGATCCATTCTCAAGGATGGATGACTTGAAAAAGAGCGGCAAGGAGCAACAGTGCTGGGGCTTCATAGGGGGAGGGTGCAGCGTGGATGCTACCCTGACTGGGCAGAGTCTCATGAGGGTAAACCAATAGCAAAGCCTGTCAGAAGGTGGTGTGCAACATAAAACTAAGCCTGCTTTGATTAATAAAAGACCAGTGTACACATTGTATTTATTTTTCTACATTGTAATAAATTTCAGGTAAAAAGACTGAGGATATCATAAACTCAAAGATTTCTGAAAATATAGGCAAGTGTACCCATCAATAATGACGGTCATTTAAGAACATCAAAAAACAGAATCCTAATCGCAATCCTAAAAGGTGCTTTTTAAACCAACAATCATGGACTCTTTTCATTTTTTTTATGAATAACTCAAGAAAAATGAGGACCATTCAGATTTTTTGATATAAAATATTAATAATTAACCTGTGACCACCTAGTTTTAACCCTATAAAACCCACAGACCCATAAATAGGTCCATCAAAGGCAGCTGCCATATTTAAAACTGAGGAACTTCAGGCCTATTTTGAATTCCATTGGAGATCCTAGGGTTTCCAACAATTCCAAATATGTCCCGCAAAATAACAGGGAAATGTTTACGAGACAAAGCACCAAACCAACATATTTTTCATTCAATGAAATGTTGTGGCCATAAAAACATGGCATCCTGGGTTTCAATACTTACTGAAATTTGACAGTGGTGTAGCTTCTGTGAAGCACTGCAGCCAGCAGAAAAAGAAATTGTATTTGACATTCTCCAAAGATATGAAAAAAAAAAAAAATGTTTTCTGACTTTTAATTCGGCTTAAGGGAAAACTTAAGTGTAAAGTTAGAGCTGCAGGAGTTAATTGCGCATTTGTTGGCATTCCCAGGTTATTTCCACAAAGGCTATCGAGTCAAAATCAAAACTTCATATGCCACTTCACTGCAGCCAACGTCATATGTCTCACTAGGTTTACTGAAAAGTCATCCATCCTGTAGATGACATCCATTCTGATGTCACATATTTTATGGCGTCTTATCCTACACACAGTTGTACTTGTTAAATGACCATGTGCATATAGCATTTCACAAAATTGGTGGTAGAGCATTCTAGGGATGAAAATGCTTTAACCCAGCATCAAGGATTTTGCAAGATTTAAGGTGTGAAGAAGATCTCATAAAATCAAGAAATTCTAACATTTTTTTTCTTTAAAAAAAAAAAAAAAAAAAAAAAAATCCCTTAAAAGACCAGCAAGTGCTTCAAAATTTGCCTAAAGAAATTACCAGTCTTGATTATGATGGATCCTCCAGATGGATCCACTGGCCATCTTTTTTACTGTCAAATCAGTCAGAAGAAACAGATTTTTCCCCATTTAAATTTACTCAAATTTACAATCGTCATGAGGTCTGTGGAAAAAATTTCCGCGCAAAGAGTAAATCAAGTACTTTATTTCGAAACAGCAAGGAAACATTCTGTGACCTGTGTAATTTTTATCATGTAAAATCATTGCAAGAATTATTGTCCTTGAAAGGCTAGATTTCACATGCCCATATCAAGAACTGCTGGGTCAAATGAAAAAAAAAAAAAAAAAGTTCTTGCCATTTTCTTGACTTATTCCGTTTTAAAATATACCTTATTCCTGACATAGTCAAAATATTTACACCTTAAAAAGAATGTGCACAAATGTAAAATTTCAAATAATTACAAAAGAAATACAACAGGGATTTTGAACAATACATAAGAAACTGATCTGGATGCCTGAGAACAGTGCAGGCCTATAAATAGAACTTGAAGGCTTCAGTCTCTCAGCAGTATCTCAGTTCATTTTCCAGGCCATAGATCTTGGCTTTCAGTGTCCTCAGTTCACCCTGAACCTTTTTAGTTCGAGAGCTGGTCTGTCGAACCTCTTGGAGGATTGCCAGGTCCTGATCTGGCCCCACATTCAGTGCCACCTGAAGAAAAACTTAAGATCTCAGCCAACAATAAAAAACTATCATTACATTCTATTACTGCACACTCACACAGCAGAAGTGTAGTGACTGAACTGTACTACTGCCACATAAAATAATACACATTAAGAAGAAATAAAACAATTATAATCAAAAAATCGTTTATTAATTCTGCTGGCATACATATCAATTATCAACTGCCACAACTGAGAGTATACGATGCCAAAATCAATTATAATCATGAAAATTTTGATTATACCTTTGCTTTTAATTCTACCGTGCATACGCAACCAAACCCACAAAGGTAATATCTGAGTCAACACCATGAATTGGATATGTGGAACGAGGTGCAGGAAACAGCATTGCACGGAAACCTCTGTACCTTGAAGAGCTGCTTCTCCACATCTTTGAGCTTCTGACGTAGGTGCTTGATGTCAGTCTTGAAGCCCTCCACCTCCATGGCCCTCCTCTTCTCCAGGGCTTCATAGCGCTGGGTCATCAGCTGCAGCCGCTTTGCAATCTTGCTCGAGCGTTCCTGGCCGCACCAAGAACAGATACAACTTACAAGGACTGCAGTGGTTTTTATTCAACCTTAATTTGTAACAGGCAGGTTGATTGAAAGAACGCAGAACAACAGTCAGTCAATTTTTTT
Organism: Gymnothorax javanicus; assembly: GCA_029692085.1. NCBI lineage: Eukaryota > Metazoa > Chordata > Actinopteri > Anguilliformes > Muraenidae > Gymnothorax > Gymnothorax javanicus. The sequence continues at coordinate 44,784,597 of CM056201.1, forward strand.
GAGGAGTGTGGTTCCTATGGGCTTCTCTGAGAGAAGCTCCAGCTCTTAGTGAATGGAATGGCTGTTGAGCTCTGCACCTTGAAAAGCTCCTTGCCCACATCTCCCTCCTCCCGGACCTGCGCAAGGTCAGTTTCCAGACTGACACACTGCTCTCTGTACATGTCAGCCAGCCGGTGGGCCTGCTTTAGCTCCTCCTCTAGAGCCTGAGAGGGAGACAAGACAGGATTCTGCTCCTGAGATACAATGCATTATCAGAGTGGTTAAAATTAAAAATTGCACCAACATTCAACTTTTCTCACTTTCCTTAAATGCACCCAACAGGAATTTTGGACTGAGGTGTGTGGAGAAAGACCAAGAAGATCCTGATACAACATAGGTTCCCAAAGCTTGCTGGTTGGTCCGAGCATCAGCACAGAGCCTTGCTTTGCTATCCCGTCAAGCAGTTTTTACTTTCAGCTGTCCTCTGGGCTGGGCGTCTAGCCTATCTATGATTCCAAGCTTGCCTATATGACAGGTGCGTGCTCATGCCTGGGCAGGTGGTGCTTACAGCAAGCTGGATTGAGATACTGCCAAGTGTACACAGGCCTCCGACCATGCTAGCATTTAATGGAAAAAGCTAGCAAGTCACATTTTTTGAGGAAAATGATGTTGATGTTACATTGGACTCGCTGGCTTCTTCTGCATTATTTCACACGGGAACCGTTTAAAAATAATGCACAGGTTTCCAAAAACACCAAACAAAGGAATGGCAAAAGCCATGGCCTAATTGACAGGGTTGGGTACGTTTTCCCCATTTTTCTCAGAATGTCTGAAATGTGACTTACTAGCTTTTTCCACTTAACACTAGCATTGCTATTGGGCTGCTCACATTAAGCTCTTGAAATCTGGCTTAATATGCTCTGAATTTACAGCGCCCAATTGTCCATTTTAAAGTCTATATGATACTTTTTTCCCCCCAATATTTGAGTTTTTGAAATTTATAAAAATGTATTTTGACATTAAAGCACTTCTAAAATTTAATTAAGCCCATTTTTTGCATTCAAAATTACTGCTATTTTGACTCAAAATGAGTTGCGGCCAAAAAAAAGTTATGAGATTTATTCTGGGGGTCAGTTGATTTGACTCAACACAGCGGAAAGCAAGAGCGAGGCAGTAAAAAAAAAAAAAAAAAAGGAGGCTGATATTGTGTGGCTGGAGCGATGAACGACTAGAGTTATATGAATATTTTTCACACACCGGACATATTGATGCATGCCTTTCCCTCAGATCCCAGTTCAAGGGCAAGATGGGTCAAATCAGCAAGCAAATGTAAGTGAGATGTCTCACAATCCAAGCACGCCGAGACTGCAATGTATTACACTGTTGTCACGAGTAGACATTCTCTGACCCTATCTCCAGGACAATTTTAGAGGGTAAAACAGGTTTTCAGGTGGCTGAAAGTAACAAAAAAATATTTCTTTGTCATTTCTAAATAAGTTTTTGTTTATTCCATATTTCAAATAAGCAGAGAAAAGAAAAATAAAAATTTGAGTCATGCACACTGTAACTCCCATCCCAGTTAACCTTCCTGCTGTATGACAAGCGACAATGTAGCACTTGAAGCACGGGCTAGTTAATGCTTCAGGTAAAAGCAACTTGGGCGTTAAGCATGTCCATCCATAATGTTCGTTAGGAAAAGTAATGCACTAAGCAATTTCCACTAAGTTTCCATCCAAGTCCCAGGATGCGGCAGAGTTTATTCCAGCAGATAGGTTTATTAGCCCACGACTAGCCATGGGCACTGAAGCTATTAGCAGCAGGTAACCCCAACGGCCTTCCAACTCCGCATCAGCTTGTTGGCCAAGGCCGTTGCTATATGCACAAAAAAGGCACTTGTGCCCCTGCTATACCAGGCACATACTCACAGCAACACATTGTCATACAGGATACAGTTCCATTAGAATCAACTGAAACTGCGACACCAGCCATGTGAGCCATGCGACTGTCAGACAAGTAGTCGGCAAAGCAGGACTCTACTTTTACATAGCTGGTCTATTTTCTTTTTTTTTTTTTTTTACTAAATGAGGCAATGTGAGCCTTTATGAAAGCCAGAATCCATCATCTACACATTAAACATGGTTTCTAATGGCAGCTTATTCAAATTATCCTTAATTTTGCTAAGTTTTCAGGTGTCATACATCAACTAAAACCTTACTTAAAATGATAGCCATGGTGGAAAAATACTACTACAAACAGGATCCCTGGTCATGAGTGGCTTGGGGTTAAAAAGTGCGGTACTGGGAATAGGGTCAGTTATTTGCCAAAACCATGTAGGAGGTTAAGCGGATCACTGAAGTAGAAAAACATCCAGATCTTTATGATAAATCCAACTATTTTGACAAGGACAATGACAAAAAGGATGCCATTTGAACAGAAATATCTTCTGCTTTTAAAGGACCAGTGTGTAATATTTGGCATGGTTTATTGGCAAAATCAGAATATACTAACCATTAATATGTTTATATACGTAAGTGTATAATCGCTATAAAATAAAATTTGTTTGGTTTTCGCAGCCTTATAATTATGCGTTTATATATACATATAGCAAGGGCCTTGCTTTCCTTGCAAGGGCGTAGCAAGTTCAAAATGTTGAAGTGCGCCACTAATGTGTTGCTATGTGTCCATGCCTGGTGTATCTCTTGGATAAGTATACAGCAACTGCTAAAGTTGATTATTCTATTCTTACCAAGAATCAGATGCTTACATAGCGCAGGTTGGGAGGTTTACCCTATGCTTGGTAGCAAATGGCTACCAAGGGCAATGGCACTCAAACCCAGTAGCAGCACTGGGACGACATTTCTTCAGAAGACCTCTTCAAAAACAAGCCGCACAGGACAAGAATCACATCAGGTGAAAAAGAAGAAAAATGACGTCTTCACACACGCCTTAAGGTACGACATCTGTCACCTGGCGACTTTTTTGGCGTTCCGTCACATTCCGTCCTTTTCCCCAAGAATGATGGCGCCAGTGTGTCAGGCCTGCCGTCAGCTGCTCCGACTGTTATGTGTGTTTCTGCTGCTTGTAACGCTTGTTACACATACTGCCAACACTTCGCTGGTGTATGATCGCCAAACGCTGCTAGATCTGAGAATCTCCGCCAAAAATCTTGTTGACTTTGATCACTATGGACAAAAAACTCTGCCTCCTTTCCTATCGGATATCTCGCCATACCTCTGCCGCACTCCAGCATCACCCCTGCGGCGTAAACGTCACCGCCGACGGGGGAAGCACAGCAGCTGTCTGGTGAGGCTGAGGACTGGGTTGGTACGTCTTGATCGCGGTGGATATGGAACAGTGCCTCGCCCTTGTGTCTCTCGATGCTCACTGGACCCTGTCGCTGCCTGGTTGGCACCGGTAGCCGGCTCGGATGTGATGTTCCAACCCCGTCGACCCTGCTCTCCTCGTCTCCGCTGGCGCGGAGTGAATTTGGGGAACCTGCGGCCTCTCTGTCGGGCCTCCCTGCCAGCTGATCCCGCTGTCCCGCCAGCTCCAGCCAGGTTTGGCCTGGTAAACGCCAGATTATAGGGGACACAGACCTTAAGTTTGACATCCAGATTAAAGCTGTGGTGAAATCCAGTTTCTTCCAGCTAAGGCAGGTGGTGAAAGTAAAACCAGTCCTTATGAGACAGCACTTAGAGACAGTAATCCACGCCTTTGTGACCACTCTGCTGGATTACTGCAATGCTCTTTATATGGGGGTTAGTGGGTCCTCCATTGCTCGTCTTCAACTGGTACAGAACGCTGCTGTGCGTCTTTTAACTGGCACAAGAATGAATGAGCACATTTCACCTGTTTTAGCTTCACTCCACTGGCTGCCTGTCCATTTTAGGATTCATTTTAAAATTCTTTTATTTGCTTTTAAAGCTTTAAATGGTCTTGTCCCACCCTGCCTCTCTGAGCTGCTGCACCCCTATAATCCCAGCCGGTCTCAGGTCAGCTGACCTGCTGCTCCTGACAGTGCCTAAAGTTAGGCTTAAGCTCAGAGGGGATCCAGCATTTGCTGTTGCAGCACCAAAACTATGGAATGACCTGCCGCTGCACATTAGACAGGCCTCCTCACTCACTCATTTTAAAAGTCTTAAAACCCACCTCTTTTCTTTGGCTTTCTGACACCATGTAGGTTGTTGTTTTTATGTGTATGCATACTTTTTATCTTGTTTGGGCAGTATATTTTATTGCTTTTATCTTTTTATTTATTTTATTGTATATTTTATATTTTGTTGTGTTATTTTTTTGTTTTTATATTGTACAGCACTTTGGTAACCTTGCGTGTTTGTTAAAATTGTGCTATATAAATAAAGTGGATTGGATTGGATTGAATGGAGACGTGATCCGAAGAGAATTTCACTAATGCTAAGCTCCCGCCCTAGTGGTCTGGTGTGCTATAAAATAGAACTTTTTAGAATCAGTCTCATAATCATGTTCCTCCTATAAACTCACCTTCAGCTCCTCTCGCTGGGTTTGTCGGGATGGCTGGGGGGCTGGTGGCGCAATGAGAGAGGTTTCACCTCTGATCCCCAATCCCCGGCTCCCTCTAAGCCGCTCCTGATAGGAGTCGAGCTTCCGCAGCAGTTGGTCCTTCTCGGCCATCCAGCTTTTCTCTTGCGCCCGACTCTCAAACTTCAGGTGCAGGAAGTCTTTGGTGCTGTCATACAGCAGGTTCTGCGTGCGCTGCAGCCTGAGGGAAGTTTGTTGGAGAAATGGCCATTTTCAAGTTAATGAAAATGAAAATTTTCACTGAGCCGCAAACTACTCTTTGAGGGAACAGAGTAAATATAGCATTCATTCACCCTCGATTAGTTACTCCTAAGGTCTTAACCGTTTTGAATTACACAATTACACTTCAGGCCAGAAGTTTGGAAGCAAGGCCAATACGGGTCAAAAATTTGGAAGCAACTTCAAGTTTCTGTTCACAATGCCTTTCATAAAAACCAGTATGAAATCGATGGATTTTGGGATGTATTTACTGCATGATTAGATTTTTCTTTCATTGATATGCACAATTTTCCTCCATTTACCTTTAGGTACTGTATACATTGATGTTACCAGACCATTGCTGTATAAATGTTAACAAAAGAACGGAGGGGCTAAGTTTTTGGGTTGAGAAGATTTGCAAGAGTCACAAATTCAGTAAAAAAGTAAAAACCAAATCACAGTTTGCATTATTCACTTCATGCCATGGTTTACAGCCCACCAGATGCCAACGACAATCCGGCGAGCACAAGGACCATGGGCCTTGTAATATGGGCCTGATAATTTGAGTAAAAATGTATTCTGATAAGTGACTCTTTATATAATAATCATGTTTATTTTGTTGCAAAGTATGCTAATGAAACTATGATCTTTTTTGTACAAATTTGATCTTGCTTCCAAACTTTTGGCCTGTAGTGTATGAAATAACAAAGTGGGCTATTTTTTCAGTATAATCAATAATTTATCCAGAGAAGGTCCATTCAGAACGCATATCTTTTTCAAAGACACCTCAGGAGACATTCAGAAAGAACAGTTGCAAATGGTGAGCTCAAGAAGAAAACAGATGTTAAGGCTCTGAAGCAGCTTTGGTTCAGGGTTCTAGCTTTCCAACCAGATTACAGTTACAGTGGGCTGCAAAAATTTGGGCAACCCTGGTTTAAATGACTGTTACAATTAATCTCCAAGGGTCATTTCACGCCAAACTGAACAGGGCTCCCGGCCTTGCCCTCTCCGATTTCCGTGAAACCTATTTTAAGAATAGCCCTTAGGACCAATAATGAGTTGCCAAAATTTCAGCGCCAACGGTGCAATAGTTTTTGAGACACACGCCTTTGAAATTTGCCGACCACGCCCATAGTGCCATTTTGCTTGATCCCAGGCCAATGTTTAGAGGGCCGTATCTCCGTGTGCATCAGTGCAATTCGTTAAATCTTTTCCTACCCATGACAATACATTGTTGGCTTTTGGAATGCGACATCAGAAATGTTGTCGGCTGAGTTATGTTAAAACGAGAATTGTGGAAAATGCTAGTTAAATTTGCCTACCGACATTTTCCAAAGGATTTTCCAGACAAATTTTTTTTATACAGCATGTTCACGATCTCAAACCTGTCTTTCCAGTCACACTGTATATCGGCGTGGTAAGTACCAAAATTCATTGTGACCCTCCAGTCCATTTGGTTTAGTAAAATCGAAGGTTTGAAATGTGTCATGTCAGCAAAAATGCTAAATTAGCATATTTTTCAAAGTGGTAAATGGTAATGTTGACAGTTAAAATTTGCTGAAAAAGTTTCATACAAGTAATCTCTGATCCTTTCTGCCCACGTATACCAAGTTCCATCGACTAGCCAAACTCCCTCAGGTAAAAATTGATAGGACAACTACCCTTGATCACAAAGAAAATGCTAATTAATCCAAACGGATGGCTTTTGATAGTTTTCTACTTAAAGCCTCAAAATATCACGAATCGTAAACAGATGCATTGTATATCGACTTTGTAAGTACCAAAACGCATTTGGCCCCTTGACTTCGGTTTGGCTCAACTAAAACAAAGTCTGAAATACACCACATGACCAAAAACCCAAAATGTAAATTAAACATCAAATGCTACTGAAGTTTACTTAAAACAATCTAGTTGTACTCCTGAAAAACATATTTACAAAGTGAAACCAAATTGTTCTATCTCCTTTACAAGGAAATTTATGATCTCTCTATATTACAAATTGTCCAGCGTCATCAATAAAGCATCTTAAAATTGCTCATCTTGAAGTCTTGATATTTCTTTTAATTAGTAATATTCATGCACCAATTTATTTTAAATACTAAGAAATGTGGCTTTAATTGTTGTATAGTGTAACCTGCTACCAATATCTGTTTAACTTTTATGGTTTTTTTAAGATAAAAAACACTCCTTGGATTTATTACCATTTTCATTGTGATCAAGGACAGTTGTCAGATCAATTTTTACATGAAGGCGTTTTGGCTAGTCGATGGAACTTGGCATACATGGACAGATTACTTGTATGAAACTTTTTCAGCAAATTTTAACTGTCGACATTACCATTTACCACTTTTGCTGACATGACACATTTCAAACCTTCAATTTTACTAAACCAAATGGACTGGAGGGTCACAACGCATTTTGGTACTTACCACACCGATATACAGTGTGACTGGAGAGATAGGTTTGAGATTGTGAACATGCTGTATAAAAAAAATCTGTCTGGAAAATCCTTCAGAAAATGTTGGTATGCAAATTTAACTAGCATTTTCCACAATTCTCGTTTTAACATAACACAGCCGACATTTCTGATGTCGAATTCCAAAAGCCAACAATGTGTTGTCATAGGTAGGAAAAGATTTAGCGAATTGCACTGATGCGCACGGAGATACGGCCCTCTAAACATTGGCCTGGGATCAAGCAAAATGGCACTATGGGCGTGGTCGGCAAATTTCAAAGGCATGTATCTCAAAAACTATTGCACCGTTGGCGCTGAAATTTGGGCAACTCATTATTGGTCCTAATGGCTAATCTTAAAATAGGTTTCACAGAAATCGGAGGGGGTAAGGCCGGGAGCCCTGTTCAGTTTGGCATGGAATGACCCCCCAGTGATTGAAAGCAAACCTGAACACTAAATTCTACGAAGTTAAACATGACATTTCATCACACTTTAAAGCAAGAATAATTTTTATTTTGAACTTTTTACAGTTTCAAAGTAATAAAACGAGGAAAAAGGCCTTGTGCAAAAAACCCTGTCAGCTAGTACTTTGTAACTCCTCCTCAGGCAGCTATAACAGCTTGCAAACACTTCCTGTAGCCAGCTAGGAGTCTTTCAAGTCTTGTCTTTGGAATTTTTCCCCATTCTTCCTGACAGAACACCTCTAGCTCAGAAATATTCTTCGGCCTTCTTGTATTCACGGCATGTTTGAAGTCTCTCCATAGATTTTCAATAATATTGAAGTCTGGGGACTGTGATGGCCATTCCAAAACCTTCATCCATCTTTCCTGGGGGTACTTCATGGTGGATTTGAGTTATGCTTCGGGTCACTGTCTTGCTGGAATACCCAATGTCTCTTCATCTTCAATTTCTGGACTGAGCTTTGAACATTAGCCTCTAGAATGTCTTGATATTTGGTGGAATCCATTCTTCCTTCCACCCACACAATATTGCCTGTGCTCCCAGCTGCTACACAACCCCAAAGCATAATGGATCCACCTCCATGCTTAACAGTAGGCAACGTGTTCTTCTCTACAAATGCTTCACCCTTTTTTCTCCAAACACACCTTCTTTGGTTGTGGCCAATAAGTTCAATTTTGGTTTCGTCAGCCCAAAAAACATTGTTCCAATAGGCTTGAGGTTTCTCAAGGTCCTCTTTTGCATACTTCAGACGCTTAATTCTGTGTTGAGGTCGTAAGAAAGGCTTCTTTCTTGCAACTCTGCCATGTAGGTCTTTGTTGTTTAGGGTACGCTGTATTGTTGTCCTGTGAACAACTAGACCTGTGTCTGCTACTCTTTTTTGCAGCTCTTTTGCAGTGATGTGTGGGTTCTTCTGAGCATTTCTCACCAGATCTCGGGTCATTCTATCTGAAATTTTTCTTGGTCTTCCAGATCTTGCCTTGACTTCAATTGTTCCATTTATTTTCCATTTTCTTACGATGTTTCTGACAGTAGAAATGGGTAGTTTGAAACATTGTGAGAGTTTTTTGAAGCCTTCTCCTTGTTGGTGGAAGTGAATTATCTTGATTTTGACATCCTTGGACAACTGTTTAGAGGAACACATGGTTTTTAACACCAGACACAACAGCCACCACAGTCGGATACTTTAGAAGGCATGGAGTTACTTCAGAATATATAGTTCAACCCTGGAATTATATTCACCTGACTCACTGAAACCCTAACGAGTAAATCACCTGGGTCTGGGCCTTAGTAATCATCTTCTTAAAAGGTAACAAAGAATAATCTAAAAGGGTTCCCAAACTTTTGCACAGGGCCCTTTTTCCTTTCTTATCATTTAAAAACTCAGAAAAATTAAAATAAAAAGAAACCTTGCTTTTAAATTTGCAGAAAGGTGCCATGTCTAACTTTGAAATCAAACCTGAACATTAAACGCTACAATCACTTGGAGATTAATTGTAACAGACATTTAAACCAGGGGTGCCCAAATTTTTGCACCCCACTGTACCTCTTCCAGAACTAGAGTCAGTTTCTCATTAATAAGACCCATCATTTGTCACTTCATTTGATTAACGCAGTCATGGAGGTGAAGAATTCACTTGTCTGTGAGGGCAGCCACGCGCTCCTCCTCTCTCTTCCTCTGCACCTGGGCCTCCTCCGCCTGGATGCGTCGGTCCTCCAGTAGAGACTCCACCTGCTCCTTGGCTAGTCGTGTTTGTTCTTCCATCTGTGCCTGCAGCGCCTCCACCTGGACAGAGCAGAGCAACACGCTGCCCTTAATACAAGTGAGGTTATCAAGACGGCCATTGGAAAGTAAATAGCAGGTATATTAACCTGAAGCATCAGGGTCTGGTTGTCCCTCTTGTATTGGTCAGGGGACTCTGCCGACTCTGGTCCACCTTCTGCTTTGGCCACTTTCTTGCGTGGAGCTGAGATGTAGAGGGAGAAATATTGTAAAAACAAAGAGAGGGTACATACCAACTCCCAGATTATTCCAGCTGAATTGGCCTTAGAGCACAGGCTGAACTCTTCCTAAGGTATATTTCATTGGCTACTGAACAGCGCAGCAAATGGGTGTTGACTCACCTGTATGTACTGGCCTTCTTTGGTCCCGACTGCTGGACTGGAGCTTCTTCTGAGGAACGGTAACCTTAAGACCCAGCCAGACAGAGTGACAAGGATCATTTATCCGTTATTTTTTTACATGGAACCAGGGTAGGAACTTAAGGGGGCAAAGGGTAAAAATATTCATATCTCAAAATGCTTCTGAAATTGCATGGCAGGGGGAAAAATTGCCAAAAAAAATTTTTTTTTCCTATTTAGTCAATTATCTTTAAGAGTAGGTGTTTATCAAAGAAAAGCTTCTCTAATGTCTAGGAACACTCACAGAATAATTGCTGAAAAATGATGCCTTCCACATATCCACTATGAGCTCCCTCTAGGGTTTCCTGTAGGACTTCTTCCTCAGTGGTCCTAAACTCTGGGGCGACTTAAGCGTGGGGGTCTAAATCTAGAACTTTAGGGTCCTTTCCTTTGACATACAAGTATAGCATTGGAATTTCACAGACAAAGCTGGAATTCTATTTGATTCTGGTCCACACTGTCACACCAGCAGGATGAGCATCCCAGGGATACACTCCAACAATCATCACTTTTGATCTAGAGTCTAATTTTCATTGCAGTTTCCTTGCCACCTCTCTGTGGTAACTGATATTCCTACTCAATAAAATCAGACAAAACTACGAGCAGTGTAAAATGGACCCCTTGTTATTGTTCATCTATTCTAATGACAGCGACACTGAAAACAATCGTGTTAATACCGAGACTTGTTCACGCCTCGGTTTCACCATTGAACAGAACTTTTTAACAGCATAAGCAGGATCAAACTCATTGGTTGGTTGGTGGACTCGCCCTTCCGACCAGCGTGTCAACCAATTAATACAAACCCCAATTCCAATGAAGTTAGGACATTGTGTAAAATGTGAATAAAAACAGAATGCAATGATTTGCAAAGCTCATAAACCCACATTTTATTCACAATAGAACATTGACAACATATCTGATGTTGAAAGTGAGACATTTTACCTTTTCATGAAAAATATTAGCTCATTTTGAATTTGATGGCAGCAAAACAACTCAAAAAAGTTGGGACAGAGGCAACAAAAGGCTGGAAAAGTAAAAGGTACCAATAAAAAACAGCTGGAGGAGCATTTAACGACTAATTAGGTTAATTGACAACAGGTCAGTAACATGACTTGGTATAAAAAGAGCATTTTAGAGAGGCATTGAATATCCCACAATCTACAGTACATAATATCAAAAGATTTAGAGAATCTGGAGAAATCTCTGTGCACAAAAGGACAAGGCCGAAGGTCAATATTAGATGCTCGTGATCTTTGGGCCCTCAGGTGGCACTGTATTAAAAACAGGTATAATTCTGCACTGGAATTCACTGCAAGGGTTCAGGAACACTTCTAGAAATCCTTGTCTGTGAACACAGTTTGCTGTGCAATCCAAAATGCAAGTTGAAGCGGTATCATGCAAAGAACACTAAGAAATGCCGCCGTCTTCTCTGGGCCATATGTGAACACTATCCAGAAATTCGGCTCGGGTCATTTGCTGCATGTCATCCCCGTCTTTTCTGGGTCAAATAAAGTTGAAAAAATACCCCCAAAAAAAAAAAAAAAAAAAAAAAAAAAATTGACTGAGACAAAATGGAAAACTGTCCTGTGGTGAGATGAATCAAAATTTGAAATTCTTTTTGGAAACCACGGACACCGTGTCGTGCAGACTAAAGAGGAGAGAGACCATCCAGCTTGTTATCAGCACTCAGTTCAAAAGCTTGCACCTCTGATGGTATGGGGTTGCATTAGTGCCTAAGGCATGAGCAGCTTACAGATCTGGACAGGCATTATCAATGCTGAAAAGAATATAGAGGTTTTACAACAATGTCTCTTTCAGGGAAGGCCTTGCATATTTCAGCAAGACAATGTCAACCCACATACTGCATCCATCACAACAGCATGGCTTTGCTGTAGAAGAGTGCGGGTGCTGAAATGGTCCGCCTGCAGTCCTGACCTTTCACTAATAGAAAAAAATTGGCACATCATAAAACGAAAAATCTGGCTTAGAAGACCCAGGACTGTTGAGCAGCTTAAATTCTACATCAGACAAGAGTGGGACAACATCCCCCTTCCAAAACTCCAGCAATTGGTCTCCTCACTTCCCAGACATTAACAGACTGTTGTTAAAAAAGAGGGGATGCTACACAATGGTGAACATGACCGTGTCCCAACTTTTTTGAGATGTGTTGCTGCCATCAAATTCAAAATGAGCTAATATTTTTCATGAAATGGTAAAATGTCTCACTTTCAACATCTGATATGTTGTCTATGTTCTATTGTGAATAAAATGTGGGTTTATGAGATTTGCAAATCATTGCATTGTTTTTATTCACGTTTTACACAATGTCCCAACATCATTGGAATTGGGATTTGTAGCTTCATGACGATACTACATGTTGCTGATGAACTCATCAGCAGGCCGCAATAACCTGATAAGGGAGCTATAAAAACATGATGCAGTCAGGACAAACAGATTCCATCAAACCAAATTTGGGACAAACAGGATGTTTGTGCGGAACGATGTGGGACATGTCCCAAAGCAGAAAGGTCATTTTAAAATTCTGTTAACATTGCGATTCTGACCCTTAGATTGTAACATCTCCATTGCTTTGTCCCATTGCTGATTCAGTATCACAAAATAGACTTAGAATGTATTAGAACTGATATGTGTAATTTGAACACATAGTCGGCCTGCTGATAAAACCTCGTATCCTCAAAATGATAAATTTTACAGGAGAGCATAAAAAATGTTTAATTTTGCATGTAAGAATGCAGTGAGCTGTATTCAGGTAGGACGACTATTTTCCTTCCAAGAATGTATTTTGCAATGTTTATGTTATTATCGTGGACATACAAGTTTTTGTTTATTATCAAATTTGGAGATACGAGGTTTTATCAGCAGGCCAACAACATAACTACACACATAGGTAACTGTAATGGCCGGTAGAGGTAGGAGGCCAATAGCAGCGACAAGAGGGAAACGAGCAGCATGGACACAAAAACGAACACAGAGAATAATACAGACCACCGGAAAGTGCTCACGCTTCCAAAGGACGTATAATAGTCCGAAACACGGAGGCAAAGCAAGATAGGAAAAAGGGAGAAGAAACTCCAATAATGATGAGAAGATAGAAAGTCAAACAAAACCTGACTACAGATATCTTCGGCTATAGTGCGTAGCTACAAACAGATACTCTAGCAAAGAGGCGTGGCGAACATCCGGCTTATATATAGTCCGAGGAAGCACCGCCCCAGTTCAATCAGCCAGCTGGCTAAAGAATCCAATTGAAAAGGAATACGATATCGTCCCGGGACGAGAACCACAAAGAAAAGTCCAAAACACGTGCACAAACATCCAGAACCATGACAGGTAACTTTGCTCAGAAACAACAACACATAACGGAATGGCAATATCTGAACATAAATGCAAGTACCTTATCTTTTAGTTCTTCAATTCTGTCCATAATTACAGCAGCCATCACTCTCAACTTTTCCATTCCTCAGACTCATGCCAAACTATTGCCCTTTTAACTAAAAAGGTACACAATTAAATAAATACAAAACAATGAAAAGAAATGTTCTAATATTTTCCTATCACCATAACAAAAGGTAATAATTGGACCAGCAAAGATAACTGTCCCTAAATTAAGCTGAAATGTTTTTATACCAAGTAAAGGCTGATTAGGGAGAGGGGTGTGAGAATGAGCCTAAATGCTGCATTGAATACACAAAGATCAGTCAATTAAGAATCTAAGCAAGTAACACAAGTGAAATGTTTGAAGTTATTGTGTTTAAACTTTAAGGTCCGTTGATTAATTCCCAATGTCCATTAATGCATCCAACAACAGCAAAGAGAACCATTTTGCCTTAAAAGGGCACTGACACGGCCGAGCATGCAAAGTAAATTAGAAAACTGGCCAATTTTTTAAGTTTGTCACTGGTGGACACTGCTAGTTTAACATGTTATTGCGGTTAATCGTAGCTGTTAATTATAACTGTTCTTTTCAAAAATGAGTTATTTACTTTAGGGCAAGACTCATACTATATTTTAGGTCAAGTTTTCAAAACATTTTCTGAAACCCATTTTGCTTGCTGTACCTTTGAGAGGATTGTTTGCGTGCTGCTATGTCTGGCCATGAATACTGGAAAGAAACGCAACATTACCCTTGAGGAATCTCGACTGGAAGCCAAAACGAAAAAAAATCGTGGCTATTCCGAGGAAATATATTCTTAGTTATATTGCAAGAGATCAACGTCACTTAAGAAAACCAAGATCTTGGACAGCAGAACAATCTTTCTCAAAATCAATCAGCATCCACTACGAATCCTTGGTAATCAGAAGTTTGTTCATTACTTTTCAGCTTTTGTTGCACGCTATAGCACCAATTGGCTATCGTGTTTCATTCGTGTTTGTAATGTACAAGATCCAACTGTAATTGAAATAAACGTATTTTCGATTTATGATGCCTAAGCTCCACTGTTGTGTGTAGTGAGACAGTCATTTCCATTACATTCTGCAAGCCAAAAGACTAGAGAGCTGGGCTATGCAGATAATGAACTAGCATCACTCAGACAGTGAGATGCTGAGAATGCATTCCCTTTGAAATGTTTGATGGAATTGGCCATTGCAATACACCGTTTCACTAAAGAATGTACGGCATAAACCTGCACTGTCGGCAGCAACATGTTGTGAAAGAGGAGGATATATTTCACCTTGTGTGGTGGTTCCCGATAAAAATAGGTGATCTCTCCAACATCTGGACCCACCAGAGCCAAGAGTTGCTGTATTTTCTTCCGGTCTTCCAGCTCCCTGTATAAAGAACACAGAAGGACCAACGCCGGTGTGAGCCCTACAGTCCCTTTGACAGTACTCCGAATGAGAGTTGATTCATTCTACTTTAACTCCCATAAGGACTGTTTTCCATGTGTGTTTGGTTGCTAGCTGTGCAAGCTAACTAGCTATCAAAGTGAGGCAAAATATAAGCCGGCACCAAAATTAAAACTGAACTTGGAAGAAGTCGTTTTGACAGTTTGCAAAGTAACTCCAGAAACAGCACTGACACACTGCATAAAAACTATACAATGTTTCATACTGAGAAAAAAAAGATCTGGCCAATAACTCTGTGTACTGGTTTCTTCCATTATCCATTTCTGTACCATCTAGCCAGCCAACAAGTTAATGTTGGCATCAGAAAACAGCAACAGATACCAGCAAGTGGTGTAAGAATCACAACCACAGGCCACCAGCCAATAATCCAGAGTTCAAACATCTAGCGGAGCAGTCAAAGTTTTGCATCAAAGAGTTAAAAAAGTCCATTATTCCACAAGAAAATTATCCAAGAAATAAAGAAATCAAAATAACCACCATTTCCAATTATAACTGCAGAGCTTACTCAATTTTTTCCCCAAAAGGGTAGTCATAAGCCTCTATGAGTTCAAATCAGCATTGCTACAGAATTTCCCACACGTGCAGCACTCTTCTTCTCTTTCCCCTTCTGCACAAAACCACTTGGCTTTTACACCACTTGAAAAATTGAATTTTTTTTGAATGATTCACAAAATTTTGGAAACAGCTCTGTGACATGAATTATTTTCATCCGAATTTCAGACTATTTACATCAGTTGTCACCAACCCCGTTCCTGGAGATCAACCATCCTGTCGGTTTTAATTCCAACCTTAATCTGTGTTATGACCCCAGTGCTGCCCCCTGGTGGTTTCAGTGGGGGGGGTTGCCAGTGTTCCTCTCGAACGGGTCTTTGTCTAGGTGCTGTGAAGGGTGGAGTTTGAGACTGAATCGACAGCTCATTGAAGACACCTGAGCAGGCTGGCTCCCCTGCTCATAAGATGGCTGCCGTCCAGTTTGTTGCTCTCTCTCCACCAACAGGCATCTTGAGGACACTCTTGCTCCTTTGTGTTTTCTGTTTGGTGAACTGCACAGTTTCCATGTACACCCATCCACACACTCCTGATTTGACAGACTTACACATGTCTGCTTGTTTTTGAGTCATATTTTGAAAAAAAAAACAAAAAACAAACCCTTAATCATGGTGAAGTTGGTGGGAGCTTCCTCCTTTTGTTGCCGGCCAGAGTCAGCTTGTAACATCTGGCACAGCTGACTCCACCCATTAGCAGTTCAAGGAGGTATCCGATTGTTGAATGAGGTGAGCTTTGTAATAGCTGGAGTGAAAACCCTCAGGATGTTAGCTCTCCAGGAACAGGGTAGATTACCACTGATTTACGTCTTACCTTGAGCCCCTCAGGTGCCATTACAATGGTTATTACAATGACTCACATTTCACCTAACACAGGGCACAATAACACAAGTAAAGCATGCCCAAATTTTTGAATGGTACCGTATGCATCCAAAAATGTTTCCAGTTTACTCCAGCTGTATGTGTATGTCTGAATGTGTGTAGTATGTGATTGTGTAACACAGTGGTTCTCAAACTCGGTCCTGCCACCGCACTGTGTATGCTTGTTTTTGTTCTGACCACAATTGCAATCTTAGGATTTTAACAAGCTGTTGATTTGCCTTAATTAGGTGCATTCATGTTTAGAGCAGTTATTTGTCCTCTTAAGCCACATTTGACAAATCTGCACATGACATGAAGAGTTAAAATTTCATATCCACAATGAGATATGTAAGAAACCAGTATAAATAACTGCAGAGGGAAATTTGACCGAACCCTTAATCAACGTAAACAATCAATAGGTTCCTCATTGGTGAAACTGTCAACACATGGTTGCAAAAACCAGCAATTTATTTGGCAAGTCACACCTGTTTTGTTTCATGTTCATTTTCTAAAGTTAAGACAAATTATTTTAAAAGAATTCAAAACACCTGTGTTCAGCAACCCAATTTGGAGCTTACTGATTTTCTCAGTCTAGTTTGATCTGTTTAGAAATATTTTTACCTGAAAATCCTCACAATATGGAAAAATAAGCATAACATGTTTGAGGGTTTTTATTCTTCATGGCACAGGGGATACGTCCATAAAAATGCGGCTAAAGGTGGTAAATAACTGCTCTAAACATGGATTGCAGCTAATTAAGATAAATCGACACCTTGTTAAAATCCTAAGATTGCAATTGTGGTTGGACCAAAAACCAGCATACACAGTGGGGCGCCAGGAACGAGTTTGAGAACCACTGGTGTAACATAAGTAAAACACCATAAAGTGAAGGGGGCATGGCTTACGTACCTAATTTTGAGTCTGTCGTTCTCCGCATACAGCCTGAGAGCCTGCTCCCTCTCCTGGAACAGATAGATCTGCATATCGCTCAAGGCCTTCTGCAGCTCAGCAATTTCACCTTCCCTCTGGCGCAACTCCCACTGAAGCTTGTGCTAGATGGAACAAGAGTCATCAGAAGATGACATATCCCCCCGGCCCCTGATTATTCGCAGAAGTCATGTCAATCCTACACCTTCAAAGAAATTCAAACAAGAATGTTGAGGTGATTCTCCTCTGGAATTATCTGGAAGTATGTACTGGCAACATCTACCAAAGACTATGAACCACATGTTGACAAAGGCAATAATGAAACAAGAGTCATTAATGAACAGTGTTTTAGTTCTGCTCTGGAAACAAACTAGAGATGTCACGATACCAAAAATTCAGTAGTCGGTGCCAATACCCGTAAAATTACACGATTCTCGATACCAATTCGATACCACGGTAAAAAAAAAAAAAAAAAAAAAAAAGAGGGATTTTCAAAGATCCCATGGCAACGCGACCGTTTTTGCCTAGAAAGTCGAGCAACAAAGTCCCACGATCTGACAAGAAGTTATCAAAAAAGAACACTGTTCTTTTGCTCACGTTCACTCCGTTCAGAATAAACTCTTTTGGTCCAAAGTTCATTCAGCCAAAGAGGGGTGCGTTCAGTTCCCGTTCTTCAAAAAAAAGGAACATGTTCAGGCACAACACTGGATAAGGCACTGCAACACATGTGCCCGCGAGCCATCCCAAACATCATGTAACATGTATTTCAGTATGACATTAAAAGAAGAAAACGATAATTCGTTAAAACGTTTGGATGTTGTTAATCAGTGACGTGCGGTCGGAGGTTAGTTTGGTGCGGCAGAATCCTCCCCTTTGCTTGATTAGCAATCAGACGATTAACTAGTTTAGTAAGACTATTCAGCAGAATGATGGGCCAGTTTAAGTTTCCGCGGCGTTATTACTCAGTAGACTACATCAAACTTGAAATGCTCACAAAACTGCAGATTTGCCAGTACTTGCTTACAGGAAGCCAGAGACGTGCGGTGAGGTGAGGCAGTGACCTAAACTTTTATCACAGGATTTTGTGAACCTGTTCCCACGTACTATTCCTGATTGACAATCAAAACAATTAAGACCGAGCCAATAGGAAGCCGGTATACTGATAGAGGAGATAATGACAAAAAGATTCATTCACGAATACGCTTCAATTCGAGACTGCAATGATGGAAATCTGAATAATTAGGAAAAATTCTCGGCTCTCGGTAATTCTGTATATCTTTTAAACATTTTGTTAATCGGATTATGAAAGAAGACCGAAAATAAACGCCCGCCTTTTTTTTTGGGTGTAAAAGCACATATTTAAAGGAGAACACATTGTATGTTGATTAAGCATTGAACTCTGCATAAGTCCAACTGTTTTGATATTTGTCGATGACATTGTTTCTGTTTCCTGGAAGCAAGTACGCGCAAATTTGCTGTCTAGTGAGCATTTCAGGTTCGATGCACTGAGTAATAACGCCGCGGAAACTTAAACTGGCCCTTCATTCTGCCGATTAGTCTTACTAAACTAGTTAATCGTCTGATAGCTAGTCAAGCAAAGGGAAAGATTCTGCCTCACCAAACTAACCTCCGACCGCATGTCACTGCTTTGTGCCTTTTTTGTCAACGAGTTGGGGGGCTGCAGCCGCAGTTTCCATCTTTCACATGGGGTTTGTTGTGATATCCCAGATAGCAAGCACCTCCACTCCGGATCTGCCCCGACTCTGAGCCGGATCAGCTGGAGTCGGCACAGAGCCGGGGCAGATCCGGAGCGGAGGTGCTTGCTATCTGGGATGTGAGGTCTACTGACCTCCTTCTTGAATGACCTCCTTCTGAATGCCCCAAGTATCAACTGGAACACTCTGACGGTGCGTATATTGCGGGGTTTTTTCATTAGTTCGGAATAGTCACATCACTAAAAAAACTTACCGTGCCTCATTTGCTTCCACGGAAACGGTGCCTCAAAAAATAATAGGCATTGTCGGTAATTTTTTCATTTAAGAATCGAAAGGTATTGCAAGTATCGGTTTTTGTGACATCCCTAAAACAAACCCATCCCTGCGACCCCCAAAGGCACATCTAGACTGAGTCCAAATCCATTTCGCTTCCATGGAAACGAAAAAAAGAAGATTTTCAGAAATCTGAAAATCTCAAAAGGCATCACTTCAGTATGTGGCTAATACACATGCAAAGTTTCAGTAAGATATATTGAATGGTTTTAGAGCTCTGCTCCAGAAACGAACTAGGCCTGATGTGCACTAAGTCCAGATTCGTTTCCATGGAAATGGCAAAAATAGTAATCCTGAAGTTTCCAAAGTAGCAAAAGGCACATCTAGACTATACATAGAATACATGTAAAAAGTTTGGTGCTGATATCTTACATAGTTCTTCAGTTCTGCTCAGGAAATGAACACAGTCTAATTTGCACCAAGTCCAGATTTGTTTGCATGGAAACGACAAAAATAGGAATCCCGAAATTTCCAAAGTAGCAAAAGGCACATCTAGACTATACATAGAATACATGTACCAAGTTTGATGCTGATATCTTGCATAGTTTCCGAGTTCTGCTCCGGAAACAAAATGATTACGGATGGATGGACAGACAGAAAGATGGACGGACAAGGCAATGCCTATATCCCCCCGCATTTTATGCCGGGGGATAATAAAAATGCATCAAATCATTCTCAAATCCTGGAGGACACTGCGTCTACTAGTTCTGATGCTTTCTGCATGTAAGCTGTTTATTTTAAGCACGTGATTGGCTAAAGAGGCTGCACACCTCATCTCCAAGTAATGAATTGGGTGTGGAAAAGTAATTAAAATTGGAGTGCAAAACCCCTGGACTGCTCCCTACACATAAGCAAACACAAAAACAGGAAAGAGTGAACTGTATCTTTATCTTCATCATTGTGTGCTCTTATCTGAGAAGTGATACAGCTTTTGGATTGCATGCACATCTACACAAGCCCACATGAACAGGAGCAATGATATGAATGGGGAAGATAAGCGAAAACTGTCCCCACAATGTACCTGGTCCTCTGCTGTGGCCTTGTACTTCTCCAGCATCTGTAGTAGCTCCACATGCTCACTATCAAATTGAGCAACTTTCTGTCTGTAAAACTCCAACAACTCCCGTGATGGGCGTAAAGTAGCCAGCCTCTCCTGAACTGGGGGTAAGGGAGAGTCACAGTTTTGGATAGGAGAGTCGCATTTACTCCTGGAGGAAAAAATATCAGCAGTCAGTTTCAGTCTTACTTCATCTTAACCTTGCAGACGTGTAGCGGGATCCATTTATAGTTTCCGTCCTGTTAAGCTGCTTTCACACCGGACGCGAAACGAATTTTTCGCGGGACAGATTACATTCAAAGTCAATGCAAAGACGCAAATACGCGCATTTTCGCGTCTTTGCATGGACTTTGAGTGTAATCTGTCCCTGCGATAAATTCGTTTCGCATCCAGTGTGAAAGCAGCTTTACACTGCCTATGCAAAGACATTCTGGCAAGTGTCCGCTGCTTGCAGTAAACTCAGTGTATTAAAAGATTAGCACCACAAAAATACCGCAAACCTAACTAATGCTGATCTAAGTCTTGTTAATTCAAACAAAATATATGTAAACTATAGAAAACAAACCGCTCTGGGCCACTGCTTCTTCCTGGAGAACAATCCATCACTTCAATGAAATCCTCCTGAGCTGGACATGAGCATCACACTGTAACATGCACATGCACATCATGATTCCAAATATTTAGTAGAAACTCAGACAAAGCATATACTATGACTCAGTTAATACACTCTATATGAGAAAAAGAGGCATTCAAAATCATTTGATAACAGCCAAAGTTATTGAATGGGGAAAATTTAATTTAAAAATTCCAAGTCATGACAGAGTTAAGAGGATTTTTATGCTCACAGCAAAAGCTAATGAATATGAATTAATTAGAATGGAGTAATTACTATATCAGTTAATTAATCTGCTTTAAATGAGTGGGTGAGAACCAGAGGCTGCTACCTAGCATGTGGTGAAAATGGAGTCATGTGTGTTGTGCCCTCTGACTACATTAAAGAATATTTAAAGTCCCTGTAAAAGAAAACTAAATATGTTTTATGAGTTTATCATACCACAGAAAAACGTGTTATTAATCACTGTCAAATATGAAGAACTAAAAAAGTCGCTAAGTATATAAAATTAGGCCTCAAAGCTGTTAAGAAATAAGCAGCATTCTCTGCCCCAGGACGGTGGGGGCGTGTCCCCTAGAGGCACGGAAACCACGGCCCATCGTGGGAGAGGTCCCGCCTCTCTCTAGTCCAAGCGTCTGTACCTCCCAGGCATGCGCAGTTGCCACATCACGCTCGCGTATTGGAAAGCGCCCCAACCTACCAGATATAGCTACTGTACAACTGTACAACAATTTCCGAATATAATGCCTTACTTTTTAGATAAAGAGTGAACTCTATTCATGAAGCAAACCGTTAACGTTGCTTGTCATTATGGCGTCATTACATAAAATTACGTTTTCTGACTCTCCATGACTTACCAAATTTACCTTGCTCTTTTCTGGTAGTAAAAAAGGGGAAATGCACAGCCATAGCTATGAATAACTACAATGCCAAGATCAGTGATGGGTGTCACACGAAATGCTGTTGGCATAATAAAGCAGGTTAATTATACCTCAATCACCATAATCAAGCATTGCATAGCACGTTGATTACAAAAAACGTTACAATTCAAGGCAGTGTAGATATTCATAGCTTGGGCGACAGTGGGTTAGCCCCGAAACTGGTGAGCTGCGCGAAGTGGGAGCTGCAATCTAGCTTTGGAGGGAGTTTGCCTCTCCCATTCCAAAACTGCGGTGCCGGTGTCACGACGCTGGCTAATACTTTCAGCTCGCTGGGAGGACTGTGGAGCAAGCAGGACACAGACTACCTTGACTTTCAATAATTTTGCAGCGGATCAAAGAAATGTATTACAATCAATTTGAACCACGTTCATTTCATCTCCCGTGTTTGTGCTTACATATCACAGGCAAAATCCGTTCGGTCCTTTCCATGGCCAATAATACGTTGACAGTAGGGCTGCGCGGTAAATGTATTGCGATAATTTTAAGCGCAATAAAAGTAACTTCCTCTATGGGGCAGACAGACGAGCTTGATTAATACCTTTCTACACCTTTATAGCTAGAGTATGCAATCTTGGAACAGCTAGCAAGATTTGAATGTAGCCTCACCTCTAAACCCACCCCCTCCCCTCAAGTCCCTGACCAAAGCCACGCCCCCTGATTCATTGCTTCGGTAAAACTCCAGAGGCTGGACGTAAACACAGGTTAAAAGTGCAAGGGAGGGGGCGGCCCGCTGCGTGTGCACGAGAAATATTGACATCGTCAGTCGCTCCTCCTGGCTCTGATTGGTTATTTTGTCCCGGTCGCAGTGAAATCTTGCAGAAGGAATTAGAAGCACTAGATGGAGCCAGATGACTCAAAGATCATCTGACTCACATCCCACTGTCAGGTCATAGTAACAGTTTAAACAAATTTGACAAAAAGTGATTTTTTACAAAATTGCGAACTCCAGCTTTAATTTAGAGATGAACTAACATCTGAGGCCATTTGAAATGCTTCCGGAAAGAAGAGTGCGATTTGAAGTCCGCTAACTACCAGCGAGGCTGGGCAGCTGCCTTCACCTTGGCATAATTAGCTCACCTTAAATCAATTCCGGTGTACTTTGCCTAACTTGTAATCAAACCATTTATTTAGCCAACTGACCAATCAAAACCAAAATCTAGCCAATAATGATTTAGAAGAGATTATGAGAAGCAGACAAACCGAACCAGGCTATCGTGTTAGATTGAAATAATGTCAGTAATCTGAATAAATAGCAGACCTCTGAATTCCACCTCTCGTCAGAAAACTTTAACGTATTACTAAAAAAGATTTCTTAAAAATAAAATCATATTAAGATGGCCCTGGTTTTTAAGCGTCTAAAAATATATGCGAATTAGAAAACATTGTGTGAAGCGCATCAAACATGAATGTGAGAGAGAAATTATTTTCGCATTGCAAGCAATGGACAAATGCACCGAAGACTGGGCAAGCACGTTCAGGCAAATCTGTGCCGCAAATTTTTAACATTTTTTATTTCATAATCGAACAAGATTCGCACACAACGGCCAAATGTAATAATCAAGCAAACGCATTCAGGCAAATTACGTGCGGAACTAAGCAAAGTTAAGGTCTTCAAAATCATCCTCCTCTATTCGACAATTGCTTTCACCCCCTTCCCATTTACTTTGCTCAATTTGCAATCAAACAGTTGATTTGCTCAATGAACAATTTTAAATTGGTTGGTAGTCTAATTTATTTAGATATCATTTTAGTTTGTCACATTTTGAAATTTAAATGGCCATGAAACATGACAGAGCTTCCTGAATGTGTTTGCTACATCAGTTCTAGTTTCACATTTGACCTCTGTGTGCGAATGTGTGAACAATCTACATGTCACGTTCGATACGCTTAAACAAAATGTTTTTCACCTTCACTACAGGCTATTTAGACACTCAAAAGTAACCAAAATCAAGAGCTATGATAACTTTATTTCAAATTAGTCCCGTTCAATTATTAATTCGGTGCATTTGTCTGTTGCTTGCAATTCGAAAATAATTTCTCACATTCACGTTTGATATGCTTCACAAAATGTTTTCCACTTCGCGTATATTTTTAAACGCTTAAAAACCAGGGCCATCTTAAAATGATTTTATTTTTCAGAAATCTTTTTAATAATACGTAAAAATGCAATGATGAGAGGTGGAATTCAGAGGTCTGCCATTTATTCAGATTACTGACATTCTTTCAATCTAACACGGTAGCCTGGTTCGATTTGTCTGCTTCTCATTATCTCTTCTTAATCATTATTGGCCAGATTTTGGTTTTGATTGGCCAGTTGGCTGAATAAATGGCCTGACTGCAAGTTAGGTAAAGTAGGCTACACCTCAAAATTAAAGGTATGTTGCAAAGAGAAGGTAATAATCAAGCTTGTCTGTCTGCCCCATAGAGAATGTTACTTTTATTGCGCTTAAAATTACTGCGATACATTTATCGCGCAGCCCTAGTTGACAGGATGAATATGCAAGGATCTCTGACATGAATACGCATAGGTTTATTATAGAAACGTTCCTCATCATTATAAACATGAGGACATACTTTGACAACAAGTTCTCATTTTGTCTCGGGAAATATCTTAATGAAAGGTAATAAAAGCACAGTTCTGGTCGAGTGTCTGCGTTTAAGTCCCTGTAAAGAAAAAATAAATGTGTTATTCGTTTATCATAACACAGAAAAACATTTTATTATTTGAGCTGGAGGGTATTTCACAAACCAGGATTTGAAAGTTAGCCTGATAACTGTGGAAAAGATGATGCTATATCCTGGTGATAGACATGTGAATCTGTAAAACAAAGGGTGAATGTTGGGTTTAGGATAATGATCCAGTCATCCCTCATGATGGTTGCCAATAATAGACAAAATTTCAGAAGATATTCAGTGACACTTTTTAAACTTATCAGGCTAATTTTCTAATCCTGCTTCATGGAATACCCCTCTGGTCTCCAAACTCACACAACCGGGAAAAATACACTTCCGAGATGAAGGCATGGCTAGCAAGCTGAAGAAAAGACAATATCGAGGGTATTCTGACTCGAAAACGAGTGGGACAACCACCAATTCTAACATGCCTGAAGTATTTATAATGTTACGGCGGGTGGGAGGAGTTATGCAAGTAGGGGCAGCAGTGCGTAGTGCAGTCCCCTCTTTAACCCCACCCAAAAAAACCTCAAACCACTAAAGCGAAGTGAAACTGTTAAATCGAGATTAAACTCTAACTATAACATTGAGCAACATACAGAAATGACTCTTTCTGCATGTTTTTAACAATTCGCTTCCAATATTTATTATTATATATTTTGAAACAAATCTCAGATTTTTCTTATCAGGGTCTTTAACTTCAGTTACAAAGTTCTTTAAATCAGAAATCTCAACAATCTGGCGAACATCTCAATTTACAGAAAGCAGAAGCTCTGAACCCATTTTCTCATAATTTTCAATTTGTGGTTTAGTAGACTCCGGTTCTCACCACCCAAATATACTTTCATATGGTATTTATTTCAAGTGCTTGTGACAAGAAATAAAAAACTGAGCCTTCAAAAATTACACAGAGGTATAGCGGTTACACTTTTCTTCTGGCCCTCTACTGTTCTTCCAAGTAAAACAATGGTAAACCATCACACTTTCAATTTGCCATAACTTCTTTCAATGTTTGCGTAAAACAAAAAATGCAGGGAATTTCAGGCTCTTTGCAATAGTGGTAGTAGCAATACAGTCAATGCTATTGCCATTTGTTGTCAAATACCTAACAACAGATTTGACAAGATAATTCTTCCAATTTTTTGCACTCTGGCTTCAAAGTTACAAGCTAAAGTTAACTTGATGCAATGACAAACATAATGGATATTTAAAAGCAAAATAAATTAACCAAAGCCTATTTCACAAAGGCTCTATAGCCCTCCATATTTTCAAACTCGATTTTGTGGATCAATTGCGACATAATTAGGATAATCGGTTGTGGTCCCTCATTCCTATAACTTTGGCCAATATAAGTTGTAAGGGCCAAGAGTCGCCTGCTTTCCGAGACCGCCGCCCCAACGTCACAAGAAATCAAGGCCATGATTTACTCTCGGACAGATTGTCGTTACCACTGTTGCTATGTAACAAGCAGCTAACCGTGAGCGAGCTAAGTCATCTGACGATTATGCGACGCCTTGCGCGGGCTGTTCAAACTTCAAACCGCAAAAGATCCAAATGCCGTTTAGCCATTGCAGCGCGGCTGTGGTTCAATTTTAGCCAGCGTTGTTGCCTAATCAACGAACGAAGACACACGGAACTACTAAACAACGAACCTAATAGATAGCTACCCACAAAAAAAAGAGTCGAACCAAAGGTCAATAAATTAATGTTTATCAAATCGAAATCCCAAGAACAATACTGACCTAGCCAGTTATCTGTCAAACTAACGTTACCTAGAAGCGTTTTCTGATTTCCGACTTCTGCTCCCCCAGTCTACAGAAGGTAATACTGGCAGACAGCTCAGACAGATGTCAGTGTGCTTTGCTCAACGACCAAAGAACTTGCTATGCAGCAAATTACCGCATACACAGGAAAGATCGCAAATGTCTTCTACTTCGTTGAGTCGAAAATAGTCCATACAGCTACTTTGAATAGTACCGCCACCTACTGGTATGGAGTGTAGATCAAGTGGTCGAGTTCTACATACCATTCCCTCCCCATCCCCCCCCCAAAAAACCCCTCACATTTACATTCATATCTTCTCAATTAAATTAGTTATTACAAATAATGAAATAATATTTGATAGCACTCACCTCTTGAATTCTTTTGTAGCATATCCAATAAATCTAAGCATATTTTCATCCTTCCAAAGTTTTAAATTATATGCCTTCTCTCTGCCTCATGTGACTTAGTGTTTCAACACATACTCTATTGTCTCTTCCTGCCCACAGTGGTTGCATTTGCCGGTATTATGCTTCCCTGTTTTGAATAGTGTACTTTTAAGTCCAGTTTGTCCAAATATAAGTCTTGATATTTGTCTCCTCTCCTCTGTTTCCTCTACTCCTCTTTCCCCCACTATCCTTTGAATTCTATAAACTATTTTCTTTTCCTCTCTTCCTTCTGTTACTTTTGCCAGCTTTCCTTCAATCTCTGTTAAGTAATGGTCTTTACTTCTGTCTTGCTGAGGGTAACTGCAAAATCAATGTAACTATTTTTTGTAACCTCCTTTACACCTTGTCTGCCATTTCATTTCCTTCAACTTCAATTTGTGCTGAACCCCATAAAAATATTACTGTAAGAGCCATCATTTGATTTCTGAACAGAGTTTGTTGTACTTCTATCAAAATGTCTGACCTGGGTGCCTTGGTGGCTCATCGATCTAAGTGTGCATACTATAAAGGCTGTGTCCTTCCCGCAGCGACCTGGATTCGAATCCGGCTCGGGTCATTTGCTGCATGTGTTCCCCCATTCTTCTCCCAAACTTTCCTGTCTCTCTACACTGTATAACGATCAAATAAAAAAGGAAAAATTCCCAAAAAAAATCTTAAAAAAAAAAAAAGTCTGACTTGCCATCTGAATAACTGTACTGTACTGTAAACTGGTAAACTACAAGCTTGAGTCTGAACAAATGATTGCTTTCAGCAGCCTTGTCTCTACTATCCACTGCACTGTAAACAGTATTGCTAGCAGTTCTCCAGAGTAAACTGGCATCCCTTTACTGACCCTTTTCCCTACTTTTAAATGAAATTCTGAAATAATGAGAAAACAGAGGCTGTCACTTAATTCCAACTGCCAAACTGACATGACATCATCTGATCTCCAGTAAACAGCTTCAATTTATGGGGGTCGTCATTTGTTTCCCTAATCCTAACCCTAACCCTAACCCAGACCCTTGATGCCTAACCCTAAAGTAAACGTAATCCTCATCCTAACGATGGGCGCTTTCACACCAGAACTGTTTGGTTCGCTTTAAACGGATCAGAATTTGTTTCCTTGGATAGTTCGCTCTGTTTGGGCCAGTGTGAAAGCTCATCCGAACTGTGGTGCGGACCAAACAAGTGAACTCTGGTCCGCCTAAAAACGTGGGTCTCGGTTCGCTTGCAAGTGAACCCTAGTGTGGTTTTCTTATAGTGGGAAATACAAACAAACTATCCAGTGAACCAAAGAGAGGAAGTGAACCAACGAGAGGTCCTGGACAATCAATGAGCGGGGTTTTCTTCTTCCTCATGCTTTTTTTCTTCTTAGTCAGTGCTCGTTTTGGGCAATACCGCCTGAAACGAGCAGCTATTGTAACTGCAAGACGTTGTCCAGGCGGTTTGGTCTGCTTTCAAAAGTGTAGTTTGAAAGTAAACCAAACCAAATGAAGGTGTGAAATTTTTTGGCATTCCCCACCCAATCGGACCGAGTCCCCCGGATTATCCTGGGGTAAAAGCGCTATAAATGTCAGTTTGGCAGATGGAAGTGACAACTGATGACAGAAGTCTCTCAACTGCAATATTGACAAGCACACATTCAACTCAACAATTAATCAGACCTCTGGGAAATGTATTTTCAAAAAAATTCCATGATGTATGTTATGTAAACCTTAGAAATGAAGGATATTGATGTGCAAATAAGGGCACGGGTCTGCCTATAAGCGAAGTAATGCATATTTTCATATCATTGGAAAAATTACGCTGTCTCACATTATTGAACCTTTTGACGATGCAATTATAAACCCAAAATATGTTCGAATATAGGCAACTTATATTCCTCAATGCAAATAATTAAGAATTTTATAGCAAAAAATGGCACCCACCTTTTCCCAATTATTAAATAAACTGCAATTTTGTACAATTTTCACAATCGTATATTGTGTTTTAAGTCTGTGCGTCTGATAAAGGTCATTGGGCTAATGAAAATTGTAAATCTAGAGTGGATAGATCCCAGGATATTTCGTACAGGTAAATGTTCATGCGTTCTATGACGTGCGGTCCCTGCCGCGAGCGGCTTGCTGATCAGGCCAGCGGGAGATGTAGGCCCCAGCCCCAGATCCCCTTACAGTGCTGTGGAGAACAGCAACTGATTGCTGATTTAAATTGTAATCCAATCTGTTCCCCTGTAAGTCAAAATTTGTCAGGGATGTGCCTATACAGGGTGTATTGGCAAAAAGCAGACTCTCAGAAAAAACACCATAGAACTAAAATGCGAAGGTGTTTAGAAAATTTGGTCATACATGTTAATAGACCATGCAATTCTTCCCTGATTGACACCAGTGTCATGGTTGAGTTTTCACGCATCAGTGAACAAGGCTAATTTGCATCTGCAAAATTAAAGTTTGTTGCTCATGGAAGTGCAAGGGTTCATATGAGATCTGTCGCCATGGATGACAAGCTCCATCGGAGTTTTCCTTGCATGCATAAAACAGGAAAAAAATAATTACATGTTAACCCCTTACCCTCGATACAAAGATTTCACATATTAGTGAGAAACTGAAAATGAATAGCAAAGGTGGAGTCCCATCAGGGGCGTTTTCTGGCCCAAACCACCGAATTCAAAATAATTTTCAGCATTGATAAACTACCCCATGGGGTTCATGAATCCACCAGAGAAACCTGCAATATCAATTTTTTTAATGATAAAAAATGATATTTTTAACATTTTTTTTGTTTTTGGGTGTCACCAATGATTATAATCACATGCTTATCAATGCACATTGTAGCTGATATATTTTCCTAATGAATAAAAAAAAGTTTTTGTTGAAATTGATGTAATACTGCTGAGATAGGAAGATATTTGTTCAAAAAATATGTTCTGAAGTGAAGATTTGCAATGGCCACGTGTGTAAAAGTTTCCGGCTATGACACTAAGGGAATTTGCTGAAATTTGCCCTAGGGTATGGCCAACATTCAATTAAAAAACCAGGATGTGTCGACACCGGTAATATCTTCATCCGAACACTTGTATCAACTGACCGTTGTAAACCCTAAAATGGAGTGTGTTGATATGAAA
Source organism: Gymnothorax javanicus (assembly GCA_029692085.1). NCBI lineage: Eukaryota > Metazoa > Chordata > Actinopteri > Anguilliformes > Muraenidae > Gymnothorax > Gymnothorax javanicus. The sequence goes on from CM056201.1 coordinate 44,814,270, forward strand.
TGGATTGTGTGAGTATGGCCCTCACTTTATTCTTCTACTTTAAGCTTTTTCAGTAATATAGTTATTAACTATGACCCTTATGATGTTTATGCTTAAAATTATTGCCTATTCTTTGACCTTCAAACTGAAGGAGCCTCAAGACCACGATGAGGTCAGGTGACAGGTCCCCTAGAGGAATAAATACCATGCTATCATCAGGCATATGTATTTGTTCTAAGCATGTCATTGGCAGAAATTTACACCCAGATTTAACAGTTGATCTCACTGACCGGTGTTGTATGCACTTGATGGTGCCAGAGCTGGTGAGGTGGTATCTGACCTCCTGAAGGTCTGTCACAATGTATCACGAGAAAGTCATCTGCCAAAGATTGATTTCAACCGCACGAGCGAATCAGAATACAAGGCTTGGACTGGATGGTCTCTACAAGAATTCACTATCCTTTTTGATAAGTGCAAGTCTCATATGTGGTCCTCCTGCAACAGAGAGAGTGTCAATGCTTTTCTCATCTTCTGGACAAAGTTGAAGACAAATCTTTTTTGGGATCAAATAAGTGCTATGACTAGTCTGGATAAGAAGTAGGTCTCAAAGTCATTCCATGCTGTGACTGAAGCAGTGGAGAAGACCATTATTCCTCATCATCTCGGTCCTGCTCATATATCAAGAGATGATGCTATATCACACAACAGGTCTTTCACAAACACATTCTTCGGTGAAGAAGTCACTGTCATTATGGATGGGACGTATTCATATATAAATAAAAGTGAAGACCATGAACTTCAGAGAAAGTCCTATTGCGGACACAAAAAATGAAATTATTCGAAGTTCATGAGTGTTGTGCTCCCTGATGGCTATGTCTTGGGTTCAGTTGGTCCGTATTACGAAAGTGAAAATGATGTCAGCATATCAAAGCACATTTTTGACACCCTGGACCATCTGAAATCCTGGATGGAGGAGCACGACAATGCGATTGTCGACAGAGGCTTCAGGGATGTCATGTCTGTGCTTGAGTCCCGTGGTTATGATGCTCATATGACATTTGTGCTAAGTGGCAACTCACAGCATGACACTGAACAGGCCAATGCTGATTGCCCCTGCACAAAAACCAGATGGGTGGTAGAGAGCTACCATGGGCGGCTACAGCAATGGACATTTTTCAAAGAGCGCTGAACCTCAAACCATTTTATTCCAGTCATTGGAACCTTAGTCTGAGGAACAACTGCTTGTCTCAATGCTGCTCGTGGAGCTATCTACCAACCTGATTCTGAGCGAAGAGCAGCAGATGCTGCGATCGCATTGAGGATGAAGTCTCGCTTGACCAGGCCAAACTCCCTGGCAGATAGAATTAAAGTGGACCCAGACATGACTTGAAAGGCAAAAGTTATTTGGCAAAAAATGGATGCTAGTGATACATGGTTTCCTCTCTTGCAGTTAAAATACCTGAAGACAGTCACATGAGGGGTATACCAGCTCAAGCAGGCACCAGGTTATGTCTCAGAACACCTCACCCCTGATGGAGACTTTGAGGTGTGGGTGTGCCAGTATATACTAAACCTTATCAGAGGTCAGATTCACTCCGGACATTGGTCTCAGACTAAATATAATGTCTGGATTGAATACGACTCTTCTGATGAGGATGATCCACTAAAGGATTATTATTGTGTTTGCCCAACAGGTAAGCGTACTATCGGAATGTGTACCCTTGAGCCCAGCATCCTGTATTATCTTGGATACCTCTACCACCAGCCACAAACAGCCAATTCAAAATTTCAAATTTGTGATAAATTGTAAATAGATTATTTAATTTCTGCGAAATCTAGTCAAATGTGTATCAAATATATTATATGTTAAATAGGCATGATAGCATGGTAGTTATTCCTAAAGGGGACCTACAACCTTGTCGTGGTCTTGAGGCTCCTTCAGTTTGAAGGTCAAAGAATAGGCAATAATTTTAAGCATAAACATCATAAGGGTCATAGTTAATAACTATATCACTGAAAAAACTTTAACTAGAAGAATTAAGTGAGAGCCATACTCACACAATCCATTTCGTATCAACACACTTCATTTTAGGGTTAACAATGATCAGTTGATGCAAGTGTTCAGATGAAGATGTTACCGGTGTCGACACATCCTGGTTTTTTCACTGAATACTGGCCATACCCTACGGCAAATTTCAGCAAATTACCATAGTGTGTCATTGCTGGGAACTTTGTCAAATGTACCATCATTTACAGACATGGCCGTTGGAAATCTCCATTTCAGAACATATTTTTTGAACAAATATCTTCCTATCTCGGCAGTATGACATCAATTTCAACAAATTCTTTTTTCATTCATTAGGAAAATATATCAGCTACAATGTGCATTCATAAGCACATGATTATATCATTGGTGACACTTTGTGGGGCCCCAGATGGATGGCCCCTCCCAAAAACTAAAAAATGTTAATAATATCATTTTTTGTCATAAAGAAAATTGATATCGCAGGTTTCTCTGGTGGATTTATGAACCCCAAGAGGTGGTTTATCAATGCTGAAAATTATTTTGAAATTGGTGGTTTGGGCCAGAAAACGCCCTTAATAGGACCTCACCTTTGCTCAATGAGTCAAGATTCGGATAGTTTTGCTTCAGGATTTTAACTGAAAGGCAGACGCTTCAAATGTCAAAGGATTCCAGCTCTCCTCAACATACCCACGACAGCATGCCTAATCATGGCTCTGTTCGACCTCAGGAGTTCAACTTCAGCTGTGATTCTCCTCTCCAGGTCATCAAGATCAGCAGGTAGAGTGACGTATACCTTCGACTTCAGGTGGCCCCAGAGGAAGTAATCCAGTGGGGTCAGGTCGGGGGACCGCGGGGTCCACTTTACTGGCCGGTTCAGTGCCACGACTCTGTTGTCAAACAGTTCAGTCAGGTGGTCGGTAACAATCCGTCTTCTGTGTGGGGGAGCCCCATCTTGCGCCTTCTAGGCACGCTGAAATTCACCATTCTGGTGACACTGAAACCTGCAGATGTGGGTGATTTCTGGAACCACACTTTCATTCAGCACCTGGAGGTAGTCTTCCCAATTGAAGTTTTGGCAAAAAAAGAAAGGATCAATGATGGACCCACTGCCCACCAAACCAATCCAGACAGTGACCTTCGGCCTATCGTCATTGCGCAGATAATCAAAATCAAGTGGTTGTTCTCCCTGGGGCCGGTAATCCCTGATGTTATGAGAATTGACCATGGCATTCATGGTGAATCCTGATTCATTGCCAATGATAAAATCCTCCAGGAATTGTTGGCGCTGTGCATACAGCCATCGGCAGAAATTTAAGCATCCCTGCATGTCACCAGGAAGAAGTTGGTGTCACTTTACAAACCGATATGGGTGAAAGTGTAAGTCGACGCGAGTAATGCGAGTAAAGGTTGAAGATCACCCAAGACCGTTCTGTTGGCAGCTAATTGTTTGTCCTCTCTCTTCGCCAGCATGATGT